>CM060075.1:10070263-11270263 GCA_030533445.1 Cyprinodon diabolis | reverse complement strand
ACTTGACACGTTTAAAATAATTGGGTTTTATTACTTTGTAACTGTGGCATAGGACAAGCTTTTATTCATGCTTTGATTCTTCACAGAGGCCATACCAAAAGATGACAGCATGCTTCTTTCAGACAGTGTCTTCAAACAATGTTCCATGTGTATTTTTTATTTATTTCAACTGATTTGTCAACGTTATGGGGTTGGCTCTCTTCCGTCTACTCAGGAAGAAAACACCAAAATAATACGAGTTTCTGGTCATTATCTAATAAATAGAGCTGCAAGCAATATACAGTAAGAAATATGATATAAAAAGACTGATTTATATATTTTATAAAACACCTGAACTGACCGTTCATTATTTTTTCTTTCTTTTTTATGGTTTAATGAGAGCAGTGGGCTTTTCTATCACTAGTTCACCAGTTCTTGCAGTCCACACTTTTTCTGCTTTCTTTTTCTCATGGTCTTCTCCTTCTTTCCCACCACTCGGCTTGCCACAGGTTTGCATGCTGTGTCTAAAATGAGCTAACAGCAGCAACCCAGACTGACAGCAGCTCATTGGCTAATTAGTATCATGTGTAGCCTGGTGCTGGACTCTCCGGAGGGCTTTACCATATTAACAGGAGAAGCGGTGCAAGTAAAGTTAGACACTGCCATCGGACAACAAGCGGAAATGTATAAATGTTTTAAATCAGGTTGGGTCCGGATTAGGACCGCAGTCAGTTAATCTGTGACCTTTGTTTTAGACAGTCATTGCTTCTAATTCTGTCAAACACAAAACTTAAAAAATAATTCCTCATAAAATGAAGAACTTTGTGAAAAAGCACAATCATTTTTAACAAAAACAGTGTCTTCAGTTAAAGTCTTCTCTAGATCTGCTACATGAAAAATCTCTACAGGAGACCCTTTCTACCTACAGCTATTAAAATATACAACAACTCAGTAAAAACCCTTTATACATTTCATTTTCCTTTGGGATAAATAAATTCAATTGAATGAAGTTTGTCAGTAGACTAGTCTACAAATTTAGGAAAGCTTAAGGTTGGTTGTTTAGTAACTGATCTAGTTGTATGTTATCAAATGCCAAAGAACTTATTTCATTCATGTCAATAAAGTCTGGAGTGAATCACTCCAGACTTAAATAGTTTTGTTAGAGTATCTCTGCTCTTGTTTAAGTACATTTCTGGTGACCCTTTCCACAATGAGTAACTTTAGCTATTCAGAGATCAGGTTAAAATTCACTAAACAATATATACAAATACAAATATGATCATTTTCACCTCCTCTTAGTGTGAAAAAGACTTCCTCTTTTCAAGCATCTGTTATTTGGCCTATACAAAAACACGTAAATCCAAACAAAAAAAAAATCTAAATGACAATACAAAAAAAAAAAAATCTAAATTTAGACACATTTTATGAGCAACAGGACGTGATAACTTTTTATTTTATAACTTATTTTTACTGTATCTACATTGCGGCTATTGATAAGAAACCCCTAAATGTACCCATTACATGATCAAAATAAGGAAAATTATTCATAAGACAAGTAATAAAGGATGATACCATGAACGTTTAGAATATGTGTTATTGTTTGGTGGAAATATTTGTTACAAAATAATAAAATACAACATATATTCCCAATATAATTCAAATAATTTCCACAGATTTTAAGGTAACTGGCAGAAAAAAAACAGCTCAAAAAACTGTTTTAATGCTTAGAACAAAGGAAATTAAACTTCTGACTATCATTTTTTTTTCTCCACTTATGTTCTCCTCTTGTCTCCATGGCTCCAGACATGTCACAGTCATCCAGTGGTTCCCCTGCAGGCCACCTATGGTAGTTAACCATTTTGTCATTGACCCAGAACCATAAATCTAGAGTGCAGGCATAGTGAAGTCCCATCCAGACAAAATCAGTTGAGGCGTTCTTGGCTTTCTCCTGGATCCATCTCTGCTCATCCAGGCTGGTGATGGTGACCAGGTCATGGTAGTGATATCTGCAATAGTTTAAAGCTTCCTCCCAGATTTTGTTTTCTTTGATTAGGATCACTTTTTCTGGAAAGAAAAATAAAAAAAATATATAGATATAATATGTGTAATAAATATAAAGTTATGGATGACATACATTTTCACATTGTGAATAAATATTCAAGAACACAATGGGGCATTATTATATTGATTTATATATTTTCCCTACATAGTTCTTTATATAAGTGCCCTACTTAATAAAAACAGCTCACCATCATAACAGATGAAGGGTTTTTTCTGATTACAGCTGTCAATCTTCCATCTGCCTTCATCGTCAGAGCCAGCCACAGCACATCGACCACTGTTGTATTGATGATTGTTTAGATCATCACTCCAATGTCTGAAAGAGAAACTGCTTCCATCTGACCACCTCCAGGTGTCTCTGAACAGACCAATGAATGGGATACTGTCTGTAGAGCTCATCACAGTCTTCACTTCTCCATCCTGTAGCTGCTTCATTCCACTGACCAGGTCTTTGTGATTCTTTCTGCAGTAACTCTGAGCTTTCTGCCAAGTCTTCTTCTGTTCAATCAAGTGGTATTTCTGTGTGCTATTAGTTTCTGTGGAGAAAATAGAAACACTCACATTGACTTTGCATGTTTTGCTCTGTGGAGATTAATACAAATCAAATAATATAAACAGTTCAGTTTAAGTATATTTAAGAATCAGTGACAAGTATATCATAATTCTCACCATCATAACAGAGGAAATATCTGCCATTTATGCAGTTATTATCAACCCATTTAAGATTTTTACTCAAACACCCACAGTTCTCAGTTTGACAATCATTTGGTTCCCCTGGGTGCCATTTAGTCTCACTTTCATTGAACTCCACTCCAGGCAGAGACCAGTACCATGTTCTGATACCATCTGTCTGATCATACAGACCAATCCAAACGTCCCTATTATATCCTGCTCTGGTACTGAGAAGTCTCTTCATGTCTGTCATGTTAGACACTGTGGCCAGGTCAATGTGTTTCTCTCTGCAGTACTGCTGAGCTTCAGTCCAGTTCATATCCTTATTGATGTAGAGATACTCATAGAGCTGACAGTTGATAAAAACACTGTGACCTGAAAACATAAAACTTGTTGCTTAATTTATAACTAGATTATAAGATCTCAAGCAGCATTTACAGTAGAGCTTTGGTTAAAAAGTTATGTTTGAGGTTCCTCATTCTACAACCGTGTCTGTACTGTAACAAAAACAGACAGTAACTATAATCTAGATCAACTTACCTAACATAAAAAACAAAATAAAACTCCTCTGCATCTTTGCTGTCTGATGGAAGATGTTTTTTCTGCCGTTTGTCTCTGTTGAATGAAGAAAACATTTAAACACTTCAAACCAGGGTATAAAACCTACAACTCGCCTTCCACTGTTCAGATAAACAATGTAAGAAGAGCAGAGAATCAAAAGAATAACAGGAAATACCCCAGATAAAAAAAAAGAACTGATTAAAAACCTTATTTTACAAATGAAAAAAAGTTGCTTATGTAAAATTATTAATAAAAAAAGTAGGTTTTAACAAGATAAAATCCTAAGTATAGACAATGAGCTCATTGTCAAACTTACATGTGCTTCCTTTTCTCTTGATTTTCTTTTCTCAATCCTGAAAACTGTCCAAGCTAGACTGTTGGTATCTTACTTCCCCAGTTCTCTGACGAGCAGCTAAATTTAAACACTTTCTGATCTAAATATTCAAAACAGGATCAGAAAATGTTTGGAGTGAAAACACATTCAATGAACCAACCTTCACACCCTGGGGCATTATTTTAATATATATGTAAACTAAAACCTGAGAACCTAACAACCTTTTCATTTCTTGTTCTAGCTTCTACCATGGAAATGATTTGCCTGTTAAATAACGTCCATGTCTGTTTAAGAACTACTTTTAGAACAAATTCATCACCTTTGCAGAAAGACAAAGTTTAAAGGCTGCACTTCTGATAAAAATAAATCTACATTCAGTTGGTATTTGAACATATTTGGGAAACTTACAATAACTATTTTCTTAATGTTTGATTTCTGTTTAAATTACATCTTGTTCTAGGTGCACAAGGAGAGCATTGTCTGCTGTAAGAGTCACCAGAGGCGGGCTGGGGTTGAAATTCAATCAGAAAGCCTGGTTTGAAGATGGCTTTGGTTAGATCCCACAATTGATACAAGTGGAACCGTAATGTTAATATGAACACTGTAATTGATGTATAAAATAAACCCACATTGTTAATTAATAAAAACATTTTCAGTTCTGAAGTTTTACTAAATGAAGAGTATAATAGTAGGTAACAATCAATTCAATTGAGGCAACACGCGTGCACTTGAACCCGGGACTGGCGTGCGCTCAATTCTGAAAAACTCCTCTCAACCCATTGTTTTCATGCTCAATTCCATCTCTGCATATGCTCGACTTTGTCGCTGCACTGGCTCGACCTGTTCTTTACGCGCTTCATAGCTTTGGCCTCTGCAGTTTCTCCGCTTGTTCAACTATGTCTGAGCGCTCAGCACTTCATAAATGTATGTAAAGAAACGACACCATCAGCCAATCATGCTCAGCTCCTTTTTTCATCCATTTAAAGTATTTGTTCCAGTTCGATGAAAAACCGACTGGCTAGCTCAGGTGGTAAGTCACCCGTCCTGCACACAGGATGCCTGGGTTTATATCCCTTCATGCTAATATTTACTTTGTCACTTTTAGTGTCTGCTAGATATATAAACACTACAAAAAAAATACAATCAGAAAATCAAACAACTCTTGCAGTTATGCGGTCAACACTTCTAACCAGTTGATGAACAGAGGAAAGTACTATAAAACGTCTTGAATTATCTCAAAAAAATGTCAGTAAAATGGTTATAAGTTCAGTAACTCCCCCATTCCTTTTGCCTGCTATTGATACGGATTTAACTTTGCTGTTTAAATGGGAAAACAAGGAGGATATTTCAGATACAAATATGGTTGAACAATATTTAGACTAAAATATTATGGATATATTAAAAGTTTTATAGATGCTTCAGATTATTAAAATAATAGGATTTGTGTTATGTTTGTAGTTCCAGAATTAAATTTTAAATCAGATAAAAGACTCAGTTATGGATTTTCAGTTTGGGATCATATTGGCCTTAGAATGGCTTGAGGAAATTTGTCATTTCAGAAGTTTACTTTGCTCTGATTCTAGTTCAGCGTTATATTCGTTCAAACACATTCATTCAGACTGCAGGCGCCTTCAATTATCTTCTTGGGCAGTTCTTTCATTAAACCAGATGTAGTATTTGGAACAAATACTTTGATTTGATGAAAAAAGTGTTACTGGCTGATGATATCGTTCTTTATGAAGTCGTGAGTGCAGAGACAATAAAGTGAATGGAGAAACAGCCGAATGCACAGCTATGAAGCATGAAAACAGCAGGTCGAGCGTGCGCAGAGATTGAGCCCGGCACGCTCAGAGATGGAACTGAGCACGAGGAGAGTGGCTTGAAAAAAGTTTTTTAGTGTTGAGCGAATGCCAGATTGTGTTGCATGTTGCCTCACTGCACGCTCGGATTGGTTCCTGCATGTTCAAAACGAAGGCACAAATTTCGCTCCATAAACGAGGCTCAGCGTGAGTAGCCATCGGAGGGCGACTGGAGGTGGGGAAGACAGAAGCAGGCATACAAAAGGCAACTGTCTACTAGTCCCAAAAGGCAGTCCCTTCCAAGAAAACAAAGTGAAATGGATTCTAGGTGAAAAAAAGTAAAAAAACAAAAAAACAAAAACAAAAAGGATGTAAAGGTTGAACGCGAGCTACAAGAACAAGCAAAAGAGTGCTGCAATTCTGTGTTTTGGCCACAGGTGACAGTGGAAAACTACGTAATGCCACTTTAAGACATGAGATTGGTTCATACAAGAAACTCTTATTGGATTCAAACTAGTTTAAAAAAATCTATGTTGAATTGATAATATATAGAACAATTTAACATGCCATACAGCATCAAAGGGTTTTAATTAACCTTATTTACATCCTCATCATTATTTTTATATTGTTATTGTCATATTTACAGTACCAACAGACCATTTTAGTACTTCATTCTATTGATATTAATAGGCACTCACCCCATTAGCAACCATTTTACTTTGTTTGTCTCCTTGTACGAATCAATTGTATTTGAAATCAGCACAAAATTAAGAAAACGGGTTTAGAAACCAAACAGAAAAGAGGAACAGAGCATGCTGTTCCCACAGCACTAAAAGAGAGAATAGATCACTTAGAATGGTAAACTGTTCAATGGATTAAGGTACCAAATGGCAAACAATACAGTGCATTACCATACAGATCAATGCATCTGTTTCACTGCTTGGGAAGTGAGAAACACTGAATGTAATCAGAGTAGAAGGCAGCACACAAGCAGATTTCTAGGAGACCAATTGGGCTGCAGATACTGACATTATAAAAATTATGTTGGGTCCACAGGATTGTGTGCTGAGCTGTTAGGGTTTTTTCTTACCTTTTCCTCCTCAGAGACGCCAGCCCAGACAAGCCTCCAGCTGATTCCAATTGTACGCACTCAGGGAGCAGTATTTAGAGGAGTGGATCACCTGGGACGGACACCAGTCGGTTAAAATTCCACATAGTGGTAACCTTCCTGCTAGCTCTCCTAAAACTGAACATTGTGCTAAAACTCAAGCTTACCTCCTTGTCCTCCTTCTCTCCTAGAGGCTTTGCAGTCTCCAAGCCGGTTCTCCACTCAGTCCTCCTGGATCCATCCTCGAATGCTCACCTGCCTATTCACCCTCTGGAGCTCTCAAGCCGAAACAGAGAGCTCCTAGCCATCAAACTCTCACTAGAAGAGTGGAGGCACTGGCTCCAAGGCTCAGACCTCCCAGTGGTGGTTTGTACCGACCACAAAAATCGATCCTACCTTCAAACGCCAAGAGACTGAACTCCCTGCAGTCCCGCTGGACTTTGTTTTTCCCCAGATTCAACCTAAATATCACTTATCGTCCTAGGTCACGTAACATGAAGCCAGATGCCCTGTCCAGACAGTTTGCCTCTGATGACTCCTCTAAAACCCCTGAGCCGATCCTTCCACCTTCCTGTGTGGTTGGGGGGCTATCCTGTAACTGGGAGAAAGCCATTGAAGCAGCCTTGAAGGCCGAACCCGATCCAGGGGGGGGACCTCCCAACCGCCTTTAAGTTCCGGTAAGAACCCCTTCTCAGGCCATCCAATGGGCTCATTCATCACGGTTCTCCTGCCACCCAGGGGCTAGCCGTACTATCGGTTTGCTCCGCCGCTATTTCTGGTGGGCTTCTCTCAACAAAGATGTGTTAGAGTTTGTCTCAGCCTGTTCCATATTTTCATGCCGTCATCCCCTCTGTAAGAGACCACATAGAGGCTTGTCGTCGCATCTGGGACCAAACCAGAGCAGCCCTGAACTGCACAGCTTCCCAAAACAAGAAGGTCGCAGAACGCAGACGCGTCCCTCCTCCAGTTTATTCTCCTGGACAACAGGTCTTGCTCTCATCTAAAAACTTCCGTCTAAAGGGGTGCTCCCGAAAATTGTCTCCTGGGTTTTTGGGCCCTTTTCCTGTCCAAGCTGTCATCAGTCCCACCATTGTCCGCTTGAGGCTCCCCTCTCACCTTCGGGTCCATCCCCTTTTTCATGTGTCCCAAGTCAAGCCAGTGTATTCCAGCCTTCTCCTAAAACTGAAAATTGTGCTAAGGCTCAAGCTTACCTCCTTGTCCTCCTTCTCTCCTAGAAGCTTTGCAGTCTCCAAGCCGGTTCTCCACTCAGTCCTCCTGGATCCATCCTCGAATGCTCACCTGTCTGTTCACCCTCTGGAACTTTCAAGCCGAAAACCCCCATCTCAGCCAAACTCAATCTCTGTGGTCTCATCCAACCTCCTCCCCATCCACTCCTCTCTCCAAGGAAGTCAGCGTTCTAACTGATCTCTCTTCCCGTGCAGTTCCAGTCTAAGTCGCAGTTCCCCGAACCACCACGCCGGACCAAACTATCTTTCTGTAAAACTTCTCAATAAACATTCTAAACTGCTTCCTGACTCGTATTGTGTCTGCAACAGAGTCTACTTTAGAATCATGTCTGTTTACTACAGCAGTGTGCTAATCAAATAATTATTGAACATGATTTATTAAAGAGAATACAATGAATAAACAAATGGTCAGTTCATTTATCTGCAGGTTACCATCCAGCTGTTGGCCTATATGGAATAAGATAACTGTCAATGGTCTGTAAATTAGAAGTTAATAGAAGTAAATCATTTCAAGATTTTTAAATATCTTTTGGTCTGGTCCAGGTGGATGACCTGCTCCATAGCTTCTCTCAGCCGTGTTGCCATGGCTTTGGATAGAATCTTATAGTTGGTGCAGAGAACAGACACAGGGTGCCAGTTCTTAATGTCCTGCAGGTTTCCCTTTTTAAGGAAAAGGGTGATGAATTCCCTGTGGCAAAAAAGTAGGAGTGAACCATTGGCATTATAGACATATAGACATTCAGCAGGTCTTTTGCTAGGGTGTCCCTATAGGCTTTGTACTAGGGGAGGATGGAATGAGGGGATGGAACGTGTGAGGGGATGAAAGGGATCGAGAGAGGAATGGACGAGGGAATGAAGGGAGGAAAGGGTGAGGATTAAGGCATGGAGGAATAAGGGATGAGGGTAGGAAGAGATGAAGGGGTGAGGGAAGGAGGGGATGGGGGATGAAGAGAGGAAGGGGTGAGGGATGAATGGAGGAGAGTCTGAAGGGATAGGAAATGAAGGTATGGATGATAAAGGGATGAGGAAGGAGGGGATTAAAGGGAAAGTGTGAAAGGACAGGGGAGTTGCTAAACAGAAGGTGTGAAGTTTTGTGTGTTTGGGCTTAATCTCCAAGAGAATTTGGTTATGGTTCATTTCTCAGAGCGTGCACTGAACCCCCAGATGGACCCTGCAACATTGAAGAACACGAAGAGGTAATCAGATAAATGGAGAGAAAAAAGGGAAAACGAATAAAGGGATGGAGGGGTGGACAAATCATAACAGACTAAGAGGAAGGTGTGAGCTGAGTATAAAGTTTGTGTGTGGCTCTGCTCCTGAACTTAAGTTAACCTCTTAACTCCATTTAAAAAGCTCCAACTGAGGTAAAAGTATATGAAATATTCTAGAATTCAGGAAATTCTTAGAATCTTACATCTCGATTCCATTGAGTATGGAACTGTGGTTCCTTATTCCACCAGGAAAGAGGGGAGTGACTATAATTGGTCCCAAATCATGCCAGAATTGTGTCATTGCACTGTATTAATGTATTTTATGTGTTTTAAATAAAACAACAAACTAGTAAAGCACTTATTTAGCAAGCACTACCCACAGCTCATGAGCCTAGTCTTTATTTAATCACCCTACATTGTTTTCTTTGGATCTGTGTTGGTTAAGTACGTTCACCTGTTTTTAAAATTAAATTCTTGTATTTATTAACCTAATGAACAAAATCTATTAATACATAAAAATCCCGGAAAAGTCTATGCATGTATTACTTTTTGTATAAACTCGACCCGTTCAACTTTGCCTTTTATCAACTTAATTCATACATTAACAATCTGCTCTGCTTTAGATCGACATGGATTTGGTACGGTATGCTGCAAAAATAAACCACCTGCATATATACAAGAAGCGCAGATTGCTGTTGCATCTGGGATGCTTTAGAAACGCACCACGCTGCATCCAGTTGAACAGCTCTGACTGACTAAAGTTGCTGAGATCTGCTATGATCTGCTGCAAATGCACAATGCAGCCACAGCGCTTACGTTACACTTTCACATCCAGTCAAACCAAAACATAAGAGTTGGAGAATTACGAAGATTTTTCCTAAAAAAATTTCACAACGCTACTTTTCATTTTAGGACTATTGTCTATTTCCTATTGCTCTTATAAGGATAATATACCTGCAGTTTACCTGGGACGGTGTTCAGCAGAGCCTTAAGAACGGAACTTCCCATGCTTTGTGGAAAAATAGTACAGGTAAGTGTCATCTCAGTCTTTTTTAGGGCATTATCTTTTTAGTACTTGCCATATTTTTATTCTCATATAACCCCAGTATTAATTTTAAAGGGTTAACAGGTGTGCACAATTACTTGGATGATATAATTGTTGCAGGGTCTTCTCTAGAGGAACATGATAAACCACTCCAGCGTTGTACAGAGGCAGATCCGACACTCAACATGCAAAAATGTTCATTTAAACAGTTCAGCCTCAAGTTTCTTGGCCACATCATTTTCAAAGATGGCATCCTTCCTGATCCAGACGATACTGCATCTGTCCATGATGCTCCACCACCACATGATCTACTATCTCTGCGCTCCTTCCTTGGTTTGATCTCCTGGTACAGCAAGTTTCTTCCCAATTTTGCCACATTAGTGTAACAATGCAGGCTGTACTGAGAGAAACTGCTAACTCTGGTGTCATATGGACTCAAGGGACTGATCAAAGCTTCAAGGAATTAAAAACGTTTTTATTGAACAGTCCTGTTCTGACTCTTTTTGAACCATGTATCCCAAACATTCTTACTACAGACGCTTTAGACAACGGACTGGGTGGTGTGTTGATCCAAAAACATCCAAATAACACTGAACAAACTGTAGAATTTGGGGCCGGCGTTTCACATTAAGAACTGATCATCAGGCACTGACAACACTGCTTGCTACTAAAGGAATCGGGCGTGCTGGAATGAGGGTCGCACGCTGTTTTGCATGTTTGCTGTGCTTCACCTATGATTTAGAATATAGGCCTAGATCACAAAATCAGGCTGCAGACTGGTTGTCATGGTTGCCACTTCATATGAACTTTGCCCCTGTGGATGAACCGAACATGGTTGCATCAATTGTGTCAGCTCTGTCTGTCGCTGAGTTTAATTCTGCTTCCTCTCAATGCCATGAACTAAAACTCCTCTTTGGACAGCTAGAGAAGGGCTGGCCAAAGTGCAAGAAGTATGTGGACCCTGTCTTAATGCCATACTTCAACATTAGGAATAGAATTTCTGCATCTCAGGATCTGTTCATGAGAGGTGAACATTGATACATCGTTCCTGTTGCTTTACTACATGAAACACATCAAGGTGTTGTTCGCACAAAACAGAGACTTAGTGACATTTACTGGTGGCCTTAGATGGGCAAAAAGGTTCAGTCTGTTATTTCTTCATGTACAACCTGCCAAATGAACGCCAAATATACTCAAACTGCTCCGGCTCCTATTCAACCCATTGATCTGCCACACAGACCTTGGGAAAAAGAGGCTCTGGACATCGTGGGCCTTTTTGAAACTGCTGCTTCTTCATGCGGATTCGCTATAACATCAGTGGAGTTTTACAGCCAATCGCTGGAAATAGCATTTTCTCACAATGTAATGACTGATGTTGCTATCGCATTTCTGTGCTCTATTTTCAGCAGAGGGGGAATCCTGAGTACAAAGTCACTGATGATGGGCCACTGTTTCTTTCCAGCTCTTTTGCACATTATCTCAGAGAAAGGGGAATATCTCATCTCCGTACAAATGTGTACCATCAACAGCGCAATGGTGCTGTTGAAAGATGTTATAAAGTTTTTAAAGAAACAATTCTAACAGCTGAACACATGCAAAATGACTGGAAAACTGATTTCCGACAAAACTACAGAACAACTTTACATAACACAACAGGAGTATCTGTCACGATGCGATGGTTTTACTAGCCCATATGCAGACTCACAGACACAGAGGGAGGGTTAAAAGTCCAATTTTTATTAGAACTCAGAAGAATCTTACAGGTTCAAGGCTCAGACAGGCATGGTGGCACAGGTAAGACACACGATCCAGCACAGAGAGAAATTCACACACAGCTTATATAGGGAGCTTCCTTTATCAGCAGATATCAAACAGCTGATCAAGCTGAGTCCAAGCTCCCCAGGCTTGGATCCACGGCGCCCTCTGGTGGGCAAAGTCCCGGATCCTGACAGTATCTCCATCAGAACTACTGCACAACAGGAAAATGAAAACAAAAGTGAACATCTTTCCAAAGAGAGATTGAACTAACACATTCTGCAGAGTGAGAAAATAGAGATAGAACGAAGCAGAATGATGAAATAGGGGTCCCTATGACCTCCAGATGTCTAAGCCTAAAGCACAAGCATAACCAATTAAAAATCAGCGTGGTCTGAATAAAGAAAATCAATAACCAGTAAAAGTCCAGAGACATTTTACTTATAATCTGTTACTTTAAGCACCGTTTAATATTGAAATAAAATGAGTTTTTTATGCATCCATGGTAAACGTTGACTTTTTAAATAAAAGAAAAGTAGAACATTTTTCAATTTTAAAATCTAAAGTATTTTTTGAAGAAGAGAACAAGAGAGATTGGATGGCGCCGCAGATGGCAGCCACGGTGTGTTGCATTAAGCTGCATTATCCAATCAGATAAATTACCTTTTTACCTAACAGCAAGTTGATTACGCACAATACCCACACTGCTGTTCCTAGAGGCTACTCTCCAATAAGCAGGCAGAAGGCTATTTACATCAGTTAATCATAAGATATACTGCGTTTAACTCAAATCTAAACATCTCATTTAGCCGCCTCACTTCTCTTCCCTCAGCCTCAGCAGTGATCAATCCCATCCAACCCCCGCCTGCATGTAATCTAATTTGTCGCCGACCCTCCAATAGATTTGTCTGCATCATACTCAATTCTTCCTTATAAGCCCCCTTAATCTTCAACCTTGCTTCGACCACTTCTTACCTTTGATCACATCTTTCTTCCATCAGTTTGTCCATCTCCCGATGGCGCCGCAGACGGCAGCCACGATGTGTTGGTGGGCACTTTTTAGTTTCTTTTTACTACTTAACTCTGGTTTTTGCGATGCTACCCGGAGCTCTTTCACCAGAGAAGAGCTCATGAACATCAGGGCAACATCACCAGAGGATTTATTCCCCACTTTTCTTCTCCCTACGCTGGAAATTTTGGACATTCTGGTCAAAGGTGCGCTCACCTTTGCTCATGCAGCGAAACGCCGGAGGAGAGGAAAACGCGCTGGTGCGCTCGTGCGGCACCGCCAGCGCGGTCTCCGCTCAGCGCTTCCGGGCATGATCCTGTCCAACATGCGTTCCCTTCCCAACAAACTGCACGAACTTCAACTGATGCTGGGATATAACAGGGATTTCTCCTCATCTGCTGTTTTATGCTTTACGGAAACATGGCTGTGTGGATTGATCCCAGACGCTGCGCTGCAGCTGGCAGGCTTCCAACTCCACAGAGCGGACAGAGACGCACAGCTCTCCGGCAAAGCGAAAGGTGGAGGGATCTGTTTTTACATCAACAGCGGCTGGTGCAACAATGTGGCAGTGATCCAGCAGCACTGTTCAACAGACCTGGAAAATTTCATCATAAACTGTAAGCCTTTTTATTCACCCCGCGAGTTCGCTTCATTCTTTCTGGTCGGTGTCTACATCGCGCAGCATGCAAACGTGCAGGACGCACAGCGGACGCTCGCTGATCAGATACTGAGTGTGGAGCGGAGCAACCCGGACTCCTTAGTTATTGTCCTTGGTGACTTTAATAAAGGTAACCTCAGTCATGATCTTCCTAAATACAGACAGTTTATTAAATGCCCGACCAGAGAGGATAACATTCTGGATAACTGTTACACCACGATCAGGGATGCTTATCACGCTGTCCCCCGTGCTGCACTTGGCCAATCCGACCACGTCATGGTCCACCTGATTCCTGCTTACAGACAGAAACTAAAGCTCTGCAAACCTGTGGTGAGGAAATCAAATAATTGGACCAGTGAGGCTGTGGAGGATCTTCAGGCGTGTTTGGGTTCTACTGACTGGGACGTCTTCAGGGCTGCTACCAACAGTCTGGATGAGTTCACAGAGGCTGTGACATCATACATCAGCTTCTGTGAGGACTGCTGTATTCCAACACGAACCAGGGTGAATTACAATTATGACAAACCCTGGTTCACTGGCAAACTCAGAAGACTTAGGTTGGACAAGGAAGAGGCCTTCAGGAGCGGAGATAAATGCAGATTCAAAGATGCAAAATACAAGTTTAGCAAGGCGGTGAAAGAGGCTAAACGACTGTACTCTGAGAAGCTGCAAAACCATCTTTCTGCCAACGACTCTGCCTCTGTCTGGAAAGGGCTTAGGCAGATAACAAACTACAAGCCTAAAGCCCCCCACTCCATGAGCAACCGACAGTTAGCCAACGACCTGAACAACTTCTACTGTCGTTTCGACAGACAGAGGGACAGTCATGCATCCACCCCCCACAACACCACCCAACAGATCACCTCCACCTCCTCCTCCTCAGTGACAACTCTTTCCATAAAAGAGAGAGATGTAAACAAAATCTTCAAAAAACAGAACCCCCGGAAAGCTGCTGGACCAGATTCTGTCACTCCATCCACTTTGAAGCTCTGTGCTGAACAGCTGTCTCCAGTGTTCACAGACATTTTAACACCTCACTGGCGACATGTCACGTGCCAGCCTGCTTTAAATCCTCCACCATCATCCCTGTCCCCAAGAAGCCAAGGACCACAGGACTTAATGACTTTAGACCCGTCGCCCTGACCTCTGTGGTCATGCAGTCCTTTGAGCGTCTTGTGCTTTCACACCTGAAAGAAATCACGGACCCCCTCCTGGACCCCTTCCAGTTTGCCTACAGAGCCAACAGGTCTGTAGATGACGCTGTCAACCTGGCCCTTCACCACATTCTCCTGCACCTGGACTCCGCAGGAACCTACGCCAGGATCCTGTTTGTGGACTTCAGCTCGGCCTTCAACACAATCATCCCAGCTCTGCTACAGGAGAAGCTCTCCCAGCTGAATGTGCCTGACTCCACCTGCAGGTGGATCACAGACTTCCTGTCGGACAGGAAGCAGCACGTATAGCTGGGAACACAGTTCTCTGACTCACAGCTCATCAGCAACGGTTCCCCCCAGGGCTGTGTTCTTTCTCCTCTGCTCTTCTCCCTTTACACCAACAGCTGCACCTCCAGTCATCAGTCTGTCAAGCTCCTGAAGTTCACGGATGACACCACTCTCATCGGACTGATCTCCGATGGTGACGAGTACGCCTACAGGTGGGAGGCTGACCATCTGGTGACCTGGTGCAGGGAGAACAACCTGGAGCTCAACCCTCTAAAAACAGTGGAGTTGGTTGTGGACTTCAGAAAGAGCGCAACCCCAGCTACCCCCATCACCCTCTGTGACTCCACCATTGACACTGTGGAGTCTTTCCGCTTCCTGGGAACTATCATCTCCCAGGACCTAAAGTGGGAGCTGAACATCGATTCCCTCACCAAGAAAGCCCAGCAGAGGATGTACTTCCTGCGGCAGCTGAAGAAATTCAACCTGCATAGGACAATGATGGTGCAGTTCTACTCCTCCATCATTGAGTCCATCCTCACTTCCTCCATCACCATCTGGTACGCTGGTGGCACCGCTAAGGACAAGAGCAGACTGCAGCGTGTCGTCCGGTCTGCAGAGAAGGTGATTGGCTTCAACCTCCCATCTCTCCAGGAGCTGCACGCCTCCAGGACTCTGAGGCGTGCAGGGAAGATTGTGGCTGATCCCTCGCACCCCAGTCACAAACTATTTCAGTCACTACCCTCTGGCAGGAGGCTGCGGTCCATCAGGACCAGAACCTCCCGTCACAAAAACAGTTTTTTCCCATCTGCTACCGGCCTTATCAACAAGGCCAAGACCCACCCGTGACACTGGACAATGTTTCTCTCCCCCATTCAGGATTTCTGCGTTACATTAACGCACAGTCTACTGTTTGTATATATATATATATATATATATATATATATATATGTATATATATATATATATATGTATATATATATATATAATATATTTATGTTTATATATTATATAAGAAAGGTTATAAGCTATTTATAGCCTGTGTACTACATGCTTTAAATAGTAAGTTTTGACTCATGTTTGGCTCCGGCATTTGTGGAGAATCTATCCGTGTCTGAGCTGCACTATCATCCTCCAACCCTGATTTTCCAGTGATCCTTGAAGGAGAATCACTACCCTCTGATGTTTCCCCAGCTAGAATGGCCTCAGCATTTACTGTTTCTCTAAACTAACAAGGGACCATCAGGCTTTGAGACAGAGGATCATAGATTCTCTCTCTAACTCGTTCAAGAGCTTTGATCCTCTGCAACGTGTCTTCAGTCACTCTTACTTTGGTTTCCTTTGGTATATTTGTAACCAAAACAGCATGTAATTGATTAATTCCCTCTCCCTTACACCAGTACACCAGGACTGGGTATAATAATACAGTTTATACAGTTTATACAAAGTTTATACAGTTTATACAAAGGAAAATCAAATTCATCCCAGAGGTCCCTCCGTTTTATTTATGTAGCATTCCACTGCTCTGTCTAGTATTAACTGGAACAAGAATTTAACTGGCTGGTGGGGTGTCTATTGGGTTCTTTAAATTTCAGGTAGACACCTAATAGGTGAGTCAAAACCTACTTTTCTGATTAACATTTACCATATAAATAAATAAAGTAATATAAATAAATCCAGACAACATGTTACCAAAAGTAGTTTCTTTTTTATGAAACTTGAAAAAAAGTCAACTCAAAAGCCACTTTTCCCAATACCAAAGACCACCCTTAAAAGCAAGGCAATGCCCTTATTTCTGAAACTTAATTGTCTCTGAACCCAAAACAGAGACAGATTTGGTACTTTTCCATTTCATTCCATTATTCCTTGCAGATTAACTTTGTAGTTTTTTTTTTTTATAATAACCATCGAGTTTAACAGTTTTTAATTTTTTGGGTTTTTTTAAATAATTTTTTTTGCATTAATATAACTCCATACATGTTGGGATCCTGAGGATTGCCCACCAGAGGGCGCCGAGGATCCTCTTCTGCTTTTTGTTTTCTTTTAGGGACTGGGTTACTGTTGGGATCTGGGGATGTACCACCTTCCACCAGCAGAGTGCGCCGTGGGTCTCCTGGGCTGGAGCCCTCCAGCACACCTGAAGCTCATCTACTCATCAGGAGACCTCCCCTACATAAGTAGCTGCCAGACCTTCCTTCAACGCCGCAGTGTTGACCTTAGTTTGGAAACCTGTCTCAAGCCTGAAGCTCTGGGTGAGCTTAACCTGCCTTCCAGCCCTGGTGAGCCAAACCTGAAGATTCCTATTTGGATATCCCCTGCTGCTCTCTGTGAAGAGCTGGAAACTCTGATCAAGGTCTGCCATTCAAAGTCAGAAGCTAGACGCTGCAGCTGCTTGTGTACTCTGCTGAACCAACAGTCTCTGGACCCAACGGTTCCCTCTCTCACAAGAGAAGCCTGGACTCCGTCAAGACTTCAGTGAACCCAACCCGGACCAGTTCCTGATCCAGTTCATGTCTTTATGTCAACAACCTTTAATAAACTCTGTTAAACTTTTACCCAGCCTCCGTTGTGTTCTGCATGTGGGTTTGAATTAAAACCACTCATGACAATACATTTATCAACAAAAATCCCATATGATTTTAAACTGAACAAATAACACAAGTGGGCCCACACTCACACAGTTTGGTACCATTTAAAGTTTCATTGTAGCCTGTTGAAGCAAGAGTGCGTCGCAGCAGACAAAAATCTTCCTCTCCCAGTTTGCTGCTAAAACGGCTCACGCAAGCTAGTTCAACAGGTGCCTGCTCCACCATCACACAGAAACTTTGCTGGTCCAAACATCGTTAGTCTACCTCCATCACATGAGTCACAAAGGATCTTCTCAGCAACACTGGAGCCAACATCGCCATGTCGACACTTTCCTTTCATCTACTCTGATCAGATGCAGTTCTCGCCCCCGTCGTTGTCACATATAGTGGCATCTGGCTGTTTTTTTTAAAGGTTACTTTATACTTTAAGTAGTTTTCGGAGCACACAATTTTTCACTTTTACTTGAGTAAACAGGTCAAGTTGATACCTAACCTTTCTGCAAATGTCCTATTTGCAGAAGGTTTTTTTTTTTTTTTACAGGTCAATTCCTTTTCAAACTTCAGTCTAAACACACATAAGCTGCAAACTCCCATGGCTTCCCTCTTATCATCTCCCACACTCTGCCGTTCTCCTTCCCATCATCCACTGTTCACTTTATTTTTTTCCGGTGCAGTTCACCTGTCCCTCCATCTTATAACTACTGTTATAAATGAGATTCGGTCCAAAGTCTACGACTAATAAAAGAAATACAAATAAAAAGAATACACATAGATGCAAACATCCTTTTCACAGATTTTTGAGCAGCAACTGTATGAGTCTCTTTATAACCAGCCTTTAGAGCAGCCGTGTGGTCATAAAAAAAGCAACCTGGTTTATGCTTTCAGGTCAGAGTTGGTATCTCTACATTAAAGAGGCAAAGACCTGGACTGAAGCTCAGCAGTACTGCAGAGAGAAACACACTGACCTGGCCACAGTGTCTAACACTGCAGACATGAGGATACTCCTCAGTACCAGAGCGGGAGATAAGAGGGATGCTTGGATTGGTCTGTATGATCAGACAGACGGTATCAGAACATGGTACTGGTCTCTACCTCGAGTAGAGTTCAATGAAAGTGAGACAAAATGGTGCCCAGGAGAACAGAGTGATGTCAATGATGGAGATCAGAACTGTGGGCATTTGAATAAGAATCTACACTGGTCAGATACTCTTTGCCATCATGCGAGACCTTTCCTCTCTCATGAAGGTCAGAATGATAAATTACTGTAGTTTTTATGTCCTGTCATATAAAGTCAATGTGATTTGAGTTTATCTGTTTACTCAACAGAAACTAATAGAACCCAGAAACACGACTTGATTAGAAAGAAGAATATCTGGCAGGAAGCTCAGAGTTACTGCAGAGAGAAACACACAGACCTGATCAGTGGAATGAAGCAGCTACAGGATGGAGAACTAGAGAGAGAGAAGAAATCTCTTGAACAGAAACATACATATACTTTGGTCTGTTAAGAGACACCTGGAGGTGGTCAGATGGAAGCAGTTTCTCTTTCAGACACTGGAATAAATGGTCAAACAGTAAATTTCAATCCAACACTGGGACTGATGATAAAGGCAGATGGAACATTGACAGCTGTGAGCAGAAAATACCCTTCATCTGTTATGATGGTGAGTGGGTCCCACATTAATAGAAATAGGTTGGGTTAATGCATGTATGTATTTCCCTTAATAAGTGTATTCTGTGTGTTTTAAAACAAAACTTAGAATTAATTGAAAAAAACATTTTTACCCAAAATTGTTTATGTTGATGTCTGTGGGCAGGAAGATCCTCCAACATTTAATTTCCCTTTGGGATTAATAAAGTATTGAATTGAATGGAATATTCAGCTTATCCCATTCTTTGCTTTTCATTTTCATTGCTGATACCAGCTTTTTAATTTCTACTGCTTTTACAGTATGTAGGTTCTTAAATCTCTTTGTTCTTTGATTTCCTTATCCAATTAATTTCATTTTCTTCCCTTGTCATCACCAAATCCAGTAAAATAAACATCCTCTACATAATCTTGCCATCCTAGGACCTTGCTCTCTCTGAGCCCCAAGTAAGTCTACTTTGTGACACACCTTGCATCCAAACTTTCTTCCTTGGCCAGGTGATCTGTGAGCAAAAATACTGCACTTGATCCTTTGACCATGAGTCTGGGTACTGGTGATCCTGTCTTAAATTTTTTTTGACTTATCTTTTGGCAGCTAAATCAACAGCAAGAGGTGTTTGTGCGGCATCAGGTACCCAATAGATGTGCATGTGCTAACGTTAGCTTGCTGAGTCAGTCCTCCCTCTAGAGCCAGAGGGCTGGTTGAGTGTGCTGCTGCTGCTGTCATCTAACTCTACTTTGTGTCTTTTAACCCTCTTTGAAGCCAGTTCAACATCATCCATTTTCCTTAACTTTTCCTGTTCTCTCCACACAGACACTCATCTACTGTACATCTACTTAGGCAAACACTCTGCAACAAAACACATGCTGTGAACTCTGAAGTGATGGTACTGTGTACCCTTCTGTACCGGCCCACTTAATGCACTGCATGGGTCCTATCCAACCAGAACACCCTCTTACACACTTTCTTGTTCTACATAAAAAAGCAACAAATTAAGTATATTTATCAAACAAGGACAGCAAAGAAACACTGCAGTTAATCAAATGAATGAAAAAAAAATTATAAATCAAACAACAATCCCTCAAGTTTTTACATAACGCATTGACAAAGTTTGCTAATGAATTATGTTAAAATGAATGTAGATTTATCAACAGTGCAGCTTTTAACTGTGGTTTTCTGACCAAGTGATGAGTTTATTCTACAAACAGTCTGTAAACCAACACAGCTGTTATTTAAAAGCCAAAAAAGGCCATGGTAGAAAATATATCTAGCAGTGGAAAAACAGCATGTTTGCATCTGGATTTTCCCCAGCTATATTTGGTACAGGGTGTCTGTTTTCTGACGGTTGAGTTTGCATCTATTTAAAAATGTTTCCTCTTAATACAGATCCTTCGTTTGTAATGATTATAAAAAAGCTTTTATGTAAAACAGGATAGGGACAGAATTTTCACAGAAGCATTTTTATAAACCTCACAGAAGAAGGATCTGTATTAAGAGGAAATTTTTTTTTAATATATGCAAACACAACCCTGAGAAACCTGACAGCCTTCATTCTGTATTAAAGGTTACTGGTTACAATCCAGCTTCAATTTTAGATATATTTTCTACCAAGGACATTTCTCAAAAAAGTCAAATTAAGCTGCTGTTCAGAGAGCTTGAAAACGAAGATACAAACAATTTACTTAAGACAATTTTCAGCAAAGTATCCTTTCACTTCCCTATATTAGGTCCTGCAAGTAAATACAGTAAAAGTGAGGAAACTTTTTATTCATATTTCACAGAAAAGAAAGGGTCAAAAACTGCACAAAAATGCAATGAAATACAGATTCCAATGCCATCGGGGAGTGGCTAGTGGTTAGGGCATAGAGCTTGGAATCCAGAGGATGTTAGTTCGAGCCCCACTCCTACAGCTTCCATTGTGGCTCCCTGAGCAAAGACCTTTAACCCCACACTGCTCCCCTGTCCCCGCACAATGGAGGCCCACTGCTCCCCAAGGGGATGGGTTAAATGCAGAGAGTGATATTTCGTTACGCTGTACTTGTGACAGTGTAATGACAATAAATTGCTGGGAATCTAAAAGGAAGTTAGACATAAAAACCAACTCAGAGCTTGTCTGCTTAACATCTCCTGTTTCTTTCTTTAACAGAGCCACCTAAGGAGCTAGTTTACTGTTATTTTTTCTGCCATAGAAAGTATTTATGGATCTTTGTTTCTATGTCTCTCTTAAATGTCTGATTCTGGTTTTCCTTGCTAGAATTTTTTTATAAATCTGACTGGAGCATCATGTCTCAATCCATTATTTAGATCTGTTGTCCGTATCATGGATTTTTGCAGGGGGTTCATAGGGCAGGGGGACTGGTATACCATTAATAGATCCACAGAATAAATAAACACACAAAGGTGGATTAGTTTACCTAAAACTCATGATTTTGGTATTTGGAAGGGAGCTTAAGTACCCAGATAGAACCCACCCATGGAGTGAATGTTCTGCACTTGTTTGCATTAATATTATTTAATAATCTAATGATTTTTTGGCTGTCATGTGCTTTTCTCTGAATTCACAACCAGATAGCTGTGAATTGAAATTAAAGTGTTATTCAAGCTTAATCACAGTCACACTTCTGAAATAAATTCACAGCAACTTCCATCCAAAAATATGAATTTATTAACAGCATGTTAGGAATCCAATTCTGTGTTGGTTGGGTTTTTGTTTGTGTTTTCCCCCTCCACCACCAGGTGCCGCCCTGTTCTCTTTGGCCCTTCCACACACCTGCGGCTGGTTGGCTCATTATCTGAGGACTCTTAAGCGGTGGACTGCCACTACCTCAACGCCAGAGTGTTTGCCAGTTTTGGGTACTCTAGCCAAGCTGAGTTTAACTGAGTCTTTGTCTCTCTGAGTTCTAACGTTGGTTTTTGTCTTTGCCTCTCGGCAGGAAGTCATCCTGCAAACTGGAAGTTTGGCCTTCTCCCCCTGGAAGGATCGTTTGAGCTTCACATAGAGCAGGGGATGCAACTGGATGTTTGGCCTTCTCCCCCTGGAAGGATCGTTTGAGCTCCACATAGAGCAGGGGATGCAAACTGGATGTTTGGCCTTCTCCCCCTGGAAGGATCGTTTGAGCTTCACATTGAGCAGGGGATGCAAACTAGATGTTTGGACCATCCACCCCTGAAAGGATCGTTTGAGCTTCACACTGAGCAGGCAGTCAGCTCCATTGCTTCTGAAGGAACCAACCTAACCAAATTAAAACCTGTCCGCCCTCCAATGAGTCAACCAAGTTCTGGAATTACCCACACCGACTTGATTCTGGGAAGAACACCTTTTGGGAAACGTGAGTCCCGTTTCAATCTTTGTTTTTGCAAGTCATCGTTTAAGTTTCCCACTGAACTTAACTCTGAACTTCCCTTCTAACTTCCAGTTCCGGCTCACCAGCTCTCTGAGTTACCCTGGATCCAACGCATCATGTGTTTTCTTTTTTTTTTTTTTTCTTTTTTACAGTGTCCTGTCTGGCAAGGTGGCAATAAGAATAATTGTCTTGATGCCAAAAGGAGCCCAACAGATTTTACTTTCACAAGTGTAGCAGTATGGCAATTGCCATACTGCTCCACTTGTTTCATGCATTTAAATTGCTTTATTATAATTATGCAGGGAATCCGCCGCGAATCGGCCGCGAGCGCCGCGGGACCCCCCGAAAACGCCCCCCCGGCCAAAAGCGCAGCCCCACCCCTCCAAGACTGACGCCAACAGCGCGCAACGCAACACACCGCGCACAGAATCAACCCAAGAGCAGAAAAGCCGCCCGGCGCAAAACCGCAAGAAGAGCAGACCGCAGCCGGCGCAAAGCCCCCCCCCCCCCCCCCCCCCCCCCCCCCCCCCCCCAGCAGCCCGTGGGGCAGCACAAAGCCAGAGCGGAGCAAACCACGCCGCTCCCCCACCGGACAAAGCCAAACCAGCACAGCCACGTCCGCCGCCACCCCCCCCTCCGCCCGCACCAGGCCCTGACACGCGGCCAGAGTAGCTCCGCCGCCCCGGCCCCCCAACGCGCGCCGGCCAGAGCCACTCCAACCCCCACCCGCCCCGCAGCCTCACCCGACGCGATCAGCGGGAACAAAGCAGCTCCGCCATGCCTCCAAGAGGGAAAACCCACCCGAATATCCAATCAGCGCAGCCAGCCCGCCCACACCGGCCCCCAACACCACCCCCGCCAGAGCCGCCCGGACCCCCACACACCAGCGGCACGCCGCCAGCAGGACCCCCACCCAGCAGGCCCGCCCGCCCCCCGAGAAAACAGACATGCCAAACCCCCCCAAAAAAAAAAAAAAAAAAAAAAAAAAAAGGAGCCCCCACAATGCGACAGTGGACACCAGACACCGACCCGCCCGCAACCGCTCCCCCCCACCGAGGAAGAAAAAGAAAAAAAAAAAGAAAAAAGAAATAAATAAGTAAATAAATCAATCAATTAATAAATTAATAATTACAATTAAAACAAATATGCAAGAGGAGAAATGCGAGCAGAAAAACCGGAGCCCAAAACAGGACCCAAGACTCGCATCCCACCATGCCGTGCAGCTCCCCTCCCCCCCGAACCGATACCACAGAACCGGCATAGGAAAAAAACACCGCCCAGGAACCGGCATCGTAGCGAAGGCACCGGCACCGACACCGAAAATCCCCGAACAACACCCAGCTCCACCCCGAAGTGGATCCAGTCCCGGGCCCCAGGGATCCGAGGCCCCAAGGGCACCCGACCCCCAGACAGGAGCCCCAGCAAAGCCCCGGCCGGCCGGGGCCAGCGGTGAGGCCGCCAGGAATGAGCCAGCAGCCCCCAGGGCATCCACCCCCAGACCCCGAGCTCCACCAGTGCACCGGTGAGCCCCGACGCCAGCCAGCGGAGGGAGAGCAGGACGGGGGGAATGGGCTCTGCACTTAGCGGAGACTTGAGATGTATTTGGGAGAGGGTGTGTGGAAGCTCATTGGTAGAATTCTCTTATGACAGAAAGAAGGCCTCGATTCATAAATCGTCATCCGGAGGGGGGAATATTTATTCACAAAACCGAATTCATACAGCTGTCTTAAAGACTTCATACATTCAGCGCTATGTCCTCACATCTGTAATTTTCTCCCACCTTCAATCCATTGTGGGCGGCCTTTTATAGGCTCCCCAACGCACTGTGTGGATGCACGTGCACGACTGGACGCTCTGAAGAACTTTCTGGAAGTTCTTGTCCTGTGATCCGATTGCGTGCGAGTGGGCCTTAAAGACCTTGTTTTTGCCAATACTTGTACGTGACTTCCAGCCTGTAAACACCCTGTTATTGCCAAGATTTGTACGTGACTTCCAGCCTGCTTGCTCTGTTTACATGTTGCATTCTCTGTGTTGCTAAGTGGGCATAAGGTCAGAAACAGGACTACACAACGCAGTACAACTGCTTCCATATTTGGCAAGCCAGCCAGATATTTATATTCTACAGCGTTAGAGACTTTATTATTGCTAAGACTCATACTTGAACTTCAAGATGTACTGTTTTGTTACTAAGTAAGTATAGAGCCATGTTGTAGGATATATTCTGATACTGATTTCTGATATAAGACAATAACACTGCTACTACAGGTGCGGTTGAGACCCCAACCTGGGAGAAAAAAAAAAAAAAAAGAAAAAAAAAAAAAATAACACCACATCTCAATCATGCCTTCCCTCCCAAGTGCCCCCACTCGTACCACAGAGAAAAAAGAAAAAAAAAAAAAAATTAAATTAAATAATAATAATAAATAAAGAAAATAACAACGCGGACACAGATTCACACATAACACTCACATCCAATAATACCAGGACCAAAAACCCGGTGACACCGGTGGTTGGTCCCGGGACTATCGGATGACCCAATAAGTGAACCTAAAATCCGGATGTGGGGGGAGGGGAGCGGCGACACCGCCACACCAACCCATCTCATTCCTGCTTCAAGCCCGGCCCCCCACCCCGCACACGGACCGGACCACCCCCAGCAAGAGCCCCCCCGGGACCGGGGCCCACCCATCCCGCGCCGGCCACCCAACCGGAACCCCCCCACCCCCCCCGCAGCCGGCCACAGCCAAAACCACGGACCAGGTGGCTTGCTCTTCCTCCAGGCCCCAGACTCCAGGCGGCAGCCGGAGAACAGGGGTGTGAGAAGACCCCGATCCTCCCTGCGCCCGCTCGAATGTGGTGTTGTTGCGTGTTGCTCTCAGTTGCAATTAAAACTGGGAGTACCAAGAGGGGGTGTCCGGCACAGTCCACAGTCCAAAAAAAAATTATAATAATCTCCCCCTCACTGAAGAAGAACGGCCGCAAACAAGCCAGTGCCCAACACCCACCACCACACCGCGAGGACCCCTCCACCCAGATGCTCCTCCCCAGAAAAGTCAACATGCCTGCCCTCCCAGGAGACAGGCAAGCCCGCCGAACAGGAACACCTCCGGCAGCGCACCGCCGGCATGCGGGGGCCCGAGCGGCCCCAACAGAAACAACACCGGAAGGCCAATATGGACGAACCGACGGCACCAACCAAGCCCACAGGCGGATTCCCCCACCCAAAAACACAACGAAACCACTCCGCCCCCACCGACCACAGCAAACACAGCCGCAAGCAAAGGACAGAGCAGCCCCACCCGGCGCACGCCAGAGAGCCAGAGCAGCAAGGCCGCCCCAGCCGCCAGAAGCCGGCACAAGCAGCAAAAAGAAAGCAGCAGACGCAACCCCATCGCTCCCACTGCGCCCGGTGCGAAAGCAGCATGACCCACCCTGCCCCGGCCCCGCACCGCCCTTGGGCCGCCGCATCATGTGTTTTCAATAAACCTGTTAACCTTTTACGCTGGTTCTCTGAGTGGTTTCCTGCATGTGGGTAAGATCCCTTGAAAAGAACATGACACAGCAATTATCAATTAGAAACGCCATGTTAAACATACTTTAGTTAATAACTTTAAACTAAGCTTATAAAACTCAACTGAACAATATAGTCATATGAACGTATGTACTTTATCAATAAAATTACAAACAACACAGTTGAGTATGGATTTTATGTATGGGAACCAAAGTTTATCTTAAATAATTTTGGAATGAGGCAACATTTGTTTTTAAAACTTATTTAGCGCAACTGGAACGTTTTCAAGCCAATTCACTATGCACATCAAAAAGGTAGATAAAATATAATTGGGTAAAATTATATTTTAAAGGACCAAAAAGTAAAAAATAATTTAATTTTATTTGCATCCAAATTATCAAAGTAAAATATGGTAATGTGTAGAATTAAAGGTATCTCTTTAGATGGAATTGAGATAATGTGATACACAATCTCTCTACATTGTTCTCCAGACTCTAGTTTTAAAGCCAGGCCAGCTGGGCATGCAGGTTAAGCTTCTACATTAAAGGGGAACACTGCGCTTTGTTTTAAAAAAAATATAAATATGAAAACTATAACCGTGGGTGTCTGGGGGACAGTGATTCGCCTAGATGTTATGAATGCTGGCGTACCATAAATGAAACATAAAACAGTTCAGTTTGTGCCTTCAAGTCATAGCCCATAGGAAGATGTTACTTGGATATAACCTAACAGAATATCTTCAGAACAGCTCCAAATGACACAAAACTCATATGGGTGAGTAGAACATGATGTAATGACATAAAATCAAGGGCCCAATGTAAAAAAAAAAAATTAATATATATTGCCAGAGAGAGAGATAACTTAACAGTGTTTTAATGGGATTAAAGCTGTTAACTGAAGTTAATCATTATTGAAATAAAGCTTTCTTGCTAACAACATTATAAAGTGAACAATTCCTTTCTTCTTTAAAATACATGTTTATCTGAAAAGAATAGCGTTTTTGCTGCCATGCTTTTCAATGAGATGGTTGAGCTGAAATACAGGTAGCGACAGTTGTCTTTTCCTTGAATAGATTACACATTTTCAGCACGTATCAGATCATTTATCTCATCATTCTTCTTCTGGGTGAATTGAAAAGTAGTCTTGTCCATACCATCCTTGTAAATCTGGCCTTGAATAATTAAAAAAACACTTTTGGTTTTTAGCATCTGTTGATTCACAACCATATCCAGAGCAGATTAAAGAAAAAATTCTCGCTGCAGACACAGTTTTTTTGCTGTGCTAAAATTTTTTTTTTTTTTTTTTTACCAATACATATTTCCTTTTTCATAACTGACACTGTCAATTTTTAAAATAACCCAATCACCTAAACAACCTTATCTTAATGAAAGACATTAATGAGTACCGTTGAAAGAATTAAAATCTGGAAAAACTGCTCTCAAACATAGAGTTTAGAGCACTTAAAGTGGGTGATTTTAAGACCTTTGCAGAGATGACTTAGACTTAGACAACATTTATTGTCATTTTGTATACACAGGGTTCATACAAAGCCGAATTTGACTTCTTTGACTTTACTATGTCCTTTCCTGGGAAATGGAGCCTAGGCAGAAGTTTAACTGAAGAAACTAACAGCTTTACTACATCCACCTGCGACACAGCCAATCAGCTTTAAACCACACCTCCACGAAAGCCAATCGGCATCCAAAGTTCATTTTAAAAGGCCTCCGATACGCACCTGTCTGCTCCTGTGCGCAGACGGCAGATGCGCTGTGTGACTTCATTCAGATGACACCGTTTCAACCCACCTCCACCATGTACTCTTACTGTGTTCCCTGTCTAATCTTAACCGGTCCGTCAGAAGTAAAGTTTCCATTCCTAGTGAGGCAAATGGCAAAATTTCTGGCAAATTAGGCCAAATGCCAAGTAGGGGAAAATACATTTTTCAGTAGATAATAATAAATTTTTTTTTATCAGTTTTTCATATTAAACCAACAGACACCCCGTCCAGGGCATACAAAACAAAACAAAACAAGATTCCATAATTACATCTCACCGACATCACAAAAAAAAACAAAAAAACAACTATCAACAAGACAATTACTACATCCGCACATACAACCCATGTTCCAGACATCCGTGGATTGAAAACCAAAAACATAAGTATGAATAACAATCATAATGATAATAATTCCGCCAAACAGAAAAAAAAAAAAAAAAAACCTGCTGATTATGCTGAAGCAGACTGAACCTCGGATTCAAAATACGAAATAAAAGGTGGCCAAATCTTGAAATATCTCCTAATGGTACCCTGTGACGTAAATCGAAGATGTTCTAGCTTTATGTGTGCCATTACCTCCTCTATCCATCGTTTATGAGTTGGTGGAACTGCCTTTACCCAATTAAATAGGATCAATCTCCTGGCCAACAGTGAAGAAAATGACATTGCCTTCCTTTGAGCTGTCCTTAATTCTATACTCCAGGATGCCACACCAAAAATGGCTACCAGAGGGACCGGTTCAATATCTTTCCTGTAGACAGATGAAAAAGTTTTAAAGATTTCAATCCAAAATTCTTTGAGTCTGGGGCAAGACCAAAACATATGGGATGTGTTGGCTGGCACCTGTTTACATCTAGGGCAAGTCGGATCGGCTCCCTGAAATATTCTCGCCAGTTTGTCCCTGGTGAAATGAAGTCTATGTACCACTTTAAATTGTGTTAATCCATGTCTAACACACACTGATGAAGAATGTATGTATTTTACAGCCCACCTCCATTGGTTATTTGATATGTTTAGCCCTAATTCTTCTTCCCATTTTCTTTTTATATGATCAAGGGATGGGGAAGTCATCATTTGAATATTAATGTAGAGCATAGAAATTGCCCCCTTAATAGTCAGATTTATATCTAATAGTTCATCTATCCACCCACTCTGCGATGATTCCAAAGATGAGGAGAATGTCTATTTCACAAAGTCTCGAATATGAAAGTATCTAAAATAGTTGGTTTTTAAGGGGATTCCATATTCTTTTTCCAACTGAGCCGCAGACATAAGTACTCCATCCTTAAACAGATTTTTGACAGATTTCAACCCAGCTCTATGCCATTCTTTAGATGCTGTTCCCCCTAAAGCTGGAGAGAATAGGCGATTACCATAAACAGGAGCAGACAGGAGGGCATTTCTGTTTTTAAAATGGGATCTGAATTGGACCCAGATTTTAATAGAATGTCTTAGAACAGGGTTATTTGTGTAAAAGTGCTTACTTAAGGGCAGAGGTGCAGACATCAGAGAATGCGGGGATATTGGGCTAGATGCATAACTTTCCATATGCACCCATATTGGAGTTTCCTCTTCATCTAACTGTGAAACCCAAAACAACAATTTATGTAAATCGGCTGCCCAGTAGTAATGCATATCATTTGGTAGAGCTAGGCCCCCCTCCTCTCTCTGTCTCTCTAAAAACTTTCTTCTGATCCGGGGGGCTGTTTTTTTCTATATAAAGCTGGATGTACATTTATTTAATTCTTTAAAAAAAGATTTCGGGATAAAAATTGCTTTTGTCTGAAATAAGAACAGGAACCTTGGCATTATGATCATCTTTACAGAATTTATCTTACCTGCTAATGAAATTGGGAGGGTGGACGATCTTTCCATATCTGATTTAGCCTTATCTGCTGTTACTATAAAATTTTGCTTAAATAAATCTTCATATTTGCTTGTTACCGTAACACCTTGTGACAGATTTTACAAGGTTAGTTATTTTAGTTTTAGTTTTTTTTTAACAGGGTATTTGTCACTTTTTAGCGGTGCCAGTCAGGTATCCCTCCTGACAAGTAGGATAAATATTTATATATTTTTAAACCAGTCACACAAGGACCATACACTTTTGTGTGTAGACCCTTACAAATAAAGAATGAAAACTCTTCACAAATAGACAACAAAAAATTAGGCTTAACAGTCCTTGTATTTCAAAAAGAAAAATAAATATATAGCCATCAAAAAATAATCACAAAATTCTTCCACACAAAATAAATGTCAATTTTTTCCAAACGGATTAGGGCTCCAATATAAATTGCCCCACAGCAAGAGCTGTGAATAAACAAGAGAAAAAAAAACAACATAAGAGTCTATACACAACAAAAGTCCTACAATTGCATAAAAAACACAACAAACATACATAGAATGGACTTACAGGTCAGATGAGAAAATAATCTTGCTTAGAGGCAGGAACTGGATCAGGTTTTCTGTTGTTGGTTTCACTAGATGAACATATTTAAAATTTATTTTATTTTTTATAAAGGGGCAAAATGATTAATTTGATTTTATATTTTCAGTAAGTATAGCACTTACGGAGGATCTTTAACTGTGACGTCACCGGCTTCCGGGTAATTGTGATGACACGTCGGCACGGCAGGAGCACAGAATGAAGTTTTTTTGTTTGGTTTTCTCCTTTTCCTTAATGATCGGTGGTAACCAGAACAGAGGCAAAATACTGAAAGCACGAGGGATTAAACGGCCTCGGACTGACTTTGTTACTGGTCGACAGAACGGAATATGCAGACGTAGTAGCAGCAGCTGTTTCTGTTACGCTGTCTGCTGAGACACTGACATTTTCAAACTGGAGCTAGGAGTCAGATTGAACAGCGGACCAATCAGGTAAGTGCATGTGTTCAATGGGCGTAAAGAAAGGCGTGTCATGAGCTGTGAAGAAGCAGGAGGATTTATGAATAACGGTGCAGCCAGCTCTATGCAACAAGCAGGTTGTCACACACCCCCCCCCCCTGAGAAGTCCCGAGCTAGTAGGGTGATAAATCCTTTATACGCCTCATTTCTTCAATCTTAGATTTTCTCCAAGCTTGCTGTTTTGTATGCGATCAATGTGTTGACATTCATATGAGAGAGCTAATTTAAATACTCAGCTCTCTATTAGAAGTTATCTACTTCTATTTAAAAGTCAGAAGAAGTGAAACCATGGAAATCCTCATGGTCGCTTTCCTCATGGAACAGTTCCTGAACTTTCCTGTGTTGCTCTTTTTCCACTTCTTCTGCTGTAGGAAAACAAGGTTTGATCTGCGATATATGAACCACACGGAGATCTTCTCCAGTATCCTCCAGAACCACTTCATAATTTAAAGGGCCAGTCCTTTTTATGATTCTGTAAGGACCTTTCCATCGTGGAGCAAGTTTGGCCATAAAGATTGATCAGCCTTTGATAAAGGGTGTGAACGAATCCATACACGGTCTCTTTCTGAGAAGTTTCCATCTCTTCTTCCACGGTCATAGTTGTGTTTCTGTCGCTGCTTAGCTTTTCTCAGATTGACATCAGCAAATTCACGGAGCTCAGCAATCTGTTTTACTGTAGCATAGACAGGGGTTTCAGGGTCACAAAGGGTTGGACTCAGCTCTGCATCCAAAGGCCCTTTCAGAAGTCGTCCAATGTTGAGCTCAGCTGGAGTCACACCAGTAGATTCATACACTGCAGAGTTTAAAGCAAACCGAAATTCCGGTAGGTATTTATCCCAACTCTTATGTTTGTTACTGACATAGGATGAGAGCATAGCCTTGATGTTGCGTATAGTGGCTAAATGTCCGTGCTTAAATATTTCTTCTCCTGAATGCAAATAACCACTCAGTCAGACGGAAAGAACGAGTCTACGCGTGTTGATATTTGAACGACGGTAGAAAACAGTGTGCCCCGTCTTTATTTCCAGTCAGAACAAAGCACACCAGTTTTTTTTTTTTTCTCCAGAGACGCACAGCTCTGCAACGTCATCGCTCAATGTCAATTCCTATCAGCTATTATTCAAGATAATTCTAAGCATTAACAAATGCAAATTGAAACCAAAGGAAATTATGAAAATAGTAAAGCACTAACGTATTTATAATGCAATAAGAAATATTCTATAATATGCAAATACTGAACATATCCAAAAATAATAACTAAATATGAATGTAAATTACTAAATAGAAAATGGCACCAACATTTCCGGGCCCCTAATTGCTCATCATGGGGATGAAAATTACACTAAACAAATAAACTCAAAAGTCTTTTTCTATACTCAAATCCCCATTACTTAATTGTACTGAAGTCTAAACATAAACTAACTTAAATTCCAGTGGTTAACAGACAATTAACTGGATGAAATGTCTTTCACTGTCCATGAGATTCTTCCGTCTCTAACAAGAGATACAACTTGTCAATGGGCCTCTCAAGGGTGTTGGTCTTCGTTTTCACGAGGACCCGACGAACAAATCCTTGGGCGTCAGGAATGGTCTTCTCCACCTTTCTCATCAACCAGGACCCTCTTAGAGCCCTTTCATCCACAATGAGTACGACGTCCCCCTCTTTCACGTTCCTCTTCTTCTCCAGCCACTTCTGCCGTTCTTGTAGTAGGGGCAAGTATTCTCTAGACCATTGTTTCCAGAAGATGTCTGAGATATACTGCACCTGCCTCCATCTTCGTTTGCAGTACAGATCTTCTTTGTGAAACGTACCAGGAGGGAGTGCTGGCCTTCCCTTGAGCAAAAGAAGATGATTTGGTGTCAGTGGCTCGAGGTCATCGACATCATCAGATGACTTGGTAAGAGGTCTGCTGTTGATCACTGCTTCCACTTCGCACATCACGGTGTGCAGACATTCATCGTCTAGACACTGGGGCTTCAGGACACTGCTGAGTACTTTGCGGACTGTTCTTATTTGGCGCTCCCAGATTCCACCGTGGTGCGACCCAGCAGGCGGGTTGAAAATCCAGGTAACTCCTCTTTGCAGCAGAGCTTCGGAAATCTGGGACTGGTTCCATTCCTTCAAAGCCTTGCGGAGCTCGTGTTCTGCAGCCACAAGGTTTGTACCGTTATCTGATCTCATAACCTTCACTTGTCCTCGTCTAGCAATGAAACGTCTCACTGCATTTATACATGAGTCTGTGTCCAGTGAGTGTGCGATTTCGATGTGTACAGCTCGGATTGTAAGGCAAGTGAACAAGACTCCGTAGCGCTTGACTCGCGCTCGTCCACGCCTGGCATCAAAGGGGCCGAAATAGTCTATGCCAACGTTGGTGAATGGTGGGTGATCTGGCTGAAGACGATCTAGTGGTAGATTTACCATTTTCTGTTCACCAACTGCAGTTTGACTCTTTCGGCATTTCACGCACCTTGAAAGCACACTTCTCACAGCTGCATTCCCTTTGCATATCCAGACTCTTTCTCTGAGTCGAGCTAGAGTATGGTTCCTCCCTCCATGCCCGGTCTCCTCATGTGCATTCCTGATGATCAGAGTTGTGACATGATTATTCTTGGTGTTCGTGTGTTCCGCCAAGGCTGCCTGGTGCAGTCTGCCACAAACCCGGAGGACACCATCTTGGAGGAACGGATCCAATCTCACAATGAAACTGCTTCTCTTGACCTTATCACCCTTCTGCAGTGCACAAAGCTCTTTATGAAAAGTTTGTCTCTGGCTGAACTGAATGATGGCAGTTTCCGATCTCCTGATGTCCAATGCAGTAATGTCCATCGATTTTCTTGGTTGTTTGCGTCACACACTGCATGAATTTAATGTCTTCTTGCGACATTTCTGACTTCTCTTGGCAGGCTTGTTCCGGAAAATCTTGATTGTACTGCTGCAACAGCATGTTTTCCACACTGCTGACCAGAGATGGGGACTCGAGTTTGTGACTGGTACTCGAGTCGCACTTAAGTCGCATATTTAATGACTTCAGACTCGACTTAGACTCGTGATTTCCGACTTGTGAACAATATTTTATTCCAGTGTAAAAACACTTATTCAAGTGTTTTTTGTTTTACTAATTGACTGATCGCCGCTCGCCTTACCCACACACAGAAGAGGTAAAAAAAAAAAAAAAAGTAGCCCTTGTGGCCAGTATGGCCCCACACTCAGTCTTTGACACAAGGGGGAGCAAACAACTCAAAGACCCAAACCTTGAAGCACTCAAGTTCAAGTGTTTTATTTATACAAAAAGCCACAGCAAAAGTGGCATAATAAAACAGTCCTTTTCTTCTCCTGATAAAACCTAAAATTCAAGAGTTTTCCTTAAAAATCAGAGGCTGGAAGTTGGGCTCCGCTTGTTATGCTGCTTCTGGTGCGAGTGATCGGCCTGGAGCACCCAGTGGCTGATCCACAGCCGACTGTTCCACTCCCTGGCGTGCCACACCCCTTTCCAGACCGATCCAGCTAAAAAGAGAAGCAAGGAGAACGCCAGCATCCACGCGCCAAAACCCCGTCGGAAGATATATTCCTGTTTATGCTTTAAGCGAGGGGGAGCGCTACTTACAGGCAAGGTTCCTCCTCTGCCCTAATACTCCTAACTGGGCCATCTGTGCACCCTCCTAGCGCACAGATCCCGCCCGCCTCTCCCCCGGCAGCACGTCCGTCTCTGTCACCTGCAGATTCCATTCTCCTTCTCCTTTCCTTCAGACTCCTTTTATTTCGGCTTTAATCAGCCCTTGCTCACACCTGAGCGCAGCAATTACGCAGTGCAATTAATGCACTCCGCCTCCTCACAAAACTACTTCAGTCCAGTGCACATGGATTGTCACAAGGGAAAACAAACCAAAACAACCCAACATGCAGGAAAAATTCAAAAGTCTAAAATAAAGGAAAACAATCATATAAAAAAGAAACATCAAAACATGCAAAGCTCAAGAAGAAAATACAAAGAAAAACAAATCATATCTTCCTCTCCAAACATGCAAAGCATAAAACTAACATTTAAATGAAAGAAAACCATAAATCATATTTTTCCCTGTGCAACACACTGACGTCACTGACGCAACAGTACGTGACATATATGCCCGTGCGCATGCATGCATGCAACCCATACAGATATGGAAGCCCTGTTTCAGTGCCACCGTTCATAATAACCTTTGGCTACAAAAACTTTACATAAGGCGGGAATAAAAGAGCAGCAGACTGCAGCATCTTTAGAAAAAAATACACAATGCTTGGTCCACCACATCTAATTTTATCAGCCACAGTGCAGTGAAGGTGTACAGCCAGGGACATCACAGACATAAGGCAATAATTCAGGACCTTATAATTTCATGCAAACTCCCCTTGTCTTTGATCGACAAGCCCAGCTTTAAAAGCTTCATGGCAGTGGTAGAGGAGAAATATGTTGTAAATTGGCACTACATAAATAAACTGAATTGAAAATACTGCCCGCCAAGTCATTAAGTTACAAAAAGTTATTGCCACAATGTTTCTTTTATAAAAGCATTGTTATTGTCCTGCTATTTGTTTAGGGTTTTATCTAGTTGCTAACCTCATATGTATTAATAAAAGGCAGGATTGTGATTGTTTTTTTCCCACAGTCCTCATTTTCACTTAAAAATAAAAGAGCAGACATTTACTGCTAAAACTAGAAAAAGTTGTAACCACAAATGTCAGGTAAATACGGTAGGAAAATAGTTTTTTTTGAAAGAAAAAAAAACGTAAAAAAATTTTTGCGTGTGTGCTTTTTTTAATTGTATTTTCATTTAGCAGTTCAAGATAATGATAATTCCATAGATATAATAGCGGCCTTTAAGCTATACCGTCTCAGTGACGGAGATGAAAACACAAGGAGAAACAAGCAAGCAGGAAAATTATTGCACTTTTTTTAATTAATCAAGTGATTAGAATTTTTTGTGCGATTAATTGATTATTGCGACAGGCCTTCTCAAGATTTGAGACTTGACTCTGACTTGAGCTCTCAAGACTTGAGACTTGACTTGGACTTGAGCTCTCAAGACTTGAGACTTGACTTGGACTTGCAAAAAATGACTTGTGAACATGTCTGCTGCTGACTGACACTCTGTTGACTGAAACACCATGACTGAAATGACTTGGTGGTTTGTGTTCACTCTCTTTCTTCAGAGGGCCATTCACTACCCAGCCAAGGGTTGTCTTTATGGCGTAAGGCCCGTCATTTCGACTGTGGATTATCTTCCACGGCTCCATTGCAGAGTAAGCATTCATTCCGATGAGCAACTCCACATGTGCATCGATCTGTGGTAACTGCACTTCCTTCTGCAGATACAGCCATCTTTCCAGGTCTTTCTCTACCGGAACGTTCTCCTTTGTTACAGGTATGTCTGTGTGGGTGTAAACATCTGGCAGGCTGATGTACTTGCTCTGTGTCAAACCGCACACCTCCAAATCTGAGAGGACAAAGCAGGACACAGGCTTTTCCTGGCCCATGGTACGTAGTAGCACTTGAGTCCTCTTGCCATTGACACCAAGTCGCCTCATCAACCTTTCAGAGCAAAATGTTGCTGAACTTCCCGAGTCCATAAACGCGTACGTTTCCATGGTGTTGTTGCTCTTCTTGGATTTGATGCGCACCGGCACAATGGAAAGGATACTATCACTGCCTCCAGCCCCGGTGACAGCTGACAGTTCACCTTTGGATGACATTTGCTCTTGTGGGCTAGAGTGTTCACTAGTGAAGCCTTCACTTGACTTCTCAGGCTTGGCAGTCGCTTGGTTGCCATCTTCCTCTCTCTTCGTGTGGAGCAGTGTAGGATGTTTCTTAGTGCAAATTTCACATGTGGCTTTCTTTTTGCAATCTTTTCCCATGTGCCCTTGAGTCAGACACCCAAAACAAAGACCTTTTCCCTTGAGGAACTCAATTCTTTCTTTGTTCGGCAGACTTCTGATTTTGTTGCATGCACTCAGACCGTGTCCCCTGTTGCAGAAAAGACATGGCTCTTGAAATGCGTTGCTAGTCTGCTTAGTCCTTTTTGAGTCAGAAGACTGATCTGCTGGCATTACGCTTGTTGCTAGGCCAGTGGTTCTTTTCAGTCGACCCATTGCAGGTTTAGCGCTGAACTTAGACTTTTCTCTTGCCTCAGCAGGGTCTTTCACATCACGGAACAGTGGGTCTGAAGCTATCTTAGCTTGTCTGTTGATGTACTTTACAAGATCATCAAAATCTGCTCTCCTTTTTTCTTTCTCTTGGATGTCGAAAGCTACAACTCTCCAACTTTCCCGAAGCCTGAAGGGCAACTTGTGGACAATGATTCGAAGGTTGCTTGCGCTGTTCATTTCCTGTATATACTCCAAATTATTATTACATTGTTGCACCCAGTCAGAAAAATTGAAAAGCTGTGGAGCGACTTAGCATCTTCTGCTTTGATTGGAGGCCATTTGACAGCCTTGTCAACGTAGGCTGCAGCTATTCTCTGTTCATTGCCATAGTGAGTCAAAAGCTTTCTTGCCTCCTCATATCCTTCTTGTGCACTCATGTGTTGGCAACTTCTCACCAATTCTCTCGGCTCACCTGTGGTGAATTGTTCTAAATAATACAGACGATCTGCATCATTGTCTGTCCGACTGTGAATGATGTGCTCGAATGCTCTCAGGAACGGCAGGAACTCCAGAGGATCACCACTGAATTCAGGGACTTTGCGTTGAGGTAAATTGGCTAGTCTTTGTTGTGTGACTAACATCTCAGTGATGTCCTTCTGTTTCAGGATCACCTCACCGAGTTCCATTTGCCTTGCACCAGGATGTATGCTGGCACCTGGACGTGTGGTTGCAACATCATCCTTTTCTTTCTTCACTTGCTCATGCGGTGTGTTCCTAGCTGGAACATGAGGCACACGGTTATCTGGGAGAGCTTGAAGACAGCTTGAAGATTTTGGTCTGACGTCTGGACCATGACGTGGGATGGTTGTAGCTGCATGCATGTTTTTGTTCAGGTATGAATGCATCCCATCTTCCATGTTATCATATTCTTCTAGAACCTGCAGCCTTGCTGTGGATTCTGCGAGAGCTGTCTCGAAATCTAATTTCTCCAATTGAGTTCTCATCTGAATTTTCTGATATTTCAGCTGTGCTGCAAGATGTGCTTCCTGTGCAGCAAGCTGTGCTTCTATTTGGGCCTCTTGCAACTGTAATGCTTCTTTCTTCTTAAGTGCATCTGCACGCACTAGTAAAGCTGCTCGACGAGCTTCTCATTCTTACGCATAGACAATGCATGAGACGATACGCTGGATCCCTTACTGCATACTTACTGAAGCCTGCTTCTGATGTACAGTGGACACACTGTCATCTGGATGCACCTCTTCAGCAGCAGGCTCCTCAGCAGCAAACTCACTTTGCTGTGCCACAGCAACATCCACAGGAGCCTCATGCTCAGTGGCTGTCTTTTCAGGAGCAGCCATTGGTTGCTGTTTTGCTTCTATTATCCACTGCTCCAATATGGACAAAAAGTTTTCATACTTGGTGAGATTAGGCTCACTCCAATCCTGCTGGTCAGCTTTTCTTTCTTCTTCTGACAACAGTTCGCTTACTGTGTTATTAACTTCAATAAACTCATTCAGCAATTTTGAGTATTCTCTCAAGTGATCCTTCTCTACTGTGTGTGCATTAAAATCATCTCTCATTAAATTATCAATTTCCTTTGCTTTGGAAACAAGGCGAGCTAAAACACGTTTTCTTAGAGACATTTGCTTATCAAGCTTCTCACTTATTGCCTTTGGAGTTAACTTGATCCTTCTTTTAGTTTCTAGCTCGACATTGTTCTCCATCTTGTTTCCACTCTTGGACACTTTGAACTGCTATTTATGTTAAATAAGCCTCATCAAACTGTAGCACACTTCTGAAATCCAAATAAGCTTTCCTTTAATCTTAAAACATGTAGTTTTCCAAAGTAAGATTTAAGGCTTTATTTCCAGAGAAAGGCTTGAGTTTCTTCTAAGCTGATGTGACTTTTCTTTTTTTTTTTTTTAAATAGCGTTTTTTCCAAACCATGTAAATGGCTTCTTAAAAAGCAGAGCAGCACACTTGAAACTTTGAGCAAAATGACTCATCCACGTTACTTGGCGTCGGCAAATACAGTTAAATATCATGAATTTTCAGTCATTACTTCCAAGTCCGACGCTTTGCTTATTTATTCATTCGTATCTGATATTTTTGTACTCATCCATCATCATTGAGGCCGTCTGGAAATCCTCTGGTGAGCACCGCCCTCTGCTGCTCCAAGCCGGCAGGCTTCCTTCATCAGCGAGCCCAACGCATGCGGCACTTTCCTCAGTTTACCTCGGATCTTGTCTCGCCCTCGGCGACTGTTTTCTACTTGATATAGTGGCTAAATGTCCGTGCTTAAATGTTTCTTCTCATGAATGCAAATAACCACTCAGTCAGACGGAAAGAACGAGTCTACGCGTGTTGATATTTGAACGACGGTAGAAAACAGTGTGTTCGCCCCGTCTTTATTTCCAGTCATAACAAAGCACACCAGTTTTTTTTTTCTTTCTCTAGAGACGCACAGCTCTGCAACATCATCGCTCAACGTCAATTCCTATCAGCTATTATTCAAGATAATTCTAAGCATTAACAAATGCAAATTGAAACCAAAGGAAATTATGAAAATAGTAAAGCAGTAACGTATTTATAATGCAATAAGAAATATTCTATAATATGCAAATACTGAACATATCCAAAAATAATAACTAAATATGAATGTAAATTACTAAATAGAAGATGGCACCAACATTGCGATTAACTCTCTCCGTAAGGTTAGTTTGTGGGTGATATGCAGAGGTTTTCTTTGGTGTGAGATTCCATCTTTTGCAGGTTTCTTCGAACACAGAAGAAATAAATTGTGGACCTTGATCAGAGAGGATGTATGTTGGCACTCCCCATCGTGTCAAAATCTCTCTGGTCAAGTACTGGGAAATTATTTCTGCAGTAGCCTTGCGGAGGGGAAACATTTCAACCCACCGTGAGAAATAATCCACAAAAACAAGTAGCTGGACATTACCATTAGAACTCCGTGGAAAGGGTCCCATAAGGTCCACGCCCAACATTTCCCATGGTGCACTCACCTCTGTTTGTTGCAATTTGCCAGGAGCTTTTCGGGTTTTAGGTTTGTACATTTGACAGACTTGACAGGATCTCACATAGTCCCGTACATCAATGCTCATCCTTGGCCAATACACCAAGGCTTGTAACCGTTTGTAGGTTTTGTATCGTCCAAAATGTCCAGATAAAGGGTCATTATGGTTGTGATGAAGTAACTGTTGACGGAGTGATGGTGGAATATAGACTTGGTGAAGAGTTTTGTGTGGTAATTGAACAACTCTGTAAACCTTGTCTTCCAGGATAGTGTACTTTATTGTTGGCGACTCATGTACTGTTCCTTTGTCCATTATTTGTTGGTAAATGTTTTGTGCGAAAGGATCCTGCTGTTGAGCCTTCCAGATGTTCTCATCTGTCACTTGGAGTGGGTGAGAAGTGTCACGTTGCGACCGGAGTACGACAGCACAGGTAACTGGTGAATGGTCAGAAGCATTGATTGTGGCTCGTGACAGAGCTTTTGGAACAGTGTTATACTTTCCTTTTCGATATTCCACTGTGAATGAGAATTCTTGCAAACGAAGAGCCCACCGGATCAGCCCGTGCTAGGTTTATGGGTTTTAAAAACCCAGATCAGAGATGAATGGTCAGTCACAACGGTGAAGTGTCGTCCTTCAAGGTAATATCTCCACTTCTCAATGGCCCAAACAACAGCAAGACATTCTTGCTCAGTAGTAGAGTAGTTCCTTTCAGCTTTATTTAGAGTTCGGCTGGCAAAGGCCAGGACTTGCTCGGTGCCTAACCCAGTCTGCTGAGCTAGAACGGCTCCCAAACCCACATCACTAGCATCAGTATAAACAATGAATGGCAGTTTGAAATCTGGATGACCCAGAATGGGTGGAGAGATCAGATGAGTTTTCAGAGCATCAAATGATTTTTGGCAGGATGGTGTCCAAAGAAATTTGACTCCTTTTCGCTTTAGAGCATTGAGTGGTTCTGTCAATGCAGAAAAATCAGGCACAAAACGATGGTACCAGCCAGCCATTCCCAGAAATATTTGAAGCTGTTTAATATTCTGGCGTACAGGAAATTCTTGAATGGCTTTAATTTTGTCTGGATCTACTTCAACACCAGATGAGGATACTATGTGTCCCAGAAATTTTGTGGAGGAACTGAAAAACTGGCTTTTCTTCATGTTGACTGTAAGGTTGGCTTCACGAAGTTTGTCCAACACGGCTTGTATATCGGCACTGTGCTGATGGTAGGTGGTTGAGTAAATGATGATGTCATCCAAATATACAAAACAAATTTTACCTCTGAGTTCACCCAATACTACTTCCATAAGTCGTTGAAATGTAGCTGGAGCATTTTTCAGGCCAAATGGCATAACCTTAAATTGAAAGAGGCCATATGGACAGACAAATGCATTTTTTTCACAGCTTTCTGGATCGATGCGGACTTACCAGTAACCACTGTTCAAGTCTAGTGTTGTGAAAATCACTGCTCCAGAAAGAGACTCCAGGATTTCCTGAATGTTTGGCAATGGATATGCATCTGTATGTGTGACTGCATTTAGTTTTCTGAAGTCCACACAAAAACGTAGTTTGGGGTCATTTTTTTTAGGCACCAAGACAACAGGAGCGGCGTATGGGGATGTGGATGGTTCAATGATGTCATTCTCAAGCATTTCATCTACATGCTCCTTAATCATCTGAAGTTTAGCAGGTGAGACTCGATAGGGTTTTTGTTTAATTGGCACATCTTGAGAAAGGTAAATCTTGTGAGTAAGTACATTCGTGCAGCCCAACTTGGATGATACATACATCAGAATTGTTACGCAGTTGGCACAACAATGACAGTTTCCCAAAGTCATCCAGGTGTGTGGTGTGAACTGCCCTCTGCGACAGTTCATCATTGGTCCCAAGGGCAACCAGAGTAGCAGGAGCCACTGCAGAGAAAAAGGCAAGTTGCTGATGGGGTTCATTTGGCCAACATGCAAACTCTTGAAGGAAATTGTAATGTTGTTTTCTGTTGAACTTGAACCAATAACGTTTTTCTGACACATCAAACTGCAGGCCAGAGAGGGAGATGAAATCAAGACCAAGGACAGCAGGAAAAGTGAGGTTTTGCGCAGATAGAATGACGCATGGTAAGGTGATTGACTGTTTTTGCAATGTGATAGTAATTTCGCTCCATCCCAGGGGTTGCCGTCCTTCACCATCAGCCAAATATAATGGTCCTCTCGTCCAAGGCTTGATCACCCCATTGATTTTATTCCATACTCTCTCATTCACCAGTGTATAAGAAGAACCTGTGTCCAAGATAGCAGCTCCTTTCCAGGAACTGACGGTGATGGGAACCATCAACTGAGAAGGCAGAGGTTTAGTAGTTGATGTGGCAGGAGAACAGGTTTGGTCCAGAAGTTGAGAGTTTGTGAGGGAACCAAGAGTAGCTGAACTTTGAGCTGATGGGAGTTGTGATGAACTGATACTTGGCTGAGGAAGGTTCGGAGAAAAAGATCGATTTGTACCACCATGGGGGCAAGTTGCTGGAGGATGATTGCCTTTACAACGCCAGCAGAATGGTTGGTGTGGCCGATTGTTATTTCGGTTGTAATTTGGTTGTCTTTGCCATACTGTGTTTTCATTGTCATGAGGTTTAGGTTCATTTATCTTAGATGGTAACCTTGCTTGTTTCCGGTACTCATACTGTTGCTGATGTTCTTGATCCTTCTTTAGCTGTTGTCCCAGGCGGACAAGTTCATCCACAGTAGTTAGCCTACTACTCCTTAGCTGACTTGTCAGTGTTGGATTTGTTTTTCAGAAGCAGCTTGACAATTTCTTCCTCTGAAATTTGTGGTTTCCAGCGTCTGCATAGGGATTGGTACATGTACACAAAATCCCTGATGCTTTCATTCTCTCCTTGGACTCTGGTCCTTACACGTTCTACAAGCTCATCCTCATAAGCTTCAGAAAGAAAAGCAGCCTGAAACTGTCTTCGGAAGTCAGTCCAGGTATGCACCTTGTGTCTGGCTACGTCCCACCAATCTCTGGCTGTGCCATGCAACACATTCCGTAGGGTAGCCATGAGTTCCTCATCAGTTAAAGAATGAAGGGCCAAATAATCCTCACAGCGTTCCAGATACTGCAGAGGGTCGGGGGTGTCTTCTACTTTTCCATAAGTTGGAAATAACAATTTAACAGGACTTTTCCCCAGGTCTCGACTCCTATTAAGTAAAAAGGTAGCGCCACCTGGTGTTACTTGGACACCTGTCATCCCAGGCTGAGCAGTAGATTCCCACCGGGGTTTGCTGGTAAGTGATGTTGTTTCTGGTAGGCTATGGTAGATTGTCTGTGCAGTTTGATCCATTTCTGTATTCTGTTGACAGGTCTGAGCTGGTTTGAATCCGGCTCTAATGTCCTCAGTCATAGTCTTTATGGATAGTTGCAAAGCCATGAGCTCTCCCTTTAGGCGAGAAACATCATCTGATAAAGTGGAAATGCTGGTTGTAACCGGGACAAGTAGCTGGCTGAATTCCTTTAGCAGCTCAGTTTGTTCATGCTTCAATCTCCAGCCGAGGGTTGCTTTTGTTTGTGTGAGTAAATACTCAAACTGTGCGTCCATGTGTTCATATTGTTGCTTTGCATTGACTTGAATGATTTCCTCCACATGTTTTATTGTTGAATCTCTCATATTGCTCATCTCCTTTTTAAAACAGGACTTTACTTCCTCCATGGTAGCTTTTAGGTGCAGACCTTCTGGTGCAGCCTTCGTCTCTGCTCGAGCCTGTGGTGGAGGCTGGGGTGATAAGGGAGAACCCAACACCAAATCCAGACCAGTCAACTCCATGTCTAGGAGAGAGTATGCTGTGGAGCGATTAGGAGGCATTGTCATTGGAGGGGATGAAGTGTTTGAAGGGGGCTTGATTATATTTTCTTCAGTGCTCATTTTTTTTTTTTATATATATAGTTTTTATTTATTTTTTTATTTTTTTTTATATATATATATATATTTATTTTTATTTGTCTAAGTGCTCAAAATGTCATTCCCTTATTTGTGAAATAAAGATGTCCCATGTTAGGTGCCAATATTTTATGTGACGGTTTTTACAAGGTTAATTATTTTAGTTTTAGTTTTTTTTTTAACAGGGTATTTGTCACTTTTTAGCGGTGCCAGTCAGGTATCCCTCCTGACAAGTAGGATAAATATTTATATATCTTTAAACCAGTCACACAAGGACCATACACTTTTGTGTGTAGACCCTTACAAATAAAGAATGAAAACTCTTCACAAATAGACAACAAAAAATTAGGCTTAACAGTCCTTGTATTTCAAAAAGAAAAATAAATATATAGCCATCAAAAAATAATCACAAAATTCTTCCACACAAAATAAATGTCCATTTTTTCCAAACGGATTAGGGCTCCAATATAAATTGCCCCACAGCAAGAGCTGTGAATAAACAAGAGAAAAAAAAAAAAAACATAAGAGTCTATACACAACAAAAGTCCTACAATTGCATAAAAAACACAACAAACAAACATACAAAGAATGGACTTACAGGTCAGATGAGAAAATAGTCTTGCTTAGAGGCAGGAACTGGATCAGGTTTTCTGTTGTTGGTTTCACTAGATGAACATATTTAAAATTTATTTTATTTTTTATAAAGGGGCAAAATGATTAATTTGATTTTATATTTTCAGTAAATATAGCACTTACGGAGGATCTTTAACTGTGACGTCACCGGCTTCGGGGAAATTGTGATGACACGTCGGCACGGCAGGAGCACAGAATGAAGTTTTTTTGTTTGGTTTTCTCCTTTTCCTTAATGATCGGTGGTAACCAGAACAGAGGCAAAATACTGAAAGCACGAGGGATTAAACGGCCTCGGACTGACTTTGTTACTGGTCGACAGAAGGGAATATGCAGACGTAGTAGCAGCAGCTGTTTCTGTTACGCTGTCTGCTGAGACACTGACATTTTCAAACTGGAGCTAGGAGTCAGATTGAACAGCGGACCAATTAGGTAAGTGCATGTTTTCAAAGGGCGTAAAGAAAGGCGTGTCTTGAGCTGTGAAGAAGCAGGAGGATTTATGAATAACGGTGCAGCCAGCTCTGTGCAACAAGCAGGTTGTCACAACCTAAATATTGAAATTTGTCTTTCTTTGTTGTAAAAGGACAGGCCTGGAATGATAATATCCTTGCCTGTTTTTTCAATTGGAAACAAAACGCTTTTGTCTAGATTAATTTTATAACCCGAAACCCCCCCAAAGTCTTCAACAATACCGAGAGCCACCGGAATGCTTGTGGCAGGATTTGACAGAAAAAGAAGCAGGTCATCAGAGTACAGCGAGAGTTTATGGTTTTGCATCCCTCTTTGTATTCCGCCGAGCTCAGCAGCATTTCTCAGCTTTATTACAAGGGGCTCGATTGCCAAATCAAAGAGCAGGGGCGACAAAGGGCACCCTTCTCTTGTTCCTCGAAACAGAGGGAATGGGTCAGATATTATATTATTCGTTCTTACCATAGCTTGGGGATTTGGGTATAGTAATTCAATCCATGTGCGAAATTTCTGACCAAATCCAAATCTCTCCAGGATCGTAAATAAATAAGGATACTCTATTCTGTCAAAAGCTTTATGGGCATCCAAGGATATTATAATTTCGGGATCGATGTTACCTTCCCCAGTGTATATCGCATTGAAGAGTCGACGGAGATTACTAGAAAGTTGTCTACCAGCAACAAATCCTTACTGGTCAGGATGTATTATCTTACCTATAACAGGCTCAATTCTCGCTGCTAGTACTTTAGTCAATATCTTATAATCACATCCTAGGAGACTCACTGGGCGATATGATTCACATTTAAGTAGATCTTTATTTTTCTTAAGAATGACTAAGACCATAGCCTGTGACATTGTTTGGGGTAAGGTTTTTTTTCAAGGACTTCCTGATATACTCGTACGAGCAGGGGTATCAATTTAAAGGCAAATGTTTTAGAAAATTCTCTCGGGAACCCTTCCGGGCCTTATGCCTTGCCTGTCTTCATGTTATTAATCACTTTCTCTATCTCTGTTGCAGTCAGGGGTCCCTCTAATCTCTCTTTATCTATCGTTTCTAGGGTTGGCATTTCCATATTTTCTAAAAACATTTTTACTTTCTCCTTATCAGTTATTTCAGAGGTATAAAGATCCTTATAAAAAGACTTAAATTGGTTGTTGATACCTTTCTGATCTATAATCTTATTCCCCAGGTTATCCTCTATCTCCACTATCATACCAGCAGCTGCTGACTGTTTTAGCTGGTGGCTGAGGAGCTTCCCTGCACGATCCCCATATTCATAATAGTTCTGTCTCGCTCTAAGATATTGATCCTCCTCATGCTGGTTCGTTAAGATATCATATTCGGTTTGGAGTAAAATACGCTTACTGTATAATTCCTCAGAGGGAGCCCTGGAGTTCACCAGGTCAACTTCTTTTATTGCCTTTATTAATTCTGTGGTGCGTTTTATCTTCCTTTTCCTTTCCCTAGCATTATATGATATTATTTGTCCTCGAATATAAGCCTTCAAGGATTCCCAAAGAACAACACTACTTTATGCCGGGGGTATCATTAAACTCGGTGAAAAAAGCTATTTGTGAATTTATAAATTCCGTAACATTGTCCTCAGCCAAGAGCCTGTTATTAAAGCGCCACCTTCTTTGAGATGGCGTGTTCTCTGGGAAACGGAGTTTTAATATGACTGGGCTGTGATCCGATATTACTATACCAGAATATTCAATCCCTGTTACTGCAGGGGTCAGTTTCTTGTCCAGTAAAAAGTAATCAATCCTGGTATATGTTTGATGAGGTGGAGAATAAAAAGAGTACTGTCTTGAGGTTGGATTATTGTATCTCCGTGGATCAAATACACCATATACCTTACAAAAGGAGTTAATGCAGTGCGCTGATTTACTCAATATACTGGTTGTTGGACTAGAACGGTCCAAAGTTCTCTGATGTTCCTCTGTCCTCTTCCTGTCTGACACAGCCTCTCCCATGCCTTCAGCGCTCTGTCTGCTTTCGGTGTAAACAGAGGTGAACAGGGAGAAGTAAATACCCAGCCCAAGAAAACTATCAATCAGACAGGATTCATGATAAAATGTTAAACTATTTTCTTCACAGCTAAATCATCAAAAAGTATTATTAATTAAATATATATAGGTTTTTACATTTTTCATCATTTGGTGAATCAGATATGTTTTGTCTAGCATCTGTTTTATTTTCTTCTGTTTTCTTTCTTACTTGAACTTATTTGACTCCAACTCAGTAGTCATGTGACAAGTATGCGATCACATGACTTCCTGCTTTGTGTGTAATTATATGTTAATGACATCAACTGACATAGCACTTCCTTATGTTTATTCCTTCACACACTGATTCTGGCAAGCTAGATTGTAACCCAGCTGCTCTGGAGCACACTGACTGAAGTGAGTGTGTCATACAGTAGGTACCACTGGACCATCTGACCACCATCAGTAGGCAATTATTTATAGAGTCCTCATTAAGGATACATCGACTGAGATGGACAGAGCTGAGGTACAACTGGCGACCCTCCTATGCCACCCTCACCCCATGTACTTAACATTTATTATTGGGTTGGCATGAATGCATCATTATATATTCTTTTTTAAACTGACTTCATGTCCATCATTTTAATGAGTAAACTAACCAACACACAGGGGTAGAACCTACAGCTGAGTTGGTTTTGTTTAACCGGCTCTAAGTGGCACATAGAGCAAAGATAATGTTCTGGAGGTTAATATTTAGTTATGGTATGGAAGATGCAGAGATGTTGGTCTGATTTTCTATTGAAGAGAGCATTTCAACCTGCGAGGCAGGTGGTACCTATAAAACCGGGCACTGTACTCTTTTTTGGCTGATTCCCCAGTTGTGCAAGAATTTTTCAATCAGGCCGACTTTCAGCCTGATCGTGTGTTGTGCATCATGTAGTGTACAGGGGGTAATGAGGGGAAATCAGGCTCTTACGACCACCTCCCAATCAGGAAATGTTGGGTCTGGAGAAAATCAAACATGTTTGAAATTCAGTCGGCCGTCATCAGAGCGTTGGGCTGCACAGTGTGAGAACATACATCGTGAGCTGTGAAATTTTAAACCCTGTGGTTTCGTCGTACAAGTTGAGCTGTAGCTGAGTGTAATGATTTCAAATATCGTTCAATGTATGCCTGCCTTAGGAGAGATAGCTAAAAACCTTAGAAGTAGTATAATGTCCAGGTAGGCTTCTTGAGGAAGAAGGCTATCTGTACCATCAGACACTTTGGAAAACATCTTTCAAGGATTTTATATGAAGTACACAGGATCCCTGAGAAAATGGTGGCCAGGTGTAAATCCTGCACCCTAAGGGCCGGATCTATCAAAGGTTTGCGTGTATAAAAACGTGAGCTATTTCACTGCGCACGCTAAAAAATGTACAAACTTATCTATCAACAGCGTGCTAAAAGGATTTGGTCTTTAAAACGTGCTAAATAGCGCCTCTTGTCCATTTAGTACTTTTTCTGCAATGAATATGCAATATGGGGCGTTTACATGCAAAAGTGGTCTTGTGGGAGGAGAACATGTAAATATATTAATTTACTACTCGCAAAGTGATTTATTGAACCTGAAAGCAATTTTGCTAATGGTATCTAACTCTATATTTAACACGTTTCAAAAGAAGGTGCAAATGGTCTGTATGCGTAATTGCGCACACATGGCAGCGGTTATTGTCGCAAGAAGGAGACATCGAAATGAAGCAAGAGACGCAGAGAACGCATTTTTTCACTCCGTGTTAATATTTTTGGAATGAACGAGGAAACGATCATCAAAACATGTCGTTTATCCAGCATTGCCATTTTGGAGCTGTTGGGGGAACTCCGAATGGATTTGGAGCCAGCCACAAGGAGGACCCACGCAATACCAGATATCACAAAACTCCTTGCAACATTGCACTTTTTTGCATCTGGGTCATTCCAGCGTACGGTTGCAGCGAGAGCTGGGATCTCCCAATCTCGTTTTTCAGAAGTGCTGTCTGACGTTCTAAATGCCATGTCGCCCTGACGCCCTACCGGAGAACCCCGACCTCCCCCCTGCACATGTGGATCAACATGCCAATGCTGCGGGGATGCGTACCTGCAGTAATCTCATCCACAGTCACTTCTTGTGAGCCATTTGGTATGTGCATTTTTCTACAGGCCAATACAAAACACCAGTTTTTTTTTTTTTTTTTTACTACAGTGAAGTAGAAATTCAGCCACATACCACCTTAGGGAATAAAGGTTGCCAAAGTTATATATATATATACTGTATATATATCTATACATTTTATTTTTATTTTTTTTTGTTGGGGGTCATTGTAAGATTTAAATTTCTTAATGCACTAGTTCTAGTTGTGCAGTGCTGGATAAATAAAAACGTTTTTTACAGACAAAATTTTAGTGTTATAGCAACCCATAAATATTCCTTCCTTTTATTATTTATAGATGATATCATGAGAAACACGAGACCTGCCTGGTTTTAATATTTAAATTGTAGAATATTTAAATTTAGCTGGTATACAGAGATCTGTGTCTGAAGCACATTAACATTTGACTGAGGACAGTACTCAGCTGCACATCACGAAGGAAACATTCCACTTCATAAGGTAAAAAAAAATAATTTAATTTTTTTTCTTACATATAATGCAGACCTTCATGGAAAAAAAATAATAACCACTCTTATTTTTTTATAATGCTTTTTTTTAGTTAGGCAATATTACATGAAAATGAAAACAATGATGTTATAATTATTTTTTTTCATAATTATATATGAAGAGTTCATTTGCAAAAACAGATTGCATGGTGCTGCTAATAAAATGATAAATTTTTTTATTTAGAAAAATGCAGTTATCTGTTTTTACAAATTAACTTCTCATATATCCAATATCTATAATAATAGTAGCTTTTCTATTTTTGAATATTTGTGAATATTTGTGAAACTACTGACAGATTGCACTAACTCTCATTTAAAATGAGAGATGTTTTCAGTGTCACAACAAGCAAAAACTGTAAACTAGAGCCTATCCAGCACCAGGCTACACGTCATATAAATTAGCCAATGAGCTGTCAGTCTGGGTTGCTGCTGTGAGCCTTGCAGGTCGGTGTAAAGCCCACTGCTCTCATTGAACCATAAAAAAAGAAATAAAAAGGTCAGTTCAAGTGCTTTTTTAAATATGTGAATCAGGAAATTGTCTAAATACTCAACTGAACAATTGCTGTTCAAAAAATACTTTAGATTTTAAAATTGAAAATGTTTCTTTTTTTAATATATATATTTTTTTATTTAAAAAGTCAATGTATAACATGGATGCATAAAAACCTCATTTTATTTCAGTGTTAAACTCTGTTTAACGTAACGGATTATAATTTAAAATGTCTCCAGACTTTCACTGGTTGTATATTTTCTTTATTAAGACCCCGCTGATTTTTAATTGGTTCCCCCTGGCCTATAGGCTTGAGTGTCGGAGGCGGAGCTAAACTAAAGGCTTCTTCAAAGGCTTTTCTGTAACTCTTCATCCTCTACCTGTAATGAACATATGAAATGCTTCGGTTCATGCAGGGCACATCTGGGGGCCCTAAGCGACACCTAACTTAGAGACTCACAGGTTTAGTGGAGGATTTTTACGAATTACTGAAAAGAAGCGCCCTCTCCACTTTTAAGAAAAAATGCAAATGCACAACCCTGTACCCATTCCTGAGAGGGAATGCTTATTAAACGCAAGACCATGCAAAAGCTCATTTCTCCTTCTGCACACTCTGTTTAAAAGTTGCTGCTCATATATTTCTTTCCAAAAGAAGATTTGCAATTTTTCCACTATGTCAGACTCACGATCGTTAAAAGAAAATGGGGACGAGCAAGTAGGACGGCCTTACGTAAACATAGCATCAGAATGATTGATAATTAGGTGGACCACTTATTTTGATGATCCACCTGAAAAATGAAAATCCTACACTATACCTTTAAAGGAATAGTACACCCAAAACATGATTAGCCTTCATTTTCTACTCACCCCCATGCTGAACAACACTCTGGAGTACTTTTTTGATATCTCAAATGCATCTGGAGATCTGGGAGGCTTCTTGCTGTCTGCTGACATTCAAATAATGGAGGTCTATGGTGCCTGAGGCAGAAAGGTCCATAAAAGTCCACAAAAAATGTGTCAATATTCCTCCATACTGCTCGTCCAATGTATTCCAAGTGTCCTGAGTGGGTAGCGTCCATAATTTACTCGAAACGAAGTCATTTAGAATGTTTTTAGAGCATAAACAGTAGTGTATAGGATTTCCTAAAAGCGCGTTCACGAGTCTACGGAAACCGCGGCAGACCAAACCAGATGAAAGTGCGCATTCAGCTCAGCAAAGAACTCATGCTCTTCCTCAACACTGAAGTCCTCAGACATTTTTCTTTCGTTGTTTCTTTCTTTGCACAGGTAAACAGCACATTTCTTCTTCTACGCTTGCATTATCGGCAGAGCAGACGCACAATGCGCACTTTCGTCTGGTTTGGTCTGCCGCGGTTTCCGTAGACTCGTGAACGCGCCTCGGGCACCCTAGACCTCCATTATTTGAATGTCAGCAGACAGCAAGAAGCCTCCCAGATCTCCAGATGCATTTGAGATATCAAAAAAGTACTCCAGAGTGTTGTTCAGCATGGGGGTGAGTAGAAAATGAAGGCTAATCATGTTTTGGGTGTACTATTCCTTTAAGACACAATGTGACAGGCCAGGATTAAACCTGTAATGTCTGACCTTCATACATTAACCCCTGCAGCACCACAGACATATCCAAGATGGTGCCGCCAAGTAACCATATTATATTGAGACAACTCTGAAATTTAAACAATTTGGCTCATTTTTCTTTTAGCTGAGATGAGGAAGAGAGACAGATGTGACAGAATGTATAGAACTTACATAGTTCTCAATGTCAGACTTAATTTTCAGCAGAGAAAATTTAAAACAATAAGAAAAGCTCTTTGGTCTTGATTAGTGTATTTATATCTAGGAGATGTAAGTGCGAAGAAAACAATTTCATTTTCAATTTTGCTTTGCTTGCAGAACAGAGTTAAACTGCTTCATGAAAAAATGTTCCAGCTGATATTAAACATGCAGTGGGTGTGATTCTGCTCTTTCTAATGGGTAAGTTGATCTAAGCACAACTACTCACTGGTTTCAGGTAAGATACAGACTCAGCTGGGGACATGGAGAGATGGCTGCTCTATTAACACACAAAAAGTAACTGATAAAAATAGAAAACAATATTGTAATGTAGAGTCGACCTTTACAATTTTGTTATTATTTTGAGAATTCATAAAATGTATGCTTTCAGGTCAGATTTGTTTAATCCACTGTCAGCTCTATGAGTATCTCTACATTAATGAGGAAAAGAACTGGACTGAAGCTCAGCAGTACTGCAGAGAGAAACACACTGACCTGGCCACAGTGTCTAACATGGCAGACATGAAGAGACTCCTCAATGCCAGAGCAGGAGATAAGAGGGAGGCTTGGATTGGTCTGTATGATCATGGTATCAGAACATGGTACTGGTCTCTGCCTGGAGTGGAGTTCAATGAAAGTGAGACAAACTGGCACCCAGGAGAACCAAATGATGTCAATAATGGAAATGAGAACTGTGGGCATTTGAATAAGAATCTTACCTGGACAGATACCAAGTGCGATCATAAAAGACCTTTCCTCTGCTATGATGGTGAGAATTATGAATTACTTTACTGTAGTTTTAATGTCTTATCATGTAAAGTCAATGCAATGTGAGTTTCTTTCTGTTTATTCCACAGAAACTAATAGAACCCAGAAATACCACTTGATTAGAGAGGAGAAGACCTGGCAGGAAGCTCAGAGTTACTGCAGAGAGAATCACACAGACCTGATCAGTGGAATGAAGCAGCTACAGGATGGAGAAGTGGAGAGAGTGATGAACTCTGTAAAAGATGAGACATACATATATTTTGGTCTGTTCAGAGACACCTGGAGGTGGTCAGATGGAAGCAGTTTCTCTTTCAGACACTGGAATGACCAGTTAAACAATCCAAAATTCAACACTGTTCAATGTGCCATGGCTGTGTTTGAAAATGAAGGCAGATGGAGCAGTGTGGAATGTGAAACAGGAAAAAACCCTTCATCTGTTATGAGGGTGAGCTGATTTCATAAAACCTGTCCTATATAGGATTTTGTTTTATCAATGTCCTTTGTATGATTGTGTTGGTAATATGCTTTGAAAGCATTTAATGATTCACCATTTGAACATGTATATCCCAATCATCTAATTCCATTTGTTTATTTAAAAAATGTGTAACTTGAAAACCTCAGTTTTATTTTCACTCAAAATAAAACATTTGGTTTTTGGCTGTAAATATATTGTTTGCTTTGTCCATCACTATTATGGCAGATAAAGTGATCCTGATCAAAAAAAAGATGAACTGGGAGGATGCCTTATACTACTGCAGAGATCACTACCATGACCTGGTCACCATCACCAGCCTGGATGAGCAGAGATGGATCCAGGAGAAAGCCAAGAACGCCTCGACTGATTATGTCTGGATGGGACTGCGCTACACCTGTACTCTGGATTTCTGGTTCTGGGTCAGTGATGAGGTGGTCAGGTATAAGAACTGGGCCTCAGGGGAACCAGTGGATGACTGTGACATGTCTGGAGCCATGGAGACAGGAGGAGAACATAAGTGGAGGAAAATAAATGATCTAGAGGAGTTTAACTTCATCTGTTCTAAGGAATAACACTGATTGTTTTATAGATTATTTGTGTTGCTTTATTCTGTGATACTGAGGATTTTGTGGAAAATATGTTTAAATAAATAAAATAAGTATATTATTAGCATAAAGATAATATTTCCACCAAACTACAACACTTGCTTTAAACCTGTTATATATGATTCTCTATTTCTGGTTTCTTTCTATGAAACATCTGCTTCTCTAACAGAACATGTTTTACTTTTCCTTTATTTTGATCAATTTATTATTATATTTATTGGATGACTGTAAAAAGGGGGCGCTAGTGTGCAGTTACTTCAGGAATACAGAAAGAATAATATAAATACAGTAAACATTAAATATATTAATAAATAAAAAGTAATCACACCATGTTTTTAGTGTTTTCTTTCCTTTTTGGTTTTATCTGGAGAACCCAGGCCTAATAACAGGGTTTTCAAAGGTGTGTGTACAGGGCTGGGCTTGGATTTTTGCAAAAAAAATTCTTGGTTAAAATTATAAGTGTATCAATTATTAGAAACAAAACATTTTATTTAGTAGAGAAAACTTTGTTTATAATCGTAGATATTAAACATTTCATGTATTTTTAGACAAGGTTTGCTCCCATTGCTGCAGGGAGTATGGACCACTCCTCCATACAGATGTTCAGATCCTTCAGGTTTCAGGGCTGTAACTGGGCAACATGGACCTTCAGCTCCCTCCAAAGATGTTTTGATTGGGTTCAGGTCTGCAGACTGGCTAGGCTACTTCAGGACCTGGAGCTGCTTCTTATGGAGCCACTGCTTAATCTTTTCTTTATTTGGATCCCATTAGTTCCCATAAGGTGGTTATAGTCTTCCTGGGGTCCTAGAAATTTTTTTAAAATTATGTGGATTTAATATAAATTAAATACAGTACAAAAATAAATACCAAGTATTTGTGTTGGAAAACAAAACAGAAATACAAAAGACATTTTATAAAAGACTGAGGACAGTACAGAGTCACCTCACCAAGCAACCTTTGATTTTCCTTTTAAAGATTATTTTTTCATTTTTTTGTCTCTGAGATGTGATGGAAAACAATTCCCTGCATTTGGCCTCTGTTAAAATCAGTACTTCTCATAGAAACGGAATTGTGCCTGAGGACCAGAGGAGAATCTGAGGGGGTTTCAGGCTCACCTCTCCACACAGTGCAATTAAAACTAGTTAAAAAAAAAAACTAGTCAATCCACATTGAATTTATTTACTGACATCACTCATGCTGCTGTTCTGTTACCTGATGCAGACTGATGGTGTGTGTGAAAGAAGCAGACTGCACATTCCTTAAGTTGACACCGTATTTTACTGGAGTGAATCAGCATACATAACAGAGCCACACTCCCCAACCCCCCAGGTGGCAGTAACGACTCTCCTATCAGTTACTCTAACACAGGGGTGTCAAACTGGTTCCAGAAAGGGCCGTGTGGCTGCAGGTTTTCTTTCCAACCAAGCAAAAGCACACCAGACTCAAGTCATCTCATCAAGTGAGTCCAATCTGAACATGATGACTTGATGAGATGAATGGAGTCTGGTGCTACTGGCTGGTTGGAAAGAAAACCTGCAGCCACACGGCCCTTTCTGGAACCAGTTTGACACCCCTGCTCTAACACAACAGCTGCCACTTTCTCACTGCGAAATTTGGTTTCACATCAATTTCCTTTTCCATTAATGGTGTTTCTTGAAGGTTACTATGAAGTATTTTGAGTTGTTTTTGAAATTACAACACACTTTGCAATTTATTTATATTGCAGATGCCGATTTATGGTTCATGGAGGCACTGACAGCTTCAGCCGTCTTATTGTGTACTTAAAAACCGCCACCAATAACCATACGTCAACGGTCTCTAACATGCTTTCTTGAAGCAGTCGGTATATATGGAGTGCCATCACGTGTTCGCTGTGATATAGGAGGAGAGAATGTCCAAGTGGCCCACTTCATGGTGTCCACCAGAGGCCCAAATAGGAATTCTCACCTCACAGGGAGAAGCACACACAACCACAGGTGATTTCCTTTAGTAAAACTGCAGCAAGTACCAACTTTAAACTTGTTTTCATTATTGGCCTTTTTAAAACTTCTGCTTTGGGTTATTTTTTTTTTTTTTCAGTTGCAGTTCTGTTACATTACTTTAGTAACATAGTTCATTGCCGGGAACAGTGGAATTATTGTTAGTAATGGTTCTGTACAGTAATATATTAATTTTGTGGACGCTACATGGTATATAAAAACTGTTTGTTTATATCTCTACGTCCATTTTGCTCATCTTGCGAGGATATTTATGTCATATATTTAATATGTTTACATGCAAGTAATTCATTACTTTATTTCTTGGTTTTTTGTGTATTTTTTCTTGTTCTCCAGGATAGAGAGATTGTGGAGAGATGTATTTGGAGTAGTTTTGGATCTGTTCTACACTACATTCTGCTACCTAGAGGCAGAAGGCCTACTCAACCCGGACAATTAGATGCAGCTGTATGTACCACTCTGGGCCTTTCTTCCACAAATTAACAGACATGTGTAGTTGTTCAAACATGGCTGGAACCACCATCGGCTGCACACAAAGAGGAACCAATCACCATACCTTCTATGGTCTCAAAACCAGCGTGAGGGAGAAGATCCCTACAAGGTTTGTAGTAGAAACAAATCTCAATGTTTTTGTCACAAGACTAAAAGGACCTAATTGAAATGAAGGTCAAAACACATGAACTAAAGTTATCAGGGGGCGTGTGGGATTATTTACCTGACCCAACATTTGTGTTTATCTTGGTTATAGTATTAAATTAGCTTTAGTTATACTTTAGACTTAAAACACTCATTAAATTAGGGCCCATAACTGTATGTACAACACACATGGATCTGTGTTGTTATTTAGCAAGCTTTAGCAAATGCCATTTTAGTCTCAAGTGCTGAGAATTTATACAAATGTACCCCTACTTTCAAATGTAAGTATAACAGCAAGCTAAGAATCACTCTTACTCTCCGTTTTATATAAGACATCTCTCAGGTGGTTAGGAGCTACCAGTAGGGGCTTGTGATGGACTGTAGAAACAGAAACGTGCAAATAATTCAGGACAGGAAGAATGTTTTTAAATTATTTGAAGTAGCGTACTTAATTAGATGGGGTCAGACATGAATAATCTTTATCAGCAAGTTACTGATGGATGTCATCTCACCACTAACTTTATGAAGCAATGCATTTTCAGCTATATTGAACGGACATCAATAGTCCGCAATTATGCCATTTACAGGTCCAAACACTGTCATGCATTTGATCGACTTCCCAACAAGACTCCTGTAATCCCATGCAAGTAGCCTGCCTCGCAGAAGCAGTGGGTGCGATTGATGGCACTAATATAAAGATAAGCCTTCATTTCCAATGTAGCCTATGTACATAATGTATTCTCCTAAATATTGTTTTTGCCAAAAGCTGTTGAATATTACCTCCTATTAGGTATTTCACCAATGTGAATTTATCTGAGAATATTCTTAAATAAGTAAAGCTATTCAGTGATTGGTGTTTGGCTACATCATCATCCACAATCCTTTTTCGGGCACATCAAAGTGTCAACTTTTAAGCATATCTTTTAGCCTAGAATTTTTTTTTTATACAATTAAGTCAACTCTTAGCAGTGCTCTTATGAGTAATTCTGACAAGCTTGAAAAATACAGGCCCAGATTTTTAAAATATTACATGTCCAAGAGTAAGTATGTTGAAAATACATATAGAAGTGATTCAAATCTAATGTATTAATAAAGTTTTGGTCTAAGGTCATTATTAAGATTATGCCCAACATACTGTAAGTAATGATCATTATTATTATAAAATGTGATTTACTTATTTCCTCAGCCCAAAATGACATTCTGAAATCTATTGTTTTGTCTACAGACGAATGATACTCACTTTACTGTCATGGCAAAAGAAACAAACCAACATTTTAAAAGAAATCACATTTTTAATGTTCAGGTGATTTTTCTTTTATAAAATGATTCAAACACAATCATTCTGAATTCATCATTGCAGCAGTATTACGAAGCTCAAAGATTAATGTTTAAGTTGAAGACTTTTTTCTTGAAATCAGAATTAAGGGTTTATCAGTGATTTTTTTGAAAAAGATCTACCTGAACAGGGCAAGCATTATAGTATTCCCCCCTCAATGTCTGTCTATTCTTCTTTACAACATGACCCTCAATTGACAGTTACTATTGATGGGTCAATGAGGCATCTTGAAGCCAAACTGTATTGATGCTGCGTTGATACTGTCTGAATACTGACACCTGCTGGACATTTAAGGACACTACAGGCAGCTGATTAGACACACTAAACTGAATTGATTTGATAACCTAGTACAATGATATCATTTTAGTTATTTTAGTTATATTGTATTATTATGTTTAAATTGAGAATATCTTTGATGTTTTTAGATGCAGCAAATAAATTATCTAAACATACGCCATAAGGAGAAAATTTATGGTAAATGTGAATGAGGATGCTTGTGGACTAGGATTTTAAATCAGTTTTTAAAACAATAAGTGCAGTAAATACAGTGAGTAAACTAAGAGTCAATTTGAAATTAACTTTAATTCAGATAAGTTTAGTGATAATAGAGGAAAAGGATGACACGAGAAAATTTAAATAAAAATGCAATAGCTGAAACGTTCCTATTCCTTTTGCTGCTCCAACGTTTTTGATAATTTTAATGATAAACTACAAAAGATGAGATTTTTTTTTTTAGCAGATGCATCATGTTGACAGATACATTTTTAAACACAGTTTAGTGTGTCAGTCAGTTGGAAACAACTCCTGTATCGGTCACAGGACTTTCTTCAAATTGCATGCACCAATACAGTGTTTTGCTCTATGGGCACCGACGCATCAAGGTTGCTGGACCCATCACTAACAGTAAAATATTTCTTAAATTGATTGCAAATCTCTTTTAGGTTGATATGGACTACGGCATTGACTGGGAAAGTCCACATTGTCACCACCCTGAAAGAATGCCAGTGCCAGAGATTCAGGTTCCTCTGCCCTTGACTAAAGTGGAATTGGAAAGACCGCCAGATCTACAAGGAGCCTTTTCTAATGTTCTGAATGTTTACAGTGGAGCAATTGCCACACTAACAGACATATTTGGAAAGGTTTAAAAATGTAATGTTTGACTTGTAGTATGTTCAGACACTTAAGTTAAAGTTAATTGTGGATTGAAATATTTTGTGCTAATGACCATAACTGATGGAACATGTGATTGTGTGTGTGTTCCAAAACCATAGCTGAATAGAAAGGTCTTTAAGGTATAAGGCAGTTCTCATATTTCTCTTAAATTATTTTACTCACATTTGAAATTGTCTCACCAATTTGATGACTAACTGTGTTGAGCTTCAAATAAAGAACTTAAGTCAGTAATTAATTTGCCAAATGTTTTTATTAACAATTATGCCTTGTGAGCATGCATGCACAAGCAAGGTCCCTCACACAGAGTGGTCTGGTATCCAAAAACAATACACATCAAATGTTGGGGCTTCTGGGATAAACAACTTTCTTTGAATATTGTGAACACATAGAACTTAATGAAGAGAATGGTTTGTCTGTGTGTCTACCAGTGCTTGGAAGAAATACAACTAAATTAGATCTGAACTTGCTGTGTCACTGTCTATCAGTGATTATGAACAGATACAACTAAATGAGATCTGAATCTTTGTCTCCATTGGTGCTTAAATTGGACAGATTGATGTGTCTGTATCATATAAGGAAGATATGCTTGCCATCAAATCATGAACAAAGTCTTCATACAGTATTTTGTTGTATTCTTGGACAGCTTTAGAGTTAAAAAATAAATTGATGACTGTGGTAGGGCACAATTGATGATTTCCACCTCCAAGTTAGAGGAAACAACACCGCAGCCAGTCCAGAATGAGAGCCTTCAGGACTTCTGGAGTACCTTATAAAAATACACGCAGGTGAAAAAAAATTGATACACATACACTGACAATAACATAATAGATAGAGCGAGTCTTACTCCAGAACAAAGGCAACCTACCTTCCTCTATACATTTCAGGAGGAAGGTCATTACTCTGCAATGGTCCTTCAAGCTGATGATATCCTCATTGATGTCCTCATGCAATGGCCAGTTGATATTTTCCATAATCATCTACCAAACATTTAATAAATTATTTACTTACTGAAATTATGTTTCTATACCCTGACAGATTTTGACAGATACCTTATAAACTAAGGTGTAAGATAACACCTAAATGGAAATAAATGTTATTAAATATAACAAATGTATTTGCATTACTTGTGGCGTGATCTCTGCATTGCAGGCCCTTTGGAAAAGGAGTTGTACAGCATTTGGCCTGGAGGTTAAAAAAATTCCCAGACACCCGTGTCTTTCAGGCCTCGCTGGATTTGTTTAACCTGCTGGGTCATCCGTCCAAGAACCTTTGAAATTAAACAAAAGCACTGGGGTCTCCTAGGACACATTTAGATGCTTTATATTCTAAAACTCATCCATCTCTATTCATCCATAGCCTGAAGCAATGTTAGGGCTACTTTTGACTCCCCTACTGACTAGTGCAGTGCTACTCCCTCTGGTTCGGGCTTTAACTGACAAAAGCATGCAATTGTTTTTTAAGAACAAGACAAATTACAAGGACCATAATCATAGATGGCTTACAGCATAGAGCAGTATTTTCTCCCTCAGCCACCACCTGTTTTTCAGTGTGACACCAGCAGAAGTGTCAAAAGTGCACACATTTGTTACTTAAGTAGAAGTATAGATACTGCAGTTTAAAAACACTCCGGTAAAAGTTGAAGCATCAACTTTACCTTTTTTCTCAAGGAAAAGTGAAAAAGTATGTGCTCCAAAAACTACTTAAACTGTAAAAGTATAATGTAACCTTTAAAAAAAAAAAAAAAACAGGCAGATGTCACTATATAAACTAAAAGCTCAATTTTTCGCATATTTCGAAAAATTCTTTGAGATAGGGCCAAGGATGAAGAAGGTCTTGTTGGTCTCCATCTCCATCTCCTAATACGCTCTTGACTGTAGCCAACCTTTCAGACATTTCAACATCTTCTGTGCTGCTTCCATCAACACCCTTGTTTGTAGATGTTGGAGATCAGCCTGTCTTCAGGTGTGGTCCTGTTTCTCTGGCCGTGACTGGGTGGATGTGCTCTCTTCATCCTCTGGCATGGGAGCTGCCTTGGAGCTCGTCTGCCTGGCTGTGTGTTTCCTGGACGGGGCCGCCTTTTACAGCTGCTTTTTGTGTCTCTGCTTCTGTCTCCTTGAACCCCAGTCGGCCTCGGCAGATGGCCGCTCACACTGAGCCTGGTTCTGCTGGAGGTTTCTTCCTGTTAAAAGGGAGTTTTTCCTCTCCACTGTCGCTACAAGCATGCTTAGTGTGAGGGATTGTATTTGAGTCAATGAGTCAATGCAATCAACTGGTTTTCCTTAGATAGTAAACTTTGTATCAATTTGACTGTATGATCTGGTTGAACTGTAAAGTGCCTTGAGATGACATGTGTTGTGAATTTGGCGCTATATAAATAAACTGAATTGAAATTGAAATTGAATCTTGTTCTGAATTAGACATTGTAGCATGGCATAGACAATTCATGTTTACAGTTTGAAGAACATCTGCTTCATTCTTATTATTTCCTTTGGCGTCAGCACGAATTTGACGAATGGCTAACAATGAGTGTTTGCGTTATATGACTCATCCAATTACACTAGTATTCACTAGAAGTGGATGGCGTCACTGATCTGAATTGGATGGCGCACATGACGTGAAATAAATATTTGGCCGTTTCTCAATTCACTAGAACGCAAGTACAGACCGGTGTTCTTGTCAAGTATGTTCTTGACTAGAACACAGGAAAGTGTGGACTTGGTGAGAACCGGAGCCAGCAGAATAAATCGGGGTCAACTGGACCAGAAGCGTACTTGTGACATCACCACATGCCCAGCTTGTCTAGAGCTGCATTTCACCCCCTTATTAATAGTCTTTAGATAATAATAAATTATTCCTTTTTTTCATTTAGTGGGGGAATTATAATTAACACAGTCAGATAAACACCAATCAAATGAACATTTTGCCAAATAAAACTAAGCTAATCCGTGACCTCTGCATTAAACCGAAGCCAAGAGTAACGAGTAACGTTTGTTTTGAAATTGTAAGGAATAGAAAGTACAGATACTTGTGTGAAAATGTAATGAATATAAGTAAGAATTAGGAAGATAACAAGTAATGGAGTAAAGTATAGATACCTAAAAAGTGTAATTAAGTATTTGTAGTTCATTACTTAACACCTCTGGACACCAGGCAGGTCCCAGGGCAGTGTCACAGAAAGAATCTGGGATTTGTCTTCTTCTGACTTGGTTCCTTCAAACTGATCAGTGACATCAGCACAGAAAAGCCAAATACAATATTGGTAATATAGGCAATCAAAAAATAGATTGCTTGGCAACACATTTACAACAATTTGATAATAGTGTGGTTTGGAAACACTACATTATATAAATAAAATGTTACTCCAGACCAGTGCCAAGACATCCTGGACATTTGGAGTCTTTTAATAAGCTTTGTAACTTGGTATATTCCTGGATTTATAACAAGTTTGATTAATATTTGTGTGTGGCCTCAGCATGCACATCTGTTGTTGCTCACAGTGGTACTCAGTGTAGTTAGGGAGCTTGTGTAAATCGTCAGACACATAAAAAACTAATTTAAAATTAAATTTGTCCTGACTGTAAAACTCAGTGCGGTTGATGTGGATTAGATCAATGTAAGGCTCGTTCCATGAATCCCCTCTGCCATAACTTATCCGAGGTTCCATTTCAAATTGCTGTCATCCAGCGATACTGAGAAGTTCAAGCTGTGTCTATGTTTTTTGCATATTTTATAAACATAAGTTTTTTAGCAGTGCAAACTGAACTTTAAGTTTTTACTGTTATGATCAATGTGAAGTTAAACAGCTCTTTATATGCTGCATTCTAATGAAATTGTGCTATACTTTGATATATTAAGTCAAACAAGACATATACTTCAGTGAATTGTATTAAACTTAAAGCTACAGTGTGTAATAATTACAGGGATATACAGTCAGAAATGTAATATATTATACATAACTATGTTATTTATCATCATCTACGAGCTCAGCCTCTTAACCTTAATATTTGCGTTGCCTTAGAATTCGTTATTTATAATTACATAGGAGCGGGTCTCGCAGCCATGGAGGCAGACATCTTTGCGCTACGGCAGCGCAGAGCCAACAAACTAGCGATTGCGAGATCGCCAAAACGTCACAACGATATAGAAAAAATAACGGGTATATTTATTATCTTAAGTCTACATTAAATCTATACCCTACACAGACTAATGAAATACTATCTGTAAAATTATCTATGTAAACAAACCTCATCACTTGAGAAGGTAGGTGATGCGGACGTCGTGGAAGACATTTTGTCCCGTAGCGCTCGCCGTACTGTTGGGGGGGAGAAGCGGTGGGGGGAGATGTTCATGTTGCTGCAGTCTGCAGTCTGACCGCTAGATGTCGCTAAAAGTTACACAGTGTAGCTTTAAGTGGCAGATTACTTAATTAGGGAAAAAAAGTTGGAAATATTTCCTGTCCTGTTAAGAAAATTTTGCTATTGTCTTCATTAGTTTTCAAATTATATTCAACCTTTTTCATTTAAATATTTGTAGGTATTAGGTTAAAGTTTATAAGGTTTTAAAGAGAAAAAAAAATACCATCATGGCAGTTTTATGGCAAATCTGTCACCTGCAGAAATACTATGACGTCTCTGCAGCTGTGGGAAGATCCAAGAATGGACAGGAAGCTCAGTACAGACAACTGGTCTGTCAGTGGGTCAAATAATTTATGTTGTTGTGCTGGCACTTAAAATGAAGTGATTGGTACCACACCATCTCACCGACTAAGCACATCCAATGATGCAAGGAACAATGGTACAGTTACTGTAAATGTAATAAAAACCTGTTTCGCCCAACAATTAGATTATCCAAACACACCTTTTTGTTTGTCCTCCTTTAAAACCCCCTGCTATGTTTGCATTATACAGTTTCAAAAGTAAAACTAAAAATTTAAATCAAAACTAAGCCGAAAGGATGATTCAATATTGTACTTTGTTTTGAACAATAATTCAGACTTATTCAGGTGGTTGATGGCAGGTGGCAGGAATGACCTGCGTCCATCTTCAAACTGATTTAAAGCCTCTCACTGAACACTCCAGTATCTCATCAGTCTTGTGTAGAGAGTGTGATGAATCCTCCACCATTAGGAGCTTGTGCAGCATTTTTTCTGGACCATCAGCATTAGTGTGCACAGCTATCCCAGCACAAAACCAGTTACTGTAGACCCCAGGTCTTTAAAATACAAGATTTATTTCTGTAAAAATATAATAGTCTACAAGGGATTGCTCATAGTTTTTACATTGTGTTCTCTGTTGTCTTTATTATGGACCAACAATATAGTCATCGGGTAGAGTATATTTCCCTAAACACATGCAATCTTTGACGTTGCCCCCAAATACAAATACAAATACCACACTTGTTTTCTTTGAATGGCCAGAGAAAGCAGAATTCAGGCTGAATTATTGGGGGGAAAAACTATTCATTTAGCACGCCTGAGGATAAAAAAGATAATAAAAATGTATTCAGTAAAAATCTTACAAAGCATATTTAAAAACCAAATTAATAATAGAAAACTGTATAGATTTTTCTTGGCCCAGATATATGCCTAATTATTTAACAGAAAAAGTATTTTTCCAAGAAATAAACTCCCACATAACCATTAGTTCTAATTCTAATTTTGACCCCCCCCCCTCAACATCTCTATTAATGGTTTTGCTAAACATAGCCCAGCATCAAAATAGCACTTTAGTTAGAATTTTCATTGCCCCTTCATGGAGAATGTGTTTGTGTGACTTTAAATAAGGGTATCATCTTACTTATTAAACTTGTTTTATTCAGTGACTGACATAATGTAATTCATCAACTAAGTATTTATAGCCTTCTGTCTTTTAGGCAGCAGTTTTATACAGATTGTCCTATAGCTGCTTCAACACAATTTTACAACAATGTCCTCCTTTCATGCTAAAACCTGATTTGACCCAGTTTGGTTTGAACACATGAACTTTTCAGCTAATCCAAACACACTGTTTTCCACACACGAATACCTATGGAAATCTAATGGATTTTTGTGTTGAGTAGAAAGCTGTGTGTAAAGATACAAGACAAAAATTTGATTGTTATGCTAAAATTGTCTGTAAGCAGCTGGAAACTGTACTACAATTGTCAGTTTTGATTATTGGTTGCCCAGTCATGTAGTTAGTGACCTTGCTTTTTACTTGAGGGTGCATTATAATGTTGAACCAGTAGATGCCAGCAAAAGCCTGTGTAGGCTTAGCAGCCAGAGAGCCCCATGAAACCATGAGAAACCATGAGAATTTCATGATTTGTATAACTGCAAACTTTTGGACTAGTCTTTTCAGAAGACATTATGTACTGCAAAAATTCTGCTTACTTTTAATTATCACAAATTTAGTTTTGTAAACTAAATTTTGTAAACAAAGAACAGAAGTTAGAGTGCAATTGCATTCAATATCATTGGATCAAAATTGCAGATATCAATACAAATATACACTACTGTACAGTTGCAAACAATATGGAGAAATCTTTATGCAAACTGTTAATATATAGTAGTAAAGACCTAAATGCCAAAATGTAGGTGCAGAGTCTTCTTGGTTGCAAAGTCACTAATCAAATCTTTTAAATCTAGTGAGCGAGCCAACTCACTTTTAATTGAAAGTATTGTAAGGCTAATCAACCTCTCTTTCACCACGGCCCACCTGAGGTAGCTCTTGATCAGTTTACGTTTACTGAATGCCCTTTCCCCACCTGCAACTGTAACAGGCAGAGTGCAAGAAATCCTTAATGCTGTGCAAACCTCTCCAAAAATGCTATGCAGCTTCATGTGATTACTTGCATTGAACAGATCAATACCAGAGTGATCAGATGGGAAAGTGGCAGAATGAACATTGTCGAGATGTCTGATTTCACTCTCAAACTGAGGTGTGAGGTCCACACAGCAGTAACTCTCCCTTAACTTTCCAACTTTAATAACGGCAGCAAATTCCTCAACAATATTTGCTTTGCTTTGGAATCTTGTGTCCAAGTCACAAATTTTTTGATCCATGGCACTGTAAAAGACAGTAAATTAGCCAATCCCTTTTTGTGTTTGCCCTGCCATTTGCTGCCTTTTTGTACCTCAGGTACTCTGGAAAAGCTTTCCCTTCAGAGTCTTTTGGAAAGGGCTTTGACTCTGTAGTAGCCAATTTCCTGATAATACCAGTTCTGTCACATTCCATGAGCTTTGCTGGCCACAATCCTGGCATATATTTGACAGCAGATCCATGCTGTCTGACTGGCAAACTTCCATTGACCCTCCTGCTCTTCCTTACTTTGTGTTTCACCATCATCTGCACTGCTGCTACTGATCCTCTTGTCCTCATCATGGTCTGATGAGGAGCTTGGCTCTGTATCAGTGATTTAAATGGAATGTAGTTAGAGCATGCAGGCTAGTGAAGCATGGAAGTTAATAAGCTAATACATGATAATGTTAAATGTATGCAGGTTACAGTTACATATATACATTTCAACAATGTCCTGTCTGGCAATGTGGCAATAAGAATAATTGTCAAAAAGATGCCAAAAAGAGCCAAACAGATTTTACTTTCACAAGTGGAGCAGTAGGGTTATCACCATAGTGTTCTGCTTGTTTTATGCATATAAACAGCTTTATTATAATTCATACAGGGAGTATTACATCTGTTGCTCCCTTGTGCCTGTCTCTTTTCCCCTAGCTCCCTTCTATTTAGTTCTATCCTCACCTGCACTGCATCAGCTGATTCGCCCATTCTTTGTTTTGTCTCTCATTTATACACCTCCTTTGCAATTCCTCATTGCTTGATTTTCTTCATTATTTTATTCCTAATGTTGGTTTCACTGAGCGGTTCCTAGTTTTTGATTTCTGGGTTCATTGCCTGTTGTTTCTGGATTATGTGCTTCTGTGCTATCAACATATTCATTAAATCTTCAAATATTGCTCTCTGCCTCCCTGTCTCAGCATCTGGGTCCTCAACAAACATTCATCAAACCTGACAAGAGGAATAGAAACTGAAACAGGAAATAAAGCAAAGAGTAAAAAATTATTTATTGTTTACTTATTTTGAACTCTCTGCAGTTTATTCAGATCCTTTTCTGAAGCCTCCACCAAACACCAAAGACTAGTACAAATAAAAAAAACACTATCTTATTATTATTATAATGATAACAGTATACTATTGATGAAGGCAATATGTAGCAATAATAAGGATATAATATAAATTTTAGTCCTTACATTTAAAATATACCTACTTTTATATATTTGCTTCTTTAATGAAAGAAAAGTATCAATTAAAATCTATATTTGCAAAGATATGAATAATTTTGGTGATCATTTAATTCTTATATCATTTGGGCTTGGTTTTATATGTGTGACAACCTCAGAACATTGGACCCAATATTTAAAGCAGACTGATCTGGACGATTTTACAAACAAGCTTCTGTCATGATGGGTCTCTAGTGTATAAACCCACATGCAGAACACCACAGAAACGGGGTAAAAGTTTAACAGTTTATTAAATGATGAGCACACAGAATAACAAGAGCTGGATCTGGTACAGGTCCGGGACAGCAATCACTGAGAATCTGCAGAGATGGATTGTTTGGTTAGCCAGGCAGCGGAGAAGACTTGTTTGATGTTTGATTCAGATTTGTACCTTGATGAGGTTCAGACAGATCACTGGAGAGGGGGAGCCAATTGGGTCCAGAGACAGTGGGTTCAGCAGAGAGCTCAGCAGCAGCAGCAGCGTCTAGCTTCAGGCTAGAGAGTTTCAGACCTTGAATTGAAATCCTAGCTCTCCCTTGAGAGCTGGCTGGGGAACCCAGACTGATTGTCTTCAGGTTTGGCTTCCTAGGGCAGGCAGGCAGGTTTCCAAGCTAGCTCCTCCAGAGCTGCAGACTTCAGACGGACTTTCCTGTGAGCAGAGACGACAGAGGCAGGTTAGAATCTAGTTACTCTTAAGAGCAGACTGAGTTTCTCAATGTGAAACAGAGGCTCAGGTTCCGCTAACCAAAACTGGTCAACACTCCGGCGAAGAAGACAGGTCTGGCTGCTGCTTATGTAGGAGGTCTCCTGATGGGCTGATGATCCTCAGGTGTGCTGGAGGCTCCAGCCCAGGAGACCCACAGCGCTCTCTGCTGGAGACAGGTGGCAGATCTCCAGATCCCAACAGCTTCATTAATAAAGTTAATCAAGTTTGGGAAAACCAACAGAATCCAGGAAATCATTCCAAAAACAAAATGGACCAAGCAGATAAGGGCAAGGCAAAGACTTGAATACCCAAAGGCAGAAAACAGGTCAGAATCGAATCACAGAAAACTTACTTGAACACTAGATTTCCTCTCACAAAACAGCTCGAATAATCTGGTGCCGATTGTAGGCAGACAGACAGCATAAATAGCAGAGGGGACCAGGTGGAAATGATAAGTGTTAATGAGCCGCCGGGCCAATTAGAAAGGTGAACAGGAGTAAGGGAAACTGCCAATCATCAGCGCCAAGACCATGACAGTATGATAAAACCCACCAACTTAAAAATGAAATAAAAACACTCATCTCTAATTTTCTATCAAAAGAAGAACATAATCACTTTCAAATATAGTTGATTGGAACTGAAGCATAGTCAGCAAAGTTAATTCTGTCTGAGACTCTGCTCATACTAACTAAGTGAGCTAAGTCACTACAGATTGTGAGTTGGAAATAAATGACTGTGTCCATAAGTCTTAAAATCCTCTGCTGTGTCTACTGTTACTCCCTCCCACTGCTCTGCTTCACCTGTGTGTTTTCTTACTGCTGCTTGGCGCTGTCGGCTCCATCATGCAGCTGTATGTTTCTCAATACAGTAACCCTCAGGTTCCTTACAGTTTTTCCATCCAAAATTTACTAATTTTCTATACGTCCTTGTCTGTTACAGTCAGTGAGGATCCCATGATTATCTTCAGATCTCTGATGCAGTACAAGCCGATCTGTTTGAAAAGTTTTGAGAGGCCTGTAGGTGACCTCAGACGTGCAGGTTTGGACATGTAAATGTAACATTTACTCTTCCCTGTAATAATTTGCATTAGAAAATAGTCCCTGTCTATTCCTGTTCTCTTTAATGTTTTAGTATTTCTTTGTTCTGTTAGTTTCTAAAGAATAAACAGTTGAAACTGTGGCCAGGTTAGTGGGTTTTTTTCCAGCTTTTTTATTGTCATTACACTGTCACAAGTACAGAGCAACAAAATGAACTCTCTGCATGTGACCCATCCCCTTGGGGAGTAATGGGCTGCCCTTGTGCAGTGGCCGAGGAGCAGGGGCGGATCTAGAAAAATATTTATGGGGTGGCGAGAGGGGGGCAGTAATTTTTGAGGGGTGGCAACATATGGGTATTTGTTTACACTGAATTTAATCACAGTTATCACAGTTTGGTGAGAATAGTACCGTATTTTCACGACTATAAGGCGCACATAAACGTCTTTTTTTCCCCTCAAAATGTGCGGTGCGCCCTTTGGTGTGGTGCGCCCTATGTGTGTTGTAACTGCGACTTTTGAGACCACCTCATTGAGGAGATGATGAAAGAGTGGCTGAAGGGGGTGAATGTAAGGAGACCAGGTGGTTTTTTTTCCACTCATCACCATCGTTGTTAATCTGTAACTCCATGCGTGTCCATCTCACAGCTGATGAGAAAACATGGTGAAACAAATTAATGCTGTGCTCGCTGTTATTCAACCGCTTGACATCAGTGTGAACCAGACGCAGCAGGCGCAGCAGAAGCAGCGAGTTTACATGCAAAGTCAATGGTTGACGCGCGTATAGGCGCAGCAAAAGGTCCCGCAGCGCGTTTTGAGAAGCAGGCGCTGCGCGTCGGGAGCGTTTAAGCATCTGGCGCGCCGCCAACGCGCTGCTGCAGCACGAGATGGAAAAATTGAAGTTTTGCTGCTGGACGCGCCGCATCAACCAATCAGAGAAGCTGATCTGGGAGCTGACAGCGAGACAGACACATCGCTCTGATGACAAATGATATTAAGGCAAATGAAAAGGGCTGGATGGATGAGGAGATGATGAAAGAGTGGCTGAGGCAGGTGTATGTAAGGAGAACAGGTGTTTTTTTCCACGCATCACCATCGCAGCATCTCACAGCTGATGACAAAAACATGGTGAATCAAATGGACGCTGTGCTCGCCGTTATCCCGGAAGGTCGGACAAAGGAACTTCAACCGCTCGACATCGGTGTGAACCAGCCGTTCAAAGTAAGGCTGCGAGCGGCGTGGGAGCGATGGATGACAGACGTGGACCACAGTTTCACGAAAAGTGGAAGGCAGCGCCGGGCAAGTTACGCCACCGTTTGCGGATGAATTGTAGATGCTTGGACTAACGTGTCTGCTGGCTCTGTTGTTCAAGCTTTCGCAAAAGCCGGCATTATTTCTGAGGAGCCGCCCGGCACGGAAAGTGACTCTGACAGCGAAGAAGGGGAAACTGGCATGTCTGATTTAGTGCAGCTGTTTAATTTAGAAACAGAGGATGATGACTTTGACGGGTTTGATTAATACTTTGTAATAAATACAGTTGTGGTCAAAAGTGTACATACACTTGTAAAAAATCATAATGTTATGGCTGTCTTGAGTCTTCAATAAGTTCTACAACTCTTATTTTTCTGTGATAGAGTGATCGGAACACATACATGTTTGTCACAAAAAACAGTCATAAAATTTGGTTCTTTCATAAATTTATTATGGGTCTGCTGAAAATGTCACCAAATCTGCTGGGTCAAAAATATACATACAGCAACAAAATCTGTCAACTTTGGTGATGTAGCGAGTTGTGTCAATCAAATTAGCTTCATGTCATGGCCTCTTCACTTCTCCTAAGTGATTCTGATTGACTACAGCTGTTGACTTCTCATGAGCCCATTTAAATAGGGCTCATTTGACCCAGTGATTAGACTCAGCTACAAAAGCTACAATGGGAAAGTCAAAGGAACTCAGTGTGGATCTGAAAAAGCGAATTATTGACTTGAACAAGTCAGGGAAGTCACTTAGAGCCATTTCAAAGCAGCTACAGGTCCCAAGAGCAACTGTGCAGACAATCATACGCAAGTATAAAGTGCATGGAACAGTTGTGTCACTGCCACGATCAGGAAGAAAACGCAAGCTATCACATGCTGCCGAGAGGAGATTGGTCAGGATGGTCAAGAGTCAACCAAGAATCACCAAGAAGCAGGTCTGCAAGGATTTGGAAGCTGATGGAACACAGGTGTCAGTCTCCACAGTCAAGCGTGTTTTACATCGGTATGGACTGAGAGGCTGCCGTGCAAGAAAGAAGCCCTTGCTCCAGAAAAGGCACCTTAAGACTCGGCTGAAGTTTGCTGCTGATCACATGGACAAAGATAAAACCTTCTGGAGGAAAGTTCTCTGGTCAGACGAAACAAAAATTGAGCTGTTTGGCCACAACACCCAGCAATATGTTTGGAGGAGAAAAGGTGAGGCCTTTAATCCCAGGAACACCATGCCTACTGTCAAGCATGGTGGTGGTAGTATTATGCTCTGGGGATGTTTTGCTGCCAGTGGAACTGGTTCTTTGCAGAAAGTAAATGGGATAATGAAGAAGGAGGATTACCTCCAAATTCTGCAGGAAAACTTAAAACCATCAGCCCGGAGGTTGGGTCTTGGGCGCAGTTGGGTGTTCCAACAAGACAATGACCCAAAACACACATCAAAAGTGGTAAAGGAATGGCTAAACCAGGCTAGAATTAAGGTTTTAGAATGGCCTTCCCAAAGTCCTGACTTAAACCCCATTGAGAACATGTGGACAGTGCTAAAGAAACAGGTTCATGCAAGAAAACCATCACATTTAGCTGAACTGCACCAATTCTGTCAAGAAGAGTGGTCAAACATTCGACCTGAAGCTTGCCAGGACCTTGTGGATGGCTACCAAAAGCGCCTAGTTGCCGTGAAAATGGCCAAGGGACATGTAACCAAATACTAATGTTGCTGTATGTATATTTTTGACCCAGCAGATTTGGTGACATTTTCAGCAGACCCATAATAAATTTATGAAAGAACCAAATTTTATGACTGTTTTTTGTGACAAACATGTATGTGTTCCGATCACTCTATCACAGAAAAAAAAGAGTTGTAGAACTTATTGAAGACTCAAGACAGCCATAACATTATGATTTTTTACAAGTGTATGTACACTTTTGACCACAACTGTACATGAATAAAGCACAATCATACTCAGTTTTGCTCCCGCTCTATTTTTCTACCTGAAAACTTAATTCAACAGCAGCCTCCGGGTTCACCGCGGCGGCTGGCAGGTGTTTTTCATCTAAATAATCTAAATCTTGCAGCTATATTTGCTGTGATCAGTGGGAATAAAGTAGTTTTAATATGTTTTAAGTGAGAAAGTCCACCTGAAAACTTAATAATTGCAGTCAGTTCATCCAGATTATCTATTTCTATCGGAGGCGCTCAGACCCCCACATACCAGCGGTGCGCCGACAGTAGAAATCACTTCAAAAGCAGCCTCTAGGCCGGGTAGCCTCCGGGTTCACTGCGGCGGCTGGCAGGTGTTTTTCATCTAAATAATTTAAACTGCAGGCAACAGGATACCGGTAATAAAAGCTAACATATTCCGTCGGCAGGTTTCAGGATTTTAAGTTAATTTAGGAGTAATCACAGCGCTTTGTCATCTGCGATGTGTCTGTCTCACGGCCAGCTCCCAGGTTTGATTAATACTTTGTAATAAATACATGAATAAAGCACAGTCATACTCAGTTTTGCTCCCGCTGTATTTTTAAATACGCAGTAGAGGTATTTAAACGTAGTAGAGGACATGTACCTGTATATAAAAAACGCGCCCTATAGTCCGGTGCGCCTTATGTGTGGGTTAAATACAGTAATGGCACACATAACTGAGACTGCGCCTTTTAGTACGGTGCGCCTTATGGTCGTGAAAATACGGTATGTACAGTAAGTGTTTCATGTGAAACAGTTCATAATAGAAATACATCGTATAATGTGATCTCACTTAATAGGAGATAGAAGAATGATAACACTACTTCTAGTGGGACATTATCACAGGAAAGGTATTAAGGTAAGACACAGGTGCTGAGTCACAGATGTGTGAGATTGACTGTCAGAGAGGCAGCTTCGCAGCATTTGCACAAGAAGAAAGTATAGAAAGAAAATCTTACCCATCAGAGATCTATGAACTGAGCTGTACTAAAGTGAGTAGAACTACACAGTAGAAATAAATGGGTCAAGGCACCCAAACAAGGTACCAGACATCTTTGTATTGTTTACTCTGAACACACATTTACCCCATTTGTTCCTCAGTAACTTGACATACAGCAGTTAAGGCAACATGAAAGGCACATTTCATGCATATAAATATGCTGTAGATAGAGCTGCTGTATCAACAAATCAACAAAAAGGCAGGTACTGTATGTTATATCAAAATCTCCACAAATCTGAAAAGAAGCAACATAAAAATACATTTTGCTTCCAGTCTGAAAAAATACCAAAATTTTGTGAGTAGGTTCATACAGGTCATTTCTGGATAGTTTCATACTATATATTAGGGCTGTCAAAATTAATGCGTTAATGCGAGATGATTAATTTCTGGAATTAACACGATATTTTTTTTACCCATTAACGCAGTCCCCCCCTGTGTTCCCCACAATTCAATTGTCCGACATGAGCGAAATGGAGGAATCAGAAGAACCCGTTGGATGGACAGTTCGAGTATAAAAAAAACAAAGACGGGACAATAAATAAACATGTTGTGATTTGCTCACGCTGCAAGAAGGACTTTTCGTTTCACCGAAGCATTTGGAGCCTTAAATATCATCTAAATGCCAAGCATTCATTTGTTGGGGCTTCAAATTCAGGTGTTATGACTGGCATGCGTCAAACCACCCTCACCGAACGCAGGGCATTAAGTAACAGTCCGCTTATATTCAGAAAATGTTAACCAGTTAGTTTGCCTTAACAACTGGCTAAAAGATGAATAAATATTAGGTAAAATGACCTTGTTGTTGTTTGTTTTAAACAAAAAACGTTCCATTAAACCATCCTGTATTTGCTAAAAAAAAGGCAATGGCTAAGTTGCCAAAATTGTTGAGAATTAAGTTCTTTTTTTGGATTTGTCATTAATAAAAACTAAATGTAATACCCATCTTGCTTATCTTTCTGTTTTGAAAACAGTACACAGACAATGTGTATTTTTCAATAATATTTAGGCTTGTGATTAATCGAAATTAATTCAAGCAACCTTGTGATTAATTAGATTAAAAATTTTAATCGTTTGAAAGCTCTACTATATATACAAAAAAAGAAACAACAACACTGCTTCATATTAAGCAGGATTTACACCAGTATCACATTTTTAACTTTACTTTTAACACTTTTGGTTTTATTAAAGGAAATATCAGATTTTCTCAGGTGCCAAAACAAAATGTAACAGCTCTGTAAAGGCTCACCAGAGAGCAAACATAAAGTTGACATGACTATAACAGCTGAATGCGGAGATTTCCATGTTGCTCAGCAGAACGCTTTGCATATTTATTTAGATCCAATGCCTTTGTGGGTTTTGATTTGAGTACAACCAAACTTGATAGTCTCTTTTCCGTCATAGTTAACCGCAAAATATGGCCGTTTCTCAACGCGAGTACGTACTCGCGTTCTCGTCAAGTCCATTCTTGGCGAGAACGCAGGAAGATCAGACTTGACGAGAACGCGAGCGCGCAAGCACGTATGTGTATTGGAACAGAAGCGTACTCGTGACGTCATCACATGCAACGTTCTTTTGCATTTCTTTAACAGTCAAAACTATTTATTCCCTACACAAAACATTTTGAAAACAATATTTTTAATTTCTAAAGCTTAAAAAACATAAAAAAAAATTACCAAACCGTGGGTATAAAACCAGCGATGGCAGTAATTTCTTTGTTGGGAATTGTACTGCAGTTAAACTTGAGTTAATAAAGCAGCACAAGGCAGTCAGATAAACACAAAACAAATGGACGTTTGGCCGAATTAAAGCAAAAAACCGCCATCAAAACGAGCGGTAGTTCACACATAACTAGACCGAGATAAGTGCACTACAGATGGGGTAACATTAGCCCTGGCTGCGGTTACCCTCGGAGGACTGCTGGTCACTCTGGTCCGCTCAACGTCGGACATTTTTATTCTGTAAACAGAGTTAGTGCGAGAGAATTATTCTCTACTTCAAAAAACACTTTAGATTTTAAAAATGGAAACATTTTTTATTTTTATTTATTACTTTTTTATTATTTTTCTTAATTTAAAAAGTCAGTGTATAACATGAATGCATAACACCTAATTATATTTTAGTTTAAATTATGTTTAAATTAAACGGATGATAATTAACAAATATCTCCGGACCATTACTGGTTGTTGATTTTCTTTATTTCGGACCCTGCTGGTTTTTAATTGGTTACCCCTGCAGCAGGACATCACTCCCTAGTGTTGTTTCTCCCTGCAGTAATGCTGAGTCTATGGGGAAATCAGGGGAGAAATATCAATACCAGCAAAATCTTATTTATTTATTTATGTATTTGTTTGTTTGTTTGTTTGATTGTTTCTTTGTTTATTTAAATGATCTACAAGCCTGTTTAATTTGAAGGAGTCTTATTCTATTACTGAGTCTGTTTTGTGATACAGTTGTGGTCAAAAGTGTACATACACTTGTAAAAAATCATAATGTTATGGCTGTCTTGAGTCTTCAATAAGTTCTACAACTCTTATTTTTCTGTGATAGAGTGATCGGAACACATACATGTTTGTCACAAAAAACAGTCATAAAATTTGGTTCTTTCATAAATTTATTATGGGTCTGCTGAAAATGTCACCAAATCTGCTGGGTCAAAAATATACATACAGCAACAAAATCTGTCAACTTTGGTGATGTAGCGAGTTGTGTCAATCAAATTAGCTTCATGTCATGGCCTCTTCACTTCTCCTAAGTGATTCTGATTGACTACAGCTGTTGACTTCTCATGAGCCCATTTAAATAGGGCTCATTTGACCCAGTGATTAGACTCAGCTACAAAAGCTACAATGGGAAAGTCAAAGGAACTCAGTGTGGATCTGAAAAAGCGAATTATTGACTTGAACAAGTCAGGGAAGTCACTTAGAGCCATTTCAAAGCAGCTACAGGTCCCAAGAGCAACTGTGCAGACAATCATACGCAAGTATAAAGTGCATGGAACAGTTGTGTCACTGCCACGATCAGGAAGAAAACGCAAGCTATCACATGCTGCCGAGAGGAGATTGGTCAGGATGGTCAAGAGTCAACCAAGAATCACCAAGAAGCAGGTCTGCAAGGATTTGGAAGCTGATGGAACACAGGTGTCAGTCTCCACAGTCAAGCGTGTTTTACATCGGTATGGACTGAGAGGCTGCCGTGCAAGAAAGAAGCCCTTGCTCCAGAAAAGGCACCTTAAGACTCGGCTGAAGTTTGCTGCTGATCACATGGACAAAGATAAAACCTTCTGGAGGAAAGTTCTCTGGTCAGACGAAACAAAAATTGAGCTGTTTGGCCACAACACCCAGCAATATGTTTGGAGGAGAAAAGGTGAGGCCTTTAATCCCAGGAACACCATGCCTACTGTCAAGCATGGTGGTGGTAGTATTATGCTCTGGGGATGTTTTGCTGCCAGTGGAACTGGTTCTTTGCAGAAAGTAAATGGGATAATGAAGAAGGAGGATTACCTCCAAATTCTGCAGGAAAACTTAAAACCATCAGCCCGGAGGTTGGGTCTTGGGCGCAGTTGGGTGTTCCAACAAGACAATGACCCAAAACACACATCAAAAGTGGTAAAGGAATGGCTAAACCAGGCTAGAATTAAGGTTTTAGAATGGCCTTCCCAAAGTCCTGACTTAAACCCCATTGAGAACATGTGGACAGTGCTAAAGAAACAGGTTCATGCAAGAAAACCATCACATTTAGCTGAACTGCACCAATTCTGTCAAGAAGAGTGGTCAAACATTCGACCTGAAGCTTGCCAGGACCTTGTGGATGGCTACCAAAAGCGCCTAGTTGCCGTGAAAATGGCCAAGGGACATGTAACCAAATACTAATGTTGCTGTATGTATATTTTTGACCCAGCAGATTTGGTGACATTTTCAGCAGACCCATAATAAATTTATGAAAGAACCAAATTTTATGACTGTTTTTTGTGACAAACATGTATGTGTTCCGATCACTCTATCACAGAAAAAAAAGAGTTGTAGAACTTATTGAAGACTCAAGACAGCCATAACATTATGATTTTTTACAAGTGTATGTACACTTTTGACCACAACTGTATAAACCAGTGAGTTCAGTTATGCTTACGCTCAAATTATACATCAGAAAATGCAGAAACTCTCTCCACTACATCTTTGCAGTGTGGTAAACATTTTTCTTCCCTCTAACCCTGCTGGGTAAGAGACATATTCAGACACTTGCAGCTCTCCCTCTAATTGACAGAGAGACACTGCTAATGATTTGAAGGAAAACAGGAAACAGAAGAATAATAAACAAGTGAAAAAAGAAATAAATAATAAAGCACATTTTGCCAAGATTGAATCTAGGATAGACACTAAGCTGAAATATTTATCTGCCTCCTTATTTTATTACTGAATAAAATGCCAATTTTTGATGTTCTGCTGAAAATGGTCCCAGATAAACTGTTGGTATCCAAGTTCCCCAAATTTCTGAATAGCAGCATATTAATATTTCATAGTTTTAATATTCAGGGCAGGATGTTGTTTTACATGAAATTGATAAGAAGAGTAAAGAGAGCAGGGAAACGTTTTCATTAGACGAGCCATTCTCTACAACCTGGGAACAAAATCATGTCAAAAAAAAGTCTGACACCATTTATTTAATGATGCATGATTACTATGAGGATTGTAAACATTGTTTAATATCTTACTACTGATTAGAGTTCAACCTTATGGTAGTTTTCCTGCCAACAAGATAAGGTGGGTTCCAGCCAGATTATAGAGAAATTAATCCCAATTCAGCTTTAGTGTATAAGCTGCTCTGCTAATAAACCGTCATTCAGTAGACAGTAGTTGCTGTCAGTGACTTATAACAGCGAATTCAGGGAAAACTTGATAATATTTTATCCGTTTTTTTTTTTAGGATGTTTGATTTGGCCTGATTATTGGTTTCATTTGGTAATGTTTGGTGTTAATTTATTCTCACTTCTTGATAAACACAACTATTATTTGTTTGAACTAATATTTGATCATTTGATCCTCCACGTAGAGCAGCAACCCATTTCTCAACAATTATTTCATCGATTTATGATGAAACTTGGTTGAATCCTCATTTATTAATTAAAAGCAAGCTTAGGCTTTTATACTGTGCAGACGGATAATCATTGGATGTGCAGTTAAGCATTAGAAAAAAAAAAACTATGTTAAGAAAGCAAAACGATTCAGGACAAATCAGTCTGTCTGATCCCAATAAGGAAGTCTTTTTTTTCTTTATTAGTAGCAGATTCTGGCAAAACAGTAATCATGCTGGAGAAAGAAAAAAAAGGACGTCTTTGTTCCCATTGTCAGTTTTATTGTATAGATTAAATTGTAAATTGTATTTACATACATATTTTATGAATTCAATAATTTCATGATTTAATATATGTTAAAAAACACTGAATCAACCACCAAAATTGATTCGTATTCATCCTTTTTCTGAAAAAAACGATCTAGAAATTAGTAAAAATGCTTAAAGTGTATTTACCCTTGAGTAGGTAAATAAAATGATCTGCCAATGAAATGAGTATGTTAAGATAATTAGATAATATGCACTTGAAATAAGACAATACAATTGATGTTTTTCTTATTTTGAACGTAAAATGTCTTGTTTCATTGGCAAAGTGACTCCTTTACCTCCTCAATTCAAGAAAAAAATGCATTTATTTTAAGAAACATTGACTTAATTAGATCAACATTTTTTGAAACATTAAAACATTATGGATGTACTGACGACTGACTCAGTTCACCATGTTATTATTAAAGGCCAACAAATTCACTATAGCATCAGAAACTCTTTTTCATCTTATGAGTTCTAGAAACCTAAACTTTTTTCTGCTTGATTCTTACAGATCTAAAGCTGTTTATAAAAACTCAGTGCACATCTCAGTGCACAATTTGAATTAGTTTGAAGAGGTTTACATTGAAAAGACATTCTATGCTTGTTAAATTTATTTGTTTAATCACTGTTAAAGTAATTGATTAATGTATTAAAAAATGCAAAATTACCAAACATTCACTGTAGCAGCTGCCGAGCTAATGACTTCTAGTAGATAGATCTATTTGTTCTGCATGAAAATAGTCTCTACTCCAAAATCTTGTTTAAATACTTTACATAAACAATAAAAACGTATATCATGTCACCAGAACAGACTGAGCCTAAATCTTAGAACAAATGAAATTCAGTTCCTCTGAGGGGTTTCTCTGGAACCACTTATGTTGTCCTCCTGCATCCATGGCTCCAGACATGTCACAGTCATTCTTCCATCTTTCTGAGGCCGGGCTCTGATTGCTGCCCCAGTTCTCCTTACAGACCCAGAACCAGGCCTTCATCAAGCAGTTGTAGCGCAGTCCCATCCAGACATAATCAGTCGCGGCCTTCTTGGCTTTCTCCTGGATCCATCTCTGCTCATCCAGGCTGGTGATGGTGACCAGGTCATGGTAGTGATCTCTGCAGTAGTATAAGGCATCCTCCCAGGTTTTATTTTGTTTGATCAGGATCACTTTATCTGTTACAGAAGGTATGAGTGCAAACTAAGACTTCTTCTACCTTTATTTCAGTAATTATTAGAAACAACAATCAGAAAATAAATATTGGACAAACGGAAACATTTAATTTGAGAAAACTTTTCAATTTTAACCAGTTCTTTTCTTCATATCAATATTCAAACTTTGGTGTGAAAACGCCTTTTTAATTAATTCTAAGTTCTATTTTAAAACACACAGAATGCACTCATTAAGGGAAATACATGCATAAATTAATTAACCCAACAATTCTATTAATGTGGGACCAACTCACCATCTTAACAGATGAAGGTTTTTTTTCTGATCACAGCTGTCATTCTTCCATCTGCCTTCATCATCAATTCCAGCCATGGCACATTGACCAGTGTTATATTGCTGATTGTTTAACTGGTCATTCCAGTGTCTGAAAGAGAAGCTGCTTCCATCTGACCACCTCCAGGTGTCTCTGAACAGACCAAAGAATGAATAACTGCCTGCAGACTTCATCACTTCCTTCAGTTCTCCATCCTGTAGCTGCTTCATTCCACTGATCAGGTCTGTGTGATTCTCTCTGCAGTAACTCTGAGCTTCCTGCCAGGTCTCCTTCTCTCTAATCAAGTGGTATTTCTGGGTTCTATTAGTTTCTGTGGAGTAAACAGATAAACTCACATTACATTAACTTTAAATGCTTTCCTGGTAAAAAAAAAAAAAAAAAAGAGAGAGAGAGAATAGAAATAAATCTCTGAAATATACAGTTTGGCAATCCATAAAAACTACAACATTCCTAAATTTTACCATCATAACAGCGGAAAGATGTGACAGAATCACAAGTAAAAGCTACCCATTTAATATTCTGTAACAGAAACCCACAGTTCTCACTCATAGTTGGTTCTCCTGGGTTCCAGTTTGTCTCACTTTCATTGAACTCCACTTCAGGTAGAGACCAGTACCATGTTCTGTTACCATCTGTCTGATCATACAGACCAATCCAAGCCTCCCTCTTATCTCCTGCTCTGGTTCTGTTGAGTCTCTTCATGTCTGTCATGTTAGACACTATGGCCAGGTCAGTGTGTTTCTCTCTGCAGTACTGCTGAGCTTCAGTCCAGGTCTTTTCCTCATTAATGTAGAGATACTCATAGAGCTGACAGTTGATGAAACAAATCTGACCTGAAAACATATAAACCATGTTGCCGTATCTTTCTATTATATAATTGCTCTCTACAAGGGTTGATGATATAACATCGTTTGAAATGTTTATCTCATTCTATAGCTCAGTCAGTCATATTTGAAACCAATGAGTCTATTTTTGCTTTAGATCGACTTATCCATCAGAAAAGGGGAAGCAGACTCCACTGCATTTTGATGTTGGGTGGAAATATTTTCCTCAAACTGTCTTTCTCTTTTGGATGTACAGCACATTTAAAAACTTAATATCAAGATTTAAAAGCCTGCAGCTCTCCCTTAACCTGGCATTTAGCATTTAATTCAAATTTTATATCTATCTGCTAATACTCTGATGAAGGAAAAGGGAGGGAGAGTCAGTACAATTCTTTAAACTGATTGGGTAAATCACCAAGTGGAACATGCCTCCCATGTCAAGCTTTTGGCCAATCACAGCATTAGCAGATGTGAAGTATATCATTCTTTGATATTTTTCACACCTAGCCGAGTTAAGTTGACTGATGAATCAAAATCATTAAATCCATTTGAGAGGAACATGCAAACATCTTCCCAGCCACAAAGGCATGCATTAAGGAAAGTGTTTGAGGGTATTCCAGCTAACGGCTCAGCCATGTTTGTTTTACTTCACCCTTCTGCCACCTGTTGACGTCATACACCTCACTGCATTTAATTGGTCTGAAACATTTTTGTATTGAAGCTTGCATCTATTGGCTTCTGGATGATATTTTAGGTAGTTTGTGAATTCAGTAATCTCAGTAAGATTAGTGGATAGTAAGCTCCCACATTTTATGTCTCCTCTGTCCAGACAAAAAAAAAAAACGCAGCGAGAGCAGAAGACAACAGGAAAAGGAGAGGAGCAACAGATTATGGGAAATAAAAAATATGAATGAAGCAAGAAGATTAAAGCGTGCGAAATATCTTAGACCCCAGACAGGAAGTTGTTTTGTCTCATTACTGGAAAATGCTGGTGGACCAAAAGACTTGCTGGAAAGGTTCCTGACTGCTTTTAGTTTATTTTTTAACTTTCATGTTTATTGTAGATATTGCACTATAGAAGCATTCAGTCATGAACTTGGCACTGATGACTGGCTTAATGGTTCATTCCATTCAAATGTCTACCTCCACCCAGTTTCTCATCACAGTTCATCTGTGTCACCTGCTCTAGTCTCTATTTAAACTGCTTGAGTAGTTTTACAGAGAGTCTGTTGATTGAAGCTTCACATCTACAATTTGACGCCTCACAATATTGTAATTTTGGTCTTAATTTTTTTTTAATAAGAAAATGCATTGTGCACTGAGGTCCAAACAGAAACACTTAAACTCCTGTGGTACGCCTTTAGAACATGAAGTAGACACACTCTCATTCATGGCGTCTCCCACCTATGAAATATCTGTAATTAGGCCCACATCAAAACCACACTCCAAAGGAACCCAAAAAGGAATCCTGAAAATCAAAAGTCTGATAGATGTTATGAGTGATGAGATGTGATGACTTTATTTTTACAATTCATATTAACTATATCTACATTAAACCCACTAGTAAATAGCCATAAAATATAATCATAACATGATCAACATAAAATAAATATTAGCTATATTCCATTGCTATAATCTGGTCAAGAGGTTATATTATATTACACATAATTCTCAACGGTCAGACATTTTGTTGTACAAGTTTAAAAGTATTAAAGGACAGAAAATAATCAAAGTAAAAAAAAAAATTTTTAAAAACAGACAAAATTAAAAATCTCATTATCATTTATTTTTCTCCACTTATGTTCTCCTCCTGTCTCCATGGCTCCAGACATGTCACAGTCATCCACTGGTTCCCCTGAGGCCCAGTTCTTATACCTGACCACCTCATCACTGACCCAGAACCAGAAATCCAGAGTACAGGTGTAGCGCAGTCCCATCCAGACATGATCAGTCGAGGCGTTCTTGGCTTTCTCCTGAATCCATCTCTGCTCATCCAGGCTGGTGATGGTGACCAGGTCATGGTAGTGCTCTCTGCAGTAGTATAAGGCATCCTCCCAGTTCATCTTTTCCTTGATCAGGATCACTTTATCTGCAAGAGTGGTAGAAATGGGAAAAAAACAAATATTTTTTCACTTTTTAATTTGCTTGAATAATTAATCAGAAAATATGACTAGAATCTTAAGGTTGAGAGAAGCAAATTATGACCTCTGATATTTCAAAACAATTTTCATGGAGGAAACATATGAATACTGATAATATATATGTTAACACAAGAATGCATAAAGAACATGTAGACATATTATTCCTACATAGTTATTGGCTTAAAATTCCTTTTTGATAAAAACATATAACCTTTATAACAGATGAAGGGTTTTCTCTTATCACAGCTGTCAGTCTTCCATCTGCCTTCATCATCAGTCCCAGCAACAGCACATCGACCAGTGTTGTATTGCTGATTGTTTAACTGGTCATTCCAGTGTCTGAAAGAGAAACTGCTTCCATCCGACCACCTCCAGGTGTCTCTGAACAGACCAAAGTATGTTTTATTATCTGCAGACTTCATCACTTCCTTCAGTTCTCCATCCTGTAGCTGCTTCATTCCACTGATCAGGTCTGTGTGATTCTCTCTGCAGTAACTCTGAGCTTCCTGCCAGGTCTTCTCCTCTCTAATCAAGTGGTATTTCTGGGTTCTATTAGTTTCTGTGGAGTAAACAGATAAACTCAAATCACATTAACTTTACATGTTTCTTCTTTGTAGGAAAATTACTCAATAAAACAAAGAGAATAATTTGACAACCCATAAACAAACTACAGAAAAGTAAATCAACATTCTCACCATCATAACAGAGGAAATGGTGTGTATTATGGCAACCAGTATCTATCCATCTAAGGTCATTATTTAAAATTCCACAGTTCTCAGGATTTCCATTTCCTTTATCAGTTGGTTCTCCTTCTTTCCAGTTTGTCTCACTTTCATTGAACTCCACTCCAGGCAGAGACCAGTACCATGTTCTGATACCATCTGTCTGATTATACAGACCAATCCAAGCGTCCCTCTCATCTCCTGCTCTGGTACTGAGGAGTCGGTTTATGTCTGCCATGTTAGACACTGTGGCCAGGTCAGTGTGTTTCTCTCTGCAGTACTGCTGAGCTTCAGTCCAGGTCTTTAGCTCATTAATGTAGTGATACTCATAGAGCTGACAGTTGATGAAACAAATCTGTCCTGAAAACATATAAATGTTGAGGTATTTACTTCAAAATAACACCATGTCAGCAGCGTTTATGGTAGTACTTGATTTAAAATTTTTTGGGAAGATTGTTATTCTACTGCTGAGTTTGCCATATTAGAAACCAGTCTCACCAACCCAGTCTGGTTGTGTTTTACATTAACTTACCCATCAGATACAGCAGAATCACACACCACTGCATCTTTAATGTTGGGTGAAAATATTTTCCTTCAGTCTCTGTTGGACAAAGATCACTTTCAAATTAAGCTTTAAAAATCTGTAGCTCTCCTTCCACCATACAGAGAAGCAATACAGGGAGACAAAAGGAACCAAAGCATGGAGGAAACAACTTAAAACATTTTACCAATGAAAGAAGTGCATATGCGAAGTTAGACATAATTATTATGTTTTAATTAGAGTTAAGCCAAACATCAGAGAGTGAGCTGAGCTTACCTCTGCTTCTATTTCTCCTCACTAAATAGGACGTTCTTTTATTGATGTTCTGCTGAAAACTTCCTCAGATAAACTGTTGGTATCAAAGTTTCCCAAATGTCTGAACAGCAGCTGAATTTAGCCATTTCATTATTCGTATATTCAAAACAGGAGATAAACATGTTTGCCTTGTAAGTGAATCATAAACCATGAAGAGGAAGGAAAAAATGTTAACTATATGAACAAACCTCCTAACATTTGTTTACAGAGAAAACAGTGACAGCCTTTATTCAGTAAAGCATGTTGATGTAGTCATGTTTTATTGTCTTTGTGTTTCTAGTTGTTTAAACTTTATGGTAGTTATTTGCCTATAAGATAAGGTGGGTTACAGCCAGACTTCAGAGGAAATTCATCACTAAGCAGCCTTTGTGTATGTATTGTTTTGTAAGAGCAACAAAGTAAAGAAATAAAAACTATATAAAGGAAGCAATACAAGGTGAGACTTATCAATCTCTGATCTAAACAAGGAAGTTGTTTTCTTCATTACTGGCAGCTGCTGGTAGAGCAGGGGAGATGTAAGAAGGGTTCTAGGATGTAATTCCACAAACTTTTTTGTTGTTAGTGTTCTACCTTTAGTTTTATTGTATACATTAAATAATCAAAGTGTTTCCACTCCTGATCTTTATCCTGACCCATTATTGATACAGCCCAATATATAGTGTTCCTGTATATTGGAAAAACTGATATATAAATATGAATTTGTATTTCATCTAAAATCACATTGAGAAAGAGGGCAATTAGAAGGGTTTTATTGATACAATACTTTAAGGCTTAGACCTTGGCAGGAAACATAAGCATACATTTACTTTGGTTATATGTCTGAGCTGCTGCATGAGAACAGGAATGGATCCCCTCTGGCGTGAAACTGGTGGTGGAAACGAGTTGGAATGAAGATGAATATCAGCAAGAACAAGAGCAGGATCATAAGAAACTCCATGATGAGCAAGCATGAAGCAAAAGTGGAGAGAACAAAAAAAATCCAATTTAAAAAAAAAAAATTCCATCAGAACCAGGCTCAAAATGGAGGTCTTCTGCTCGACCAGCTGGGGATGCCTAGTAAAGGCAATATGTGCTAAAATGTGCTGCACTTATTTTGGGGGGTGTTAGGTTAAAGGTAAAAATTGCATCAAATATTCACAACAGCGGCACCTTTAACTCTGAGCTACTTGTAGAAATCTGTGTTTTGCTTCCAAGGGCAGACTAGGAAAGAAAATCAGCCCTGGTATTTTAGACCAGATCAGTTGCACACATTCATCAGTCCAGAGTGCGGCTCATATTCAGCCATGGAGTTTCTCGCCTCAGTAAGGCCCACTTAATAAGATCACAATCTAAATGCAAACTAACAGTACTGTGGGGGGGGGGCAGTGTTGTCGGATGAAGGAGAAAAAATTAAAGGGTTGTCTGCTGAAAACCTTACCCCGGCTTTCAGTGTCTTGTGTCCTTGGGCAAGACACTTCACCTGCATTGTCTACTGGTGGTGGTCAGAGGGCCATGTGGTGCCAGTGTACAGCAGCCTTGCTTCTATCAGTGAGCCCCAGGGCAGCTGTGGCTACAATGTAGTTTGCCACTCTCAGTGTGTCTGTGAATGTGTGAATGACTAAATGTTGGTCTAGTCTCCTGAGTTGTAAAAGCACTATATAAGTACAGGCCGTTTACCATTTACTTCAAATACAGAACACTTTAGGGTTTATGCACAATGCACAGTAGCAGCCATTCAAAATAGCCCTTCACAGTCTAAAGCCAGCCAAATGGCAGCAAAACCCCTCCAACTTCCAGCCACTGGCCTTCTCATGGGCGTGCATATATATATATATATATATATTTTTTTTTTTACTGTGACTACACCCTTTCACTGAATTACAGGGTCTGACCAGGAGATAATGCATCTCTTTAGATCTTAATGTCCAGTCATGACAGAAAGAATATTTTAGATGTTTAAAATGGAATTGTAGGGTACTAGCCAAGGACGAGCCAAAGACGAGCCAAGGGCCAATCAAGGAAAGTAGGGAAATTTTGAATGGCTACTACTGTAGATTCATTTAAACATGAGTGCGGACTCAAATCATAATTCTTTCTAACATATTCTTTTCAACAATATCAGAATTCCTGTCAAATAAATGTTCACATATTTTTAAACCTTAAAAGGGAAATAAAATAACTGAAAATATGAATATTTCACACTTGCTCCAGTTTCTTTAAACTCTTGTCGAACTACATCACTTAAAACAATAGTAATCTTTAAAGTTTTAGCACATTCGATGTGGAAAATACATTCTAACTTAACCATTTAGATACAGTATGTCAAGGGCTAAGTGTTCTGCCTGTGGGTTTTGTGTTGCTACTATTTACTTTTAATGTTAAAATTATAACCAGTCACCTATATGCCTTGGGTATAGAAAGCATTTACAACTTACACTTGTTTGGTCACACAATATATATCAGCCATACCTTGTTTCTTCCATACCAACAGGAGCTATTCCATTATCACTACTCTTTTTGCTTCTGACACTAAGTTATATTTGAACAAAATGGTCATACTTCGGAGTATACAGATTATTCTGTGTATATAGATTAAAATAATATTCACTTAATGAGTAATCCTACCTGCCAAATTAGGCATTGTGCGCTCAAGGCTGGTACTTGGTGCTGCTCTACACTCCTTCTGGCTCTGAGGGGCTACAAGACAAATATCCTCATTTATGTGGCATTGCATCATGCTATTTTTCAAACTATATAACATTAAATTAAGTTTAATGTTATACTTTATAAGCTTATAATTAACATGATCAATGGTTTGCCGTGAATGCAGAAAATGAAAAAAATATATATATTGCTAAACTCATGTTTTTTAAATGTGTTTTGAAGACAAATGCAATCAGTGAGTTCAGTCATGTACCAATGATCTCCATCTGTCACCAGAGGGAGCACTGGTGGAGCCGTGTCTAAGATTAAAGGAATAGTACACCCAAAACATGATTAGCCTTCATTTTCTACTCACCCCCATGCTGAACAACACTCTGGAGTACTTTTTTGATATCTCAAATGCATCTGGAGATCTGGGAGGCTTCTTGCTGTCTGCTGACATTCAAATAATGGAGGTCTATGGTGCCCGAGGCAGAAAGGTCCATAAAAGTCCACAAAAAACGTGTCAATATTCCTCCATACTGCTCGTCCAATGTATTCCAAGTGTCCTGATTGGGTAGCGTCCATAATTTACTCGAAACAAAGTCATTTAGAATGTTTTTAGAGCCTAAACAGTAGTGTATAGGATTTCCTAAAAGCGCGTTCACGAGCCTACGGAAACCGCGGCAGACCAAACCAGATGAAAGTGCGCATTCAGCTCGGCAAAGAACTCATGCTCTTCCTCAACACTGAAGTCCTCAGACATTTTTCTTTCGTTGTTTCTTTCTTTGCACAGGTAAACAGCAAATTTCTTCTTCTATGCTTGCATTATCAGGAGCAGACGCTGAATGCTCACTTTCATCTGGTTTGGTCTGCCGCAGTTTCCGTAGGCTCGTGAACACGCAGGCGCGCGCTTTTAGGAAATCCTATACACTACATTTTATGCTCTAAAAACATTCTAAATGACTTTGTTTCGAGTAAATTATGGACGCTACTCACTCAGGACACTTGGAATACATTGGAAAAGCAGTATGGAGGAATATTGACACGTGTTTTGTGGACTTTTATGGACCTTTCTGCCTCGGGCGCCATAGACCTCCATTATTTGAATGTCAGCAGACAGCAAGAAGCCTCCCAGATCTCCAGATGCATTTTAGATATCAAAAAAGTACTCCAGAGTGTTGTTCAGCATGGGGGTGAGTAGAAAATGAAGGCTAATCATGTTTTGGGTGTACTATTCCTTTAAGCTGTTGGGCTTTAGATTTGGGAAAACCAAAATAACCATATAGTTAGCATTTATATCAATTTTTGAGCTGATGAAGTGGGATGGAACCACAGCAGATGTTATCATAAAGCCACTGCTGGGATGTCTTAAAAAATATAGCTTTGATGACCAGTGTTTTGGCAATTACTTAAGTCTTTGCATGTGATGCAGCTTCAGTAATGCTGAACAGAAAGGCCGTAATTGCGATGCAGATATTGTTTTGGTGGCACTGGTTAAATCATTGCCTAGGATTGAGAATTGGTGATGTCCTGAAAAAAGTCAGTGGACTAAAACATTTCAGCTATTTTTTACAAGCTCTAAAGTCTATATCAAACCTCACCTAAGAACCAGAGAGAGTTATACACAGCCGTTGACCAGCATTCTCTCATCATAGGATGAGTCCCCACTGTTTGTTGCTTTGCTTCAAGTGAGAGAACTATAAGACAGTTATGGGAGAACTACAAAGTGCTCCAGGTGCATTTTTCTTCATCAGCCAATGCTGTGTAGAGGGATTCAACAGACTAAAATACAAAGGAATCTATAACGTTCTCAACTCCGTATTCTTTGTTTTCAGTCTTGTAGTTGTGTATGATGCCCTCACAGAGCTCAGTTTTCTGTCAAGAATCCTTCAGAGGAGAGATATGATAAAGATTACAGTGCTTGAATCAATGGTGTCATCACTAGGGTAGTACACAGAAGCTGTTCATCAAGCTCAGAAAGAAAAGTCTAAAAAATAAAGCTCTTCATGAAAATGAGAGGCTAGTGAAGATCAGTGCTGGGCGGTTCTTTTGCAGCCAGGCAGAAAATATTAGAAGTATAATTATGTCCAACTACTTCTAATTTCTCCTGCCTACTGATTCATCTTTTGTGACATTTACTCCACAAGAAAACTTAAACTGATCATCTAAAGTATATACGCCTACATATTTTCTAAACTTAATAGATGATTTAAAGATTAATCCTCTAAAAAGATAGTCCAATAACTTATATAAATGTACAATTCATTAGAAAGAGTAGACAGTTCTAGATGCAATCAATTTATTCAAAAGCAAACCTAAAAAGTCCAACATCAAATATGTATCTTTATTCAACACCAAATGAAATGAGAACAATTTCGTTTAATCCATCTAAATGTTTTACCCCAACATTTGGACTAAGAAAATATATGGTCATTATCATCACACAAACTAATCTTAGGGAAAAATAAAAATGATGACACCAGAGGGCAGATTGAGCTTTAAATCTTAGAACAAAAGAAATTCAATTCCTCTGAGTCATTTCTCTGGAACCACTTATGTTGTCCTCCTGCATCCATGGCTCCAGATATGTCACAGTCATTCTTCCATCTTTCTGAGGCTGGGCTCTGATTGCTGCCCCAGTTCTCCTTACAGACCCAGAACCAGGCCTTCATCAAGCAGTTGTAGCGCAGTCCCATCCAGACATAATCAGTCGAGGCCTTCTTGGCTTTCTCCTGGATCCATCTCTGCTCATCCAGGCTGGTGATGGTGACCAGGTCATGGTAGTGATCTCTGCAGTAGTATAAGGCATCCTGCCAGGTTTTATTTTCTTTGATCAGGATCACTTTATCTGTTACAGAAGGTATGAGTGCAAACTAAGATTTTTTTCCACCTTTATTTGAGTAATTATTTAGAAACAAGACCCAGAAAATAAACTATGGACAAACGGAAAAATTTTCAGTTTGAACCTATACATATGAACATAAACAATTTGGGGTGAAAATGTCCTTTTGATTTAATTAAGTCATATTTAAAAAAAAACAGAATGTACTCATTAAGGGAAATACTTACATGCAATAATTAACCATACACATTTCTATTCATGTGGGACCAACTCACCATCATAACAGATGAAGGGTTTTTTCTGATCACAGCTGTCAGTCTTCCATCTGCCTTCATCATCAAATACAGCCATGGCACATTGACCACTGTTGTATTGCAGACTTTTTAACACTAACCAGTGTCTGAAAGAGAAACTGCTTCCATCTGACCACCTCCAGGTGTCTCTGAACAGACCAAAGTAACCGTATGTAGAGCTCATCACTTCCTTCAGTTCTCCATCCTGTAGCTGCTTCATTCCACTGATCAGGTCTGTGTGTTTCTCTCTGCAGTAACTCTGAGCTTCCTGCCAGGTCTTCTTCTCTCTAATCAAGTGGTATTTCTGGGCTCTATTAGTTTCTGTGGAGTAAACAGATAAACTCACATCACATCAACTTTGAATGCTTTCCTGTTTAGAAAAAAAATAAATTAAATTAACCATCTGAAATATACAGTTTGGTAATCCATAAAAAATGAAACATTCCAAATTCTTACCATCATAACAGAGGAAAGGTATTTTTAATTTGCAATTGACATCTAGCCATTCAAGATTCGATAATAGAAGCCCACAGTTCTCAGTATTATAATCACTTGGTTCTCCAGGTCTCCAGTTTGTTTCCCTTTCATTGAACTCCACTCCAGGTAGAGACCAGTACCATGTTCTGATACCATCTGTCTGATTATACAGACCAATCCAAGCCTCCCTCTTATCTCCTGCTCTGATACTGAGGAGTCTCTTCATGTCTGTCATGTTAGACACTGTGGCCAGGTCAGTGTGTTTCTCTCTGCAGTACTGCTGAGCTTCAGTCCAGTTCTTTTCCTCATTAATGTAGAGATACTCATAGAGCTGACAGTTGATGAAACAAATCTGACCTGAAAACATAAACATATTGCTGTGAAAACTAATAAATGATAAAAACTCTACCAGTATTTCACTATAGCTATAAAAACAAAAGAAAAAAAAAATCAAGCCGGAAGAACCTCCGAATCAGGCTCATTATTTCCTCCAACAGATTCCATTGAGTTTAGTTGCTTTCATCAACTTACACATCAGAAAGAGCAGAATCCGACTCCACCACATCATTGTTGCCAGATGATTAATTTTTATCTCAGCTGTGTGTCTAAGATGGAGAAAACAAGAGAATCAAAGCAGACTGTAAAATATTAAGCCAACGTTTCTTTAACCAACTATTAAAGTGATGACCTAATGTAGATGAAATGAAGGAATCGATTAGATTAATTTCAGACAGTGAACTGAAAGATCATGCTTGGACATATTTTTCAGAAATATTTCTTAAATGTCTATGGAAAACTGTCCCCTAATGTTGATCTGTTTCATCCTCAGATCCAGGAACTACATTTAAATATTTCAACTAGTAAAAAAATTATAGTCTTATCAATGTTTCTAATGAAAACAGTCTCTGCACATCATGCAGGAGATTAAGACATAATCAAAAAAAGAACATCTATTTATCAGGATGATAATTCAATTAAACACTATCCTGAAAACAATAACAAGCCTGAACCTTTAAAACATCATCACCAACTTTTCTCATCTCTGTGAGCTACTAGTATCAGCTCCTTGCAGGGGGAATGTAGGGACACTATTGGTTTTAAGATTCCTTGGGCTGATGTCATTGGTCCTATGCTATATGCATGCTCTTTTTTAAGCTTGATGTGAGCACCAGGGTGCATTTTGTTTAACACTTGTGTGGTGTTTTCATTTTTTATTAAAAGAAAAATGATACAATGAATTCATTTTTCAAACTGAGACAAACTGACTTTGGCTCATTTTCTGTGAAGAACATGTATCAGAATACATATTTAATGACCACACACTATACATCCCCCCTACACATTTCTATTACATATAAGAGTTCGGGTTCACTGGACCTGGGGCTAATAGAAGTGTAGAAATTGATTTACTGTGTAGCCCCCCCACCCCACCCCAACCCCCACCCACCAACCCACACACTCACACACACAAAGCAGGCCTAGACAGGAGACGGACAGAGTGTAGGTACACTGAACATCAGAAAGTCAAATGTGCAAGAAAATGAGAGCAGTGTTGATAAAAATGTTTAAACCTTGTGTGGGAACCGCAGGTGCAGAAACACACACAAAAAAACACTGTCTGCTCTGATTTTCTCAAATGTTTGACCCTCTGTCTATCTGCTAAAAAATGCAGGCGGGATTCTTATCACAACCGATCAAGATGGCCAAAAGGTACTCAGCGCAGAGGGCCCTGGAATTGATTTTGGAAGAGAGAGAAGTTTTTGATGATGTAGAGGGAGAGGATTCAGAAAAAGAGGTTTCAGTATTTGAGGATCATATTTCTGAAAATTCAGAGTCTGACAGTGACTCTGAACAAGATGATGAGATTTAACATAAGCCAGTTCCAAAACAAAGACAAAAAATTCGGAAATTGAGAAAAGAGCAAGATAGAAAAGAGCGATCCCGCAAGGCTGCCAATGTGATAAGGATGCAACCAGAGTCAACACGGATGGCAGTTACTCACACGCAGGACATCAAGTCTTCTTTTGAGCTTTTCGTCACAGATTCCATCCAGGAATTCTTGGCTGCACTAATTTAGAAGGAAGATGTGTTTTTGGAGAGAGGTGAAAGGAAATGGACCAAACCAAATAAGATGCTTACTTCGGAGTTCTCATCCTTGCTGGAGTTTTCAGGTCCAAAGCGGAATCCGTACAATCTGTGTGGGATCAGAAACTGGCAGAGAAATTTTCTGTAAAATAATGTCGCTGGAAAACTTTCACATCATTTCCAGGATTATCCGCTTTGACAACGAGATCACAGACCAGCTCAACGGCAGAGAGACAAATTAGCTGCCATCAGGACAGTGTGGGACAAGTGGGTGCGCCACCTCCCCCCGCTCTACATCAACAAATGTCACCATTGATGAACAGCTGATGCCAATTGCTTGGAACTTACAAGTCTACACAGGGAAACCTGATGGAGGACCCCTGAGAAAAAACGGTCAGAGCTCCCGCCTCAACTGCTAACTTCAAAGAACAGGCCTGTAAAGTCTTCCAAGTTTGCATACATGGCTGACACATCCCTGGAATCCTATGTGCCAAAGAAAGGCAAGAATGTGTTACTCATAAGTACACTGTATGGGGGTGGAAGAATCTGGAACAAGGAACAAGGAACATCACAAACCAGAGATCATCATGGATTATAATGCCACAAAAGGAAGAGCAGACAACATGGACAAGCTGGTGACGGCCTACAGCTGCAAGCAGAGGACTCTACGCTCTATTCTTTGATGTTGGACATCTCAGCGTACAATGCCTTTGATGGCACTGACCCCAGAGTGGAAACGAGTGAAGCTCCAGAAAAGACGGCTCTTTCTTGAGGATCTGGGAAAGGCATTGGTGAGACCACAAATTGCGAGAAGAAAACAAATCCCCTAGCCTCTGCAGCAATGGTAGGATGATTCAGGAGGAGAATGCTGGTACCCTGTCTACCCAACTGACAGAACCACAATCTGCAAAGCCTGAAATAATGGTGTGATGCGGTTGCAGTACATGTCTGGCACTCGTGTCTTGTGTGTGTGTGAGAGAGAGAGAGAGGTGTTAGTAAAATTCCTGATCATTTCATTATTCTAGGTTGTGAACACCAGCAACAAGAAGAAGTGGTGCAAAGTGTGAGGACCCAAGATGGACGGAAAACACGATATACATGCATCAAGTGCAAAAAGTATATCTGCAACACACACAGTAAAGCTCTGCGCCCCATGTGTTGTATAGACTAGTGGCTAAAGTTCATGTGTTCAATGGGGCTAATGTGTCTGATATGTTTACTCTGTGTTCATGTGTTCAGCTTGTGTTGTGCACCTGAATAGGTAAAATTTCAAGTTCAAAGAAATAAAAGTCAGTAGTTTTGAAAAACCATGCTTCCCTTGTAAATTAGTTTCCGCTCACATCTTGATTTTAATTTATTTTCTTTATTATGTTTTAGATAATAGGTTATAAATTTGACCTAACAAAGGTAAAAGGGCAAATATTAACCATATATATTGTTTATACTGCTTGTAATTGGAGTAAGGTAAACATCTGTTCAATAATTTAACATAAGATTGTTTGATTGTGAGGTATTAAAAGCCACAAAATGCAATAGGTCCATCAGACCCACAAACACTGACTGAGTAAAAACAATATGAGCATTACACAAGGGTTAACAAGAAAAGCAGAATTTCTTGCTACATTTATACAAATTTTATAAGCACTACACAAACTACATGCTGTTTATCAATGTTTGAAGCATCGCCAGCTCTGATGAATGTAGAATTAGGACTTATTTCCACTATGAAAGGGGTTGCATTTGAAATAACCAGCGACTAAGACAGAAGGTTAATACCTGCCTATTCAATCAAATATAGTCTAAATATTTATGCTGGATTCATCTTGTATTTTCATTTAAAGATATAGAATTGTGCAGAGGTAAACCCCACTCTTATCTTTTAAAGGCTGTCTCTGTATCATGAAACAAAGCAAAATAATACATTCAAGGGATGACAAATAAATGTATTGTATTTATATGTGCACTGGAACTAGAAGAGGAACTGACCCTGATTATTTAAAATATTAACTTACAAGTTGTACATATGGGCTGTAGTTACTCTGTGTAGCCCATTTCATTTATTGTATAGAGCTGAAACGATTAATCAGATTAATCATGATTAATTCATTAATGAATTAATGTCAACAAATTTAGTAATAGATTAATCATCAACAGGAGTATAGAGAGTCTAAAACATACCTTTAGCTGACAGAGTGACCCACTTAGAGCAGTAATTAAATCAACATTGTAAAAAAATATGGAAACATTTTGCATTTTATATTAACAATGTTTTTGTCTGTCAATATTCTCCATCCAGAACTCCTCAAGAGGAAACATTTTAGTTTACCCTGGTTTAATTTCATAAAAAAAAAATCTTCTTTAAGGAAGCTTTTGCAATCCGATTATTAATGGAACAAATGATCATCAGATTAATTGATTTGCAAAATAATCATTAGCTGCAGCCCTAATTTTATCATAACATTGCAAAGATATTTTGTACATAATACATCTATAGTGGAGATAACAGCATACAAAACATACATGTAAATAAGCAAACTACACTAAAAATCATGCAGCATCACTGAATCCAATTACTCATAGTGAACTAAATTAGATTGTCACCTGAAGCCCCGAAGTTTCAGACACTTCTCTATCTGTGCTGCAACATCACCACTCATTGTTTCCCTAAATTCAGCAATATCAAGTATGAATTTATATTTATATAGTATATAAATAAAAAGTTTCTCCTTAATCATTTAGACATCACCTGAAGCACCGAAGAGCCAGATGCTTCACCTTCAAGCTGCCCTGCATCATTATTACTGGATATCTGTGTTTCCTATAATGTTAATATTATACAACTAAAATATTAAATGTAACACAACCTTTTATATATCCTATGTTACTTACTTTCTGACTGTTAGATAGCTCCTTATTTTGCTTTTCTTTTTCAGCAGCATCATTTAAAAAGCACAACACTAAGAATGAGTTCATTCAAACAATTATAAAAGAAAATATAACACTTATCTTATCTGTAATGGAATAATATCCCAAATAAACAGCTGGATTCAAGGTTTTTTACCAGACAGTAATATTTGTAATAATTTACTTATGGACTGTGTGGAAATCTATGTAAAAATAAAATCAATGTAAATATATTTCCTCTGTTTATACTTGTCTTTATCCTATTTCTAGAAGTAGAAATTGTAAATTAAATAGCACTATTATTATGTGGAACTCTAATTATTCTTTCTAAATTAAAAAAATAGCAGATGTTTAGGTGCCACCTCGTGTTGTCACAAAACATACATCAACAATCCACTTGTCTTCATTACATCACCTTATCAACAGTCCAATAAGAGCAAGTCTAACTTCACTTTAATCGACTCAGTGATTACTCTTTTACAAAATACAAACAGATATTATAGGTTTTCTAAGAGGACGTGTCTAATAAATTAATTTTTTTGTCAAATGTTCCACATGTTGATTTTGAACACAGCTCATTGCTATAATGTTGCATGGGACTCTGATTGGTTCTTTATAATTTCTGTGACCTGATACGTGTTACATGAAGGTTGATGCTTTATGACAAGTAGCTGTAATGGCCACCAACCCTCATAAAAAAAACTGTTCAAAGATCTATATTTTAGGACACCGTGCTCCCTGCATTACAAACACAGAGACGTTATTGAATGGAAACAATTTAAGGAGGAAGAAATATGCAGGTTAAATCTCTTTCTGATCTAAACAAGGAAGTTGTTTTTCCCTTTATTATCAGAGCTGAATTACATTTAACAGAACCAAAATCCTCATAGAACAGAGAAGCTGCTGAAAAAATAAATTTCAAATCTTCTTTCATTCTCTATGTTATTTAACAGGATCTATTGCCAAACATTTTAATCCAGTTGGAAGGAACCGAATATCAGTTGTTCTACGAAGGCCTATAACGAACATTAGATTATGGAATAAACTGCACAATAAAGATCAAAGAAAACAGCAGACAGCCAAGGAAGCTTTGGAGAAGTTTAGAACAGGTTCAGGTTATTGAACATCCTCCCATCCTCTGAGCATCATACCAAGCTTTGTTTAATCCAGCATCTGAAAATAAAGAGAATGGCTTCACTGTTCACCTAACATGATATGACTGTCCACCTACAGAGAGGAACAGCAAGGACAGCATTAATCAGAGAAGCAGCAGAGGGGCTCATGGTTACTTTGGAGGAGCTGCAGAGATCCACAAATGAGGTTGAATCTGCTAATGTGACAACTAGTAATTTTGGTGTTTATGGTAGAGTGAAAAGAAGAGAAATGAAAGTAAGTTTTAAGTTTGTAATTTGTCAGAATAGATGTAGAGTAGAAAGTAACTATGTTGGAAAAAGGTTCTGGTCAGAAGAGACAACAATATAACTTATAGGCCTACATGTAAAACACCATTACACATCTCACAACACACCATCCTCTCAGTGAAACATGGTAGAAGCAGCATAATGTCATGGTGATGTAGGAACAGAATCTGCTTAGAGTTAGCAAGAACGAACAATCCTAACTTACCAAAAATTGTAATATATTTAAAAACTGATACTGCAGTTGTTTATATGAATACATACTGTTGTGTAGGAATGCCCTTGTCAAAGTATAAGATTTGAAAGTGAATTTACACTGAAGCTCTCTTCACTCTAAATGAATATTACCTTTTTTGCAAAGGTCAAAGCTTGTAGCAACATGCAACGCTCAGATGATTTTACTTCTTTTTTTTTTAAATAAGTAAATCCCATAACAGATGTAATTCATTAGAAATATGTTTTTGATCAATACAGTAAAACAAAGTACATAGAGTAAATTTAGACTTACTTCTTTTTTCATTCCTTGATTCACAGTAGTGCTTCTCCTTAATGCTTTGGTGGAAGCAGTCCAGTGAAATGCTTGGACTACCACAGATCTCTCAGTATTGTGTCAATATGAACAGCTGCATATTTAAACAGGTGAGTGACAAGTTGCATTTTAAAAATGTTAATGGCCAATCCTGGAAAGAGGAAGAAGTTATGAAAGAACACGCTCTGTGCGTTGATCAAAAAGCAGAAATAGACACTAGTTTTAAAATTACCATTGAAGAAAAGTCAATGGTTGTTTTGTCTTTAGTTGAGTAATTCATTTGAGTTATCAGGAATCCAGATGAGGAAGATCAGAGTTCCATGTCACGTATCCAGGCCTGTGTCCGAAAATCTGCCTAACCCTTAACCCCTATAGCAGGGGTCACTAATAGGCGGTCTCCGGTCCAGGTCCGGACTGAAAAGATGTCTTGTGCGGACCCTAAACGATTACCAAAACAGAAACTACAACCTAAAATCATATTGAACACTTTCTGGTTTACAGGCCCAGCTTTTAGAGTTCTTAGGTTAGTGGTCATGCGTCCAAGGTAACCTACAGACCAATTGAGTGCGAGTTTGGTTATACCACGTGATACACCAAGCCCAGTGGCTTCCCGACATGGAAGAACAGAGAAAACAATACGAGACGAAGGAGAGAGAAACGGGCGGAGAAAAGGGAAAAATGCACGCAGACATGACAGATAAAAATAGCCTCATGAGGCATTGAGCCGTTTGGCTAAATTGCTTCAGCGATCCCCACATTCATTAAGGCTCCTTGTGAACATGTCACTAATTGCTGGTGTAGAACCTAACTACAGTGAGTAATAAAATTTTTTGCAATTGTTCTTTTCTTTTTCTCTTTAAGTTCATTTGAAATTATTAATGGTTGGTCTGTGTAATAAAATCTTTTTTAAGTTTTTTTATGTGTAAATGTTCTTAGAACAATCATTTAAGGTGTACATTTTTTTCTGCCATTTTGGTGAAAGAAACTCAAGCAGAGAGTGAAATGGTTTTTTGCTAAATTGGGCAATGATTAGCAAAATTAAAGGTGTTAGTGCTGTTTATTAAAACATAATAGTTTTTCCACATTTTTTGGTTTTAATCGGGTTGGAAGTTGTGCTCATCCAATCTTTTGGCTAAACTGACCTAATTTTATACATATATATATATATATATATATGATTCTTTTATTTCACATCTAATAAAACCACTTTAAACATTTTAATTTTGGCTTACACTGTAATTATCCTGAATTGCTCATTTTATTTGTTCAATTATGAACAGTTTAGGTTGTGCCTTCAAGTCACTTGCCAATAGGAAGACGTTACTTGGATATAACCTCATGGAATATCTTTAGAACAGCTCCAAATGACACAAAACTCATATGTAAAACATGATCTAATTACGTAAAATCAAGGGCCCAATGTAAAAAAAAAAAAAAAAAACGGCGTTCCCCTTTAAGCAGCGCAATTCTAGAATAGTTCTATGAATTGAGGTTACATGTTTGAAAGAGATTTAAAGAGGTGGTTCTGATGTTTGGTTTACATCAGTATTACTGACATTAAGGCCGACTAGTTTACTGTTCGTCATCTGGGTTCATATCCTTTGGTTCCTCAGAACCTACCATGACAGTACTATCAGCGGTACAAGGATCAAGTCATCTGAGAGTTTTCCTTCTATCCAGCAGCTTCCGTCATAAACCATCAAAGACTTTATTTCACTGTTTTTTGTTCTGGATTTGGATTTTGTTTCACATTCAAAAGGTGTAAATGGAAAGAAAACAAACCCATGTTGGTAGTTGTAGAAACTTAGTTTGTATTCTCAAAAAAATGTATTTCCCCTCAGCTTTCACGTTTACATAAAACATCATGTGTCTGATGTTGTTCTTAGACGTTATCAAATCGATTTACCAACACCTTTCTTTTGGACTGTATCCAGAGCAAATCTGAACAACTGTTGTTTTAACCAATAAGTCGAACTGGGGTTTTACCGATTGATTCTGCCACAAAATAAGAAAGCCTGGTTGCCTTGAACTTACATTCCTTAAAATTAAAACAGGGAATTCAAGGTTATTTCTTTAGTAAATATGGAAATGTTTCCCCATAATTGCTGCTGCATAATTTTTGCTGCATAGTATAGTATAGCTATTTTTTCAAACATGTTAACATTTTGTCATTTCAATCTGAGCATATTTTGTTCAGTGGTTTTTATTCATTTTAATAAGATAATTTCTTCTTTTTGTAAAGCCTGCTTTGACAAGGTGTGAGATGTTTCATTATACATTTTTTTCTTGTATTATCAATAACGTGATATAGTTCTCTTATTTTTCATTGTTTCAAAATAGATATAAGTTTAAACCTTTTCAATATTTCCTAAATCCAAATTTCTCTCAATACATGCTTTTCAATGTTTCAATTAAAGGTGGTTGATTAAGCAGTTTTTCACTCTGTACGTATGTGAGAATGTTATAATTTCTCTCTGGGATCGCTCCTTGCATGTATTCTTTATTTTCTTCCTCCTCCATATTGCTCTGTCTCTGTTTAATAAATTCTGGATATTTATTGTTTTCTAACCTGTCTTATATTTCTGAGACATAACATTGGGGCAGTTCAGAATGACTGATGCGCCTTGCAAAAGTGTTATAATAATCAACAGCAAGTGGGACACAACCATGCAGTAACTTAGACAGATTTATCATTTTGTTTACAGAAGTTTAAAACAAAAGAAATTTCATTTAGAACAGCTCTCCAGACAATTTCTTTTTTTTTAAGTGCAACCTTGAAAAAGAGTAAAATATATATATATATATATATTTTTTTTTTTTTTATATACATATATATATAGACAATAAAATAATTATATGACTGTAAATGTACAGTTCTATCATTTCAGTTTTTTTCTATAAATTCAAAATATAATAAATATAATAACAAAAATTGGAATGGAATTTAGTGAATATTTTAAACTTCTTTAACAAATAGGAAACTAAAGGGTGGGGTGAGCAAAATAAATCTGCCCCTTTACTTTCAGAAGTACAGTGAGGATCTGTGAATGATCTGATGTTGACCTAAATGGAGGATGATGATAAAAAGAATCCACCTGTGTGTAATCAAGTCTCTAAATAAATGCACCTGGTCTAGACTCAGGAGTCTTTTTAAATTGTGGAGAGAAAGCATCATGAAGAAAAAGAAAAAACACCAGGTAGGTTTTAGATACTGTTGTGAAGTTTAAAAAGCCAAAGCACTGTGCATTTGATAATATTGAAATGGAAAGAGTATCGGACCACTGCATTTCTACAAAGACCCGGACATCCCTCTCAACCTTCAGCTCAGACAAAGAGAAGACTGATAAAATATGCAGCCAAGAGGCCCATGATCATTTGGATGAACTGCAGAGATCTACAGCTGAGGTGGAGGACTCTGTCCATCCACACCACAAAGAAAGCATCGGCTCATACAGTCAGCCTTCAGCGTGTGTAAATATGCGCTTTGAGACTCCCTGCGCAGCCAAATAAAAGAGGAAAAAAAAATTTCTGATCAAGTCATACACTCAAAAAAAAAACTTGTTCCCAGAACGTAATAAAATTATGGAAATAATTTCCACCTAAATAAAATGCATTAATTTAGCAAGAAGCAATTTTGTTAAGTGAACAAAGTGTAAATATGTTGGGTCAACATGATGTATTTGCATTACTATTACTTAATAACCAGGGGTCAGTCCAACTAGATAAATATGGGTAAATGTAACATACTAACATAATTTTCTTAAGCCATTTAAACTTGTATGATAGGATTATTAGGTACATAATTTAATAGGGTAGTTACAACTACTTTTCAAAATAGTACAGTACATGAAGCCAACAAAACAAAGTTAGGTAAGAGATTAACTTTATGATATGAAAATGAACATAAATAATTATTCAGAAAATAAATAATTTTTAACATATACATATTCAGCTATTTAAAATGTAAATGTCAGCCTATATATCCCCAGCTGGTGTCAAGTTTGGAAAAGAAAAACATGAACTAAATTGGATTTGTTGAAATCACTTTACTTTAAAACTGACTACGTTGTGAAAATACAACAAACAATACAGCCTGAAACGGTGTCCAACATCATGTCTGTAAACAACAGATAGACAAACAAAAGTTGTAACTCCTGAGTTAGGAAAATAGAGCCCCCTGTCATTAGGTGTCTATATTTAGAGCTTTCAGCAAAGCCCTTTACAAAGTTATACACAGAAAGTGGTCCTGTCAACTGAGTACAAAGAACAATATTTGAGAAGAACCAAAATACAGCATTGTGCATCCATATCAAAATAGTTTTCTTTAGAAAATAACACTTTGTTTTAAAACCTTACCTTTGCTTAAAGAAACATTTCAAAACATTCTATTTTGTAAAACAAAATAGCAACAGGATGTATTAAAACACAAACACAGCTTCCATTTCAGTAAATACTCAAATGGCTTCAAATACCTTCCCATTAGAGTAACTCCAAACCTGTAGTTTTCTCTATTAAGGGTGACTAAAGCGCAAGTAGAGTTTTCAGTGTTTGATTTTTTTTGAGAGTCTGTTTCCATCAAGCTCCATGATGATCTTCTGCAAAGCTTCAAAGGTGTATCTGAGCTCTGGCATGTAGCTGAGGTTAAGCGCATATACAAGCGCAAACAATATGACCACAGCAAGTGGAACGTTTCCCAGCCCATCCAGAACTTCTACACCCTCCAGAACTATACCTACATCTTTCAGTCCATCACCTGGATCTGCAACTTCCTTGCGAATGACAAATATTCCAAATGTCGTCTCCATCATTGCAGCTTCACTGCTCCCTCCATCTGTGTTCTTCACAGAAAAAAACTGGGAAATAGAGGATATATACGTGTAAAGATATGTTATACTGGTCCAATCCAACACACACACTAAATTACATACCATGTATTCTTTCACAAGGTTCTCAGGCTCTTCATTCAGGTACACACACAGGGCTTTGATGATTCACTCTCTTTTGACACCAATGGCATCAGTCTGTATGTATGTAAGAAAATAAATAAAAGATAATAAAACATTTTAATCAACTGGTAGATACGGAGCCCCTCTGATGACATGGTCAAAAAAAACTAAACCTTAGCCTAATTATATAACAGTCCCTGTTTTAAACAGAACCTCCTAGCTCCACTGCCAGGTCATGTGTCTGAAGCTGAACTCCATTATCTGAACTTATCAAATGTATCCTGCGCTATCCAACAATTTAATACTCACCTGATGAACCACAAAATTTTAACCAGTAAAAACTAAAACTGAAAGTACATTTCACTTATCAAATATGAAAAATCATACAACTCAGTTATGTCAATAGAAGAAAAAACACAATAGAAATATCAGCCCAAGTATAAAATTAGAAAACAAGAGTAAGATATCTCGAAATTACTAAAACATGCCCAAGAAACTTAAAAGACAATACTCGCCACAAAAATTACAATTTGTCAATACAAAACAATAACAACATCAAAAAAAAGAAAATAAATCATAAACACATAAAAATTACAAAATAACTTTTTTTTTTTTTTTCACATGATTCAATAATAAGAACTTAGAGTTCGTCTCTATGCTCCTTCGATAGTCCTCCAAAAATGAATATGAATTCTTCGTCAGGAAACGATCAAAAAATACGCGCAAAAAAAACGAATGTTCTTTAAGAGCTCGCAAAAAACGAAAACACGCAATAAAGAGAAGATAAGTTAATGATGATCTTGTAGCCTGATCCTTCATGTGTTCCTCCTCTGTTGTAAACCTCAGGTTTCCACCTGAGTGTCCGTTGCTCACTGAAAATTGGAGTATTGTGCCAATATACTGTAACAGTGAGTTTAAGGAGAGGTTGCAATCTCCTTTTCTCAATGGAAGGACACCGGAACAGGATTATTGTGCCTGTCCGGGCCTTTTAAGCCTTGTATTTCAGGAAAATGAAGTGGTCTTGGCAGGAATCCCTGCTACACTTCTGCCTGGAACTGCAGATCCTCCTCCGCGTTGGGATGTGCCTGCAGACACTCCTCGACCGCAGGTTGAGACTGTAGATTCTCCTGTACGCCTTGTAGCGTGCGTTGTGGCTCCTCAGCTGCTGTGCACTGACTCCAATGGAACCCGGTGTCTCCTTTTCCTTTGCAGACGGACAGCATGAGATGTCCTCTCCACGACTCGGTATGGTCCGGTGAAGCGAGGTTCAGACTATTTTCTTTTGATGACCTTCAGGCACACCCAGTCGATTCCCGGAACTGGTCCCGAGCCTGGACGTTCCTGTGTCGTCTGGTATTTTGTAAATTCCGCTGCCAGGACCTGTAACTCATTGAAGAAATCTTTATGAGATAAATGTGCAAGCTCACCTTTCCATCCTGGAATGCGGGTAGCAGGTCCTGGAAACATCCGTCCTGTCTGGAGCTTATATGGAGAGAACCCTGTTGATTGGTTAATGATTGATCCGACACTTTATGACAGCTTTACTGTCTTCCTTTTGTATTATAAATCTGCTTCTTTAAAGCTGTATTTTATCAATCCTTTGACCCTCTTTTTATATAAGGCCTACATGAGAAATAAATGTTTCCTATCATGTTGAACCCAAAACTTAACTGTATTTTAGAAGCAGTTCCATAATTGTTAATTTGTAAATCTCCAATTTAGACCAATTTAATTTCAATCATCATATTTTCTATTTTTTAAAACCTTAACGAATGATCAGCCTGTTTTACATGAGTATAGTTAATCTTGTCACTAAATATCAAAAATGACCTACTTTATTCCAATCATAGTTTTAAATCCCAAAAAATTCAACCATTTTTACCTTTGATCCATTTATTCTTTTGAAAACCTATTTATACAATATTTAATTGAATAATGTATTACCCTTTTTATATTGTTTATCAATTATCAATGCCTTTTCAGTTTTGGGGAGAGATTCGATACAGCTAAATTTATTAAATGATGTAAATCTTTAGTTTAGACCTTCCTGGATGTCTTAGTTAAACAACTTATTTTAAATCATATGAATAGAGATGCAACAATCCAACGATCACCTTCCTTAGTTTAAGAAACAGTATTTTATGTAAATTTTTTGATAGGCAATATTTAGTTTAGTATATTCAATTTATAAATTTTACTTCTTTCATATCCAAATAGTTAGCTCATATTTAATGCTGCTAATACACCGTAAAACATTTAATGTATTTTGATTTAACTTCAATAACCTCTTTTTCCGAAAAGTAAAGAGAGATCCAAACTAAAAATTTGCTTATTAGATCAATTCCATTCATGTCCCCCTGTTTCTATAACAGAACAAATGTTCTGTCATAGAATACAATAAAAATCCTATACAACTCACTGAGATGAAATCCGCTATCACCACGAATTTTAGCCTCATGTAACACAGTTGGATGTAATTCAAACATGGTGTCCCAGATGCTGTTGCAATCTGCACACCTCAATCAAAGAATTTAATGTTTGATCAAATTTATGAAATCAACACAGAACTTGGTGTCTTTAGCTCAGTAAGCTGCATAGACACCCATCAATCCACTTTAACACCTTAATTTTAAATTCCATTTAAATGTAAATTTAGTTTTACTGAATGGTAGCCACTGTACTATGTAAATAAAATTTCGATCATCTTCCTTAGCAGATGAAGCGTAACACATAATGCAATTCAGCTATGGTTAAGGAAAAATATGTAATTGCAATAGTTAGTCCATGCCCAGCCATTAAGGCAGGAAGGGAAAAAAGACACATTAGCATTTTGTGAGACAAACAGAGTGAATCATGGAGGAAGTTAATGCATTTCCGAGGAATGCAGTGTCGTAACAGTTGGTGCACACCAACCCTCAAACTGCATTGTAAAACCTCTGACCCCAGGAGATGGGGTGTCCTTAACACTTAGCATTACACTGCAGGGCTTCAGGACGTGAAGGACAACAGGGCGCACCAGTGCTATAACTAAAGTAAGAAGAGAACAATGGCATCACACACTACAAAAATTTAAAAAGAACTTATTCACCACTACCAAGTTTTGTTGGCACCCATTTCGACTCCAACCTGCAGACTGAAGGGAACCCCAGGAGTGGGCTTTGGCGCCCAGGTCACATGATCAGAGGTGAGAATCCAGGATCAAACATGAGAACACACAACAGGACCACCGCTGAGCGACTTGCCATGCCGCAATTCTTTATCTGCTGAATCAGAAGGTGTCCAAAGTAGCAGTCATTCCCGCAGTGCAGAAACATCTGGATAAAGTCCCTCTTTGATGAACTTTGGTCAGCCTTTCGTGGTCGACAGAGCAGGACATAGAAACCAGCAGATCAGTCATCCAATGAAACCCCCGTATGGGTTTGGACTAAAGGCTATGATCTTTGTGGTCCCGACTCACTGCTGATTCCCAGCCGTACTGTGGGAGTCTTCCTCCCACAGATAACACCTGAGTCCCTTTTGTTTTCAGCCAGGTATGAAAAGCAACACTCAAAGGAGACATCTGTTGCCAGGTCCTGTGAGCAACACTTTGCCCTCACGTGACAGCAGGAGAACAGTTCGTCTTCGCTGACCTTCGTAATCGTTCAACAGCTTTTGGCTTTCATACAGCAGTCCAGCAGAAGATGGGCACAGTTCAGCATCTTTGTTCAGCAACAACAGCGGCCTGATGTGGTAATCAAGAAGATCCCTTCAAATACATCGTCCCATGATCTCTGAGCTTAAAAGACCCTTTCCCCAAGATTGCCATCAAGTCAGAAGGAAGGAGAACTGCCAGACTAAAAATAATACAAAGTAATTAAAAAATCAAAACTTATATATGCCACATTTTGTTACTTTCACTATTATAAATAAAATTTATCTTGTGATGCATCCTCCCGTGTGGCTCTAGATTTGTTGTTGTTATAGCACAAACGGCCAACCGCCCCAAATCCTGAACTGCAAAAAGAATAAACATAGAAATGTGTTAAAATAGTCCACGATCAGATGTGCCAGAATTGAGAAAATAATTACTTACTGTTCAAAATCAATAAACGTCAATACCTCGATGACATTCACTCTGCTTGTGCCAAATATCACTACAAATTTTAAAATCACAACCTCACAAACTCATTAAAGAATTAGAACAAACTCTAGAATGTCCTAGTACTGACACTAATAAAAGTTGTGATTGAATTGCACTTTGTCAAATAATTATGAATTTCATATTGTTCTACTAAATACCAAACATCCTTATCATTGTCCCACGCTTCAAGACAAAGTCCTATTTTAAAATTTCAGAAATTATTAACATTTTATTTGAATTTCATAGCAGTTTTAACCAAAATTTTCCTCAAAATTAACAATTTACACCCAACTGTATATAATCAAGTCAGCAGTGATGCAGAAATCCATCAACAATTTTAAATGTAAATAAACATGGCATAGATGTTATTTGAAACCGTTCAATTTTAGATGATCAAATCTAATTTAGTAGAAGCTTCTATATCACATATACCATATTTTAGTCAAGCAGGAAGGCCATATGACTCTACATTAAAGAAATCCATAATTCACTATTGTTGAATCGAAAAAAATCAAAATTATTGATTAACTAATTTACAATTAACCATATCCAAAAATTTACCAGGAATTAGGGTCTACTTCTCCTTCTCCCCCTGTTGATATAATAAAATTATCATTTTGAAACTAATTTGGAATCTATGTCACTGTTATATAATAATTAGCTGAAAAACCAAAATATCATAAGATGTTCCACCATTTCTCCAATCTTCCATCTAATATTCAAACTATACTGAGATGATGTAAATTTCAAAGTTCCATCTGTAATATCTTATCTTTATAACATCCCCCTGTGTTTTTCTTATTTCCAAAAGAAAAACAATTTAGAGGTGGAAAACAAAAATAGAAGAACTTTCCCCCATTATGCTAAAATTTCAACATGTCCAATCAGTTACCCATATGAAATATAAACCAAGTTAATTTAGTTAGAATTTAGGTTAGTTTGTTAGTGTTGTTAGTCAAAGTGGATAACACAGTTTCCTAATAACGACATTTATCTGCTTTAAGCCAAGGCTGAATTCTCGTTTCATATTAATTCCACTGCACAAGCAGATGATTCAGCTTCAACCAGATTGTGACACCAAAAAATGTAATCGTCTTTACCTTAAAATTGTCCGTAAAGCAGTAATAAAAACATATTTATGAAACAAAACCTTTACTGTCCCTAAATAGTTTAAAATAAGAAAAATATCACACCGCTACACACTAAAGTGACGTCATATTGACATAGAGCTTCCTAAAACCCATCAAAGGCCATCTGCCTACACATTCACTCTCATTCACACTCAAGCAGACTCATCAACACCCCATTGTAAGAAAGATGCAGGATGTTACCCCAGATTTCAAACCAAAATTCGTCCTGTGAAAGTCTTAAACACAATTATTATAACACCATGGTTGAAAAAAAAATAATTATCCAATAGTTCTAATATTGTTCAGTTTTGAGTGAACCTGTTTTAAAAACTCCATATTATACACACAACCGTATTTCATGATAGCCCACTGTTATTAAATGGCTACCTAGACCCCCTGTAGGAAAACCCAAAAACCGTTCATGTGGTCATGTAATATGCAAAATGGGCTGCACACGAAGATCGTCCTACAAGAAACAAAGTCATTCATTAGTGTTTCAACATGTCCTACATTAACAGTGTAGAAAACACTGTCAAGCAGAAAAAAAAAAAAACATCCATATGTTCTCGTTTTTGTTCTCTTGTTCCACTCAGTGAGGGTGTTCCCTCCTGTGTCAGGAAACCTAGAAATTGAAGTGATTGTCAATGTTACAATATTATAAAAAAAAAACAATTGGATCATTCCAGTGCTCCAGCCTGGAACTGATGCCACACATTTCTCCCGCTGAGAAAGTAAAAACATCTGTAAATCTGTTATTTTGTACTTTTCATTTCAACACAAAACACATTCTAAAAGAAATTCACATCAAAATCCAAGAATCCTGAAAGAGTGAGCTGGAAATATCAGTGCTAACAGAACTGAAGCACTCCCAAAATGCAAATGGGGGGGTCAATCAGTCCCCCTGCTGTGAAACAAAACTTGTAACCAAAATGGAGAAACCTCTGTCCCACAGAAGCACATTTTAACAGAAAATTTGTAATACAACATCCAGCAAAAACATTTGAAAATATTTCATAACACAATCTTGAAACACAAATCACTTCTGCACAATCTCAGCACAATTCAGACACAGACAGACAAATAGACAGCAGCGCGTGGTGGAACATATAACGGGGGAAGACAGACACACAGCAACCCGCAGCCAAGCACGCACACAAACACAAAGAAACGTACAAAACACAGAAACACAGACAATGTCGTAGTTCAGTCAAGAAAAGAAAATGTCAGGCGCCGGCTAAAAGAATGTATGACGCATCTTTTAATTTTCCAACTTCACTTTTACAAATCCCTTTTATTCTCATTTCAACTTCTCAGTCCTTTAAGGTGATTCAACCTGCTATCAGTCCTTTAAGGTGATTCATCCTGCTAAATTAATTATTCTCAGTCCTTTATACTACTAGCAACTCGATTCAGAATGCCAGAGAAAGGTGATCCGACCTATTAGTCCTTTTTCCATGAGTGATACAGCTCGGTCCAATTAACCCAAATAATTAAGTCCACTGGAGATGAGCCATAATCTCCGGGCTGATACAAGCCCCTGCTAATCAATACACAGACACCCGAAATTCTTTTATTGAGACACAGGCATGAATCCTCAGGGTAAAGAATATAATAAAAAACCCAGCTTAAAATCAGAGTTAACGTAAAGGCTCTGTTTGAACTAGCCAAAGTTCCCTGTAATGTGTATTTATTCAAATCCTTAAACAACCGACTCTTTTAGGAGGGATTCTATCTACCTCTGCAGCTTCTAAATTCTGTGAAGCCGCACACAGCAAGAGCAATCAGCCACGGTCCAACCACACGGCGCTTCAGACAACTAAAAAATAATCAAATACTGTCTTACCACACCGAAGCGTCGGGCCGAAACGGATCAATCAGTGCCAAACAGCCGCCCACCGAGATTCCAGAACCGGAACGAGCCCCCAATTGTTAAGGAAGAAAATATTCTAAAATAGTTAACTTTGGAAAAAGGTTGGCTTTCTCTCTTCCTTTCCCAGATCCTCTCGGCGAGCTGCGTGTGGCCACAAGGAAAACCAGCAATGCGTGTTGACGTCACAGAATTACAGAGTTTATTCCAATATAAGACAATGCACAAACTTAGAAATAAGACAATGGACAAACTTATACCAGAAACTGCAGAACAACGCAGACATACATTCAATTACCTGACATAAATGGAGAGAAGGAAAGAAAGCAAAGACGTACAAAGACATCTTTGGAGAGTTGCAAGAGCAAATCTGATTTGTTACTTCTATGTAGAAAGCTTTATCCTCTTGTATTTAATTTATTCAAATAAGGCTGGCTTTTGCTCCTCCAACCAGGAGCTATCTCTGACACTCAGAAAAACTTAGAGCTTCCCCTAATTTACGGCCTGACCTCTGGCTAAAGAAAACATGAGATAAGACCTCACAGAATAGCTGTTGGAATGCGGGGGCCTCTTCCTACCATAAATTCTCAGGAACAAACTTAAATTCAGTGCTTTGGTTCAAGGAAAGGTTATCTTCACAAACTTGTTCAAAATTAAGAAATATGTTCAAAATGAGAGTGCTCAACATACCTTTTACACATGCCATAAGATTAATTGTATTAAAAACTAAAAATAATAAATTTTCTTCAATAAGGCATATGTTAACTGTAATGACTTATCTTGGACAGGCTGCTATGTAAACGGGCCTTTGGTCCTTCTTTTAGCTATGCTGTTGTTTACACTACGCCTTTTCCACCTAAAATGGCGTCTTAGCAACAAATGTCACATGACTGGCGGAGACCGACTGGGCAAGCAAATCGAGCGCGCCTTAGACCTTAGAGAAGGCGCGCTCGATTTGCTTACCCAGTTGTCCAGGAATGATAAAATTATTAATAAGTATTTCGTGCGCACGTTAAACTTATTGCGTAGCCACGAAATAGTATTTCGTGCGCACGTTAAACTTATTGCGTGGCCACGAAGTAGTATTTCGTGCGCACGTTATACCTATTGCGTGGCCACGAAATACTACTTCGTGCGCACGAAATTCTACTTCGTGGCCACAATTAAAAACTTTTTTTGACCATGTCATCAGAGGGGCTCCGTAGGTAGAAGATTTTACAAACAAAACTTTAAATTATACATTCTTCGAAATGTAAAAATCATTGACAATTTTTATGATATATGAACTTACAATATCCATGGGTGCATTGGTTTTATGTCCCAGCAAGACATTTTATCATAGAAATATGTCAAATGTAAGCATGTGCTCCCAGGAAACAGTACCTACCATTATAACATCAGTGGACATTGTCACATCTGCCAAAGGTTAATATTTTATCAGATCCTTCTTCATAAAAGTACATTACCCCCTCTCCATCTAGCTTTATTTCTCTCCATCCCTCTAAAACTTCCGCTTTAAATTTCAAGCATTAAGTTTAGAATATTGAAGCGGTACAGGATTGACAATTTCTATTTTATTCTATTATCATACCTTGGTGATGGGTATCATGATGCTCCTTATCTTTCTTCCTTGAACGCCGCCTTTCTTGCCAAAGTTTGAAGAATGAGCATCCAGCGGGGAAAATAACTTTGACAGCAAACTGACGGTTGTAATCCTCTTAAATTCAGCAGTTAGCTTAAACAGAGAGGGTAAACAAAAGTAAATTTAACTATCATAGCATTGAAATGACCGACTAGTTTAACAATTGTCATCCATCACCAAATCCTGAATCAGCTTACAAGTTATTTCCAAGGCTAGCCCACATTTTGTTGGGTGATATAAATCACACTGTACATATTTCAATCAAAGTGAATGTGTGCTGTGCATTTATTCAAGATGCAAATAGGATGATTGATTACTAATTTCATTTATGAGTCAAACAATGCAGCCACATTCTTAAAATGGAAAAGCATTTCTGAAAATACTTTTTCATTTTCAAAATTTACATTTCAAATTTATTTTTGGTATGTATTTTCTGGGGTACATTTTCAAAAAATAAATCTCAAATGTACTTTTCTTTATTTTAATTAAGTAAAATGATGAGAAGTGTTAACGAAGAAATTTAAAATATAAACAGGATGATTGATTACTAATTTTATTTATGAGTCAAACAGTGCAGCCACATTCTTAAAATGAAAAAGCATTTCTGAAAATACTTTTTCATTTGAAATATGGTAACGATTTGCTTCCATAGCTGGGCTACAGCACAACAGTACATTTATGGGAGCACACATTTGTTCCCTCGTCAACAAAGTGAATAAAATCTGACTGTGGAAAGCTCCATAGCGCGAAGAACTACTGTGTTCACGTTACTAGTTGGATGGCTAATGCTACGTGGAGTTGACATAGAAACCCCGCCAAGGTGCCGTGGTAGTTTCCAAACTTAGAGCTAATGACTGTTAAGTGCTGAGCTTTCTGCGGACTCCACGCGAAGCCAAGATGCGGACCGGGGGAATATTCATCACCACTATTATTCATGTAGCCTATGTGACTGGAGCCTTTTAGCTGCAGCTACATTCACCAAACGCAGGTAATTATCCCCCACCAGCCATGCCTGCATTAGCTCTTAGCTCATTTTGTAAATGAATCCGCGCGCGTTGTCAACCATGCCGTCGACCTCAGGATGCTACGTAGCTTGTAAGCTTAGTTAGCTATGAGCATGGCGACAGTCTGATATATTAATGCACTCTAAAATGCCCGGTAACAAAAAAATAATCCAAAATGCAAAAGAGGACAATAACTAACTGTCTATAACATGCTGCCGTATTGTTTTCTGTTCGATGGATGGTAAAAGATTAAACTTAACTTCTTCCACACGTGAAATTTCTTTTCAAAATGTCGACTCCTCTTTGCCAGCCAGACTCGGGGACTCACTCACCTTTGACCGTGGCCTTCAAGAGAGGGGAATGTGCTCATTACTGCCACCTACTGCTTTGGAGTGTTATTGATTTGCAATCTTAACCCATTAGAATTAGCTTGTTTTAACATAAATTATTCAAGTAAATTTTAAATAGTTGCATTTTATGCTAAATCTACATGATTTAAAACTGTTCAACCACAAAACATGATTTTATATAGTAGAAGCTACATGTCAGACATAAGATTGTTGGGATCTGGGGATGTACCACCTTCCACCAGCAGAGTGCGCCGTGGGTCTCCTGGGCTGGAGCCCTCCAGCAAACCTGAGACGCATCTACTCATCAGGAGACCTGCCCTTCATAAGCAGCTGCCAGACCTTCCTTCCACGCCGCAGTGTTGACCTTAGTTTGGTTAGCAACCTGAGCCTCTGTTACCTGAAAGAATCTAAGTTGTCTCTAAGTGAGAAAACTGTTTCTAACTTTCCTCTGTCTTTGCTCACAGTAAACCTGTCTCAAGCCTGAAGCTCTGGGTGAGCTTAACCTGCCTTCCAGCCCTGGTGAGCCAAACCTGAAGATTCCTATTTGGATTTCCCCTGCTGCTCTCTGTGAAGAGCTGGAAACTCTGATCAAGGTCTGCCATTCAAAGTCAGAAGTTAGACGCTGCAGCTGCTTGTGTACTCTGCTGAACCAACAGTCTCTGGACCCAACGGTTCCCTCTCTCACAAGAGAAGCCTGGACCCCGTCAAGGTAGAATCAGAATTATCTAAAAGGACTCTTTAATCATCTGCCTGCCCAGCTAATCAAACTATCATCTCTGCAGACTTCAGTGAACCCAACCCGGACCTGTTCCAGATCCAGTTCATGTTTTTGTGTCAACATCTTTAATAAACTCTGTTAAACTTTTACCCAGCCTCCGTTGTGTTCTACATGTGGGTTTGATATTAAACCAATCATGACAAAGATAAGGTAACAGACACCCAGTTTGCTTTTTTTGAGTGTAGCCAGAGATCCCTGCAACTGTGAAGGATGAAGATAAATGTTAAAAACTGTAATAGTACAGAGAAGTAAGAGAAAAGCAACAAACTGATAAAAAATCAGTAGCTGGATCTTCCGTAACGATGCAGTATAACAGGCCTTGTGACGGTAAATCACTGCTGCAGATGAAGTGAAGGTCCTTCCTCTTCTTTTTCTCCTCTACCTGCATCTTCTCCACATAGTGATGATTTCTGCAACACAGTTACAGATCACGACTGCCTAACGGATGAGCATATCACCATGAGACAATTAATGAATGCACTTATTTGCTGCTTAATTGGATCACTTTGCACTTATCACATAAACATATTTGCATCCTTTCCTTCTTCAGTTGGACCTTAAGCTGAAACATGAGATAGTTGAGAAAAACATCAACCGGACAGTAGCGGGTGTTATTTTACTGCACAGTCCCGCACACATCGGTACATCTGGTCATTATTCCTTTCTCACTGTAAAAATTTTATTTAAAAGCCTCACTGATGAGGAATGCTTGCAAACCCAGGATCAGTATATCTATATAGTTTATAACGAGATTCGTTAAAAAGTCTACCGCTAAAACAAAGCCTCATCAAACAATCCTTGACTATCTTTTTAGTTTTTTACTGTTAGAAAAAGGTGTGCTGTAGAGGGATTGTGTTTTAGAACTTTGTGCGCACTATATGCATATGCTGTGGCCACAAGTAAGAAAATCATGAGAACAAGTTTGCAAGTTTGAATTATTTTTTCAAGAGAAGAAATTAGTATTTCTTGGGCACAAATATTTTGTTAAAGGTCTGTGTGTCACGGTTGTGTTGGAGGTTTGTGTCAGGACCCAAATGCAGGGGCAGTGAGGCTGAGGAGAGTTCTAGCAGATTTAATGGGATAACACAGGTAGCAAAAACAGGAATCCAAAAATCCAACCAAAAAAATGTTAAACAAAGCAGGTATCCAAAAATTCAACATAAAAATTAAACACAAACCAGAACCATGGAGACATCAAGGAAAACAATCACAAGGAGCCAGGGTAAAACGAAGTAAGAAGAGGAACCACCACTGAGGGACTGCACAGGGAGTGCATTTATGGCTGACTGAACAAAGGCAGGACTAACAAGATGATAAGGAGCAGGTGTGAGAAGCTGACGAGGAAGCCAAGGCAAAAAGGAAACACAAGGGGGCAACAGAGGACAGGGAAAGAAAACCTAAGAAACTTAAGTTTCTTAGGTTTTTCTTACCATATTAGACCAATAAAGCTAGCTACAAGCTTAGAGAAAACCAACAGGACAAATATCGTTACAGAGGCCCCCTCTTCAGGGCGGATTCCAGATGCCATCAAATGTCCAAAAACAAAAAACAACCCACCCAGGGTGGGCGGAGGGAGAACCAGGAAGGAGGGAAATAAACAAAAAAAAAAAAAAACAGAGTCCAAAAAGCAAAACAACTAACCAAAGGTGGGCGACCGAAAATCTCTGGAGGGCGGCCGTGTGGCCGGAGGCGAGGCAGAGTCTCTGGAGGGCGGCCGTGTGGCAGGAGGTGAGGCAGAGTCTCCGGAGGGCGGCCCGGGGGCCAGAGGCGCAGCAGAGTCTCTGGAGGTCAGCCGCAGGGCCGGAGGCGAGGCAGAGTCTCTGGAGGGCGGCCGTGTTAACGCCGTCTCTGCAGCACAGCCTTGGGAGACACCGTCTCTGCTGCAGGAGCCTTGGAGGACGCCGTCTCTGCTGCTGCAGCCTTGAAGGACGCTGACTGCGGCTCTGGAACCCTGGAGGGGGCCGCCGAATGCAGCTCAGGAACCTCTGAGGATGCTTGAAGTGCCCGCTGAGGGGCCTTGGAGGCTTGGAGCGCCTTGGTAAACACAAGGGGGCAGCAGAGGACAAGCAAAGAAAACCTAAGAAACTTAAATAAATACAGAACACACCAATAAAGCTAGAAAAAAGAGAAAAACATGGAACTGAAAACTTAGAGACAACCAACAGAACCGAGATCGTTACACTGAGTTGGGTTTTCTATGGGTTAAATGCGAGTTTAATGCTTCATGACACCGACTTATGGTTGCTGTGGTCAAGAGGGAAAGAATAACTGAAAGAGTTAATTTTCCCAAACTTTACTGTATATAAATAAAATGCAAATGGGACTATCTAAAATTTAACAAGAATCTAAACGTACAGGGAGTGACAAGAAACAAACAAAATAATTGGGAAGTTGTTAATCCACCCTCACAAGTCCTTAAACAAATAAATCAACCTGAGCAGACTAACAAAATAAATAGTCAAAGAAAAAATTTAACTCTAAAGGACAGTAGGAAGCAGTGAAAACCTAGCCTGACGTAGTCCTACTCAATTCTAGTCAGAATATGAGTCTGATACTGCTCCATAGAGCTGTAATTATGCGGCGTGTTTTGAACGAACCAGGAAAAAAAATGCCTCTGCACCGAATTGGATAGACCTACAACCAATAAGAGCAACAGAGTGCGGACATATGTTAAGCCAGGCACAGATTTTGTCAACAAAAATCAAAGCGTGCAGTTGCATGCCTAGAATAAGAAGATGAGCCTTGATCACGTTTCTCTGTTCCTCTTTTAAAATTAATTTGCTGTCGATATCTTCTAGAACAGACCTAATAGCAGAATCTACTCACCCCAACTTTCCAGCGGCAGCCATTGTTGTTGTCACCCAAGCGCGCTTTGGTCACATGGTTGATTACGTTACTGTTCATCATCTGTCCATCATCGTATAAAGCACGCCCTGACAATTTGATTGGCCAGCCAGATATTGTGCTAGCATACTCGCGCTACTGTTGAGCAATGCCAGACCGAACTTCCCGACCTCAAACGTTGTGGGCGGGACTAAGTTCGGAATGGCACCCAGGCTAGTGAAAACCCTGTCAAAACAAAATTACTCAACGCTCATGAAAACACTTTAATCAAATCAGTCCAACCACCTTATAAAACTGCTAACCTGCCTCACTTAAAACAGTAAATGTAAAAGCCTATCTGCAGAGTCAAACAACCACACGACCAGGTAATGCTACCACTGGAACACCAATAATGTGGCTCTGTATAAAAAACACCAAATCAGCGTGAACTTAATGAAGAGAATAAACCAAAAATAATCTTCCTCCAAACATACCCCAGCCAGCCAGCAGCATAGACCCACCACACCCCTGGTCCCAGACACAGGAAATAATAAAAACTGAATCCTTTGAAGCACAGGGAAAATTTTATTGAATAAATGCAATTTAAACAGGAATTTGCTGCAAATGATTTTAAACTGAGACCACCTTCCTATTTTGGACAATAGGACTAATCTGGAGAGGCTAAAAAATGCAATCATGGAGAGAACATGCATGAAAACATGGAGATTCTAATCCATGTTCTATTTGCTAAAAACTAATAGAGCAAGCATCTGCTTTACCAAGAAGCCTTAGTTCCAGATCCAGATGTCAAAGCTGCCATTTTAGATGCATTGACAAAAAATAGAGAAAATTGAGAAAATCTCTTGGAATAAGGATTATATAAAAAAAAAAAAAAAAAAAAAAAAAAAAAAAAGCAGAACAAGTTTTAAAGTTGTGGTCATTCTGAAGCTATGAAAATGAAACATAACTGAATTTATTTTATTAATAATGCTTGTAAAAATTCTCTTTTTAAAATAACTCATGACAACCCTTACAAACCTTCGCATCCTATTATTAAAAAGCGTATTACAAAATCTTATGTTCACTAAAAATAAAGAAAAATGTATTTACAGTAAAATAGCTAATATTTATTCATTACATGTTATAAAATTTGTTAAACAGAAACAGCAGGTATATATTTCAGCTTTTAGAAAATAAATAGCAATTAACTTCCAGTTTTACTTACTTTTTCCCTAATATTTGATATTGTTTACTCCTCAATAAGAACGACCAATCAGAGCCTCCTCCCCACATAGACACACACATCAAAAACAATTTAGTTCAATCTTTTTTATGCAACAACTCTTGTTGCAAAATGTTGATGGAGGCTGTGGGGGTGTTACCTAGCCAGCATCAACTGTGTCTGATCTTTCAATTCAAATGTATGAGTATGTGGTGTTGCCCTTCATATGGGGCCCACCCAGATAATGTTCCGTACAGGCCTATTGTTGTGTCGTTATGTCATTGATGCCCTTCCAAATATATCTATGATGGATGTTTGTTTTTGAATGTAAAAAGGAAATCCGAATCAACAACTGAAAACAACGAAATAAAGTCTTTGATGGTAATGACAAAAGCTGCTGGATAGAAGGAAAACTCTCAGATGACTGGAGTTCATCCTGGTGCCGCTGATACTACTGTCATGGTAGGTTCTGAGGAGCCAAAGGATTTGAACCCAGATCAAAGATGTTTAGGTCTAGACAGGACCTGATTGAACAACAGAACCAAAAAAAGGTTTTTAAAGGAAAAATGTAGAAACAGTTCCTGAATCAGTGTCAAACAGCAAAATCATCTCTTCTACAAACTATTGATCCTGATTACTTCCAGATTTAGTGAACTCACCCCTCTAGAAAAAATGTTCCAGGTTAGTCTGACCCTGCAGTCACGTTAGTACCATCCTGTTGTTCTTGACCTGAAATTATAATTTTGCCATTGAGTTCATTGTTGATCACAGTTACTGTATAATTCCATGCTTCCAGGAGCTATTTGATTATTAACATTCATACAGAACCATTTCCAGAGTTTCCAGACCCTCTGATTGTTTCATGGAGCCCAAGATCTCCTACAGGAAAGTGGAAATCACACAGTTAAACTAATCTGCCTTAATGTCAGTGATACTGATGTAAACGGAACATTAGAACAACCTCTTTACATCTATTTTACACATGTTACCTCAATCCTGCTATTATTGTTTGAATTATTAGATGCCACAGTCAGAACAAGAGACAGAAAATCTCTAAAGCAATAAAATCTCAGTCTTGCTGATTTAGGGAAGTTGTTGAGTTATATTCAAATCTAATTATGTTGGGATCTTGGGATGTACCACGTTCCACCAGCAGAGTGCGCCGTGGGTCTCCTGGGCTGGAGCCCTCCAGCACACCTGAGACGCATCTACTCATCAGGAGACCTGCCCTTCATAAGCAGCTGCCAGACCTTCCTTCCACACCGCAGTGATGACCTTAGTTTGGTTAGCAACCTGAGCCTCTGTTACCGGAAAGAATCCAAGTTGTCTCTAAGGGAGAAAACTGGTTCTAACATTCCTCTGTCTTTGCTCACAGGAAACCTGTCTCAAGCCTGAAGCTCTGGGTGAGCTTAACCTGCCTTCCAGCCCTGGTGAGCCAAACCTGAAGATTCCTATTTGGATTTCCCCTGCTGCTCTCTGTGAAGAGCTGGAAACTCTGATCAAGGTCTGCCATTCAAAGTCAGAAGCTAGAGGCTGCAGCTGCTTGTGTACTCTGCTGAACCAACAGTCTCTGGACCCAATGGTTCCCTCTCTCACAAGAGAAGCTTTGACCCTGTCAACGTAGAATCAGAATTGTCTAAAAGGACTCTTTAATCATCTGCCTGCCCAGCTAATCAAACTATCATCTCTGCAGACTTCAGTGAACCCAACCCGGACCTGTTCCAGATCCAGTTCATGTTTTTTGTGTCAACGTCTTTAATAAACTCTGTTAAACTTTTACCCAGCCTCTGTTGTGTTCTGCATGTGGGTTTGATATAAAACCAATCATGACAGAACACTGCGGCCAAACACAGAGCCCAGCAGATCACCTCCGGAGGAGGCTTGAGGAACAGGACGCTCAGATCCTTGGACATGTGCATACCCTCCGTGAGTTACACACAAACTTGAACATCAGAACCAAATGCTACAAACGTATGCCAGCTACATGGGAAATGCTAATGCCACGCCAGCAGTACGTCCTGTTCCGGATCCACTTCTGCCTCTAAGGTCACCGGCAGTGACGTCATTTCCTGAGTTCCGTCCAAGTCCGCCTGAAAGATTTTCAGGTAACCAAAAGGATTGTAAGGGATTTTTGTTTCAATGTCGTTTACTTTTTGAGCATTCTCCCGGCAGTTTTCCGAATGATAGGAAAAAAATATCCTTCATTCTCTCTCAACTCACTGGACGAGCTCTTGAATGGGCGGAGGCAAGGTTCTCTTCAGAGTCCAGTTTTTCTTGTACATTTTCCGAGTTCATATCTTAGTTTTCCCAAGTATTTAACTACGACTCAGATAAAACAATTGATTCCCGAGCCCTGCTAATTTAAAACAGGGAAATTCTACAGTGGCTGAGTTCTCCATTGACTTCTGGGTTAAAGCCGCAGCCTCAGGTTGGAACGAATGTGCACTTAAGAGTGCTTATTTTAAAGCTTTAAATGATAACATCAAAGACGAACTAGCCACAATCGACGAACCAGCTAGTTTGGAGAACTTAATCCGTTTAACCATCAGACTGGATAACAGACTCCGAACTAGAAATAACTCTAGACAAAGAAGTCTAAATTTTTCTGTGTCAGCTCCTGCATTTAACAATGCTTCTGTTTTTTCTGGACCCGCAGAACCCAGTTCCAAGCCAAAGTCTAAAAACCAGACTCTTTCTGTGCCTGTCCAAGTCTCTCACTCAGATGGAGCGGAGGTCGAACCCATGCAGAATGGACACCTGAAGCCCAGAACGCTTTTGATAAATTAAAAAACCTGTTTTCCAGAGCACCCATCCTTATCCAGCCAGATCCCTCTAAGCAGTTTATCTTAGAGGTGGACGCATCTGACTCCGAGGTTGGAGCTGTTTTATCTCAGCAATCTGACTCAGACCAAAAAACTCACCCCTGTGCTTTTTTTTCACGTAGACTCTCACCAGCGGAGCAAAATTATGATGTTGGAGACCGAAAACTTCTTGCCATTAAATTCGCCCTGGAGGAATGGAGACACTGGCTCGAGGGGGCCGAGCATCCAGTATTGGTTTGGACAGACCACAAAAACCTGGCTTATCTCCAATCGGCAAAACGATCCAACCCACGTCACTCTAGATGGTCATCATTCTTTTCCCGTTTCAACCTCATTATTTCCTACAGACCTGGTTCCAAGAACGTCAAGCCAGATTCTCTCTCTCGTCTGTACTCCACTGATCAACCTGAGACACCCGAGCCTGTTCTTCCTGCCTCCTGTACTGTTGGAGTCGTTTCCTGGGAGATCACTGATCTCATCAACTCTGCCCTAGCCTCTGAACCTGACCCAGGTAACGGCCCTCCAAATAAAACTTATGTTCCATCTTCCGTCAGATCCCGACTGATCCAGTGGATGCATGCAGCAAAATTTTCCGCCCATCCTGGAGTGAGCAGAACCATTGCCCTCATTACAAGACGTTTCTGGTGGCCATCACTACACAAAGACGTTAAGGAGTACGTTTTGGCATGTCCCATCTGCGCCAGAAACAAGACCTCTCATCAACCACCTTCTGGCCTGCTGCATCCTCTACCTGTTCCAACCCGTCCTTGGTCACATATCGCCGTAGATTTTGTCACAGGTCTCCCGATTTCCAGAGGTATGTCCACCTTTTTAACCATCGTCGACCGTTTTTCCAAGGCCTGTCACTTAATTCCCCTCAGGAAACTTCCCACGGCTTTCCAGACGGCCCAGCTTCTCGTGAAGCATGTTTTCCGACTCCATGGTATTCCACAAGAAATCCTCTCTGACCGCGGTCCTCAGTTCATCTCACAGGTCTGGAAAGCTTTCTGTTCTGCGTTAAACTGTAAGTTCTCGCTCACCTGTGGTTATCACCCACAGTCTAACGGGCAGACGGAGAGGATGAATCAACAACTAGAGTCCACTCTCCGCTGCCTGACCTCAAACAACCCTACAGACTGGAGTCAGTTTCTGACCTGGATCGAATATGCAAATAACTCTTTAAGATCTGCTTCTACTGGTTTATCCCCGTTCCAGGTTTCCGTCGGTTATCAGCCTCCACTCTTCCCTGCAGACGAGAGAGAGATATCAGTCAGATCAGTCCATCACCACATCCGCCGTTGTCAGCGTATCTGGAAGGACACCATCACCACCCTCAACCGCTCATCTGCCTCCACTAAACGCTTTGCTGACTCCAAAAGACGTCCTGTCCCTGACTATACCGTAGGCCAAGAGGTATGGTTATCAACACATGACATTCCCCTCAAAGCCATGTCTAAGAAGCTGTCACCCAGGTTCATCGGCCCATATAAGACTGCTCAGATAATCAACCCCTCTGCTGTCCGCCTGCACCTGCCATCGAATCTTCGTATCCATCCCACGTTCCATGTCTCCCAAGTCAAACCTGTCATTTCTAGCTCCTGTTCCAGATACAGTTCATGTTTTTTGTGTCAACATCTTTAATAAACTCTGTTAAACTTTTACCCAGCCTCCGTTGTGTTCTGCATGTGGGTTTGATATAAAACCAATCATGACAAATTACATATATCTGTAATTAGATTAATGGTTATTACTGCTTACTAACATTTATTCTGGATGATTTAACAGTGAGACAGAACTAATATGATCAGATCTAAACAAATAGCAGCTTCAAGAATATTTAATTATAGAGTTTGAATGGGTTAAAAGTTGGAAATGACCTATCTGTGTTTGTTTGTGGCTAAATTAAGCTAAATTTGTCATGATTGGTTTTTAGGTTAAACCCACATGCAGAACACAAACGGAGGCTGTATAAAAGTTTAACAGAGTTTATTGAAGTTAGATTGACACAAGAACATGAACTGGATCAGGTACTGGTCCGGGTTGGGTTCACTGATGTCTGCAGAGATGAACAGTTTGATTAGCCAGGCAGTCAGAAGATTAATTGAGTTTTAAGATTGTTCTGAGTCTACCTTGAAGGAGTCCAGGCTTAACTTGTGAGGGAGGGAACCGTTGGGTCCAGAGATTGTTGGTTCAGCAGAGTGCACAAGCAGCAGCAGCGTCTAGCTTCAGACTTTGAATGGCAGACCTTGATCAGAGTTTCCAGCTCTTCTCTAAGAGCAGCAGGAGAAAATCCAGACTGGAATCTTCAGGTTTGGCTCACCAGGGCTGGCAGGCAGGTTAAGCTCACCCAGAGCTTCAGACTTGAGACAGGTTTCCTATGAGCAAAGACAAAGGCAGATTAGAATCAGGTTTCTCACTTGAGATGACTTAGATTCTTTCTGGTAACAGAGGCTCAGGTTTGCTAACCAAACTAAGGTCAACACTGCGGCGTTGAAGGAAGGTCTGGCTGCTGCTTATGAAGGGAAGGTTCCTGATGAGCAGACGAGCTCCAGGTGTGCAGGAGGGCTCCAGCCCAGGAGACCCACGGCGCACTCTGCTGGAGAAAGGTGGTACATCCCCAGATCCCAACAGTAACCCAGTCGCTTAAAGAAAACAAAAAACAGAAGAGGATCCTCGGTGCCCTCTGGTTGGCAAGCCTCAGGATCCCAACAAAATTAGACTAGGCTGAAATAAATTCACAGCAACATTTTGCATTCCTATTGATATTTAGTTTTGTATAAATGTAGTCTTCAATAAGATAAATTAAATCATTTGATAATAGAAATTTGAATGAATGTATTAAAACTTTATTTTTTGTTTTAATTTCACAAGTAAACACAAAGGTTATTAATGGTGTGAAAGAATCAGATTGTTTGTATAAAAGTATCATAGGAATATAATCTATATTCATTATTTGTGGAACCATTCAGAGAAAAGTGACAGACTGACCATGGAGGAGAGAGGAGTACACTTGCTGCTGATGGTCATCCTGGATGACAGTCTGTGCTGTGCTGATACCTTTTACAGAAAAAAAAAATATTTTCAGTATATTCAATTTTCTTCCGATTAAATAAAAGAAAACCTTCAATAAATTAGCATATGTGTTGAAATTGTCTGTTTCACCAAAACCAAATAAGGATTAGCATTAATGTCAGTCAGAAGGAGCCAAGATATATTATTTAACAAATAGTCTTTCTTTATATTAGTGCAAAAATAAATTGTGCAGAAGTCCATTTATTGGACTTGAAGACAGTAGAGGGAGATGTTAAAACAAAGGTAGGAAAATCATTTCTAGTCGGCTTTTTCTGTAAGTAACAGCTGTCTGTGCATGTGAACTATGGCATGGAGGATGGAGTGACTGAAAGAAAGCAGCTTCTGGTGTAAAACACACAAAAAAGGAGAAGTATACCGTAGATGAAAATCAAAACATTTTTTTTTTCAGACATTAATCATTTCATTAACTAGGTGGTGAATTATAAATTAGATACATTGTAGAATTTGGATGCAATAAATTGGATTTACATGTCTTCACTCAGGTATAACCCTTCAGTGCTGTGATGTATCTGATAACTTAGACCAGATGCAGCAGTCAGTTAATAACTGATATCCAACATTTAAAATTAAAATTTTAATCTTATTTATATGTGGTCTGACTGCTGTATTCTTTAAACCTCCTTAACACAAAATTCAGAAACGGGAAAAGAAGATAAAAAATCTCCATAGAGATGTGAAGGCAACAGGTTGGTCTGATATTTGGTGGAAGTGAAGGAACAGCCTCATAATACCAAGTGATTTCTTTTTAAATATCATTTATTTTGAAAACTGGCATTAGAAAAAAATACTATTTATCTAAAGCTGTTAACTGAAGGAGACAGACATGAGATGGGTGATGGTATCTGCTATAGAGGAGAGCAGTGAGGACATCAGGAAGGAAGAATGAAACTAGTGAGGCCACAGAAAGATTTAGTTCCTCCTCAGTGTTCTGAGGAAGAAAAGACACTGCTGGGCCTTTTTAATAACCTGGGGGGTTTTCACAGTCCAGCTCAGGGCCTCTGAGATGTTCAATGAGATCTATAGGTGGCAATAATGTCCCTAAATGTTGTTTTCCAGTTTGAAGAAGATACTCAGCTTGATTACTGCAGCACTTCAAGTCTAAAATCAACTGAATGTAAAACATGTTGCTGCAAACATGGAGACCAAAGCTAACTGTAGCTACAACAGACCTGCTTCAGGTTCAGAGCCACAGTTAGTAACTCTACATCTGAGCTCACTGCTTTCTTTCACCTAAATACCTATTTATTGAGTTAGTTATAAAACTGAAATCTAATTGAATTGAAAGAATTATACTTTAAATAAATTTGATCAAAGTGTTATTAACTGTAATAAGCTACAGTAGTAGCCATTCAAAATTTCCCCACTTTCCTTGATGGGCCCTTGACTGGTCCTTGGTTAGGAACCCCACAATTCCTTTTTAAAGATCTAAAATATTGTTTCTTTCATTATTTGTGGACATTTAGATTTAAAGAGAAGCATTATTCCTGGTCAGACCCAGTACTTCAGTGAAAGGAAGGAGTCAGAGTAAAAAAGATATGCATGCCCAGGATAAGGCTATTGGCTGGAAGTTGTAGGGGATTTTGCTGCCTTTTGGCTGCTTTTGACTGGAAAGGGCCATTCTGTAATTATAAATGTTCTAAACATTCATATTATCATAATTCAGTCACTTCCATCCACTAAGTTTAGGTGTTGCTGTTTCAGTTTAGTCCACATGGGGGAGTGCTCTGTTTGGAGAATGAAAGAGTGAAACATTAGATATTACAATATTAGAGTCTGACCTTTGGAGCGTCTGAACCGACACACCAGCAGAGGCAGAATTATCAGAACGATTCCAATCACTGGTCTAATGACCCACATCCCATGAAATGAAGAACTTCCAGCTGCTGAAAATAAGGAGAAAATAACTCCAAACAATATCAATATTATTATGAATCCAATCATTGATTCTTTCAGCTCTGCTCACCTTTTACTGCCATCCAGCTCTGTGGTGAAGCTTTTCCTGAATGTTCACACTTGTAGAAGCCTTCGTCTGACTGAGACACTGCAGAGATCTTCAGCTCCCCTCTGCTGTCATTTTGTACCAGTTTGTCATTGTGATAGAAAAACACATTGGAAAGTGTATTTTGTCCTCTGAGTCTGCAGCTCAGAGTAACAGAAGCTCCCTCAGTCACAGGATGGACGGGGCTCACCAGGAGAACATCTCCATCTGGAAAACAGTCAGAATATGAAGTTTCAGTCAGAAATCAGCTGCTGCAGACCTTTAGAAGAGGTTAGTGAGAACAAACTGAACACAGGATTATTTTCATTCATGTTTGGCATTTTATCTGAGACTCCACAGGGAACATTTAAAAACATTAAAAGATAATTTTAAAAATTCCAATGAACAATAAAGTACCCGTATGAGATGTTTACCAGGGAGTATAGATCGCACAGCTAGTGAGAACCTATGAAGCAACAACCTGATATTAAAGGAAACTCTCGGACCCACCTGAATTCAAAAGTACAGATGAGTTAAAAATGTGAGAAAAATGAAACAGATAAATATTTTCGGATTTCTAAATCGGATTATCATATTAAAAAATTCAAATAAGAAAATACAGATATATTTTTTCAGAATTCAACAATACTTTCTTAATAACATATTTCATTATCCCATTATTTGGATGTAATTTGATATGTGATCTTTGAACCTGAAAACTAAATCTAATCTCTAAAATTAGCCTAATCTTTATTAAGGTCTTGACTTTTCAAAAGGCTAGTTCTCTTTACTATATATATGTTCCCAATCGGTAGAATTTTTTAGACAGCATGGGATCAATTTCCTCTGTTATGCTGATGATACCCAGCTATATCTGTCTATAAATCCAGATGAAGCTAACCCATTACATAGATTACAGGCATGTCTTGAAGACATAAAAACCTGGATGACTCTTAACTTTCTACTTCTGAATGCAGACAAAACAGAAGTTATAGTCTTTGGACCAGAGTCTTTGAAAAAGAAGCTGATTAGCCAGTCACTTCATTTGGATGGGATTAAACTGATCTCAGATAATAAAGTAAAAAATCTTGGTGTTATTTTTGATCAGGACCTGTGTATTAAATCAAAATTAAAGAGGTTTCTAGAATTTTCTTCTTTCATCCATGGAATATTGCAAAAATTAGAAATCTCCATGTATTTGTTACTTCAAGGCTAGACTATTGTAATTCTTTACTATCAGGAAGTCCACAAACTGTAGTTAAAAGCCTTCAACTGATCCAAAATGCTCCAGCCAGAGTTGTGATGAAAATGAAAAAGAGAGATCATATCTCTCCTATCCTGGCTTCTCTTCATTGGCTTCCTGTTAAATTCAGAATAGAATTTAAAATCCTCCTTCTCACATATAAAGCCTTAAATGGCCAAGCTCCATCTTATATTGAAGATCTGATTGTTCCTCATGTTCCTAACAGAGCACTTCGCTCTCAATCTGCAGGTTTACTAGTGGTTCCTAGAATTTCTAAAAGTAGAATGGGAGGCAGATCTTTTAGTTATCAAGCTCCTCTCCTGTGGAACCAACTACCAGATTTAGTCAGTGAGGCAGACACCCTGTCTACTTTTAAAGCTTGATAAAGCTTATAGTTAGGGTGGCTCAGGTTATCCTGAGCTATCTCTATAGTTATGCTGCTATAGACTTAGACTGCTGGAGGACATAGGGACCCCTATTTCATCATTCTGCTTCATTCTATCTCTATTCTCCCACTCTGCAGAATTTGCTAGTTTAATCTGTAAGATTATGCTCTCTCTGCTTTTTCTCATAGTAGCTTTTCCTCGTCTGTTTCTGTTTGGCTGTGACACCACCCTTGAGAGAAATATCAGCTGACTGGCTGGATATGCTTTCTTCATCCTCTGACATGGGAGTTGGCTCGGAGCTTGTGTGCCTTGCTGTGTGTTTCCTTGACATTTTACAGCTGCTATTTGTATCTCTGCTTCTGTCTCCTTGAACCCCAGTCGGCCTCGGCAGATGGGCGCTCACACTGAGCCTGGTTCTGCTGGAGGTTTCTTCCTGTTAAAAGAGAGTTTTTCCTCTCCACTGTCGCTACAGGCATGCTTAGTGTGAGGGATGGCATTTGAGTCAATGAGTCGATTGCAATCAGCTGGTTTTCCTTAGATAGAAAACTTTGAATCAATTTGACTGTATGATCTGGTGAACTGTAAAGTGCCTTGAGATGACATGTGTTGTGAATTGGCACTATATAAATAAACTGAATTTAATTGAATTTTAAGTCAAATCTACACACCATAGAATAAAAAAATGTCTTCTAGAACCAAGATTTAATTGTTTGTTTCTGAATCACAAAGCAGTGAATATTATTTCATAATCAAGCTGCTAAACTTAATGAAAGAAACAAACATAATAACATACCGACTGCAGTGATGTTGACTGAGCTGCTGAACTCTCCTAATCCAGACTCACACCAGAACACTTCTGTCTGGAAACTGGATTGATATGATTTTTTTAATTCAAAGCTACAGGATCCAATAATTTTCTCCCAGTCCAGGCAGGCATAAATGTACCAACGGTGACCATCTTTGTAAGCCCCCCACACTCTGGAATGAGTAAAGGTTCCTGTACAGTTCACTGTTACAGACTCAAAGGTGAAGTGTTGCTCTCTGTCAGGACTCACTGAGACAGACACAGCTGGATGAGCATCTGGAAACCCAGAGAAGAAAAAATCAGCTCAATTCAAATTTTGCTCAGATTAAAACATTTTTATTTCTTTGTCAACAGAAACATGGGTCAACATAAACCAATGTGACTGTATAATCTGGTGAATGTGAATTGCCTTGAGATGACGTATTGTGAATTGGCGCTATATAAATTAACTGAATTGAATTGAATTTCATAATGGTTTGCAATGATTATTTTCCTATTTAGAAAATTGTGAAAATTTTTCTTAAAGAAATTAATATCTTTCTGCTCTTCGACAGAGATTAATATTATGATTACTTTCTTCTTCACCTCTAATCTTATCAGTGTTTTCCTTTACAGTCAGATTTTCCAGTAACCTAAAGTCAATCATGAAACTATAAATACTGCAAGTATTAAAAGTGAATTGATTTTACAGCATACCCATTGATTCACCCATCATCCTCTCCTTTATTCCTTTCCAAACCCCTTTATTTTTTATTTATTTATTTGTTGTTCTGAGACAAACTCAAGCCAATGGATAAAGTTTTGGTTGATAAACCTGATCTTCACTTGGAGAATCAAGGATTCATCAAGTTTGTTTAAATAATTTAGTTGTATACCTGATTTGATCCAATCTGTGTGGAAAAAAAACTTAAAATATTAAATCCTTGGGGACTTTAGGTTGGTAATTATCCTGAAATGAAAGTGATCCCTTAATTCATGTTCATTGGTAGAACCACGGATGCAATTTGGGGGTGGGGACACAGGGGACATGCACTCTGCACTTTTTCAAAGTCTGTTTTGGTCCCCTGCACTTTTTAGTGTCCAAAAACAGTGTTACGCTACATTACCCAGACAATCATCGAGCACTAGGACCAAGCGAAAAATCGTAGCTCGAGCAGAAGCCCGCTTTCTGATTGGCCATCCGTCCTTTCTTGTGTGATTGGCTGTCACAGCTGTCACTCTTGAGAAGCTCACTTTACAAACATCTGATGCGCCACTGAATCTGGTGTGTGATTGGATGGTCACAGTGCTGCTGAAGTCTAACACTCTACCGTAGATTTGTAGGGTTGCAAGCCTTTTTCTCTGATTTTTGAGATAACTTAAACAGTCCAAGCGTTATGTTCCTCTCGAAAAATGTGGGTCAGCAAAACATGACAGTTGGTGAAGGAGCCTGCTACTAAAGTGAACTTGAATCAGTCTGATGTGATGCGTGCGTTTGTGTGTTTGGTTATTAGACTCGCAGCCAGGGTGCCTGAACAGAAAAGAGACATAAGAGTGTTAGGATGATTATCATTGATGAAGTGAGAGTTTATTACACCTTAATATTAGCTGCCTGTTGCGTTTCAGAACTGATGTTTTACCCACTCTAAGTAAGACAGTTCCTCTGTCCGGATATACAGTTATTATCTTCATTTTGTATGTGGCAAATATTTGGTAATGGAATGAGAGCAGTGTCCTACCGCTAACAAGAAAGTGTAATATTTTGATAAGGCTGGAGCCATGGATGTCTACTCCTCTCCTAACGTGTATAATGTAAAATGTGAGGATGTAGAAGACTGGAGATGTATAAAATTCCTCTTTAAAGGTTTATCGGGGCCACTTGTTATGTTTGGAAGCCAGGAAGAGGTAGAAACTCAAGTAGACTATTAACTTTGAACCAGGTTTATTCATAACATGTGAAGCAAGTACTGTAACATCAGGTATCCCTTTCCTTCACTCTACTTCTTCTTCTCGTTTTTCCTATACTAGTACACCACCTAGTGGCAGACACAGCATTCCGCCCTTACTTAAAAAGATTACATGTACACAGTTAACAAAAGATTGAACATCAAGGCCATATAACAATTTTTATGTCATAATTGTTGGGATATTTTGCCACAATGAAGCCCAAATCAATTGGATGAACCATTTCAAACCATCCCCCTTTCATTTTGCACAAAAAGAACAAAGGATGCTCTGAAAAGTTCTGGAAAATTCCAAAACTTTGGGACGGTCAGCTCATGCATGGACCAATCAGCTTAGGCGGGAGCTAAAACTTCAACAGGAAGTGCTCCTACGTCACTCAGGGTTTAAAACTCAGAGCGTTTCCATCTTTCTCTTTCCATGGGTTTCATCACCTGCAAGGAGAGGCCCGTTTCACGTGAAATGCTAAAGAAAGCTAGCTGGAAGTAGCTTTAATTTTTCCTGCATCAAAAGTCAATGATCGCAGTGTCCCATCTTGCATAGCGCCCGCTGAACTGGGTGAGATGGGAATCTCCGGAGCTGAATGCTGAGTGGAGTTTCCCCCCTTTGTGAAGATCTCGCTACGGACATCACGGCCTATCAGCAGGGGGACACCTCTGTTTTGATAGTCCTCATAAGAAACCTAGTCTTCTGCTTTAGCATTAAACTGACTTAAAACTTTTCAGAGAATGGAAATGAAGACGGACCCGTGCAGAGCTGTAGCCGAACTGCGCTGAACCCCCCCCCAACCCCAGCTGCTAACACCCCCCCCGACCCGGCGTCATTGCTTAACTGGATGTTATTTGTGATCCATAAACACGGATTATTTATCACTCAGGCCAGATCAACCCTCTTTTGGTAACAGTGTGAATAAACAGAGATAAATAGTTCTTTGATTGATAATTAATAGCTCTGCTGATAACCTAGCCTGGGTCACTAGCTTGGTGTGGATAGTCGGATTTTAACAGCCGGTCCAGGAACCATCTAGAGGTGAAAGCCATAAACACTGGTAAGTAAGCAAATTAAAGCTACAATTATTCAACTAAGAACACTAAACTGATTTCACCTCCGATTTTGAATAAGTTAAATAATAAACTCTAACTCCAGTTCTAGTTAATAATTTATTCATTATCTGCAGGATATAATTTTGCACACCATAACAAACTTTCTCTGTAAGCAAAGTATGTGGTTACTCTGGCACATCAGAACAAAATCAAATATTCAGCAACTCTGTACTTTTAACTCTAATAGTTTAAGTTACTATGTAACAAAATTACCAAATGTAACTACTTTAAAATAAAATCCAGCTGTTTGTAACCTTTTCGTACCATGAAAATTAGTTCATCTGAACACTAAGGTAATACATTCATTCATGTATTCATTTATTTCCTTTTTTTTGTTCCTTGAACCACCGGATCACGCTTTTCTGTCTTTGTCCTTGTGCAAGGCATGCCTGCAGAGTAGCGTGAAAGTCTGGCAGCATTCTACCTTTTATTTTCACTGAGTACATAAGTACTTCCTCCAATGTGCCTTTCAACAGACAGTGGTGGACTAAATCTTCAAGGGAGCCTTTGCCTCTTTTTACCCTCACCATGTCTCCAGTTTTGAATTTCAATGCAATTCAGTTTCAATTATGTTTATTTATATAGCGCCAATTCAAAACACCTGTCATCTTAAGGCAAAAGAACACTTATTGTGTGTTTGCCAGGTGATTTGTCGATCCACAGCAGTAACAGGCTTGCGCTGTCTGCTGCATGGTACGAGTGTGGCTATTTTTCAAAACAAGCTGCCAGCTTCCGTCAGCAACAGCTCCACTGAGCAATTCTGATGACTGAAGAGCCTGGTCCACTTGACAGGCCAGCGTGATAGCTTTGTCCAACGTTAGTGAAAATTCCAATAAAAGCCTGTTTCTCAAGCAGAGCTCTCAACTTACGCAGCTGCCTTCTTTAATTCTAAGCAACTTCTCAGATCTGGATAAGATTACAATTTCTATCAGAAACTGTTATCATGTCTCATTGTTATTTATTAAATAAAAGTTACTAGGTGTTATTTAAAGAGTTTTAAAACAGCAGATACGCTTCAAGATCCTCAAGCTTTCAATAACCTTGTAAAGTATATTTATTTCATTAAAAGTGCTGTAATATCAAATGTATATATATATATATATACATATATATATGCATACATATATATGTATCATTTTTTTTAAAACATCATCAAAACAAGAAAAAGACACAGTCTGCAAATGTGATTTTATATATCCAAGCTCATAATAACTGAGAAACTATGTGTTTTTAATCTACATGGATTGTTGCACCCTAAATTGTCCAGTTTTTTCATATCGTGAATCCATATATTTTGTCAGGAGAGGGATACCAGAGATGCAAGATGCAAGAGAAAACTGGAGGAAACTAACACAGAAGAAGTACTAGAAAACATGTTGAACTTATATAATAGTTGAATTGAAAAAAAAATACTTGCTCCCCCCCCATTTCTAAAATCAAATTTTCGTCCATGGGTAGAACAGAAACTCACTGACCTGCAGACCAGACAAACTTTGGATAACTGTATTCAGTTAAATCCTCTTGGTTTCCTCTTCCAGCTCTACATGCATATCCTGCTGTGTGTCTCTGTCCATGAATGATGAAGGAGTCCTCTACAGTCCCATTGATGCTGTCAGCCAGCAGCTCATATCTGTAGTCCTTCTGTGATCGATCAGGAACAGCTATATACCAGTAGAACCTCCATCCTGTAGATGGAGGATCAACCTCACAGCTCAGATTAACTGAGGCTCCAGGACTCAGCCATGACGGAGACACACTCAGGAAAACCCATGTTCCTGTGTCAAAAGAAATAGTGAATTGTTCTCATAGTAAAGACATGTGACCTACCTGAAGTGATTTAGATTGGAACAATATTGTGATCATTAGAGAAACAAAAGCAATCACACAAAAATTTTACAGACAATTAAACTCTCAATTGTTATCAAACTGACTGTTATATAGTTCATAAATATTAAACAGACAAAAGGCAAATCTGAAAAAATAATAATTTGTTGGAATTTATATCTTATAAAATATTTAAAAGAAAATCTAATTAATGAGAAGACCTCCAGGAATCAGGACAAAAACAACATGGAAATAAACATACTATGTATGGTGATGTTGAAGGCATCGCTGAACGCTCCTGATCCAGACTCACACCAGTAAACAGCTTTAGGCTCCCGCTGCAACTCATTTTTCAAGGTACACACAGGTCCAGTCATTTTCCCCCAGAAGGAGCAGTTGAATGAATCTAAACCGTAATACGGTATAAATCTCCTCACTCTCCATTCAGCAGAGCTTCCTTCACAGATCAGCTGGACTTCATCAAACGATAAATGATCCTCTCTGTCAGGACTCACTCTGAGAGATGCTGCTGAATTAGAATCTAAAATGTAAGAAACAAACAAAAAATTGCACAATTTCTTTAGTGTTTGTTGTTTAACAGATTTGTTATTTCTTATTGTCAAAGTAAAAATGCTGAATTTCTCCTTGAAAGGGAATTCTCAATAATGTTTTTCGAATCACTTGAATAGGAATCCTTGAAGCTGTTTGGATTAACTGAGTGTGCAGCTGCTGCAGCTGTCCAGAGGAACTCCATCTGAAGTTAAGTTATTTTCTCTGTGATATCTCTGTATCTAAGTAACTCTAACTGACTACTTTAAAACATAGCACCTTCTGCTGCACTTTTCTACTGAGCACTTGTCAGTTTCACACAGTTTTATTTCTGATACCAAGGAGAAGCTAGCCTAGGCTAGCGCTAGCTTAGCATTGCTATGGCTTCTCTCTCTCCCTCCCTTGACTCTTTTCCAACTCTTCCTTCTTCCTCTCCTCTCTCCTGCTTTCTGTGTCAGATGTTCAGTTATTCCTCTGCCTCCTTTAGTGATAATGGGATGTGTAATAAGTGCAGTATTTTTGTAGCTTTGGAGGCGAGGGTGTCAGAGTTAGAATCCAGGCTTCAGGCTGTTGAACATCCAGGAGTTAAAGTAGGCCCCCCACGTAGCTGTCCTCCAAAAGTGCCTGAGCAGCCAGGCGATTGGGTAACTGTGCAGAAAGCGTAGTCGTGGATCTCAGCCCACTGGTCACCACCAACCCGTTCACGTTTCTAACCGGTTTTCCCCACTCAGTGACACACCCACTGAGAAGCCCACTCTGGTGATTGGCAGCTCCATAGTCAGAAACGTGGCATTAGAGACACCAGGGACCATAGTCAAATGTTTGCCGGGGACCAGAACGGGCGACATCAAATCCTACCTGAAACTGCTGGCTAAGGATAAGGTTAAATACAGTAAGATTGTTATTCACGCTGGTGGTAATGACATCCGGTTACGCCGATCGGAGGTCACTAAAATTAGTGTTGCTTCGGTGTGTAAGTTTGCCAAAAAAATGTCGGACTCCGTAATTTTCTCTGGTCCCCTCCCTGATCTGACCAGTGATGACATGTTTAGCCGCATGTCGTCATTCAACCGCTGGTTGTCTAGGTGGTGTCCTGAAAACAACGTGGGCTACATTAATAATTGGCAATCCTTTTGGGGAAAGCCTGGTCTGATCCGGAGAGACGGCATCCATCCCACTTTGGATGGTGCAGCTCTTCTTTCTAGGAATCTAGCCACATTTATTAGTCCTCCAAAACCCTGACCACCCAGGGTGCAGACCAGGAAGCAGAGTTGTAGTTTAACACACATCTCTGCAGCTTCTCTACTGTTACCCACTCTTTACTCCATCCAAACAGTGTCTTGCCCACGACCAAAATCTAATAAATTAGCAAAGATTCCCAAAGGAGTAAATCATGATAATCTAATTAAAATCAAAATAACTCCAATTGGGGAAAAAGTTAAAACAATTAAATGCGGTCTGTTTAACATAAGATCGCTTTCCTCTAAAAGTCTGCTAGTTAATGACTTGATTTGTGATAATCACATTGACTTGTTTTGCCTTACAGAAACCTGGCTGCAGCAAGAGGATTATGTGAGCATAAACGAGGCAACTCCTTCAAGCTATTTAAATTTTCACATACCCAGAAGTTCTGGGCGAGGAGGAGGAGTAGCAACAATCTTCCAGTCTGACTTACTGATTACTCCCAAAACAGTTAATACCTACAACTCTTTTGAACATTTAACCCTTAATTTCCCTCATCCAAATTTCAAGGCAAGAAAACCTCTTCTTTTTGTAACTTTGTATCGTCCGCCAGGTCCTTACTCTGAATTTTTAGATGAGTTTTCAGAGTTCCTTTCTGATTTGGTATTAAATACTGACAGGGTCATCATAGCGGGAGATTTTAACATCCATGCTGACATTGAAGGTGATAGCTTAAGAGCAGCCTTTAATGCTATCTCAGACACTATTGGCTTTGTTCAAAATGTGAATAGTCCCACACATTCTCATCTTCATACTTTGGATCTTGTGCTGACATACGGCATAGAATGTGAAGAAATAACAGTATTTCCTCACAACCCTGTCCTCTCTGACCACTTTCTAATAACCTTCAGGATTACTTTAACAGAGTTCTCCTCCCCCAAAAGAAGGTTCAATTTTAGTAGATCTTTATCAGATAGTGCAGTTATAAATTTTAAAGAATCTGCTTCACTTTCTCTCTCCTCTGTGTCGCTGAGCAGTGCTGCAGAGTGCAAAAGCATAGCTTATTCCCCTTCACAGGTTGATGATTTTGTTGATGGGGTTGCTAGTTCTCTGCGTACTGCCTTAGACAACGCAGCTCCCTTGAAAATGAAAACCGTTGAAAATAGAAAGCTTGCTCCTTGGTTTAATGCAGAGCTGCGTACTTTGAAGCAAAATGCTAGGAAACTGGAGAGAAAATATCGCTCCACAGGCCTGCGGGAGTCCTTCCTAGTCTGGAAAAATGGTTTACTGCTGTATAAGAGGACCCTTTGTAAAGCAAGAGCAGCATACTTCTCCTCATTAATAGAGGAGAATAAGAATAATCCTAGATTTCTTTTTAATACAGTTGCCAAACTCACCCAGAGCCATAGCTCTGTTGAACCGTCCATTCCACCTGCTCTTAGCAGCAATGATTTTATGGGATTCTTTATAAATAAGATTGATCTTATTAAAAATAAGATCATAAGCACTCCTCTATCCGCGATTGTACCTGAGGTAGTCATGGAATCTGAACCGGGTTTAGACTGCTTTGATCCAGTTGAACTTTCTGAATTAGCAAAATTATTGTCTTCATCTAAGCCTTCAACTTGTATGTTAGATCCAGTTCCAACCAGGTTATTTAAGGAGGTATTCCCTTTGATCTCCTCCTCCATTTTAGATGTGATTAATCTATCTCTGTTACAGGGATATGTACCTAAAGCTTTTAAGGTTGCTGTAATTAAACCTCTGCTTAAGAAACCGTCTCTTGACCCAGATGACTTGGTTAATTATAGACCTATATCCAATCTTCCTTTCTTATCCAGAATTCTTGAGAAAGTAGTTGCCAAACAGGTTTGCGACCACTTACACCATAATGAACTTTTTGAAGAGTTTCAGTCTGGCTTTAGAGCTCATCATAGCACTGAAACAGCTCTGGTGAAAGTCACTAATGATATTCTCATGGCCTCAGATAATGGACTTGTATCTGTGCTCGTCCTGTTGGATCTTAGTGCTGCATTTGATACAGTTGACCATAATATTCTTTTAGAAAGACTTGAATATTTTGTTGGAATTAAAGGAACAGCACTAGACTGGTTTAAATCTTATCTATCTGATCAAATTCAGTTTGTTTATGTTAATGATAGATCTTCAACACGCTCAAAGGTTACCTGTGGAGTACCACAGGGATCAGTGCTAGGACCAATTCTCTTTACTTTATACATGCTCCCAATTGGTAGAGTTATTAGACAGCATGGGATTAATTTCCACTGTTATGCTGATGATACCCAGCTATATCTGTCTATAAATCCAGATGAAGCTAACCCATTACATAGATTACAGGCATGTCTTGAAGACATAAAAACCTGGATGACTCTTAACTTTCTGCTTCTGAATGCAGACAAAACAGAAGTTATAGTCTTTGGACCAGAGTCTCTGAAAAAGAAGCTGATTAGCCAGTCACTTCATTTGGATGGGATTAAACTGATCTCAGATAATAAAGTAAAAAATCTTGGTGTTTTTGATCAGGACCTGTCATTTAAATCCCATATCAAAGAGGTTTCTAGAATTTCCTTCTTTCATCTGAGGAACATTGCAAAAATTAGAAATCTCCTGTCCAGGGGTGATGCTGAGAAACTAGTCCATGCATTTGTTACTTCAAGGCTGGACTATTGTAATTCTTTACTATCAGGAAGTCCACAAACTGTAGTTAAAAGCCTTCAGCTGATCCAAAATGCTGCAGCCAGAGTTCTGATGAAAATTAAAAAGAGAGATCATATCTCTCCTATCCTGGCTTCTCTTCATTGGCTTCCTGTTAAATCAAGAATAGAATTTAAAATCCTCCTTCTCACATATAAAGCCTTAAATGGCCAAGCTACATCTTATATCAGAGATCTGATTGTTCCTTATGTTCCTAACAGAGCATTTCACTCTCAATCTGCAGGTTTACTAGTGGTTCCTAGAATTTCTAAAAGTAGAATGGGAGGCAGATCTTTTAGTTATCAGGCTCCTCTCCTGTGGAACCAACTACCAGTTTTAGTCCGTGAGGCAGACACTCTGTCTACTTTTAAGACTAGGCTTAAAACGTTCCTTTTTGATAAAGCTTATAGTTAGGGTGGCTCAGGTTATCCGGAGCTGTCTTTAAAGTTATGCTGCTATAGGCTTAGACTGCTGGAGGACATAGGGACCCCCATTTCATCATTCTGCTTCATTCTCTCTCTGTTCTCCTATTCTGCAGAATCTGTTTGTTCAATCTCTAACCTTCTGCTCTCTGCTTTTCCTCGGAGTAGCTTTGCCTCGTCTGTTCCTGTTTGGCTGTGACGTCATCCAGGAAAGAAACATCGGTAACACTTTATTTTAAGGTACACCTATTCACTATTAATTAGTTGCTAATTAACATGCAAATTAGTAACATATTAGCTATTAATTAGTTGTTATAAAGTACTTATTAATGTCTTATTCTACATAGCCTTATTATACAACCAGTAGGCCATTAACTAAGAGTCTTCCCTCAGTAACCTCAGAATTATTGCTTATTAGCACTAAGTAAGGAAGTTGTTGTATATTAATTATCATCTCAGTATGCTTTGATTAGTATGGACTTTATAAGGCAGTAGTAGCCCAAGAATAGTTATTCTCCACTTAACATTACTTTTCATTACCACTTAGTAAATATGGTCTGTTCTTACATTACAAAACTAGCGTCCAAATAGCTCTTAATTAAGTCTTTGTTACTTAGAATATGTTCCCCATACTAAAGTGGCATCTTGATCATTACTAATTCACTAATAGTTGAACACTTATTCACCAACAAATGTTCCCTAAACTAAAGTTGCCTCCTTTTCACAATTAGTAAATATATTGTAGCACATAATTACTGCAATAAACAAGTGATGGGTTACACCTTTGAAAAAACTGCTTTATCTATAGGTTCCCTCTAATTCAGTGGTAAAATAACAAAGACAGCACAAGTATAAATTCCTCATTTATTAATCCACTGGTTCAGGTTTTCCAGAGGCTTACAAATACTGGTTGAACAGGTAAAAGGGTCTTCCTGAAATTTCAAATACTGACAACTCTAAGTGGATCTTACTGTATAATAACACAGGTAACCTAATGTTAAAAAACACTGCACAACAGAAAGTACAGAAAATACAAAAAAAAAAGAAATATAAAAAATATAAAATCTGCACAGTTCAACATGAGTGGAGAAGTTGGCATTTGGCCTTCACGTCCACGAAAATAGCCTTATCCCAGAGAAAGCAGTACATTTAGTGTGTCAAACCTTTTAGTGGTTGTAGTATAAATATCAAGTTGATATCTTTATCTACATTTCAGACAGGTTTTATACTGGATATTTTTTTCTAATGTCGTGCAAAAGCATTCCAAGTGGTCCGTTACTGTGATGGTTTCCACGCCAATATGTCCACTCAATTACATCTAAGTGATCCCTCAACAGTTTTTGTGTGCGGTTCCCTCTTTGTCTCCAAATAGTTGATTTGCAAATACCCCAAAATCTCTCCAAGTTTTGTGTATGTGCACCTGTAACAGGGTCAACAAAAAAATCTTGATGGTTGACAGTCAGGTGGTTGTAACCTTCATCCTGAAGACGGCGGTAAGACCTCCACCCATCTGAAATGACGGAGCTTCCACGACGAACATGCTTCTTTATTAGAGGCAAGAGATGCCTGGCTGAACGGTGAGGCACAATCTTAAGGATGGGTCTCCTTCTGTCATCCTTAATCCCTAGCATTCCGAATACCCAGGAACTCCTGTTGCTTGCCCGTCCTCTGTTGTACTGAAATTCACAAGAGTAAATATTTAAAAATGGGGACAATGATTCTGCAATAATGGTGAGAGATGGGAGAGTTTTCTTTAATTTTGGAGTCGTGGTTCATGTTTACCAACTATTCTGGGGTGTAGAAATAATGCAGTTTCTTAAAAGTGACATTCCTCTCGAATGCATCAATGAACTACAATTCTTCTTATTCTATAATGCAGTAGTTACTTCTCGAGATCCAGGAGACAAACCTCCAAGCACCTTAGGCAAAATCAGGTTTTAAATGTATGTATACTGTCTCTACAGATTAGGGCTGAGTATTGTTACTGTAAGAATCTCACAACTCAATTAGATTTAGATTCTTGGGGCCGCGATTTCATTTCGATTCAATCTAAATTTAAATGCTTCAATGTCAATTCAGTAAGAAGTAGGAACTCTGTTGTAGATTTTTTAATATTTATTTTCATGCCCATGTGACCAGATGTAGTATGTCAAGTCATATTTTTGTGTAATAAAACATCTGAAAATCAAAAAAATATTTGCAATTTTTTTGTTGTATGATCTAACATCGCCTTTGTCCATACAATGTTAATAACAAATACAGCTCCCCTCATTGGTCAGGAGGGGAATCGATTCAGAGGATTTGCGATTTGATATTGAATTGCACAGGAAAGTATTGCGATTGGTCAGTAAATCGATATTTTTACCAACCCCTACACGGACAGTAGCTTAGACAGACTTAAAAAACATCAAAAACATGTTTTTAGACACAAAAATCATGTATTTGGCATTGAAATAATACTCATAGTATAAATTTCATACCTTTCTTTTATGGCCAAATTTGCTTTCATCTATCATAACAATCTCTGTCCTTTGTCCAACGGTCTGCTTGCCTCTTCTTCTCATTCTTTTCATTCCTGATTTGCAAACTCTCCGCAGCTTGTCTGCAAGTTTACTCAGAGTTGCAGAACTCTGAGTAATTCCCTCTTGCAGCATGTCCACTTGCCTTAGTCGAAGGCCTTGAGCAAATCTGTAAAAGATCAACCAGATAAATATTCTAATGACACAGTTCAGAAGTGAGCGGTTAAAACCAATTTCTTGAGTTGTTATTAACCTTTTTATAACCACAATTCCTCATTTGCAGTCCCATTTTCAGACACAGCAGATACTCATAGACTGAATAGAAAAGTGTTTTTAACCTCAAACAACCAATGTCAAACGCAAAGTAGGGTAAAGAGCATTCACTATATGAAGAGCTGAATGGAACGAAACCCCAAATTAATTAAATCTGCTGTATCTTTGAAGAGTTGTAAGAAAATAAAATGGATACTGAGTAAATTAGTATAGTGAAGTGTTGATTTAAAAAGTTTAATTTTTTTGAGAAAATTTCCTGGAACCACCTAAAACCTAAAAATCCATGAGACCTTTGTACTACAATGGAGTCTTCGCAACCCAGAAATTACACAATTACACATACTTGATAAATTTGACTGATATTCAGAATTCTTCCCATATACTGAATGTCACATAAGCATTGGCTCTAATAGGACCCATCCCAACCAACAGTATAGCAAGAGAATATTAACAGAAACATTATGGTCTGAATTTAATTTTGTCTTTGATGGCTTTTGTTATTATAAAATGTAAAACCATGCACCTGTAGATGTAATGCATCCACGTTTGCAGCCGAAGGTGCGATTTCTCAAAGATGGAGCCAGTCCGGATCGACCTTGATACTGTTTTCCCATTGTGACAGGAATCTCGACAAATCCTGAAATTAAATCCAAAGGTTAATTTGTAAAAATAAAAACCCAAGATACTGTAATGAGTTTACTAAATAAACTGTAACATAAATGAAGATGAAGAGGGGGACAGATATTTATGTAAACTGAGTAAATTTAGCTGTGTCTACTTGTCACTGTGCCACGACATGAAAGGGTGATATGATATCAATAAACCCCTATGCATGTACAAGTTTAAAGTCAAGCTGATATAATAATAATAATAATACATAAGTGAACAATATGTCCAGTAATGTGAACTTTTTTTTAAAGGCATTTTTCATTTCAGACTTTGTACACATGTAGCACTTCGTATATTTAGTATCTCTACCAAATATACAGTAGCTCACTTAAAATTTTAAATTTGCAGCTGTGTTTGATTTCTATTGTGACTTTGTAGATGTCTGTTTGTATGTATATATATATATATATATATATATATATATATTGTGTGTAGCAGATCTTGGATGACTGCACGCTGCACACTCCCCAATGCTTATACACAAAAAATTAATAAATAAGGCACATGTCTAGTTGCTCACTCACCATGCTGCTTCCTTTTTGTAGTAGGTCCGTTTCAACTTCATGACATGAGAGCAAGAGGGGCATTTCATCCATTTTCGAAGAAGGCCTTCTCTCATTAACCACCTGGTGAACCTGTAGTTTTCTTTGGGGCACTGTCTAAAATGTATTCGACTCAAAAACTCATAACCTAACATCTTCTCATAATTTCATGCTTTTTCATCTCATTCCATGAAGTTTTTCTTTCTTTCTTTCTTTCTTTCTTTCTGTGAAAAGGGAATGCGTACAATCTGCTTAAAAAAAAGCGCTAAGTGACCACTTTGTTGAGTAGTGAATGACATAAGAGTCTACCAATCCGTAGCCGTGCTCCATCGATGTGTTGCTCTCATCCAATCATTGATTGTTACTCTGCCGTCATCTGACATTCTCATCCAATCATCCAAAGGGAGCCATCTGTCAGTCAGATCCGGAGAAGGTGACCGTTAACGTTTCTTTTTACGGCTTGGAGAGTGAAGAAGGAAATTGGTGTGGGAAAAATGGTAAGTTAACCGCTAACCTTTCAGTTGAAAGTCCTCCTGAGCTTTGTTTACATAGTCGTTGACATGGTGAAAGTAGTAAACACTCCCGTTTATCTGCAATGTCGATGCTAATTAGCTAATGTAATGTCAAGCTAGCTGAGTGAAGGTGCATAATGCTTTAATATTAATTTGAACCAGAGAATGGGACTCGAATCGACACGAGTTGCCATTTTAATTACTTTTGACTTGACTTGACAGAAAGTAACGCCAACACTTTAATTTATTTTGAATGCACCGCCGAAAAACGAGAGAGCGGGGGGGGGGGGGGGGGGGGGTGGGGGTGGGGGGGGGGGGGGGGGGGGGGGGGGGGGGGGGGGGATAGGCAACATGCAGTTGTTCAACAAGAAGAGATTTTAAATCTTGTGTAGATTATCATTAAGTTAGATTTTGCCAGATGTAGCCAAACAAATTTATTTATATTTTTACAGCCTAAGGCCAAGAAGAAAATGTCATTAAAAGTCCCCAAAGATGACTCGGTGACCGAGGTGACCAAAAAGGATCTGGATGGTAAATTTTTATTTATCTTTCAAGGAACTGTAACAGTTAAATAGTTATCTATTCTAAATGTCTTTAAACATTTAAAGTAATCTATTCATATGTATAAATTTTGTTGTACCTATGTCATACTGCAGGTCTTGAAGATAAAGGAGATAAAGCCTCTGCTCCAAGTTGCAGCAGCATAAGCAGCGTTGGATCAGGTAATGATTTCTCATTTTATAGAAGTGTATCTTTGTTGTCTAAAATGAGTTTAATTTCTTGGGGGATTTTTTTTTTTTTTTTTTTTTTTTTTTGCTTAGATTGAAGAAACAGTTTTAACAGTATACAAGTTTGTGCTTGCAAATCAAATTAAGGCACATACCATATCTGGTCAACTACCTTTGTTGCATGCATGTCGTTCTCTTTCTGTCTCACTCATTTAATACCGTAAATTCATAATCTTTTTCTATCCTGCTCTCATTTTTAAGGATCAATTTCCAAAGTGGAGTTCCTAGAAGCCAAAATCCAATGGCAAGAAAAGATAATAAAGGATCTTGAGCAAGAGCGCAATTTCTTGCGTGAGCAAATCACAGGAAAGAAGAGGTCATGTAAGTTATTTGGGAGCAACTTGTATATGCAAAATATAATGTAAATGCAATGAATGGTGTGATATATTTTCATAACAATCTGATCTTTGTTATATCTGTTCTCTATTTTATCAAAGCTCAATCTAAAGTATTAACGTTGGAGGACAACGATGAGGATGATGATGGCAATATGGATGAAGATGACATCATTCCCCCATCTTCTCCAGACATCAGTGAGTCCTCGGACAGTGACGTTGTCATCCAAAGAAAGAAGAAACGGCAGACACAGCCACCTGCAACTGTTGCTGTTGGTGGAAAAGCTCATGTAAGAGGTAAGAATGGCTGACTTGAACCACCTCCCCTTTTAGCACCAACTGGTCATGAAAAAGGTGTTTGAAGAGCTGTCAAGAATATGTCCTGAAGTAATTATGAGGGAAAAATACAGATTTTAAATTCTAGATTCTGAATATACTGGAAATCTGATGATAAATAAAAATGAAATGAGTAAACAATTTGGCTTTTATCAAGAATAAAGTTACATTTTATTTTGCAGAATTCACACTAATAATTATCCGTAGTCAAATGTATTGGTAGAAAGATTTGTCTCTCAGAATTAAACACCATTCATATCAGTCATAAGACTTACCAACCGAACGGATCTTACAATATAGTAGTATAATTTTTGTATTAAGTTCTGAACCCCATATTGAGCGTGGAATAATATCAGAAGATGAGTAGATTCTAGGGCTGCAACTAACGATTATTTTAAAAATCGATGAATCGGCCGATTATTTTTTCGATGAATCGGACAAAAAATATTTTTTTATATTAACCTCTTTATTCCAAAATAAACATTTTAGACAGAACAAACAAGTACACCAGTACAGGTTGCTCATTAACTGTACTGGTGCAATATGAAAAATAAATGTTTGTGTTAAAACTATGCAAACTTACATGAGAAATGTAGCTGTACATCCACAAAATATAGGGTACTTTTGTTTTTAAAAGCCCCTAAGGGGTTCAAACAATAGGCCCCCCCATTTCAACAAATGAGTTTTTTTTAGACTAGAAGAATTCTGGCTTTTAAGAAAGGAAAGTATAGCAGTTAAAGTTGCTGCTTGAGAAAATACTGAACCATAGAGATAAAAATAGCCCTGTGATTCAAATTATAAATTGTATTTGGAATAAAAATGAGAGAACTAGGGGTGCTAAAAAACACATCCTCCAAAGACAGATATTTACATGGGAATGTGGCAGATAATTAATTGACATATTACTGATCTTGCTGGATTTTATTCTGCTTTACTTACAGAAATTGCAGGATCTTCTTTATCTTTGCCAGAAGATTTAAACTTTAAAAGCCTTGTCCTCATAATTTGCAAGTTAATTTATTTATAAAGAAAATATAAACGCTGCTTAAGCTAATTCAAATGAAATTAAAAGTAAAATAAGTAGCCAACCTTATCACTGTCTGTAACCTACTAACACGGTAAGGAAAGCATCAGATGAGCCACCTGAGAAACTAACGTAACGTTTCCCCACTTTAAAACCAAACAAACATGGCCGCTCACCCTGCTGATCAGCTCTCTTCACTGCCATCGAAGGCTCCAACGTGTTTTCTTTTCAGGTGCTGCGTCATAACAGTGGTGCTTCCGCGCCATGTTCATTTGTTTTTACAAAAGTTGCATGTTACGACTTTTTTCACTTTACAAAGCACAGGCTATTTTAGTTATTGTGATCAATTTGCGCCGTCAATCCCGGCGCATGCGCGCTTCATTTGCAGTCTGGACGCTGAGGGTAAACTCGCTGCGCTGAGAGGGAGAGGGAGAAAGGGGTTGGGATGGGGGAGGCGCCCCACGGCAGGCAAAAGCCGCCAGTGACACCGTAAAGAGTCGCCAGATTTGTCGCTAGTCGCTTTTTTGAAAAATAGTTGCTGGAGGGGTCTGAAAAGTCGCTGAGTTGGCAACACTGCAACTGCGGCGCTGACTCGCTCCGCCATATTTTTTTTCTTCCCCCGGATGACGGTGGCGACGGATGACGCATTAATCGCACGACACAACTAATCGATGATTAAATTCGTTGCCAACGCTTTTAAAAGTCGATTTTTATCGATTCGTTGTTGCAGCCCTAGTAGATTCTTCAATTTCTAAAATAGGTTTTATACTTCATCAACAGAGAAGTGACCAGTTTAAGACAATTCAGTTGACCTTAAGCTGTGGGTTGTGTTCATTTTTTGTGTTTTTTATTTTATATATTTTTCAGTGAAAGGGCCAGCTGAGGTTATCAGCAGATATAAAAAAGTCTTGAAAAGCTTGAGCAAAGTCCGCACCATGACTGAAGCCTTCAGAATCAATGGCGTGGACCGGGGAACCATCAAGATGACTGCTCCAATTGCAGAGCTCCACATTGTGGATCCTGTAGCCTTCAACACTCTGAAGTATGATCCTGCAACTGAGACCCTGCAGTCCTTTGCTAAGAGGTGTGCAACGCACATAACCCCTGAGAAGAAGCGCATTATAGAGGACATGAAGGCCAAATGCCAACTTCTCCCCTTGTTGATGAAATATTAAGACTTAGGCAAGCTGCTATGTTCAGTTAAGATTCTGTTGTATTTCAAAAGTGAAAGTTTAGTGCACAGGGGAATAAATCATCTGATGCAGTAATAACAGAGCAAGTTTAGGCTGTGGAAGTGCAATGTTTGTACAGTTCAGTACATTTGATCTAACCTTTGACAAGTCATGTTGAACTGCAGATTTTATATTTTTTATATTTCTTTTTTTTTTTTTTTTGTATTTTCTGTACTTTCTGTTGTGCAGTGTTTTTCAACATTAGGTTACCTGTGTTATTATACAGTAGGATCCACTTAGAGTTGTCAGTATTTGAAATTTCAGGAAGACCCTTTTACCTGTTCAACCAGTATTTGTAAGCCTCTGGAAAACCTGAACCAGTGGATTAATAAATGAGGAATTTATACTTGTGCTGTCTTTGTTATTTTACCACTGAATTAGAGGGAACCTATAGATAAAGCAGTTTTTTCAAAGGTGTAACCCATCACTTGTTTATTGCAGTAATTATGTGCTACAATATATTTACTAATTGTGAAAAGGAGGCAACTTTAGTTTAGGGAACATTTGTTGGTGAATAAGTGTTCAACTATTAGTGAATTAGTAATGATCAAGATGCCACTTTAGTATGGGGAACATATTCTAAGTAACAAAGACTTAATTAAGAGCTATTTGGACGCTAGTTTTGTAATGTAAGAACAGACCATATTTACTAAGTGGTAATGAAAAGTAATGTTAAGTGGAGAATAACTATTCTTGGGCTACTACTGCCTTATAAAGTCCATACTAATCAAAGCATACTGAGATGATAATTAATATACAACAACTTCCTTACTTAGTGCTAATAAGCAATAATTCTGAGGTTACTGAGGGAAGACTCTTAGTTAATGGCCTACTGGTTGTATAATAAGGCTATGTAGAATAAGACATTAATAAGTACTTTATAACAACTAATTAATAGCTAATATGTTACTAATTTGCATGTTAATTAGCAACTAATTAATAGTGAATAGGTGTACCTTAAAATAAAGTGTTACCGAAACATCAGCTGTGCTGCTTCCATCAACACCCTTGTTTGTAGATGTTGGAGATCGGCCTGTTTTCCAGTGTGGTCCTGTTTCTCTGGCCGTGGCTGGGTGGATGTGCTCTCTTCATCCTCTGGCATGGGAGCTGCCTTGGAGCTCGTCTGCCTGGCTGTGTGTTTCCTGGACGGGGCCGCCTTTTACAGCTGCTTTTTGTATCTCTGCTTCTGTCTCCTTGAACCCCAGTCGGCCGCGGCAGATGGCCGCTCACACTGAGCCTGGTTCTGCTGGAGGTTTCTTCCTGTTAAAAGGGAGTTTTTCCTCTCCACTGTCGCTACAAGCATGCTTAGTGTGAGGGATTGTATTTGAGTCAATGAGTCAATGCAATCAACTGGTTTTCCTTAGATAGAAAACTTTGTATCAATTTGACTGTATGATCTGGTTGAACTGTAAAGTGCCTTGAGATGACATGTGTTGTGAATTTGGCGCTATATAAATAAACTGAATTGAAATTGAATTGAATTATCAGGAGATCACTTCACAGATTTGAATAAAACAGCATTGATGTATCTTCAGATAATCTAATAACTCAAGTTATGAAATTAGTCATAAATCTTCCTTTCAAAAAGTAATTTTGTATTTTTCACCAGTTCCTAAATTTTTTTTCGGTCCTCCTGTTTGCTTATTTTTTTCTACTTTTTTATATAAATAGTTTTCATGAATGAGAGAAAGATTCTTCTAACATGATTTTCAAATTTTATTTTTATTGAATTTTTTCTTTGATGAAAGTATTAATCACGGATGTTAACATAACAGACCAAATGATATAGAATCAATTGATTTAAATAGAAACTCACTGACCTGCAGACCAGACAAACTTTGCTTCACTGTAATCAGTTAAATTCTCTTGGTTTCCTCTTCCAGCTCTACATGCATATCCTGCTGTGTGTCTCTGTCCATGAATGATGAAGGAGTCCTCTGCAGTCCCATTGATGCTGTCAGCCAGCAGCTCATATCTGTAGTCCTCCTGTGATCGATCAGGAACAGCTTTATACCAGTAGAACCTCCATCCTGTAGATCGAGGATGAACCTCACAGCTCAGATTAACTGAGGCTCCAGGACTCAGCCATGATGGAGACACACTCAGGGAAGAATGTGGTTCTGTTGGACAAAGAAATACTTTATTTTGTTAAAAGTAAAGACATGTTCATAACTTCCATGCATTAACCCTCTTAGAAATACAACAAAATAGAAATACAAAACAGAAAGGATATATTGAAATGCTAAAATGTCTTGTTTCTATTTTAAAGATAGTCATCTACTTTTTTCAAAGACTTAAACAGAGCACATCTAGTACATTTATTTTTATCTTTCTAGGACCTAAAGAGCCCTTACACTCAACAATCCCACTTTACTAGGGAAGCCTATGACTGTTTCAATCAGATATTAAAATGAAATGTAATAGAAAGGATCTTGATAGAAAGTGGATTAAATTAATTAGATAGTATCATGATGAAAGGATATCAAGTAAAAATAGTGAATTAAGATTTTAAATCATTAGTGATTAAGTTAAATTTTGGGTGAGGACTTCCAAATGGACAATGACCTTAATCACTTCACAAATAAAATAAATGATCATCTTCTCTGCAAGAAACCAGGAAATGTTTACAACCACTAATTTCAAGAAAATATAAATCTGCATCTTTTCCTCAATTTTTTGTAAACGTCTGCTTTCATTTGGACAATAAAGCCATTTACAATCCAACAACATTCAACACTTTTTTTCCTCTAGTCGATCTTTATATTTTCGATGATCCAATTCTACTATAATAAATCAAAATTAAAGTTTACATCTATTGATGATCATCAGAGTATTTCACTGTAGTCAGTGATTCTGAGGCTCAGACTCTCATCAAATCAATTCTACCACCATCATCTCAATAAATGGGATATAGGTAGAGGAAAGAGATGTTTGAGTTTCTCTGCTGAAAATGTTACTTGTGTGACATGATGATGCAGAAGCAGAAGACGAGAATCATGAATGAATCAAATAAAGAATCAGACAAGCTTCTCAGCTCCAGTAATCAGTAAAGAGAGAAGAATGTTCTATTACCCGGATTGTTTCCACAGCAAGGGAGGAAACTGAGACCTGAAAAAAGAAGGAAGGACATTCTGTGAGATGTTAGCAAAAGGAAACAAAACCACAGTAAAGAAAAACGTCATAAATCTATTGATGCATCTCTCCTTTACTTATGGAGTTAAAACCCCAGTTTGAACTTGATCTTTTAAAGGTATTTTAGACAGGGGTGCCTGGTCAATAGAGGGAGCTAGGGCGCTTCCCAAACCACCCAATAACCTTGATTAAGACATAAAAAAATAAATAGAAATTGAAATAAAAAATTTAATTATTTTGAAATAGGTTATAATTTTTAGGTGTGCAAGATAAATAGTTAATCTTTAATGATGAGTAAAGCTTGTTCGTTCATCATCGGATTGGTGACGTATTTCCGCCCTTGGGTCGAGAAATCTTTGGCCATTGACTCTCGTTAAAAGTTGTACATACGCAGTAGCTCCTCTGCAATGCAAAAGGATAGGGGAGCTCAGGGCACAGGAGAGCTTCGCCCCAAGCTTGGCAGGAACTGTTGTTACAGTTATAGTGCGACTGATTGAAAGGTCGAATCGGGAAGTGAAGTCCCTTAAAGCAAACTTACCGAGAGCTGGAGGTGAAAGCATTTAAGCCGGGCGTACACTGTGCGATTTTTTTCAATCGCTGCACGCAGCTACTGCGCACACTGTACGACTGGTCGCAGGGTTTAGTCGCACAGTGTGAGTTCACAGCTCATGATTTATGTTCAGCCTGACGCTCTCATGCGATCTACCTGCTCACACTGTACGACTAAAAACCATGTCAGACTCAGCTCCGCAGTGAGATGGAGCTGCTCTGACGCGTCTATTCGGAAGCCAAACAAATAGAAGAGGAATATGAAGCTCACTAGAGTGAAACGCACTGCCTTGGCAATTTGTGCAATTTTGTGCTAAAAGCCCTGAAAACAAAAGGTGACGACGTATTTATACAGTGACATGGCTGAGCAAATGTGGCTACTACGGTCTGTCAATTTTACAGACAAAACTGCATTTCACTCATTGCACCCCTGCCACGCTGCTGTGTTTACATCTGAGAGGAAGAATAAAAAGAAGAATCCCTCTTTGCGCATGCGCCCTGAGCGATTTGCCCACAACGGTCAGAGGAAAATCAAAACACAATTCCTGATTGGGAGGTGGTCGTGAGAGGCTGATCGCCCCTCGTAAACCCCTGTACAAAACACGCTGCACGAGCAGGCTGAAAGTCGATCCAATTGAAAGATTCTCGTACGACTCGAAAATCGCCCCGAAAATCGCACAGTGTATGCTGGGCTTTAGACTTAATCAGCCGAACACCAAAATTATTCAGCATTCCAAAGACAGACGGAGACGTACAGTCTGTCTTTTTCCAAGACCTGGTTTAGCTACAAGGCTTGGCTAAATGAAATGGTAAAGCTTTATTCTGCTTTCCCTATCATTCTACTTTCCTATTTTTCAATGGGAAAGTCGAAAAGTTCTTTCTTTCAAGAAGAGTAGAATGACCCATGTACTTCAGTAGGAGTTTTTTCTCTCTTCCTTTTAGGCCAAGAGAGAAAAACTTCTACTTAAGAAGATGGACTAATAAATATGAAAACATGAGAATTGAAGGATTCATATTTAAATTATATACACATTATTTCTAAAACCTACAGTGGGGCAAAAAAGTATTTATTTTTCAGCCACCAATAGTGCAAGTTCTCCCACTCAAAAAGATGAGAGAGGCCGGTAATTTTCATCATAGATATACCTCAACTATGAGAGACAAAATGAGAAAGAAAAAATCCAGAAAATCACATTGTCTGATTTTTAAAGAATTTATTTGCAAAATATGGTAGAAAATAAGTATTTGGTCAGTTACAAACAAGAAAGATTTCTGGCTCTCACAGACCTGTAACTTCTTCTGTAAGAGGCTCCTCTGTCCTCCACTCGTTACCTTCATTAATGGCACCTGTTTGAACCCGTTATCAGTATAAAAGACACCTGTCCACAACCTCAAACAGTCACACTCTAAACTCCACCATGGCCAAAACTAGAGAGCTGTCAAAGGACACCCGAAACAAAATTATAGACCTGCACCAGGCTGGGAAGTCTGAATCTGCAATAGGTAAACAGCTTGGTGTGAAGAAATCAACTGTGGGATCAATTATTAGAAAATGGAAAACATACAAGACCACTGATAATCTTCCTCGATCTGGGGCTCCACGCAAGATCTCACCCCGTGGGGTCAAAATGATCACAAGAACGGTGAGTAAAAATCCCAGAACCACACGGGGGGACCTAGCGACTGACCTGCAGAGAGCTGGGACCAAAGTAACAAAGGCTACAATCAGTAACACACTACGCCGCCAGGGACTCAAATGCTGCAGTGCCAGACGTGTCCCCCTGCTTAAGCCAGTACATGTCAAGGCCCGTCTCAAGTTTGCTAGAGAGCATTTGGATGATCCAGACGATGACTGGGAGAATATCATATGGTCAGATGAAGCCAAAATAGAACTTTTTGGTAAAAACTACTTGTCGTGTTTGGAGGAGAATGCTGAGTTGCATCCAAAGAACACCATACCTACAGTGAAGCATGGGGGTGGAAACATCATGCTTTGGGGCTGTTTTTCTGCTAAGGGACCAGGATGACTGATCCGTGTGAAGGAAAGAATGAATGGGGCCATGTATAGTCAAATTTTGAGTGAAAACCTCCTTCCATCAGCAAGGGCATTGAAGATGAAACGTGGCTGGGTCTTTCAGCATGACAATGATCCCAAACACACCGCCCGGGTAACGAAGGAGTGGCTTCCTAAGAAGCATTTCAAGGTCCTGGAGTGGCCTAGCCATTCTCCAGATCTCAACCCCATAGAAAATCTTTGGAGGGAGTTGAAAGTCCGTGTTGCCCAGCGACAGCCCCAGAAGATCACTGCTCTAGAGGAGATCTGCATGGAGGAATGGTCCAAAATACCAGCAACAGTGTGTGAAAACCTTGTGAAGACTTACAGGAAACGTTTGATCTCTGTCATTGCCAACAAAGGGTATATAACAAAGCATTGAGATGAACGTTTGTTATTGACCAAATACTTATTTTCCACCATATTTTGCAAATAAATTCTTTAAAAATCATACAATGTGATTTTCTGGATTTATTTTTCTCATTTTGTCTCTCATAGTTGAGGTATATCTATATTGAAAATTACCGGCCTCTCTCATCTTTTTGAGTGGGAGAACTTGCACTATTGGTGGCTGACTAAATACTTTTTTGCCCCACTGTATGTCTAACTTAAGTTACCTTATGATAAGCTTTGACTGGCTTCAAGTCAAAGGTTATCTGGGAAATACAGTCTTGATCCAAAGAAAGATGAGTTATGATGTTGTCCTACAAATATGGTGGATCATCTATGCAAAAAAATAGAAAGTTGATGTGATAACCACTTGCCATGGCCATTGACTACACAGCTTTTGTGCCTTATATCTTATTTTACTTCGCAAAAATAACGGATTACAAGAAAAAACAGAATTTCCTTTTTTTTTACTTGTCCTTCAGGGCAAAAAATAAAACAAGAAAAAAAATATATCAAATCGTAGACTCGGCATGGATTAAGACAGTAATTAATTATTTAAAGCACTTTTTAGAAAAGGCAAAGAAGCATGAACAATCTGGGATTCACATGGAAAATGATATAATATTGTGTGCTTTTTTAGGTGTTTGTTAATTTGCATAGTTGCTCTTGAATAAACACTAAGAAGATAAATAGTTTTTATATATTAAAAAAAATATATAAAGCTGACTAACAGCTTCTCCATTATCAAACTGGTACATTATGTTTGTTTTTTTTTAGGTTTGTGACATCTTGTTGGACCATAAATATACTGGTGTGATAACTTAATATACATTTGATTGGTTTTTGGTATACCTCTATTTTGAATTTATAGCCCCCCTAGAGAAAGCTCCAGCAGCCACCACAGATTTTAGATCCAGTAAAGTGGGTCAAAAGTAGCGTTTATATAAGCTACCTGGGTTTCCACCGCTTTTGCCCAGGTTCCTACAGAGACAGGCACCTGTTAGTCTTTAAATTTCCAATGAGTCTTGGCCAGTATCTGAAGCCCACAGCAACAAATCAGTGTTTTAAACGGAAAATATTTTATTTTTAGCCAGATTGATCAATTAGGTCATCAGGTCCAGTTTATTTTGGCTTTAGAAACTGTCCACACTGAAGCCCAGGCTCACAGCAGTCGGAGACAGTAATCAATGCCTCTGTGAACACAAACCTGGATTACTGTAAGACACTTTATTTTTAAGTCAGTAGGTCTTTAATAACATGTCTGCTGATGGTGTAAAGTGCTGCAGCTAATCTTTTAGATGCTCAATTCTGAGCACATTTCACCAGTTTAGAGTTAACTTCACTGTCTGCCCATGTCATGATCTTGGTGCTGATCACTGGCTTATTATCTAACTCTGCCCGGTTTTTCATTACTGCTTATCTGATCCACCTGCTCCTGCCTCTATTTAAGGTGCGTGCTTCCAGTTGTCAGCACTACATTATTCTTGAACCTTTGGTGTGAGAGTTTTCGAGGAGTTTCTTTTAGTGTTCTGGTTGCCTTATCCTGACCTGTTTCTGTATCTGCACCTTTGAGCCTGTCTGCCCGGTATGATATGTTTGCCTGACCTGTCTTCGTACTCCTGTTGGATTCTACTCTGGACTGAACCTGCATCTTCACTTTGCCCTTTGGATTATCCTGTTTTCCATCACCTGCTTGGATAAGATCTCCTGCCAGTTCTGTGATCTTCTAGCATTCAGCGTCTGGAACTATCTGGCTGCGTCTGCTATGGCTTGTCAGGCGACCGGCTGGAATCATCCTCGTTCTCCTGGCAGGCACTGAACTGTAAAACCAGGTTAGTGACTCACCATTCGTAATCACCCTCCATCATATTATCATGGTCACTAACCTGTGTCTCTCCTGTAGAGGTTCCTGCCTTGGACGCTCTAGCTGCTGCTACTACATATCCTGTTTATTTTGATAGATGCTTTTTGAGTTATCCCGCTGTCTGTCTTGCCTTGAATACAGGATTCCTCTGTTCTGAGAGGTAACAGCCCATCCTTTTAGAGTCCATTTTAACAGTGTCTTTAAATGACCTTACCCTGCTCTTCATTTCTCCTTTTCTAAACTTGTTATTCTTATATTCCCCTGTTTTAAAGATGTTGAATTGGAATGAGCAAACCAAGCAAACCTTTTAACATTTTAGGTTTAGATGTCCTGTCTGTGTCTTGGTCCTTGTTGAGCTCTGTTCCTGACAGATTTATATGTAAAGAATTTCTGATCTTGACACAATAGATTGCAATCCCCAATCTCCCCATAAAATTCTTGGAAGATCATACAAGCATCTAAGCTGCAGTTTCAGTGACTGAGGTTCTGCCAGCAAGGTTACTGTGAAAGAGGCCACTTTGAAGAACTATTTTTAAAATGTGGGATCTGCAGGTACGGTTGTAGTTCAATGGAAATTCTTTTTCTTTTTCAGAAAGACTAAAGTTCATTCTTCCTGCTCTCACAAACACATTTGTGTTATATTAACATCAACAACTAGGCTTTCTATATATGAAAAATAAATTTAAAGGTCCAAAACTCATTCTAAACATCATGAAGTAATAAAGGGTATGGGCTGCCTGTGTTTTTCTATTCTATATGAATTTTTTGGTAAGATAACCCCCTTTTATCCTCCTAAACTTGGTATCATCCAACCAGCAGCTTGAAAGTGAATGGCAGGGCTTTAGTCCGTTGTTGTCTAATTACTGGTGGCTGTATTTGTTGATTCATGTGGTAATGTTTCCACCCAAATAAAAAATTATAAGTACTGCATTAATTAAGCCCAAATAATTTTAAATAAATGGTCAACTAGATAAATATTAGGTGTGAAGCTTAACCAGCTAAATGCTAGACTTAAAGTTAAGCCCTCAGAAAAAAAACAAAAAACAGTACAAGGTATTAATATTTGAACAGTATACTACAGTAAGAGAATTTTATTCTTCAGACTTTAAAGATGATCTATTAAAAGCACAATTCAAAGGGAAGCGTAACGTACTTACACAATAAGCCCAGAACACAGAGTAAAATGCGACCCATCTTTAAATCCAGCAATAAAAAGGTTCAGCTCCTGTGGGGCTCCACAGATATGGTTCTACTTGATCAAATGACAAAGACTGGAACTGCAGAATATGAAGAGAAACTGTGAAAATAAGAAGTATGTATGATATTTATCAGTTCATCTGCCTGTGGTCTGACCTAATTTTTTTTTTTTCTCTAAAGCTTTGGAAATAGTATATTTTTTTTTTTTGATCAACTTGATACTATCGGTTTCTTAAGCTCTAGTGGTCATTGGTTATTCTGAACATTTATTTTTATTTAGATCAACTTATTTACTTTATTGTTGTTGTACTGTGTTTGCTATTTTAGAATTGTTGGTATGATAATGGAGCCCGTTATTTTAAAAATTCTTCATAAATAAATTTTACATTGACATTACCTCTTGTTTAAAGTGACATTTTTTAAGTTTTATTTTAAAAGTATCTTTATAATAGCCTTTTTATTTGACCCTCTTCGTGTTTTTGCCATGGGTGGCAATATCATTGGAAAACTTCCTAATGCCCTGTTAAGCTTGCTTGCAAGCTTTTGTCATATAGCTCAGATGAAAGCCAAAAAAACAAAAGGCAAGACCACAACTCGTAAGATAAGAAAGATTGTAAAAATGTAAATTGAAGCGATTTCCTGTGGCATCAGCTTCTATTTCATTTGCTACAGTAATAGGCTAAAATCCCACTTTGGTAGATGTCAGAGCGCTCAGAACGCAGGACAAAGAAGAAATTTAGGCATTATTAGATAAAAATTAGGGTGAATTCTCAGGCAACCATTTATTTCCTGTTCAATGAACAGTGGCTTAACAGCTGGGGCAGGAGTGCAGGAAACTGGTTAAGAGTTCAGTCTGAATCCAGAGGAAGGAGTAGAATCCAGGAGGATTGTTTCTCCACAGCATGCAGCGGAGCTTTCCCCGGTTCCAAGGGGCACTGATGAGCAGAAGCCAGCAGACACAGAAGAGCAGAAGTATCCGTAGGGAGAATCCATGCAGAGGTCATGAGACAGATCCAAGGTCATATAGCAGGCAGAATCCAGGAATCGGTCCGAAAACAGATCAGGCAAACAGAGCAGAACAGGAGCAAACAAAACTCAGAAGTCCAAAGGCAGAAACTTGTCAGGATCAGGTCATCAGTAACACACAGAAACACCAGAGTTACTCTCACACACAGCTCGAATAACATGGGACTGATGGTTGGAAACAGGCAGATGAATAAGAGCTGGAACAGGTGGATCTGATGAGGACAGAAGAAAACTGGGTTGAGCACAGAAGGTGAAAGGAACGAACTAACGATCCAGTCATCAGTACCAATATCATGACAGTTGGTTGGCTCTTGGTTCTCTGTTAGAACGTTTCTAAATAAAAGCACTTCCTTCCACCTAAAACATTTGTTATTGCTTGAAACCCCTGCACACGTATTATATATTACAGCAAAATGTACTGAATATAACTTAAAAACCTAAAACTATTTATTTAAAACCATCATTGATAAAGAATATAGCTTTTTTAGTGAAGTTTAATATTTCAGCACAATAAATGATTTAAAATAAGGAGAAAAAGACGTAACAGCATCTTTGTAAATCATAAGACTTTATCTTTGCTGATGCTCAACAAAGAAGTACATTTACACTGATGCCTGAAGGGAATCAAATCAGACGTTTCACCAATGAGACTAGTCAGACAGATGTCTTTTATGACTGCTCCTCTTATCTCTAAAGCTTCTGTCACACCTTGATGATTTAGCCAGAGTATTCCTGACATATGAAAAATCTGGCAAAAACGCTAGCATACGTTATATTATTTATGGGACAATTATGAACACGCTGAAGCAGGCTGAAGCATGCTGGCACACTTCGGCATGTGGCAATTACATCATATCCCAGCGTATACTCATTTGATCATTGGCATACGTTAAGTGTAAGTCACACATAAGTTGTAATATCTAGTTTATCCAAAACCTATGAGTAAGTTGTGCGTAAATTATCAAGAACGTATGTCCAATGCATATCAATGTATTTTCCTAGAAGACCGCTGAATGTGTTTCTATCTTACAGCTACTGTATAATGGAGTATTGCCAGTGTTTTGGTGTAAAAGGGGATTCAAAGGAGGAAACTGTCAGTGCTCTTCCAGACTTCATGGTGAGCATATTTTCCAGCAGGGATGGAGGATCCATGAAGGCTGTAAAGGGAGTACATACTAGCTGTCATCCAACATCAGCATGATCTCATCAATTTGACTCAATTCCAGTAGGGTGAACGAGCAGATGAGTGTGATGGATCCTCCCTGCGTTCATAGCAGATAAGGAATTTAATTTTTTTGGACTGCTAACCCTCTTTCTTTCTTTTCATTTTTCTTTTTATTTATTTATTTATTTAATAATAAATAAACAGCGGTAAACTAGGTTATAACCGTGATCAGTGAAATCTTTTTATGCAGGCCAGACAGCTCCGGGCGCATTGCTGCTCCTATCAGGGCACTGACTTGTGACATTTAAAGGGCATTACACCGCTGTGTGTTATTTATAAGTTACAGTTGTAGCAATTCCAAATATCTCCCCACTTTCCTTGATGGGCCATTGGTTGGTTCTTGGCTGGACCTGTAAGATTTATTTTTAAACATTAATCTTTGTACTAAAATATTCTTTCTGTCATGATTTGTGGACATAAATATCTAAAGAGAAGCTCTTCTCCTGGTCAGACCCTGTAATTCAGGGAAAGGGTGGAGTCAGAGTAAAAAATATGCATTCCCCAGAGAAGGAGGGGCTCACTGCAGTGGCTGGAAGTTGGCTTCAATTCGGCTGGCGTTTGACTGGGAAGGGCCATTTTGAATGGCTGCTTCTGTATGCTGTCGTTTGACATAAGTTCTGGACTCGTTATGAATAGGCTACTCTATGTTTAATCCCAAAATTGAAAAAAAAAATTATAGAAAATTAAATGGGAAAATAATTGAAGAAGGGTGATGAGAATGGGGCTGAGCTGATCAGGTGTGCCGAATGGTGAATCAGAGCAGCACAGGTGCCGAAATCATGACAACTTTTGAATTGGATACCTACAGGGTAGAGAATTTGTTTATATTGCGTCTCTGATAAATCAATGGAAAACTATGAATGAACATGTTTAAATCATGCTTAATGATACATTAAGTATCACATTCATTAGCAACTCACATGCCATGAAATCTACATGACAAGGGCAACATTCCCAGCTAATTCAGTGGAAAATATGAGCAAGACACATATACTAGGTCATTTAACCAGGCCTCAGTAAGAGAGGCTTTTTTTTATGTATTTCCTGTCAAAGTTTCCTGTTTGAAAGAAAATGACAAGTTATCTATAGAGCAGATCACTGTAACTTACCCAATGATCATTCGCTCACTCCTACATCTGTATTTTGTCTTCCACTTCAGGTTCGTGGGGGTTTCTGTTTTCTGCAGTGATATTTTGGTGCGGTCTTTGTAAATTTCAGTGTTCTCTGGGATGAGCTCTATGGAACACTCAGGAATCATTGAGGGATGTTACTGTGGAAGGTCATTGGTAGAATTGAGAGAAAGAAGAACACGATTTACACAATTTTTTGGGGAAACATTTATTGGCAATCCAAATTCCTACAGCTGTCTTAAACACTTCATAAGTTCAGCGCTTCATCATCAGTCATCTCAGTTTTCCCCCGAATATGGCGCACCCATCTCAGTATATTTATACCTTCCTGAACCATGTGTGTGTGAGTGTTTGTGAAATATATGTCTGTCTATCTGGCTCTGATTCTTAAACAGGAAAGAGATGTTTCCTGTTTTCGGCAAAATCTCTTAGCTCAAAAAACTACATACAGGTCACCAGTTAAGATCTTGTTTCTGCCAAGATTCATACGTGACCTTCAGCAGGTTTTGTTTCTGTGTGCTGGGGTTCAAACACCCTGTCCACTATATTTTCCTTGTGTGTTGCTCATTTTGTATTAGGCCTTGAAATATGTTTACACAGTGTGAAAATTATTTAGCATCAATATTACCAAAGACTTAGTTTGGGTTTGACCTGATTTTTTTAATAACAACCCATGCTATGTAACAGCTATGTGCATCAGTGAAACTCTCCCAGACTGAGCAAAGCCATTAATAGCTGTTACGCCAGTTTTATCTTGCTATATGCAATTCTGCCGAGCAGGGGTCCTCAACCCTAGTCCTCTTAAGGACCCAGTGACTTGCATGGTTTAGGTTTGTCCCTGCCAGCACAGATTTGACTTAAATAAATGGCCAAATAAAAGGGTAATACAGTAATTTAATTTAATTAATACTATGAGAAAAAGCAGAGAGAGCATAACTCAGTTGTAGAGCATAGGAGGCAAATTTTGCTCCTTCTTCATTACAAAGATGCTGCATGCTCATTTATGATGCAGTGGCCTTCCTGAATCCTCTGCTTTGGGGGTGATTCTACTTTTGTTTACAGATCTGTTTGGATATACAGTAGTGTGAAAAAGTGTTTGCCGCTTCCTCATTTCCTGTTTTTTTGCATGTTTGTCATACTTAAGTGTTTCGGAACTTAAAACCAATTTAAACAACAGTCAAGGAAAACACAAGTAAACACAAAATGCAATTTGTAAATGAAGGTGTTTATTATTAAAGGAGAAAAAAAAACCTTAGCAGCAACAACTGCAACCAAGCATTTGCGATAACTTGCAATTAGTCTTTTACAGCGTTCTGGAGGAATTTTGGCCCACTCATCTTTGCAGAATTGTTCTAATTCAGTTACATTAGAGGGTTTTCGAGCATTAACGGCCTTTTTAATGTCATACCACAACATCTCAATAGGATTCAGGTCAGGACTTTGGCTAGTCCACTCCAAAGTCTTCATTTTGTTTTTCTTTAGCCATTCAGTGGTGGACTTGCTGGTGTGTTTAGGATCATTGTCCTGCTACAGAACCCAAGGTTGTTTCAGCTTGAGTTCACAAACAGCCGGTCGGACATTCTCCTTCAGGATCTTTTGGTAGAGAGCAGAATTCATAGTTCCATTTATCACAGCAAGTCTTCCAGGTCCTGACGCAGCAAAACAGCCCCAGACTATCACACTACCACCTCCATATTTTACTCCTGGTATAATGTTCTTTTTCTGAAATGCAGTGTTCCTTTTACGCCAGATGTAATGGGACACACACCTTCCAAAGAGTTCCACTTTTGTCTTATCGGTCCCCAGAATGTTTTCCCAAAAGTCTTGGGGATCATCAAGATGTGTTTTGGAAAAATTGAGACGAGCTTTAATGTTCTTTTTGCTCAGCAGTGGTTTTCGTCTTGGAACTCTGCCATGCAGGCCATTTGTGCCCAGTCTTTTCTGATGGTGGAGGCATGAACGCTGAGCTTAACTGAGGCAAGTGAGGCCTGCAGTTCTTTGGACGTTGTTGTGGGGTCTTTTGTGACCTCTTGGATGAGTCGTCGCTGCGATCTTGGGGTAATTTTGGGCAGCCAGCCACTTCTGCGAAGGTTCACCACTATTCCATGTCTTTGCTATTTGTATCAATTTGACTGTATGATCTGGTTGAACTGTAAAGTGCCTTGAGATGACATGTGTTGTGAATTTGGCGCTATATAAATAAACTGAATTGAAAATTGAATTGAATAATGGCTCTCACTGTGGTTCGCTGGATTCCCAAAGCTTTGGAAATGGCTTTATAACCCTTTCCAGACTGATAGATCTTAATTACTTTCTTTCTCAATTGTTCCTGAATTTCTTTGGATCTCGGCATGATGGGTAGCTTTTAAAGATCTTTTGGTGGACTTTACTGTGTCAGACAGCTCCTATTTAAGTGATGTGTTGTTTGAAACAGGTGTGGCAATAATCAGGCTTGGCTGTGGCTAGAGAAATTTAACTCAGGTGTTAAAAACCACAGTTATAGTATATTTTAACAAGGGGGGCAATCACTTTTTCACACAGGGCCATGATGGTTTGGATTTTTTTTCTCCTTTAATAATAAACACCATTTAAAAATTGCATTTTGTGTTTACTTGTGTTGTCCTTGACTATTGTTTAAATTGGTGTGACGTTCCGAAACACTTAAAGGTATACTATGCAACCGGTGTTGATTTTCCAGCGAGGCTCCCCCCAGAGGGAAAAGTAAAAGTGCACTGTCGTAAATATGCTCAGCTGTTCTCCTGGTTTCTCCGTCAAGCCAGGCGCGGTTGTTTTGAGCTTAGCAGACAGGCGAACGCAACGAATCACCATGTCTACTGCGGTAAGTGACTATTTTGTTCCAATTTCCGAGTTTGAAAATTTCGCTGTTTTCTCGCTGGTTCCGCCATGATAACTGCACAAATATCACAACTGCACTAGCAACGAGCATGCCTTTCACTGGGGGTGTGTAGCAGTTCTGGCCGTAAAGCAAGACCGACTCTCGCGATGCATGAGACTTCTGAGCCTGTGGGTGCGGGCCGAGGGCTCCTGCAATTGCAAATACGGTATTTCCCCTACAGACCACCAGGGCGGCCGAGAAAACCTTTGTTTGACCTGAAATGACTCATTTAATCATCCAAAACGTTATGGAACACATTAATTAACTGAAAAATGTTGCATAGTGTGCCTTTAAGTGTGACAAAAATGCAAAAAAACTGGAAATGAGGAAGTGGGCAAACACTTTTTCACACGACTGTATATATTTCCTCTCTTGGGTTGGGAGTGTCTTTGGCTCCACAACCTCTATTAAGCATTAAGGTACTTGGATCTGGTTACTTACATACTCACCAATTTTATCTTCAGCTACCATATTATACATTTCTGCATTTTTCTTATTGAATAAAAACGTATATACTTCTCTTCTTCTTCTACTTCTCTGATGGTTTAAAGGTCCTGCTGTATTGTACATGTAGTTCTATATCAGCTGGTTCTGCTGTTCTTTTTACATCTCTCTCTTTCAGGGGTGGATCTAGGAAATTGGGGGCCCTAGGCAAAGACAGGCAGGGGGCCCTTGAACTTTGAAGACAACGCATAGAACAGACCCATTATACAGAGACAGAAATTTTAATAGAATAGACATAGATTATTTGTTCGATCTTTTGTCTCTCTCTCTTATCCTTTTCTTGTTGTTTTCCTCTCTATGTTTCCTTTTGTCCCTTTTTCTAGTAGGCAGGCATGGCGCCATCTGAAATGAGGAAAAAACAGGTCAATTATACAATAGACATTTTAACAGAATACACATGCATTGCTTTACCTGTTGTCCCTCTCCTACTGTCCTTTCTTCCATGCTGTCTTTTTCTTTATACTGATCTCGCCTCTCTTTTTTCTTTTGTTTTATTCTCTTCCGGTCTTTTCACAGCCTGAATTTCTCTCTGTTTTGTCCTTGTCTTTTTTCTTATTCTTTTCTTCCCTTAACTCATATTCCTCCTCGTTTCCCCCTTTTTCTTTCTTTCCCTTTTTCTTGATGTTTTCCTCTTAATGCTTTTTAAAAACTTTTCTTGTATTCTCTTTTTCCCTAAATTCTTGTTTTTCAGGCCTTGGCCTCAGCAAATCTTGGAATGAGGAGACCCATATCTACTGACTTCCTGACTACTTGCTCAATTGAGAGAACAGCAAGTGCAGACAGCTCGTCCTGTGACATTGGTGACCTCAGATATGCTCTCTTACCAATGGAGTGGATTTGTGGAGAGTCACAGTGGTTGTACCTCTTTATAACGCATCACCTCATCTAATGCCTTCGTATCTTTGGTTGTGGTCACTGCTAGTGGAGCTTCCAAAAAGATCAACCAGAGAACAAGAGTCCCTTCCTTTCTTTGATGGTGGTCCAGAAGGGTCATCAGGGGTTCAATTACCTCACGTCCTACATATATCAGCCCACTCTGGTGCTGGTGCCAAAAAAAAAAAAAAAGATATATATATATATAAATAAAAATAAAATTACATTAATAAAGAACAGCTTTATACTTTGATATAATTAATTGGATATGCATTTTGGGGTTATAAATACAAAATAAATATAGTTCAATTTCTTTCCTGGTGAGTGTTCAAATAATTACAGGCTGATAGGCATGCCATTTAACACCAAGAAAAAACAAATCTGTATATTTTAGTGTGAATTTTATAATTATTAAGTAATCAATGAGCTTTTAACAGTGGCTAATTCCTTGGTGAGAGCTACAAGATGTGTGAACACTTCCTCTCGATCAGCATCATGTGACAGAAAAGGTAGTTCCTTAAACCTTGGGTCCAGAGCTGAAGCAATGGAGAGATCATTATTCAGACTCAAGCACCTTAAAAACATGTTAAGCAACATAACTGTTTCCCATATGATCAGTATTTTCATAAAATACTAAATAAAAAACACAGCTGTCTTCATTTTCTCCATCACTCCAGAGTCACTGGATAATGACTGCATCTCCTCTAGAAGCTTGCTTTAGGGTTGCAATGACAGACAGAGTAGAGGTGCTTTTCTGAGACATCACTAAGGTGGCTTTCTTTAATGGCTTAAGAGCCTGTACAATATCCTCTGCTGCCACAATAATAATTATATTACTTTATTAATCTCACACTGGAGAAATTCACGTCTGCATTTAACCCATTCCCTTGATGAGCAGAGGGATGCCACTGTGCGGCCCCAAGGGAGAAGAGTGGTGTTAATGGTCTTACTCAAGGACCCAGACTGGCAGGGGTGAGTAAGGCAGCAGAGACAGCTGGGTGTTGTTCCAAGAATCTCTCCAGCATGTCTAAAGCTGTTTCATCTCGTAGGGACATCAGTTATTAGTTTGTGCTGCGGAAGGTCCAACAACCTTTGAATCTTTCTGAGCGCAAGACAGGCCAAAGTTCTTTGATGAAAAAAAGCAGAGATGCATCTTACTCTGCTCAGAAGCCATGTGACTGCAGCAGTTTTAAGAGCAGAGTGGGAAGCCAAATTAAGCACATTGGTAAAACAGCCAACATGTACTGTAAGAGGTCAGTGAGATAGACAGCAACTAGCATGTTGGCAGCTTTATCTGTAAAAACAGAGGCTATTTTACCACTAAAGCCCCATTTATTTTTTACCTCCATCAACATGTTCACTATGTTTCTCCCTGTATGACTTATTTGAAGCCGTCTGGTCTGAAGAACATTTGAAACCTGGTGGGAAGGAAATGGATCCAATTTTCTTTTGGGTATACAAAGGTATGTTTAGGTGTATTTTGCTTTGTTTCTTCTTGCTCTTTTCTCTTATTTAGCATTCTCAGTACATAGGTTATTTTCCAAATTCACTAGCATGTTCTTCTGATAGTCTCCTGAAGTTTGAGTTTAAACTATCCTTTAAATTCAACAAACTCAATCCAAATTAATTCATTCTTCCATTCTGACAGTCTGGATATCTGTCTAAGTAACTATTAAATGTGTCCTCTCCACACACAATTGTTTTAATGGCCATGATTTTATGACGTAAATGGGATTTATTCATTGTAATTTTATAGTTTTCGTTGAACCCAAGGACATAGGCAACCACTTTCAGGGAATTTAGGGAGATCTGAATAAAAAATGATTAAAAGAAAGGAACCTCAATGTCCTGGAGTGGCCTAGCCAGTTTTCTGACCTGAACATAATCTATGTAAAAGCTGACCATCTCTAATTACAGGTGGCAGCCAAAAATCTAACCCACACACAAAAAAACATGTAAAAAAATGATGCATGTAAATGTGCAATATTCCATGCAAACCTTTAACCTGCTGTGAGAATTGGCAGCAGTCCCACATATTTTTTAAGTTTACAATAACAACTTAAAAGCAACAAAAAAGTACCCAGCTCCCAACTTAACCAAATAGATCTGACTGTTCATTTAATTTAAACAAAAGGAGGATCATATATATTTTTTGCTTAACAGTGTTTTGCTTTTAAGCTTATTAAGCCACCATAGGGTAATTTATTAATTTTCTCTCTCTTGGAGCAGATTTTGAATGCTGTTGTTTTTACAGCCATTTTATAAAGACACATCTCCATATTTAACTAGAAAGTTTGGTATAGACTCTGACTTTCTGTGGATGGGAACCCCCTACTAAACATTACATGGACTCTCAGTTTGACAGCATTCCTTGCCTTTAAAACACATCACATATTAGACAGAAAAATGAAACACCAAATAAGATGTGGTTACTTTTTATTATGGAAGATATGTTTACAGTATCTATCTTTCCCAGTGCCCAATTTTTACAGACATTTATTAAATATATAACCTGAGCAAAATAAAACAAATGTAGACAAAGGTTCACATGGAGTTAGTGTGGAGGCGCATAAATAAATAAAGGATCATCCTATAAAAGGTTAATGTAAGGTTTGCAGACACTTTCCTAAATAACAGCAAAAGAACAAAAAAAATAAAAATAAAACCCAGATTTAAACAACCCAGCTTTTAAAGCATCAGCCTGTACAATCTCTAATAAAAGGGTTGGAAACCTTTACATTTAAATGTTCTATTTGAAAACAATTAACAAAATTAAAACTCTAGGGGAAAATAAAACAAAAACAAATTGACGCAATAATCTAATAATCTAAGCAATAATCTAAAGCAGAGGTCACTGATTAAAGTACTGCGGTCCGGATCTGGACCCACCTGCTGGCTAATCTGGACCCAACCTGATTTAAAACATTTATAAATGATCACGTTGTCTGACGACAGTGTCTAACTTGACTTGCACAACTTCTCCTGTTACCCCAAAATCCCCCATCCTCCGTCTCTGTTGCGCTCCTGACCTCCTGCGCAAAGCAAAGCCTACAGCCTCCGCTGTTCCTCCCATATTGCTGCACTCAGACTTATCCTTGCAGCTTGAGGACAGCATGCAAGGCATTATAATTAAATTATGAGCAAAACATGCAGAAACGAACGCTTAATTTAATATGATATATTAAAAAATTCCTCATCAGCATCCAGCAGATGTGCGGTTTCTGATGGAGATGAGAAATCTACTTCCTGGTCTGTTGAAGTACCAATAGTTTGCATCCAATCTTAAATAACAGTGTTAGGTTTTTGAAATATATAAGAATTATGCTCTAATTTGTAGTTACCGATCTGTTGTTACTATATTTTAATTTGAAAAAAACGGATCTTCTCGCCGATTTTTTTCCTGTTTAGTGTGATTGCAATAGCGGATCTTGACCTGGTCAGACCTGAGTGGAGCCTGAACATTTAGAGTATGTTTGGCTCAACCTGCTGCTGTGAAGCAGGATTCTCCACCATGAACAGAATCAAAAATAAATATGGATCCAGGCTCAAAATGAGCACCTTGATATGTGCTGGAGAATGGCTTTGTCTCCATTCAAACCCAGGTTTAAAGTCTTGCAGGGCAGCATGAAGCCCACTGCTCTCATTAAGACAGAAAAATGAAAGAAACAAAAAAGTCAGTTCAGGTGTTATAAAAATATATGTAAATCAGGAAATTGTCAATATAACAAACCGAAAGATTGTTGTTCTCTACTAATGTCTATTTTGTTTTACGTTTTTTTATTTAAAAACTCAATGTATAACATGAATGCATAAACACCTCATTTTATTTCAGTGTTAATTTCTGTTTAAAGTAACAGATAATTAAAAATCTCTCCCGACCTTTACTGGTTGATGATTTTCTTTCTTGGACCTCGCTGATTTTTAATTGGTTACCCCTGATCTAAACCAAAACCAAACCCAGACATCTCCCCTCCCTCTTAGTCAGTGTGGATTTTCCTTATGAGGCTGATTGTAAAACACCAGGTCCTTGTCAGCACTGCTCATAGGTGCGTTTCTATGGCAACACCTGACCAAGTGACCTCAAAGAAAAAGAGAGTGGTGAGAAGTTCTTACATCGAGAAAGACAAAGACTTAAACCTTCCACCAACAAGTCATTTATTAAATCCCTCACAGTTAGAAAAAGTGATTATTATTATTTTTTTTATATAATTCAAGATGTTTCCACAGAACTACAAAATATCCTGTGGCAAACACCACAGTTAATCTATTATACAAACTGTTTTAATCGTTAGAGCAGATAAAGCTAAACTTCTCACTATCATTTTTTTTCCTCCACTGATGTTCTCCTCCTCTCTCCATGGCTCCAGACATGTCACAGTCATCCACTGGTTGCTCTGAGGCCCAGTTCTTATACCTGACCAATTTGTCATTGACCCAGAACCACAAATCTAGAGTGCAGGCGTAGTGCAGTCCCATCCAGACATAATCAGTCGTGGCTTTCTTAGCTATCTCCTGGACTGAAGTTTGCTGAGTTTCGTTGGTGATGGTGACCAGGTCAACATGGTATTTTCTGCAGTAGTCTAAGGCATCCTCCCAGGATTTGTTTTCTTGGACTAGTATCACTTTATCTGCCAAAGAGGACATAAACAATTTCTTGTTCAGTGGCATTATTAATTAATATTCGTAAACAATGATAAAAACGTTAATCAAACAAAATGCTTTGGTTTAAAACACTTTTAAATGAGAAAATGTCACCACTAGGTGCTCTGTTTAGCATTGTTAGCATACTGATATGTGTAACAAGTGAACCCTTCTATACCTCCACTCCAGCTGCACTCCGCCGTGCCCCCCCTAGCCCTACCTACTGTAGAGCCGGGCAATTCATTGCATTTGTTAAATAATTTAAATTTAATAACATGCAATTTTCAAATTAGAGACAGACTAACTATTGATCTCATTTAACAGGATTAATACACTGATTTTCTACCTTGGATTCACACAGAAGGAAGAGGGAGTTGCAGCTTGCACACAGATTCATGCATGCGAATAAAAATAAACACTTTTCTACAAAATGATTACAGGAAAATCCTCCAACAGTGGACTCTGGACAAGAAAGCTTTCAAGGTCATGAAAAGACTTAAAGGAATAGTACACCCAAAACATGATTAGCCTTCATTTTCTACTCACCCCCATGCTGAACAACACTCTGGAGTACTTTTTTGATATCTCAAATGCATCTGGAGATCTGGGAGGCTTCTTGCTGTCTGCTGACATTCAAATAATGGAGGTCTATGGTGCCCGAGGCAGAAAGGTCCATAAAAGTCCACAAAAAACGTGTCAATATTCCTCCATACTGCTCATCCAATGTATTCCAAGTGTCCTGAGTGGGTAACGTCCATAATTTACTCGAAACAAAGTCATTTATAATGTTTTTAGAGCATAAACAGTAGTGTATAGCATTTCCTAAAAGCGCGTTCACGAGTCTATGGAAACCGCGGCAGACCAAACCAGACGAAAGTGCGCATTCAGCTCGGCAAAGAACTCATGCTCTTCCTCAACACTGAAGTCCTCAGACATTTTTCTTTCGTTGTTTCTTTCTTTGCACAGGTAAACAGCAAATTTCTTCTTCTACGCTTGCATTATCGGCAGAGCAGACGCTGAATATGCAGATTCTAATAAGGTTGAATGCAAGAACAGATTGAGCTCAAACCTTCCTCTGCTTCCTTTCTCCTCACTAAATGGGATGTTCCTTTCTTGATGCTCTGCTGAAAACTGTCCCACTAAACTGTTGGTATCTTTGTTTAGCTGATTTCTGAACAGCAGATGAATTTTACCACGTCACAATTTAAATATTCAAAACTGGATACAGTAGGTGCATGGTTCACAGGAAAACTAATGACAGAGCGTCAGGAAGTAAAATGCTGGATAAAACAATGTTTGTAACAGGTTGGAACAAATTATTTGAATATTTATGACCAAAAGTCTGATAAAACTAAAAGCCTCTATTCACCATTGTGTGTCTCAGGTGAGAGTCCAGCTGTATTATCTGACTGCTAGTGTTTACCATGGAAATTATTTCCCTTTTTCATAACATCAAGGTTAGTTTATAGAGTCTTTATTGAACAAATTTATTACATGGCCAGAAAAAAAGTTTAAAAGGTGCATCTGTGAGAAACATAAATTTAGCTGATAAATCAACAGAAATTAGGTGAAAATTGTCAGTGCAACATTTTTAAACATTTTATTCATAACACTTTTTTGTTTCCTATTTGACTTATGTTTTGGTTAATCAACTCTTAAGGCACATTCACTATGAATGTGAATACAGTGAGTTATTTCCATGTTATTCCAATGTAAGGGCGCTTTCTGATGCAGATAAATGGTCACTGATGTATTTCCAGCAATGTGATTGGCTCATATTACAGCGAAGCATCATTGCAAAAAACACAGCAGACCTGCAGATATATTGAAGCGGCACTGGCAGTAGGGGAGGTGGTGGCATGGATATGGATAGAATGCAGTGAAATTTCACAGGTTGATCCGTCCTCCTGCCTCAACCCAGCAGATCCTGATACCAGGTTCTGTTCAGATAGAAGTACAGCTGGAAGTGATCATCTAGTCCCAGCTCCTGCAGCAGGTGGTGGTACTGGCCAGACTGGAAGCAGTTTGACGGCATGCCAAGAGTCACCCTGTAAACTTGAGCTCAGCCAAGGCACAGAAAAGCAACAAATAAACACGAGTATTATTTGATAATGTGGTGGAGCGCCTGGGCAGAAGTTTGCTATGGTTTCTTAGCAAATTCTACACAAGAAAAAGGAAGAATGTCAAGTCAGCAACTCTGGATGAACCATATGGAAAATGTACAGCTCTGCTGTTCAATAAGAATTAATCTTACTTCTTTATTGTTACTTTCTCCATATTATTTAATAAATAATTTTGTTTATTACTATTCTATTTTTGCTGCTGCCATCAACTTTCTGTTTATTGATGTTGGAGCTTGGAAAGTTTTTCAGCCATTGCTGAAGAGTCAGCGAAAAAAATCAAGTTAGCATCATCACTGCGAGCTCACCCAGGAGGAGCATGTCTTGAAAGTCAGTGACTCTATACAATCAACTGGTTTTCCGTGTCATAAACTTGTAACCAATCTGCCTGTACCGTCTCTGTAAAGTGCCTTAAGATGATATGTTGTGAATTGGCTCTATATGAATAACCTAAATTCATTTAAATTGAAAATTGATTTATTTTGTCTCTGCAATACCTTCACAGTAGAGCCGTGATCTTCTTTTTAAAGATAATTAAGTACCATCTATTAATGTTCCTTCTTTGTTGAATCAATCTTTGTAAAGACTGGTTAGGTTTTTGCTATAATGATTTTATTTTATCATTATCCTGTTTTACTGTCACATTTTTTTTAATAAACATATCTGCATATTTGTCTCAATGCTTTTACTTTCCTCTATTGGTGCCATGAAGCCATGTTTCTGAATTAAAAATAATTTGTTAATTTATTTTTCCTGTATCTGCATGCAGCCCTTGGCTAAAAAAAACAAACAAAACACCATGCACTGAAAATGTTAGAGTACGTTTATAATCATTGTATATTCTTTGTATGATAAATACAAGTGAGAGTATCAGTGTTTTCTTTTATTTGTCTGTACGCTACGGAGTGAGGACCAGTAAAAGAAAGGAAAGTAATTAGAAATCTGAGGGACAAGTTAATTGAATGGGGAGTTGAGAAAAAAAAAATGGGGGATGATTGGAGGAGAAGGTGAGAGTGGGAAGAAAAAAGAGGAAGGAGGATGCAGATGGAGACCTGAGTTTAGGAGCGCTGGAACAAGGTTGGAGTACGCATCGAACTGTTCCAGGTTTTTTTTTTCAACAAGTCGATTCAACGCTCCTAGTCTGTGACTTCTGAGGTGTGTTGAAGCGCGATGGAGGTGAAGCAGCCGAGACGAAATCTGATCTGATCTAAAGCTGATCTAAGGGAGACGGCAGCATAGCGGAGGCTCATTTGTTGCACCAAATCCTAGCATCAACAGGCCTGCAACAAAAATTAAAGCGATACCGAACTGTGTTTGTGTGTGGGCCCACTTGTAGGTTTTCTAGTCTTCCTAGGGGTCATTTTCCTGTAAAGGTATGGGGTGCTTTTTATGCCAAAAAATGGGATTCTAGGTTTGCAAAAAAATGTTGAACTAGTTTTTGCATTTAATTGAGAGAGATTTAAATTTTGGTAAGAGCCTTTATAGTTAGTGTTTTTTATTTATTTTTTTTACATTTATCAGGGTCGTTATCCCAAGTTTTTGGTTGAACATTTAATTTTATTCGTAAACAAATGTTTTTCTTTGTTTGGTTGTGTTCTCATTAAACAAAATTGTTTTAATAGCAGGTTGTCTGGAATTATTTCAGTTATTATACTTATATGCATGGTGATTAGAGCAACACGTTTTGGCTTAAGTTAGGTAAACCTACATGGTACCTGCCTGAATTTAACAAACCCAAAACAGCAACCCACTAGTTTGTTTACTTTCTGGTCCCAGTTATTACATAATAAGGGCAGTGGGGTGATACATGTGTTTGAATCATACAGTCTGACAGTTTAAGTTAAGGAAAGAAGCATTACATATAAAGTCACAGTTTTAGGAAACCTCACATTCAGTTGTAGAAATTAGAATTTTTTTTCAAAATGTTTTGCTTAAAACAAAAAAGTTTCCATTGCATCTTAAGACTTAGACTTACTCAGACTTAGAAAACTTTTATTGTCATTTTGTAGTGTTTACATGATATTTCCATTCCATAAAGTGCAGCAGTGATCAAATGTAAACAATGTGGGAGAAAAAACATGGTGCAAAAAATGCATTGATATGGAAGTTCAGAGCATTAATATTTATGGTGCAATTATGCAGCGTTTTGGTTTGGTGTTGTCAGTGTGATGCAGAGTCAGTGACATGATTTAGAGTTTTTTCAACAGTTCAGCTGTCTGATGGCGGTGGGGAAGAAGCTGTTTCAGGATCTGCTGGACCTGCATTGAATGCTTCAAAGCCTGTTCCTAGAGGACAGCAGGGAGAACAGTCCATGGTGGGGGTGTGAGGGGTCATTGATAATGTTACGTGTTCGGGACATGCAGCGCTGGGATGAAATGTCTTTTATGGAGGGAGAAGGAGCCCTGAGGACAAAAGCCTTTTTACAACATTTACCAATATTTCCTGACACACCACTCAATACATTTTCTTATCACATCAAGATTGATTTGTGCACAAGTCTTTACTATTATATTGATTGTGATGTAAGAAAAAAATCCAAATGATCAGCTTATCTTTCAGCATCAGCAGCACATCGATCTGTGCTGCCGGAAAAGAACGCAGCAGATTTTGTCTTTCTGCAATGGAAGCACACATTCTGGGCCCTCTTTATATTCTTTTTTTCACATTAATTTAATTCAGTTTATTCATCTAATCCGTCTGACTGCATCGACTCAGACGATAAAGGGGCAACGGTTGATATTTGCTTGCATTGTATCGTTGACTCTACAACATTTCTTTACATGAAGCATGCATGCAGGGACAGAGGAGAATAAAACTCTCTTTCAAGAGGAAAAACTTCCAGCAGAAGGAGAACCAGGCTCAGTGTGAGCGGCCTTCAGCTGAGGCCCACTAGGGTTCAAGAAGAAAAAAGCTGACACGTAGGAAAAACATAGAAGCACTGATTCAAGAATACTTTCTGTGTTAGAAAAGTGAATAGCTCCACAGTTGTCTCTGTCCAGGAAAGAAACAGTTAAACAGACAAGCTCTGAGCCAGTTTTCATGTCAATGATGAAAAAGAGCACAAACTCTTTGTTATAATAAACAATGGGTCTACAATTATGTGCAGGAGAGAAACTGGCCCAAGCACTGATAAACAAGCATAACTCTATGATCTATAATTAAAGGTGTTGATGGCAGCAGCCCAGTTATTCCCCTTCAGGACATTGTCCCAGCTAACATCCTGTCATTTACAGTATCTTATTTTATGAAATACCTGCTTTATTTCCTTCCTACTCCTTGACTCAATAAGAATTAATTTAAACATAGATCCAGAGTTTTAATAATTTTGACAATATCTTACTTTTTCCATTCTTATAACATTAGGCATATTTTTACTAATTGAACAATGAAAGAACAATTATCGATCAGTTTTCAACAACAGAAAAGCATCACTCCTTCCTCATTTTCTTGGTTGGACCTGAGGCCCAGTCAGAGATGGAACAAAGAAAAATCTGTCTAAAATACCCTAACACTAGAATTTATGTGAACCCAGTGAAATCTGAAATAACCGGGGAGAAGAATGTGGAAACGCTCATGGCTGGGAAAGCGGCCATCTTTGGATGCCAGTTTTTCAGAGAGAGTTGGAGGTGTGTTTTTAACACTGATCTAGTAGCATTTAGGATGTCAAAATGTTTCCATTGTCACCACTAACTGGTTCATCCAATATACAAAATATTCTGCTTATAAGGCTGAGTTCATAAACAACTCCTTGGACTGAAGATGTTTCTGTGAGAGAAGACAATGTGTTTTAACAAATAAGAAACCATACAGAGGATTTACTCAAACTTTTTTATTTTTGCCTTCATTATTGAGATGCATCCAGACACAGTTTAAAGGAAGAAAAACTATAACCGTCCGCACTGTCTACACTGTCTTTGCTCAGTAGCTTACTGTTCAACGCTAAAATCTTCTTAACAGTAGAAACGATGCTATCATGAGTTATTTAAGTCCAGTTGCTTAAGCTAATATGAGCATGATGCAATTATTTTGGGGGGCGTTAGCTTAAAGGTAAAGTTTCCATCAAAGATCCACAACAGAAGCACTTTTAACTACTCCAGCCCTCCACCTTCATCAGAGCACTCTTTTTATTATTTTCAGTCTCTTGGATCCTAAAATAAATCTGCTTCTCTTTAAGACTGTAAAGTACCTTGAGATGACGTGTGTTGCGAATTGGCGCTATATAAATAAGCTGAACTGAACTGAAATAATATTGCATACCCTAAACTGGACAATGTTAATGGGTAATAATGTAAGTGAATATTCTAAACACTTTAAAAAGTGTCATTTATTAAAATAACAAAAAAATCCACCTAATAATCTTTTGTGCAGCATTTATTGGATTGGGGGCTTTTGTGTTTTAGGGAGGAAGAAATTGAAAAGGAAAAAAAGATAGTTGATGGATGAGATCATAAAATAATAAAATACTTATTGTTTTCTGAATATTAATTTACATTGTTGTGTTATTCAGCATTGGATACCACAGTTGAAGGCTAACCTCCAATTAAAACAGAGCTTACCCTGAGCTACAGCAATGAGGAGTTCAAGAACTGCAGCACTGCAATCTCCAAAATGTCAGGATAAACAGTTCACTATGGTTTAGTGGTGAGCTCAGATCCTTCATGCTTCTGAGAGATAAGAATAGAAAAGTCTATTGTAAACTGAGGAACCAAATAACAAAATTAAACCAAATTGAAAAAATAAATTATTTTAACATATTTTTCATCAACAAGGTCAAAGTTCTGAGACTTCAGATGAACTTAAAGGAAAACTGTTCTAAAATGATCACTGATTTAATGGATGGAAACATTTGCAGCTTAAACCTCTTAACATCCACCTCATTTTGGGTAATCCTCGCCTATTTTGCATACCCAAATTAAAAGGCAAATAACTTAGGAACTGTAAGCCTAAATTACGTGTGCAATACTTTTTTTGAAAGCTAACACCCTCCAGTTTCTGAATATATAAATCAAAATTGGGAGACTAAAAAACAAACCAACCTGCATCAGTTCAAACATTAATCAAAGTTGTTTTTTTACTCTCGAAATGAGAGGTCCTTTTTGAACAGCAGTAATAAAGACATTCTTGAGAAAAAAGCATGTTTTATTGTATTATATTTGTTCTACATCATTTCAACCACAAATGCAGAACATTTCAGACCTCTAGCTAAAAAAATAGTTGGGGATTGGAACTTTTGGTGTCAGCTTGGATCTGCGTGCAATGGCTCAATCTGCTGGTAAAAATTTTACCAGTGGAATTTTATGCATCCTGAGTTATTACCCCACTTAAGGTTTTAAGAAGTTAATCTGGATATTGTGGATTAAAAACTGTTAAAGATAAACTACAAGGTATTTCTAAGGATGCTTTATCTGGTATTGATGACCTTGAAGGATGATTAAAATGGCTGCCAATATGCTGTTTTTTGTCTCTCTAAAAATATTACTCTACCTAAAGTTAGAAAAGTAATCTTAACTGTACGGAGGTTAACTCCCTGTGCTTAGTGAATTATTAGTAAAAACAATTCAATCAAATTATCAAATGTATTAAAGAAAATTCAAACCTTAAAAGAGTTCCACAGGGTTCAGGGTTACTAACACTGCTCTACACAAATGAAAGATCAACAGTTAATGGATATAAAAACAAAAAAATGAAATAAATAAAAAAAAAACAATCTGTGAGGTGTGTTGCTGAATTTCAGAGCAGCTTTTGCTGTCATTGATCTTTGCATTAACTAGAAAAACCCTCCTCTGAAAGAGTGCTCATAATGAATGACATCTTACCTTTCTGTATGTCTGTATACAAAAATAAATGTCGTTTAAAACAGCTCTAGACAATTTCATATTTTAAAGTGCAGCCTTAAAAAAGTAATAAATACATAAAAATAGTAATATAAACATATGATTGTATATTTACTGTTCTAACAAATATTTTTTTCTTTTATATAAATAAAATAACCAATTTTACACACACAGCATTCTAATGGCGGTGGGGAACAAACTGTTGGATGGAATCTCCTGGATCTGGATCGGATACTTTGAAGCTTCTTCCCAGAGGGCAGCAGGGAGAACAGTCCTTGGTGGGGGTGTGAGGGGTCATTTATGATGTGCGCTCGGATGAAATGTCTTTATTGGAGGGAAGAGGGAGAGTTAAGAAGTGTATTTTAATGGAAGTTCATCCAGAGCTACAGTTACATCATACAGTCAGCCTCAAGGAGCTTTAATGGGACAACTTTAATTTTCTCTATTCATAAATGACTTCCCATGTTTCGTTAGGCTGTTAAAGTTATTTATGCATACATTATGATGTGTTTTTTTTTGTTGGTTTTTTGTATTTTTATTTTATTTTTTGTCATACTCATCAATTTCTGATCAGAGCACTAATCTACAGGGAGAAGATATCTGACAGTAAAGTGGAGGAAAATGAAGAAATTGGTACTAAACTCATGTTTTTAAAATGTGTTTTGAAGACAAATGTATTTAATCAGTGAGTTCAGTGATGTACCAATGATCTCCATCTGTCACTAGAGGGAGCACTGGTGCAGCAGGTCTCTAAGGTTAAGCTGTTGGGCTTTAGATTGGAGCAAACCAAATTAACCATAATATTAGAATGATGGGCAGAGGTACAGATAATCTGCTTATTGTCCAACTTCTGTTCTAAAAACGGTTGTTCAGAACATTGTGCTGCGTCGTCTTCATCTCTGTCCAGTTCTTTGGTCCAATGCTTCACAGAAGCATTTATGGAAACTTCAGAGCTCAGAATAGATCAGGTAGAAATTAACTTTCTCTAAAAATAAGATCTACTGTAACTGTCTCAGTTAAAGATAAAGGAAAATCTACAGGCAACCCTTTAATCGTTATGCACACAGTTCTGATCGACCAACAGCCTGTTTTTCTATGTAAAAACTGTTCTAGTGAGATTTGTCACCACTGTGTCACAGTGTGTCTCACCCAGTGAGTTCAGATTCTCCTGTGGTCCTCAGGCACAATTCAGTTTCTATGAGAAGAACTGATTTTAACAGAGGCCCAAATGCAGGGAATAGTTTTCCATCACATCTCAGAGACAAAAAGAAAAAAAATGTCTTTAACCAAAGAAAAACCAAAGGTTGCTTAGTGAGGTTACTGAAAAAATGACTCTGTACTCTCCTCCCTCCTTTTCAAAAGGTCTTTTGTTGTTTGTCTGTTTGTTTGTTCTCCAATGCAAATACTTTTCGTTAATTGTTGTTTATTTATATTTTTATGTTATTTACACATAACTTTTTTTATTTTTCTAGGACCCCAGGAAGACTATAACCACCTTATGGGAACTAATGGGATCCAAATAAAGAAAAGATTAAGGAGTGGCTCCATAAGAAGCAGCTCCAGGTCCTGAAGTAGCCTAGCCAGTCTGCAGACCTGAACCCAATCCAAACATCTTTGGAGGGAGCTGAAGGTCCATGTTGCCCAGTTACAGCCCTGAAACCTGAAGGATCTGACCATCTGTATGGAGGAGTGGTCCATAATCCCTGCAGCAATGGGAGCAAACCTCGTCTAGAAATACATGAAATATTTATAATCTGCAATTATAAACAAATAAAATGTTTTGTTTCTAATATTTGACACACCTATAATTTTAACCAAGAAATTTGTTGCAGAAACCCAAACCCAGGCTTCCTGTTAACTGGGAATAACAACTGACAGTACACACACCTTTAAAAAATCTGTCATTAGGCCTCCAAGAAAAAAGAAAATACTCCAGATAAACCCAAAAAGGAATGAGAACACTAAAAAATCAAGAGTCAGACACATTTAATGAGTGAATAGATGTGATTATATTTTATTAATGTATTTGATGTTTACTGTATTTATATTATTCTTTCTGTATTCCTGAAGTAACTGAACACTAGCGCCCCCTATTTACAGTCAGCCAATAAATATATAACAATAACCTGATCAAAATAAAGGAAAAGTAAAACATTTTCTATTTAGAGAAGCAGATGTTTCATAGAAAGAAACCAGAAATAAAGGATAATCTATAACAGGTTTAAAGCAAGTGCTGTAGTTTGTTGAAAGTATAATCTTTATACTAATAATTAAAATTGCTTATGCTTACGCTTTTTAACTGAAAGTATTTTTTGTACAAAATCCTCTGTATCACAGAATAAAGGAACACAAATAATCTATAAATCAGTGTTATTCCTTAGAACAGATGAAGTTAAACTCCTCTAGATCATTTATTTTCCTCCACTTATGTTCTCCTCCAGTCTCCATGGCTCCAGACATGTCACAGTCATCCACTGGTTCCCCTGAGGCCCAGTTCTTATACCTGACCACCTCATCACTGACCCAGAACCAGAAATCCAGAGTACAGGTGTAGCGCAGTCCCATCCAGACATGATCAGTCGAGGCGTTCTTGGCTTTCTCCTGGACCCATCTCTGCTCATCCAGGCTGGTGATGGTGACCAGGTCATGGTAGTGATCTCTGCAGTAGTATAAGGCATCCTCCCAGGTTTTATTTTCTTTGACCAGGATCACTTTATCTGGCATAGAGGTAATGGACAAACCAAATAATATGTCACTAACTATATCATTATTCAGAGGCTAAAACCGAATGTTTTAAAACTGTGGTTTTTCAAGTTACACATTTTTTAAATAATTACATGGAATTGGATTATTGGGATATAAATGTTCAAATGGTGAATTGTTAAATGCTTTCGAAATATATTAAAAAGACAATCATACATAGGACATAAAAAAATAAATCCTACACAGGATAAGTTTTATGTAAACAGCTCACCATCATAACAGATGAAGGGTTTTCTCTGATCACAGCTGTCATTCTTCCATCTGCCTTCATCATCAATCCCAGCCAGGGCACATTGACCACTGTTGTATTGCTGATTGTTTAACTGGTCATTCCAGTGTCTGAAAGAGAAACTGCTTCCATCTGACCACCTCCAGGTGTCTCTGAACAGACCAAAGAAAGAATAACTGCCTGCAGACTTCATCACTTCCTTCAGTTCTCCATCCTGTAGCTGCTTCATTCCACTGACCAGGTCTGTGTGTTTCTCTCTGCAGTAACTCTGAGCTTCCTGCCAGGTCTTCCACTCTCTAATCAAGTGGTATTTCTGGGTTCTATTAGTTTCTGTGGAGTAAACAGATTAACTCACATCACATTAACTTTACATGTTTTCTTGTTTGTAGAAAGAATACTCAAGAAAACAAAGAATAATTTGACAACTCATAAACAAACTACAGAAAAGTAAATCAACATTCTCACCATCATAACAGAGGAAATGGTATTTATTTTCGCAACCAGTATCTTGCCATTTCAGTTCTTTTTCCAACCGTCCACAGTTCTCAGGATTTACTTTTCCTTTATCAGTTGGTTCTCCTTGGTTCCACTTTGTCTCACTTTCATTGAACTCCACTCCAGGCAGAGACCAGTACCATGTTCTGTTAAGATCTCTCTGATCATACAGACCAATCCAAGCATCGCTCTTATCTCCTGCTCTGGTTCTGTTGAGTCTCTTCATGTCTGTCATGTTAGACACTGTGGCCAGGTCAGTGTGTTTCTCTCTGCAGTACTGCTGAGCTTCAGTCCAGTTCTTGTTCTCATTAATGTAGAGATACTCATAGAGCTGACAGTTGATGAAACAACTCTGACCTGAAAATATAAAACATTTTATGTTGAACAAAATAGTAAAAACAAATCTACATTCTAATATTGTTTTCTATTGTTATCAGTTACTTTCTGTGTGTTAACAAATCAGCCATCTCTCCATCTCTGAGTCTGTATATTACTAGAAACCAGTGAGTGTAGTTGTGTTTAGGTAAATTTACCCATCAGAAAGAGCAGAATCACACTCCACTGCATCTTTGATATCAGCTGGAATATTTTTCCTTGAAGAGTTTGACTCTGTTCCAAAAGCAAAGCAAAATTAAAAATGAAATCTTGTTTTTGTCACACCTACAAGATATTAATAAGCACTAATAAAGACCATAGAGCTTTTCTTCTTATTCTGTAATTTCTCTAATGAGAATTAAGTCTTATTCAGGTTCAGATTGTAAACACTGGAAGTGGAGAAAAAGTGAACATATTTTGTATTAAGTTAATTTAGGCGTTAATAAACTGTTTCAGGGGAGCGATCATAGCAATCTGCAGCAGCAGTGCTGTGTCTGTCTCCCTGCCAGCTACCAGATCAGTAAAAGTTATATTTTTCTAGCTCCAGCTGCTGTTACTTTGGAAGCGTGTCCCATGCGTCAGATGCTCAGAAGCTCAAGAGGCGCTTCTTTGTCTGCTCAGAAGCGCCAAAATGAGCTGCTCCTGCTGCCCGAAATGAGCTGCAGGACCTTTTAATGCTCCTTGATGTTTGTCAACCATATACTTTACATGTAAACTAGCTGCTCCTGCTCCCTCTATTATGTGCAGTCTGAACATGGCATTACAGTGAGCATCATGTAAGTTCTATACATTCTGTCACATCTGTCTTCCTAATCTCAGCTAAAAGAAAAATTAGCCATATTGTTTCAATTTCAAATGTCTCAATATAATATAGTGACTTGGAAGCACCATCTTGATATGTCTGTGGTGTTACAGGGGTTAATGTATGAAGGTCAGACATTGCAGGTTTAATCCTGGCCTGTCACTTTGTGATTTAATGGGTTTAAAAGTGTCCTCTTCCACTGTTCTTTTTCTGGGTGGATCACCAAAATAAGTGGTCCTCCTTATTGTCAATCATTCTGCTTCTATGTTTATGTAAGGCCGTCCTATGTGCTATTCCCATTTTCACTTACCAGTAGTGAGTCTGACATAGTGGAAAATTTGCAAATCTTCTTTTGGAAAGTAAGCTTGTATGAGCGATGCAAACAGTAACTTTTAAACAAAGTATGCACGAGGAGAAATGAGATCATGCTTGCTCTCTCACGTGTTTAATAGGGGTTCCCTCTCGGGAGGGGGTACAGGATTATGTATGTGCAGTTTTTTTTAAAGCTACAGTGTGTAATTTTCAGCGACATCTAACGTCCAGACTGCAGACCGCAGCAACATGAACATCTCCCCCCCACCAAGGTAACCGAGGTATATATCCAGAAAATTATTTTACAGAAAATTACTGAATCATTACCTGTGAAACGTCAGGGACGTTGCTGAATAAGTATACTGGAGAGTAACAGCATCATCACGCAGCATGTTATTGTAATGGGCGATCTCGCAATCGCTAGTTTGTTGGCTCTGCGCTGCCGTAGCGCAAAGATGTCTGCCTCCATGGCGGCGAGACCCGCTCCTATGTAATTATAAATAACGAATTCTAAGGCACCGCAAATATTAAGGTTAAGTGGCTGAGCTCGTAGATGATGATAAATAACATAGTTATGTATAATATATTACATTTCTGACTGTATATCCCTGTAATTATTACACACTGTAGCTTTAAGTGGAGAGGGCGGGTCCTTTCAAAAACATCCACTCTGGGTCCCTGAGAAAGACCCAAACTGCTCCACAAGGGGATGGGTTGAATAAAAATGATGAGTTAATTTAGTTCCTTTTGCACTTGTGACATACTAATCCCTCAGTCTCTCAGTTGAGTCTTGCATAGGGCCCCCAGATGTGCTGAGCCAGCCCTGCATGAACCGAAGCGTTTCATATGTTCATTACAGGTAGAAGATAAAGAGTTCCAGGAAAACCTTTGAAGAAGCCTTCAGTTTAGCTCCGCCTCAGATACTCAAGCCTATAGGCTCTAGTTTACAGTTTTAGCTTGTTGTGACACTGAAACCACCTCTCATTGAATAGAAGCTATAGAATATGAGAGCCTAATGATTCATTTGAACTTTTTTCAGGCAATGTTTGATTTCTCTGTGTTTGCATTATCCAGCTATTACATTTTTAGTTCTTAAATTTTCAGTGTTTAGTTATTCACTGATGTATTTAATGTCAAATCTATTTTTGATTTCAGTGCAATCTGTCAGTAGTTTAGACCCATAAATACTCAATAACAGAAATGTTACTATAATTATAGATATTCAATATATATGAATATTTTATATGGAAAAACAGATAACTCCATTTTTATAAATTTTCAAAAAACATACTTGTTATTAGCAGCACTATGCAAAGAGTAAATAACAAGTCTAAGCTCAGTTTTTTGAAAAATGTCTTTAAACCGATTTTTACAAATTAACTTTTCATATAATAAAAAACAAGCAATTGAAGAAAATAAGGGTAGTTATTATATTTTTTCCAGGACTGTCTGCATTATATGTAAGATCAAAACATAAATTTAGTTTTTTTTTACCTGATGAACTGGAATGTTTCCTTCCTGATGTGCAGCTGAGTACTGTCCTCAGTCAAATGTTCTGTGCTTCAGACAAAGATCTCTGTATACCAGCTAAATTTAAATATTATACAATTTGAATATTTAAACCAGGCAGGTCTCGTGTTTCTCATGAAATCATCTATAAATAACAAAAAGGAAGGAATATTTATGGGTTGCTATAACACCTACATTTTTTAATGTAAAATAAAGTCTTAGAAAACGTTTTATGTGCAGCGCTGCATGTCACTGGTCAGGATAAAGCTTCACAGCGGGATGCATTTTTATCTGTAAATATGTATATGGTTTAATAGACAGAATGTATCACAGAGTAAGAGTAGTAACAATAGTGTCAATATTGTTCGGTGGATAAATCCCCATTGAGTAGCTGCAGCAAACTGTAATAAACTTCTTTTTATCTGGTTTAATTAAATTTTACTGACTAATCTTTTTTCCAAGTTTGATTCAACAATCGTCTATTTTTTTTCATTTTGACTTTTCAGTGTTAAAAAAAGCAGCATATAAAAAATTCAGCCTCTTAAAATTTAAACTCAATATTTTTAGCAAATGAGATTCAACTGGCTCAATGTCACTGTGTTAAATTCGGCGTCTAAATTCAATGTAAAAAGGGAAGGGTTACTTCAGGTCACAGACATTAGCAATGGATTGTGGTGTCCAACAACCATCCAATCCCGTTACAGTTTCTTAGTCATGTGACTAATGTGACTCATGTGACTCATGTCAATGTGATTTTTTACCTTGCAGTGAAAATAACAAATAAAATTTCAACTATATAGATATAGTGAAAAAAATGTAGGTTGAAAATGTTTTCTGAATATATTTTAACACAGAAAGAGTAAGTGCAAACATACAACATTTATATTTCAGTGACATTTTTAATTTAAATCCCAACGGCACAGATTTACTTCCATAGAGTGGTCACTGAGGATGCAGCATTCAAACCTGGCCACCACTTCTGAGGTTTTTAGCTATCTCTCCTGTACTTAAGGCATACACTGTGCAATATATTAAATCGTTAAAAAACCACAGGGTTTTAAAGGTCACAGCTCAGGACGTGTTTGTTTTTCTCTTGACCTTACGATTCTTCATCCCCCCTCATTACCCCCGTTCACTACTTGACGCACAATGCATGATAAGTCAGCCCGATAAAAAAGTTCTTGCATGACTGCAGAATAAGGGCAAGAAATTCTACAGTGTATGACCAGCTTTATAGGTACCACCTGCCTCACAGGTTTAAATGCTCTCTTCAATAGAATCTCAGGCCAACATAACTACATCTTCCATACCATAATTAACTATAAACCTCTATAAGTTTACTTAATAAAATGATGGACATAAAGTCAGTTTAAAAAGAAATATATATTGGTAAAATTATGCCAACCCAATAATAAATGTTAAGTACGTGGTGCGAGAGTGGCATATAAGGGTCGCCAGTTTTATCCTCAGCTCTGTCCATCTCAGTCGATGTGTTCTTAACGAGGACTCTTTAAATAATTGCCTACTGATGGTGGTCAGATGGTCCAGTGGTAACTACTGTATGACAGACTCACTTCAGTCAGTGTGCTCCAGAGCAGCTGGGTTACAATCTAGCTTGCCAAAATCAGTGTGTGAATGAATAAACATAGGGAAGAGCAATGTAAGTTCATGTCATTAACATATAATTACACACAAAGCAGGAAGTCATGTGATCACATACTTGTCTTATGACTACTGAGTTGGAGTCAAATCAGTTCAAATAAGAAAGAAAACAGAAGAAAATAAAACATGCTAGACAAAAGCATATCTGATTTACCAAATGATGAAAAATGTCATAACCTATATACATCTATTTAATAATGCTTTTTGATGTTTTGCCAATGGAATGTGTATTTTTACTCTTAAAATAAAATATTTAGATAATGCATTATGGAGTAAAGTATAGATACCTAATAAGTACCTAATAAGTGTAAATAAGTACAGTAACAAAGTATTTGTACTTTGTTACTTTACGTCTCTGTACATGGCATAGCATGGAGATCATTCGCTCCTGCTTTGAAATTCGGGTTCTATACCTTTATAGTACACAGATGCAGCTGCCATTCTCCTGGTAATTTTCATTCCTCCAAGATGTCTCCTCATACCCATTTGAAAATCACTCCAGTGTCAGGGTACAGCCTGTGCCTTCCTGGGTTCCTGTGCCTGGCCTGCCATTACTGGATTCCTAATGAGAGCAGGCCTGGTTTCTGAATCTGTTCATGTTTGGATGGTTTTCTGCCTGTCATCAGTTTGTCCTACCTACTCAAAGCTGCCTTCTACTCTGTGTAGTCATTTTATGGATTTTCAAGTTTCCCATCAGTCAGTTTAGCCTGTAATTAGTTGGTTAAGCTTTTATCTGCCCCTTTCTGCTACCTCTATGCTATGTTTGTCACCAAGGGCGTAGGAATATGTTTACAATTGGGGGGGACACATGTCGGAAATGTGACATTCGTAAATATTCAACAGAAACATATCTTAAGTACGCTACTTAAAAAAAGGCTATTTAATCTTTTACTTTATTCCTTTATAAATGTGTTATGCAAAAATAATGCATTTAAAATTTACATAATGCATTTGTTCATAAGATGTGAGCATATAACCAAACAAAATGACTGGAGTATTTTATTAAGCAAAGGGAGATGTCTTTCAAGGGCTTTAGCCCATGGCATATTCAGTGTCTGCATACGCACTAGAAAATCTAATATTTCAGTTGGATTAAAAACAATTCAGTAGGCCACACAAGTGCAAAGTTTGATATGTTTTATTTTGTCAAACTTGCAATAATGGTCAAAAATGAATTTATATACTATACTATTAGATAAAAATTTATTTATATACTGACAGAGGGAGCTGACAGTGTGTTGAAGAATTATGGACAGGGCGCTTTGAAGCATCTGGTTCAAAAACGCATTCTAAACCTTTGGTAGAAATCCATCTATCCTTCCATTTTCTGTACACCCTGTCCCTTAGTGGGGTCGGGAGGTGCTGGTGCGGGGTACACCCTAGACAGGTCGCCAGTCTGTCCAGACCTTTGGTAGAAATGGCGCCTTTAATTCCAGTTTGCAGTACAGAACAGAGAAAACTACAGAGTTGTCAATGTTGTGTTAATCTGTTTATAGTCTAAAAAGAGGAGGCAACAGTTTATTTGAGGAAATAAAGGTGCAGAAGTTAATTAGTTGGTTAATTAGTGGTTGTGCAGCAGTTCACTGCACAACCAATGCGGCCGCCGCTGCTAAGAATTAAAATTAACTCTCCCTGTGGTTTTAACTAACGATCAGGAGCGTGGCAGGTATAGCATCTGTCCATTACGGCGAAGCAAAACCACGCAAAAAATAAAAAATCCTCGTAAAACGCACGCCCTGACCGGGCTAATTTCAACACAAATTGTTATGTGACTGTTACTCACACAGACGTTACTCTTTTTAAAAAAGCTGAGTAAGTCCTGCTGCTGTTTCAGCCTTTTAGTTGGTGGTGGCATTGTACTGAAATGAGATCTAAAAAAAAAAAAAAAACATTTTTGGCTAGCGTAGCAAACGTCTAGAGCAAGTTAGCAGTTAAATATTGGATGAGTGATTATCCCAAGACTACAGAAGCGGATAAGGGCCACTGAAAAAAAAAAAAAAAAAAGGTTAAGTGATTTTTAAATTTTATTTCATTCAATATGAGAAAAAAGTCAGAATTCTGACTTTAATCTCAGAATTCTGACTTTAATCTCAGAAGTCTGACTTTTTTTCTCAAAATTCTGACTTTAATCTCAGAATTCTGACTTTAATCTCAGAATTTTGCCTTCTTTTCTCAAAATTCTGACTTTAATCTCAGAATTCTGACTTTAATCTCAGAATTTTGCCTTTTTTTTCTCAGAATTCTGACTTTAATTTCAGAATTCTGACTTTTTTTCTCAGAATTCTGACTTTAATCTCAGAATTTTGCCTTCTTTTCTCAAAATTCTGACTTTAATCTCAGAATTCTGACTTTAATCTCAGAATTTTGCCTTTTTTTCTCAGAATTCTGACTTTAATTTCAGAATTCTGACTTTTTTTCTCAGAATTCTGACTTTAATCTCAGAATTCTGACTTTAATCTCAGAATTCAGCATTTTTTTCTCAGAATTCTGACTTTAATCTCAGAATTCTGCCTTTTTTTCCTCAGAATTCTGACTTTAATCTCAGAATTCTGATTTTAATCTCAGAAATCTGACTTTAATATCAGAATTCTGCCTTTTTTTTCTCAGAATTGTGACTTTTTTCTCAAAATTCTGACTTTAATCTCAGAATTCTGACTTTAATCTCAGAATTTTGTCTTTTTTTCTCAGAATTCTGACTTTCATTTCAGAATTCTGACTTTTTTTCTCAGAATTCTGACTTTAATCTATGAATTCTGACTTTAATCTCAGAATTCTGCCTTTTTTTCTCAGAATTCTGACTTTAATCTCAGAATTCTGCCTTTTTTTCCTCAGAATTCTGACTTAAATCTCAGAAATCTGACTTTAATATCAGAATTCTGCCTTTTTTTTTCTCAGAATTGTGACTTTAATCTCAGAATTCTGACTCTTTTCTCAGAATTCTGACTTTAATCTGAGAATTTTGGATCTTAATGTAGATGGGCACCATGAAGGAAGAGTTGTGGAGCACTCAGCTTCACTGACAAAGATGTGAGATGGTTGAGGTGGCCAGTAACACATTGGTGGAAAATGACGGAATTAGGCAACTTTTTACATGTCCGAGGGGTCCGCTCATTAATGGAGGAGCAGCAGGTCATTAAAACAAGAGAGCTAGTCTCTAAAAAAGTCAGAATTCTGAGATTAAAGTCAGAATTTTGAGAAAAAAGTCAGAATTCTGACTTTTTCCCCATGTTAAACTGAAAACAAATTTAAAAATCAGTTAACTTTTTTTTTTTTCAGTGGCCCTAATCCTCTTCCGTACAGGACTAAGATGACTAAACCAAAAAGATTCAGTTTCTATATATGAAAGTGAACTGACAACAAGACGTTATAAATAGGCAATATTCATAGCAGCATCCCGACCGACCATTTTACCTCCTTTCCAAGTTTCTGATTTCTGTGTCGCTGTTTCCCTCCCTTCTGAGTGCTCAAACTCTCAGCAGTTCAGAGAGGGGAGGGGGAGTACAGTGACGTAACGCTATGCTGCGCCTTCAAAATAAAAGCACACTAGTTAAAAAATGTCAAAATCTAATATTTTGCGGTACAATTTGTTGGGGGGGACGTAACCACATGGCTTTTATATTGGGGGGACATGTCCCCCCCGTCCCCCACGCTTCCTACGCCGCTGCTTGTCACTATCTGGTTTAGTCGTCATCTGCCAGTTAAAGCGTGCTGCCAGATTGCTGACTAAGCTGGATTTAGAGAAAATATCTTGCTGTTTTTAACAGACAGAAAGTACTTTCAGTTTATAACTGGTTAACTTTCTCACTTGAGAAAGTGTAAAGTACATATATACTATATGTTCATAAGACTATGTAGTTCAGTTGAGTTTTATAAGCTTGGTTTAAAGTTATGAACTAAAGTATGTTTATCATGGAGTTGATAATTTCGGTTAATAAATTCTTATTTTTAGAAGGAAGTAGCTGTGAATTAATTTCAGAAGTGTGACTGTGATTAAGCTTGAATAATACTTTCATTTCAATCCAAAGCTATCTGGTTGTGAATTCAGAGGAAAACACATGACAGCATAAATACAATTAGATTGTTATGTTACATGAGTGGGTTCTCTCTGGGCACTTTAGCTCCCATCCAAATACCAAAATCATGAGTTTTAGGTAAACAAATCCACCTTTAAGTGTGTCTTTATTTATTCTGTGGATCTATTCTTGGTATACGACTCCCCCTGCCCAATGAACCCCCTGCAGCAATCCATGATAGGAAAAACAGATCTAAACAATGGATGGAGGATGGACTGGATGCTCCAGTCAGATTGGTAAAAAATACTAGCAAGGCCTCCACCCACATTTTTTTGCTCACTCTGAGCATGCATGCAGTGTAAGTGTAGAGACAAAAGTTCTCTCTCACGAGGAAGAAACATCCTGCAGAATCAGGCCTAGAGTGAATGGCCTTCTGCCGAGGCTGACTGCAGTTCAAGGAGACAGAATCAAACATATAAGAGAGACACTGATCCTTAAACACATTCTATGGCAGAAAAATTAACAGTAAACTAGCTCCATAGGTGGCTCTGTTAAAGAAAGAAACAGGCAACATTAAGCAGACAAGCTCTGATTTGGTTTTTATGTCTAACTTTCTTTTAGATTCCCAGTTATTTATTGTCATTACAGTGTCACAAGTACAGCACAATGAAATTCTACTTCTGCATTTAACCCATCCCCTTGGGGTGCAGTGGGCTTCCATTGTGTGGTGACAGGGTTAAGGGTCATTCAGGGAACCAGAGTGGAGGCTGTGGGAATGGGGCTCGGACTTACAACCTCTGGATTCCAAACTCTATGCCCTAACCACTAGCCACTCCCCAACAGCATTGGAATCTGTATTTCATTGCATTTTTGTGCAGTTTTTGACCCTTTCTTTTCTCTGAACCATGAATGAAAAGTTTACTCACTTTTACTGTATTTACTTGCAGTACCTAATATAGGGAAGTGAAAGGATACTTGGCTGAAAATTGTCTTAAGTAAATTGTTTGTATCTTAGTTTTCAAGCTCTCTGAACAGCAGCGTAATTTGACTTTTTCACAAAATGTCCTTGGCAGAAAATATATCTAGTACTAAGAAAAACTCACCATGTGTGCTGAGCTGGATTCTCACCAGTAACCTTTAATGGAGAATAAAGGCTGTCAGTTTTCCCAGGTTTGTGTTTGCATATATTAAAAAATGTTCCCTCTTAATACAGATCCTTCTTCTGTGAGGTTTATATAAACGCATTTGTGAAAATTCTGTCCCTATCCTGTTTTACATAAAAGCTTTTTTATAATCATTACAAACGAAGGATCTGTATTAAGAGGAAGCATTTTTAAATAGATGCAAACTCAACCGTCAGAAAACAGACACCCTGTATCAAATGTAGCTGGGGAAAATCCAGCTGCAAACATGCTGATTTTCTCATTAGATATATTTTCTATCATGGACATTTTTTGGCTTTTAAATAACATCTGTGTTGGTTTACAGACTGTTTGTAGAATAAACTCATCACTTGGTCAGAAAACCACGTGTATAGCTTCATCCGCGCATGCAGACTGGAGTCATAACAGGCGGTCCGGGCCACACTCGGCTACACTCTACCCCTTCTATTCATTCGGCTAGCTAATCTGAATCGTTCAATTCCATTTCAAGAGCGAGATCATCTGTGGTAGTAGCACTAGACATCTTCCAGGCATGTGAGTAAAACTAGCAGCAGTTCAGCGGACAGGAAGAATGAACGTTAGCTGGATGACGACATACACGCTGCTTTGTTTTTAAAAGATATAAATATAAAAAATATAACCGTGGATGTCTGGAGGACAGTGACTTGCCTACATGTTATGAACGCTGGCGTACCATAAATAATAAATTATCAACAGTTCAGTTTGTGCTTTCAAGTCGTTTGCCCATAGGAATAACCTAACAGAATATCTTCAGAACGGCTCCAAATGGCACAAGACTCATATGGGTGAGTAGAACATTATGTAATAACGTAAAATCAAGGGCCCAATTTAAAAAAAAAAACGGCGTTCCCCTTTAATAATTCTGCATTCATTTTAACATAATTCATCAGCAAACTTGGTCAATGCGTTATGTTGAGGGATTCCTGTTTGATTTATTTGTTTTTTTCTCCACTCATTTGTATAGCTACATTGTATCTTTGCCATGCTTCGTTGATAAAAATAATTTATTTGTAGTTGTTTTTTTATGTAGAGGAAGAAAATGTGTACAGAAGGGTACACAGTACCATCACTTCGGAGTTTACAGCATGTAGCCCATTTGTTTTGTTGCAGTGCACTTGCCTAAGTAGATGTAGGTGTGTGTCTGTGTTGGAGAGAATAGGAGAAGTTAAGCAAAAATTATGATGTTGAATTGGCTTCAAATAGGTTTAAAAAAAGGAAACCTTTAACCCCGAACAGTAGGGTTTTCAAGACCCAAACTGGAGTAGATTTAGATGAAAGCAGCAGCAGCACACTCAACCAGCCTTCTGGCGCTGCATATGAAGAGGGAGGACTGACTCAACGTTAGCACGTGCACATCTATTAGGACTCAACGTTAGCATGTGCACATCTATTGACCTGATGCCGCACAACACCTTTTGCCGTTGATTTAGCTGCCAAAAGAGAAGTCAACCAAAATGTAAGACAGGATCACCAGTAACCAGGCTGATGGTCAAAGGATCCAGTGCAGTATTTTTGCTCAAAGATCACCTGGCCAAGGCAGAAAGTTTGGATGCAAGCTGTGGCAATTACTGGATTTGGTGATGACAAGGGAAGAAAATTTATTGGAGAAGGAAATCAAAGAACAAAAAGATTTAAGATGCTTCATAAGAGCAGTAGAAATTAAAAAGGTAATAATGTAAAAATGGAATCTATTAATCCCAAAGTGAAACTAAAGGTTGCAGTAACTCATACGTTGTTTCTTTAAACAGATGTTGTAGGTGTTGATAGCTGTAGGCAGGAAGGATTTTCTTTAGCAGTCTGTCTCGATGTGGAGAATTCTCCCACTGAAGACACTTTGTTAAAATTCTCCTGAAGAGGAAACTCACTGTTATCCATCATTTTCTTAACTTTATGAAGAATTCCTCCTTATAAAATATTCTCCAGAGGTTCTTGAGGTGTTCCTAGAACAGAGCTGGCCTTCTTTATTAGCTTGTTGAGGCTTTTTAAGTCATTAGCTCTAATGCTGTTACCCCAGCAGATCATGGAAAATGAGATTACACTCTCCGCAACAGACTTTGAAGACATACAGCATGTTTCTGCAAATGTCGAATCACCCAAGCTTCCTTAGTAAAGTAAAATCTGCTCTGTTTCCTCTTGTATTCACAGTTGCGTCTCAAGTCGACTTTGTTGTCCAAGTGAACAACAAGGTATTCATATACCGCAACCACCTCCACTGCTTCTCCCATGGTGTTAATAGGTTTCAACTTGTTCCTGTTTCTTCTGAAATCTACAATTGTAAGGAAATGGGAAAGAAGCACCCAGTATTCAGGGAAGACGGACAGTTAGAAAAATTTAAAGCGTTCATTTAAAAAAAAAATGCAAAACAGAAGCGGGATGTGTATCTGCAGCTGCTGCAGTGGGGACCCACCCATCACTGGAAACTCTGGTTGGAGAAAAACACACTTAAGAGACCATGATAATCTGACGTTACCTGGTTTGACAGTTCAGTCCACCTCCATAAAAGGCACTAGGATCCAGCCGGAGGGCTGCCAATCAGATGCGGCGGGCACCACCCAGAGTGAACCAGATGCTGCAGTCCTGGAGGGCAAACAGGAGTCCATGTAAGGTCAGGGGAACTGATCAGAACAGGAAGGCTTGGAGGTCTAGATGTCTGAAGCATGTTCAGGGATACTAATAAGAACAGGAACAGACTGGTCCAGGTTTCCAAGAGTCCACAGAGTGTCCAGGCAGAAAGTTAATATGGGAACAGGCAAGCTCAATAGTTGAGAGGCAGAACAGGTGAGGATAACAGAACCACTGTGGTATGCTGAAAACTCACTCTCTCCACTGAGCAAAGACAGGAACAGGGCACACTTAGTGGATAAAAGACAGAACATTATCAGGAAAACTATGAAACATTAAAAATCTCTCTAACCGCTGGCCACCGAGAACATGAACTAGAGCTTCAACAACAATCTAAAACTCAGTGATCTGGCCCCGATAGCTGGGACTGAGCCGGTGTCTATACAGTCTATATCAAACCTCATCCAAGAACCAGAGAGATATCACTGTGCACAAACCATTGACTAGCACCTTCTGGTCATAAGATGTATCCCCACTGTTCTACCAAAGAAGGAAAAAAAAGATCTCTGTATGCACCTTGAAGCTCTATCCCTTCTGTTCTTTTTTCCTGAAAAGAGATCACACAGGACAAACTCTTTAAATAAGACTTCATGAATAATATTTCTTAAATAACCGTGAGACATAACAACAGATTCTGATAAAAATTGTAATCTTACTCAGATCAGAGAAGTTGCTCAGAGTTTACAGAAGGCAGCTGCTCACCTCCGGACTCACTTCTCAGGAAGTGGCCCCGAATAACAGTTAAAAAGTCATTTTATATATTATCTCCAGTATGCCACATCATCACATCATTACATCATACAAATTAGCAGATGAGTAGACATCCATTGTAAACGTCCATTGTTAGCTGAAGGACACCGCTCTCATTCCATTCCCAAATCTTTGCCGTGTACAAATGAAGATTATAACTGTATATCCACTATATACACTTAGAGGGTGCTACTGCTGCTGTTGGTGAGACGTGTCGTGTTCACTTCCTTTGATTCACTGAGTGTTGTTGCGTTCCAGACGATCTCCATCTGAAGTTATTTTTTCTGTGAGGTGTTGTTGGTCTCCGTCTCTCGATACACTCTCGCCTGTGTCCGACCTTTCAGACATTTCAACATCTTTTTCTGAATCTTACATCGTAGCATGGCATAGACCATTCATGTTTAAAGTTTGAAGAACAGCTGCTTGCTTCTGATGATTTCCTTTAGCTAACCAATGAGTGTTTGCGTTATATGACTCATCCAATTACACTCTGCTGATGAAGGTTCTCAGTCATCCAGGTCATAGTCATTCCGAAAAAATTCCGTAAAAAACTCACTGCGGATCCAGACATTTGAATTGGGAAAGCTTCCTGGAGAGGTGGCGAAACGTCTTCAAATCTTGGAATCCAATTACACTTGTTTTCACTAGATGTGGATGGCGCCAATGATCTGCATTGGATGGAGCACTTGATGTGAAATAAATATTTATAAACATTAAATCAGGGGTATCGACCAGTAAAGGTCCAGAGACATTTTTAATTATTTTAACACTGAAATAAAATGAGATATTTACGCATTCATGTTATACATTGAATAAAAAAATAAAATAAATAGAAATAGCCAAAAATTGCATCCCGTGCTATCTCAGAGGAGTTTACACTTGTATGACTGTATTCCTGTATATTGATCTGTAGTTAAATGACAAGGGTCAGCTAATGCAAATTCTGCCCTGTAAAACAATGACAGCAAAATTGTGGCTGTCTGATCCGAAGCCTCATTTAGAGCTTTTAAAAAGGCTTTTGAAAAACTTTGATAATTTGCTGCTGTAATATTATAGATTTTTTAGAATAAAAGCTAGCAGATGTGCCTAATCAAAAAATAACAGAAATACAGTTATAGAGCATTCAGTGCTAAGTATAAGAAAGCCCACACTGTTTCTGAATAAATAAATTACTGTATGAATTAAGTTCCTCTTTCCTTGAAAGTATGAAATGTCCCATGCTCCTGAATGCACCATAGCTATCGGACGCTCATGAATGCATCACACTGGTCTGTGAACACTGGTCTGTGTCGATTCACCTTTGATTTTCCACTTAAGACAAAATTTGTGCAGTTTCCAAACCCACGTTGGCTATCACTGCTTATTGTTGTGTGTCAATAACAAGAGACTACAACAAATAAATCAGCCGTACCTCGGACAAAATCTTTGGATTTATTGTTATTCAGAACACTGGACCGCGGTCCTCTAATCCGTGACCTCTGCATTAAACTGAAGCCAAGAGTAACGAGCAACGTTTATTTTAAAAATGTAAGGAATGGAAAGTACAGATACTTGTGTGAAAATGTAATGAGTAGAAGTAAGAAGTAGAAAGAAAAAAAAGAGTAATGGAGTAAAGTATAGATACCTAAAAAGTGTACTTAAGTACAGTAACAAAGTATTTTTACTTCGTTACTTGACACCTCTCCTCTCTTGAGCTTCTCTACTGTTACCCACTCTTTACTCCATCCAGACAGTGTCTTGCCCACGACCAAAATTTTAATAAATTAGCAAACATTCCCAAAGGAGTAAGTCATGATGATCTAATTGAAATCAAAATAACTCCAAAATAACTCTTCTTTTTCTAACTTTTTATCATCCACCAGGTCCTTACTTTGAATTTTTAGATGAGTTTTCAGAGTTCCTTTCTGATTTGGTATTAAATACTGAGACGGTCATCACAATGGGAGATTTTAACATCCATGCTGACAATTAAGGTGATAGCTTAAGAGCAGCCTTTAATGCTATCTTAGACACTATTGGCTTTGTTCAAAATGTAAATAGTCCCACATATTCTCATCTTCATACTTTGGATCTTGTGCTGACATACGGCATAGAATGTGAGGAAATAACAGTATTTCCTCACAACCCTGTCCTCTCTGACCACTTTCTAATAACCTTCAAAATTACTTTAACATAGTTCTCCTCCCCCAAAAGAGTATCAGATAGTGCAGTTATAAATTTTAAAGAATCTGCTTCACTTTCTCTCCCCTCTGTGTCGCTGAGCAGTGCTGCAGAGTGCAAAAGCTTAGTTTATTCCCCTTCAGATGTTGATGATTTTGTTGATGGGGTTCCTAGTTCTCTGCATACTGCCTTAGACAACGAAGCTCCTTTGAAAATGAAAACCGTTAAAATAGAAAGCTGGGTCCTTGGTTTAATGCAGAGCTGCGTACTTTTAAGCAAAATGCTTGGAAACTGGAGAGAAAATATCACTCCACAGGCCTACGGAAATCCTACTAGTCTGTTTACTGTTTATATTTTACTGCTGTATACGTATACGAGGACCCTTTGTAAAGCAAGAGCAGCATATTTCTCCTCATTCGTAGAGGAGAACAAGAATAATCCTAGATTTCTTTGTAATACAGTCACCAAGCTCACCCAGAGCCTTAGCTTAGTTGAAGCGTCCATTCCACCTGCTCTTAGCAGTAATATTTTATGGGATTCTTTATAAAGAAGATCATTAGCACTCCTCTATCCGCAACTGGTTTGCCTCTGGAGGGTGGGGCAGCATCTGAGGTAGTCATGAAATCTGAACCGGGTTTAGACTGCTTTGATCCAGTTGAACTTTCAGAGTTAGCAAAACTATTGTCTTCATCTAAGCCTTCAGCTTGTATGTTAGATCCAGTTCCAACCAGGTTATTGAAGGAGGTATTCCGTTTGATAACCTCCATTTTAGATGTGATTAATCTTACAGGGATATGTACCAAAGGATTTTAAGGTTGCTGTAATTAAAGCTACAATGTGTAATTTTCAGCGACATCTAACGTCCAGACTGCAGACCGCAGCAACATGAACATCTCCCCCCCACCGCTCCCCCCCCCCCAACAGTACGGCGAGCGTTACGGGACAAAATGTCTTCCACGACGTCCGCATCACCTACCTTCTCAAGTGATGAGGTTTGTTTACATAGATAATTTTACAGATAGTATTTCATTAGGCTGTGTAGGGTATAGATTTCATATAGACTTAAGATAATAAATATACCCGTTATTTTTTCTATATCGTTGTGACGTTTTGGCGATCTCGCAATCGCTAATTTGTTGGCTCTGCGCTGCCGTAGCGCAAAGATGTCTGCCTCCATGGCTGCGAGACCCGCTCCTATGTAATTATAAATAACGAATTCTAAGGCAACGCAAATATTAAGGTTAAGAGGCTGAGCTCGTAGATGATGATAAATAACATAGTTATGTATAATATATTACATTTCTGACTGTATATCCCTGTAATTATTACACACTGTAGCTTTAAACCTTTGCTTAAGAGACCGTCTCTTGACCCAGATGACTTGGTCAATTATAGACCTATATCCAATCTTCCTTTTTTATCTAAAATTCTTGAGAAAGTAGTTGCCAAACAAGTGTGCGATCACTTACACCATAATGAACTTTTTGAAGAGCTTCAGTCTGGCTTTAGAGCTCATCATAGCACTGAAACAGCTCTGGTGAAAGTCACTAATGATATTTTCATGGCCTCAGATAATGGACTTGTATCTGTGCTCGTCCTGTTGGATCTCAGTGCTGCATTTGATACAGTTGACCATAATATTCTTTTAGAAAGACTTAAATATTTTGCTGGAATTAAAGGAACAGCACTAGACTGGTTTACATCTTATCTATCTTATCGATTTCAGTTTGTTCACGTTAATGGCAAATCTTCCTCATGCTCAAATGTTACCTGTGGAGTACCACAGTGATCAGTGCTAGGACCAATTTTCTTTAGGTATTAGACAGCATGGGATTAATTTTCAAGGTTATGCTGATGATACCCAGCTATATCTGTCTATAAATCCAGATGAAGCTAACCCATTACATAGATTACAGGCATGCATTGAAGACATACAAACCTGGATGACTCTTAACTTTCTCCTTCTGAATGCAGACAAAACAGAAGTTATAATCTTTGGACCAGAATCTTTGAAAAAGAAGCTGATTAGCCAGTCACTTCATTTGGATGGTATTAAACTGATTTCAGATAATAAAGTAAAATATCTTGGTGTTATTTTTGATCAGGACCTGTCATTTAAATCCCATATCAAAGAGGTTTCTAAAATTTCCTTGTTTCATCTGCGGAATATTGAAAAACTTAGAAATATTCTGTCAAGGGGTGATGTTGAGAAATTAGTCCATGCATTTGTTACTTCAAGGCTGGACTATTGTAATTCTTTACTATCAGGAAGTCCACAAACTGTAGTTAAAAGTTTCCAGCTGATCCAAAATGCTGCAGCCAGAGTTCTGATGACAATTAAAAACAGAGATCATATCTCTCCTATCCTGGCTTCTCTTCATTGGCTTCCTGTTAAATTCAGAATAGAATTTTAAATCCTCCTTCTCACTTATAAAGCCTTAAATGGCCAAGCTCCATCTTATATCATAAGATTTAAGTTTGCCTACCGACGCAACCGCTCCACTGAGGACGCCATCTCTGCTGCGCTCCACCTGAGCCTGACACACCTGGAGGAGAAGAACACCCACGTGCAGATGCTGTTCCTGGACTTCAGTTCAGCTTTCAACACCATCATCCTACAGCATCTGATAGGAAAAATGGAACAGCTGGGCTTCAATACACCCCTCCGCAATTGGCTGCTAGACTTACTCATCAACAGACCTCAGTCAGTCCGGGTTGGACAGAACGCCTCTGATGACATCGGTCTAAGCAAAGGCTCCCCTCAGTGCTGTGTCGTGAGCCCCCTGCTGTTCACCCTGATGACACATGATTGCGTCCCCAGGTTCACCACCAATTACATCTTGAAGTTTGCAGATGACACCACGGTGGTGGGCCTCATCAGAGACGACAACGACTTGGACTTGTCATGCCCCACTCATGGGAACTGACAAAAATGGGAGACAGACGAGCAGATTCAAATGAACAATAATTTATTTTCTCCCAATTATTCCATTTTTAGAGCTGCTCAGCCAGTCAAAGAGGAGTGTGTATCAATGCTGCCTGTTCCGGTCTGGTCTGGAGGCCAAATCAAGCAGAGAGAGGATGTCAGTATTTTACAGCCATCAGGTGCTTTCAATTAGCAGCCCCTCTACCTGCTTCCTGAAAAGAACAGAAATCAAACTGTGAAATGGCGACACCTACTGAACAGTAGGGGATCGTCACAGAAAACAGAGGAGGTGGAGCAGCTGGTGGAATGGTGCAAAGATAACAACCTGATCCTGAACGTGGAGAAGATGAAGGAGATAATTTTGGTCTTTAGGAAGAACCGGCCTAACCACGTTCCACTGGTCATCAACAGGTGAGCTGTAGAGGTGGTCAAAAGCACCCAATTCCTGCCCATCATAGACACCCTCACCTGGAATGGAAACACTGGTCAAAAGGGCACAGAAGCGCATGTACTTCTTGCGGAGGATGAGGAGAGCCCACCTGCCCCCACCCATTATAACCACTTTTACAGAAACAGCATAGAGAGCGTTCTGACCAGTTGTCTCACTGTGTGGTGTGGAGGCTGCAGCGCCTCAGACTGGAAGAAAGTGAGGAGAGTGGTGAGAACAGCAGAGAAGATCCTTCGGGCTCCTTCTTCCCTCCATTAAAGACATTTCATCCCAGCGCTGCGTGTACCGAGCCCATAACACCATAAATGACCCCTCACACCCCCACCATGAACTGTCCCCCCTGTTGCCCTTTGGGTCATCCAGGAGCGCAGCAGGGAGGACTTCGAGGCATTGGATGCAGGTCCAACAGTTTCTTCCACACTGCCATTAGACGGCTGAATGTTTTTTTAAAATGTGTTATTGTATTTTATTTTATTATAAAATAAAATACAATAACACATAAAAATGAAATGTTACAACTGTAAATTTATAGTCATGTGTTTATATTACTGTTTTAAATATTTTTTACTATTTTTCAAGGCTCCAGTTAAAAACAAAATGAAATTGTCTAGAGAGCTATTGTATTCGAAATTTCTTTTTGTTTTACACTTGTGTAAACAAAATGACAAATAAATCTGTCTGAGTCTAAATCATATCAGAGATCTGATTGTTCCTTATTTCCTTAACAGAGCACTTCGCTCTCAATCTGCAGGTTTACTAGTGGTTCCTAGAATTTCTAAAAGTAGAATGGGAGGCAGATCTTTTAGTTATCAGGCTCCTCTCCTGTGGAACCAACTACCAGTTTTAGTCCGTGAGGCAGACACCCTGTCTACTTTTAAGGCTAGGCTTAAAACTTTCCTTTTTGATAAAGCTTATAGTTAGGGTGGCTCAGGTTATCCTGAGCTATCTCTATAGTTATGCTGCTATAGGCTTAGCCTGCTGGAGGACATAGGGACCCCCATTTCATCATTCTGTTTCATTCTATCTCTATGCTCCCACTCTGCAGAATCTGTTAGTTTAATCTCTAACGTTCTGCTCTCTCTGCTTTTCGTCAGAGTAGCTTTGCCTCGTCTGTTCCTGTTTGGCTGTGACGCCATCCTGGAGAAAAGTATCAGCTGTGCTGCTGCCATAATCACCCTTGTTTATAGATGTTGGAAATCGGCCAGTGTAGTCCTGTTTCTCTGACTGTGACTGGCTGGATGTGTTCTCTTCATTCTCTGACATAAGAGCTGGCTCTGAGCTCGTCTGCCTGGCTGTGTGTGTCCTGGATGGGGCTGCCTTTTACAGCTGCTTTTTATATCTCTGCTACTGTCTCTTTGAACCCCAGTCGGCCTCGGCAGATGGTCGCTCACACTGAGCCTGGTTCTGCTGGAGGTTTCCTTCTGTTAAAAGGGAGATTTTTCTCTCCAGTGTCACTACCAGCATGCTTAGTGTTAAGGATTGCATTCGAGTCAATGTGTCGATGCAATCAACTTTTCTTTAGATAGAAAACTTTGAATCAATTTGACTGTATGATCTGGTGAACTGTAAAGTGCCTTGAGATGACATGTGTTGTAAATCGGCGCTTCATAAATAAACTGAATTAAACTGAATTGAAATTCCCCGGCTGGGTAGTAGAGAAATCAGAAAGATATGGTGGAAATCATATGAAATATCTCAATTAGTAGCTTCAGATTAAATGTTGGGAATCATTTAATAAATGTAAGTTATTCGTTTTATATTTAAAACAATTATTAGCATCTCAAACTATTTCAAAAATCTTAATGGCATAGAGTTTATAGTTATGTCATTTAACATTTAATAATATAAGATTACAAATGTTGCAAAGCCATATCAGCAACTATGATGATTAAGGTTAATAATGCTTTGTTGATCCCAAAATGTGTGTTGCCATCCAAGGATTCAGCCCAAGTTATGACGATCTCGGCACTGGTGCTGGCTTAATCTCCAACTCTACACACCTGCTCACTCCACCCTGCCTGCTATTATCACTAATTAGGGTTCCCAGTGCCAGATCGTCTCAAACCAACTATTGACCACCTTCCAGCATTTCTACATTTTGCCTGCCTACCTGTTACCGGACCTGTTTTTGCCTTTTTCACCGAGCCTGCCTGATCCCTTATCTGATCCTGTCTGCCTGCCCTGAATCCAAACCAGATCTGCCTCTGGACCCTGCATCAGTTCTGCCTTTGATTGCCTGCCTGTCAGCCTGAACCCCACTCAGTCAGTGAGTAATCGAGTCTGCCTAACTCCTCTGTTTCTCTCGACCTGCCAGTTAATGGACCCTCGATCGAACCTGGACCTCTCTTCTGGATTTCCCCTCTGTACCTTTGCTTGGATATTATACACCATCAAATGATACTTAGATTTATATTTTAAATTAACCAAAACAAAACTCTCTATATAAAAACATATGGAGGTAAAACATTTAATTACCAAGGAGAATAAATTTTTTTTAAATAAGGCCAAATTAAAATAGCAGTAAATCATAGTTCAATTTAAAGCACAAACGTTACCAATATAGGACATATCATTTATCATTAAAAGTTCTATGCAGTGGTTGCACTGGATGATTGTTTAACCCTCATGATATTTTAATTTGAATCAAAGTTAAGAAAGCCCCCCCCCATAAAATTGAGGTAACTCACATAATATCATCCCAAAACTTTTGTCAACCACAATTTACATTGCAATTGAAATTTCACTTTCAGTACAACCGTTTATCACAATACGTCACATACATTTGGGTGTGGGGGGCTGAGAGGGGGGAACAGATTGACTGAGGCCATGCGTGTCATAGAATGCTGCCATTCGGCAGAACGGTGAATTCTTATGGCTTGCCAGTTTCCCATCATTTACCTGGCTCCCCAGGTCCCAGGCGGTTACCTATAGCGCTGCCTTTTATTTCTGTGGTAGATAGGAGCCACATTGAAGGAAAGAGGAGGAAAAAAGCATATTTCACACTTTATCCTTGACAGGATACAGTTTGAGATATCAAAAAACCCTCTGCACAAGAAAAGCATATGTAACACAAGACAGACATTTCAGCAGAGGGTCACATCTGAGGCTAGTCACATGAAGTCAATCTGACAGGAGACATATTATTATGTGTGTATGATGAGTGCATTCAATTTGTCTGTGAACGCTGACCACAGGCAATGTCTTTGATAAGATGCAAGTTTGTTTCGTGGGTAGAGGTGAGCAGCTCCTCTGTTCCCTTTCGCCATAACATCCAGGGGAGATTAGATAAAGGGGGCAGGTCGAATCCAGAATAACACTTGATCGAAATTTTAAGAGCAGGCTGCACAGGAATTTCCTTCTGCCTTGAGTCTTTTTCTTGCTGGCACTTTTGTGGCGAAATCCAATATTCCAAATGTGTTGGGCTTTTCCGCCTTGAAGCGAGCGTGCCATCCAAGATGTTATCCTGTCTCTCCTTTGAGTTCAACCACCGCAGCCAGCCTGCGTTCAATTGCACCCAGTATACGGCTCAGCTCCTAATCTTGCTCGTTAACAGCCTTTGTGAGAGCGTCAACAACAAACAAGTGTCAATGCCCAAATTGCCGCCAACACCCTCTGTAATTTAAGATACATCGGGTATCCTCCAAATCCTAACAGGAGAAATCTGAATATCATAAATCCAAAAATCCACACATGTTCGATATCCTCCAATGACAACGTTATGAAACACACCATCCTCCACGCTTTCCAGCAGTCCATGGTGTATCCTACAAAGTAAGTCCCAGCAGGACAGGACGTGTCCCTTTTTCCCTGTCTTCCAGTTGAAAAAATTTGATCAATTGCATTGAGAGACCAGCTGACCGTATACATTTTTTTTTAGCTCGGTTGGTATGAAGAGAGAGCTCGGAAAAGACAAGACACAGCAAAGCAGGGACAGGCAGGGAGGTGCAGGAGTAGCAGGAAACTGCAAACGCCTCCTCCAAGAGTCAGAACAAATCCAGAACAGAGTCGGGAATCAGTGCCAGGTTTGGTTCACAATCAGGCAGAAATCCTGCAGGAGCCCTAAGATGGCTCAGACAAACAGATCAGAAAGGGGACAGGCAGGCTCAGAGGCAGAACGGATCAGGATCAGGCAATCAGAAGCACTTAGATCAGGGGTAACCCAATCAAAAATCAGCGGGATCGGAATAAAGAAAATCATCATCAATTGTGGAAGCTCATTGGTAGAATTCTCTTATGACAGAAAGAAGGACACCTGAACACGATTCACATCATTTTGTCCTCCAGAGGGGGGGGGAATTTATTTACAATTCGAATACCTACAGCTGTCTTAAATACTTCATAAGTTCAGCGCTACATCGTCAGACATATCAGTTTTCCCCCAACTCACATTTCATCTCAGGCTGTTTTATAGTCTCAATATTGCACTACCTAGATGCACATGCACAACGGAATATTATGTCGAAATCTTAGTAGAATTCACGTGTGCTGGTCAAAGCCAGAGGTTGCTCTGACACTGGAAATAATGTTTATACAGACTTTCTCAGTTTATGCCAAAACCTCTTAATATATCATCTAATTGTGTATAGAACATTAGCCATTAGCCACCTAGGATTCAAACTCCCCTGGATCCTGGATCTTCTCGCCATTCTTTTCCTGTGCGATTGCAATAGCGGATCTTGCCCTGGCCGGACCGGAGCAGACCCTGCACATTTTGAGTATGTTTTGCTCAACCTGCTGCTGTGAAGCAGGATTCTCCACCATGAACAGAATCAAAAATAAATATGGATCCAGGCTCATGCATGAGCAGGTTGATATGTGCTTGAAAATTGATTTGTCTCCATTCAAACCCAGGTTTAAAGCCTTGCAGGGCAGCCTAAAGCCCACTACTCTCATTAAGACCTAAAAACAGTCAGTTCAGGGGTTTTGAAAAATATGGGAATCAGGAAATTGTCTATAGCCTAAACCAAACTGAACGATTGTTCACTTGAGATTATAAAATGGAAAAATTTTCTATTTTTTTATTTAAAAATTCAATGTATAACATGAATGCATAAATGCCTCATTTTATTTCAGTGTTAAATTATGTTTAAAGTAAATGATTATTAAAAATGTCTCCGGACCTTTACTGGTTGATGATTTTCTTTTTTCGGACCCTTCAGATTTTTTGTTGGTTACCTCTAGTTTAATGTTTATGATTGTTGGCTCCATCCACATCCACATCTAGTGAAAACTAGTGTAATTAGATGAGTCATATAACGCACAACACTCATTGGTTAGCTAAAGGAAATCATCAGAAGCAAGCAGGTGTTCTTCAAACTGTAAACATGAATTGTCTATGCCATGCTACAATGTTGGATTCAGAAAAATATTTTGAAATGTCTGAAAGGTCGAAAACAGGTGAGAGCGTATCGGGAGATGGAGACAGAGACCAACAAGACCTCCCTCATCCTTGGCCCTATCTCAAAGAAATTTTAAAATAGTCGAAAAATTGAGCTTTCAATTCATATAGTGGCATCTGGCTGTTTTTCATAAAGGTGTCAACAATGGGTGGTGAGGTTGCTTGAGGACCCAGATGCAGAGACAAGTGAAGCAGAGATGAGTTCTGAGAGGTTTAATTGCAGACCAAATAGCAGCAGAGGCAGAAATTCAGAAATCCAACTTAAAATATAAAACAAACCAAAATCATGGAGACATCAGGGGAAAAAACGAGTCTGAGGAGCCGGGGAGAGACGAGCAGAGTAAACAATACAGCTACAAGAAGGAACCAGCACTGAGTGACTGCAGAGGTGGAGTATTTAAGGAGAACCAAACAAAAGGTTGGACTAACGAGCTGAATGGGGAGCATGTGTGGGTGGAACTGGCAAGAGGGTATCCAAGAGGAAAGAAAACAATCACAAGGGGGCAACAGAGAGTAACTAAAGAATGCTTGAAGATCATGGAAAATAAAAACAAAACAACTGATAACAGAAAACTCAGAGTCACAATAAATAAGAACCATAACAAAAGGTTACTTTATACTTTTATAGTTTAAGTAGTTCTTGGAGCACATACTTTTTCACTTTTACTTGAGTAAAGAGGTCAAGTTGATGATTCAACTTTTACCAGAGAATTTTTAAACTGCAGTATCTATACTTCTACCTAAGTAACAAATATGTGTACTTTTGACACCACTGCCTGTAGGAAGACCAAATGTGCATGACCCTTTATTAGTTTAGAAAATATTTACTCCTCTTCATAGAATTTAGGACACATCTTACAAATTACAGGATAGGAAACTATCCTTAAACTATCCTGCCATGTAACATCTGAGTGCTTTTAGATTGGGGTTGAAAGACAGCTGTTGAACTGCTCTGAACTGCAGCAAACAAACAACCAAAGTAACTTGTTAGATTAACAAATAAACAACAATATTCACCAGAACCTTCAGAAGTCCTTGTGAATACAACCATGAAAAAATATAACTTTGAAAAGGTGGTTGTAAAGCAGTAGGGCTGGGTATTGATAGTAACCTCACAATTCAATTTGATTTGGATTAATTTTTGTTGCGATTCGATTCGATCCGATTCAATAAATTAAAATCACAAATTTTAATGTGTCTATGTTCAGTTGGAAAAAAGTACAAAGACAAATGATTGAAGTTAAAGTGGACATTTAATTGCTATGTTCATGCTTATGTAAACATATGAATGAGCAACTAAACATGAAATCTCACAGTTCAAGAACTTTTCACAATGTGCATACAGCAGATTATCAAAACATTGTTGTGTATAAACACTATAAAATCACATCAGTAGCTTGTTTGTGCATATTTATGCAGATTTAAACATAAATATCAGGTTTGCATTAATCTTAATTGCATTGAAAATGCTCAGTGCTTGTAAACATTCTTAGTTATTTAACATTTAGTGATAAACTTCTTATTTTGAACATACCTGTAACTACATTTCCCGATTCCTGGCTACAGACTAAGAGGCTACATGCAGATTTTTGTTCAGAAAAAGCAGCTGATCCACATGTTCAGATCAAATTACTTCTCTAGGTTGTGACTATGCATCCTGCTGTTGAAAAGATCCTTTCAGCAGGCACACCACCTGGCTGGGATGCAGAGGGATGCTCTCTCCACCAATGGAGTGGATTTGTGGAGAGTCACAGTGGTTGTACCTCTTTATAACGCATCACCTCATCTAATGCCTTCGTATCTTTGGTTCTGGTCACTGCTAGTGGAGTTTTGTATGAGCTTCCAAAGAGATCAGCCAGAGCACGAGAGTCCCTTGCTTTCTTTGATGGTGGTCCAGAAGGGTCACCAGGGGTTCAATTACCTCATCTTCTACATCTATCAGCCCTCTCTGGTGCTGTTGCAAAAAAAATTAAATAACTAAAAATAAAATTTCATTAATAAAGAACAGATTTATAATTTGATATCATTAATTCGATATGCATTTTGGGGTTATAAATGTGAAATAAATATAGTTCAATTTCTTTCCTGGTGAGTGTTTAAATAATTACAGGCTGATTAGCATTCCATTTGACAGCAAGAAAAAAAATCTGTGTATTATAGTGTGAATTTTATCATTATAAAGTACTCAATGAGCTTTTAACAGTGGCTAATTCCTTGGTGAGAGCTACAAGATGTGTGAACACTTCCTCTCGCTCAGCTTTAGGGTTGCAATGCCAACAGAGCAGAGGTGCTTTTCTGAAACATCACTATGGTGGCTTTCTTTAATGGCTTAAGAGCATGTACAATATCCTCTGCTGCCATAATAATAATTATATTACTTTATTAATCTCACACTGGAGAAATTCCCATCTGCATTTAACCCATTCCCTTGAGGAGCACTGGGCTGCCGCTGTGTGGCCCCAAGGGAGAAGTGTGGTGGTAATGGTCTTACTCAAGGACCCAGACTGGCAGGGGTGAGTAAGGCAGCAGAGACAGCTGGTTGTTGTTCCAAGAATCTCTCCAGCATTTCTAAAGCACTGTTTCACCTCGTAGGGACATCAGTTACTAGTTTGTGCTGCGGAAGGTCCAACAACCTCTGAATCTTTCTGAGGGCAAGACAGGCCAAAGTACTTTGATGAAAAAAAGCAGAGATGCATCTTACTCTGCTCAGAAGCCGTGTGACTGCAGCAGTTTTAAGAGCAGACTGTGAAGCCAAATTAAGCACATTGGCAAAACAGCCAACATGTACTGTAAGAGGTCAGTGAGATCAACAGCAACTAGCATGTTGGCAGCTTTATCTGTAAAAACAGAGGCTATTTTACCACTAAAGCCCCATTTATTTTTTACCTCCATCAACATGTTCACTATGTTACTCCCTGTATGACTTCTGTGAAGCCACTTGGTCTGAAGAACATTTGAAACCTGGTGGGAAGGAAATGGATCCAATTTTCTTTTAGGTATACAAAGGTATGTTTAGGTGTATTTTGCTTTGTTTCTTCTTTGCTCTTATTTAGCATACTCAGTATAGTCATTTTCCAAATTCACTAGCATGTTCTTCTGATAGTCTCCTGACGTTTGAGTTTAACCTATTATTTAAATTCAACAAACTCAATCCAAATTAATTAATTATTTCTGTCTAAATAACTTTTAAATGTGTCATCTCCACACACAATTGTTTTAATGGCCATGATTTTATAATGTAAATGAGATTTATACATTATAATTTTGTAGTTTTCGTGGACCCCAAGGACACAGGCAACCACTTTCTGTTGGGATCTGGAGATCTGCCACCTGTCTCCAGCAGAGAGCGCTATGGGTCTCCTGAGCTGGAGCCTCCTGCACACCTGAGGATCATCAGCCCATCAGGAGACCTCCTACTTAAGCAGCGACCAGACCTGTCTTCAGCGCCGGAGTGTTGACCAGTTTTGGTTAGCGGAACCTGAGCTTCAACCTGAACTAGAATATCTGTCTGCTCTAGAGAGCAACCTGATCCTAACCAGTCTCCCTCTTCTCTGCTCTTAGGAAAACCCGACTGAAGCCTGTAGCTCTGGAGGAGCTCATGTTTGGAAACCTGCCTGCCTGCCCAAAGAAGCCAAACCTGAAGATCCTCAGTCTGAATCTCCCAGCTAGTTCTCAGGAGAGAACTAGGAGAATAACTCAAGGTCTGAACCTCGCTAGCCTGAAGCTAAACTCTGTCGCTGCTGAACTCTCTGCTGGAACCACAGTCTCTGGACCCAACCGGTTCCCTCTCTCCCCTGAACAGTCTGAACCTCATCAGGTACAAACCAAGATCTAAACTCTGCCAAGTCATTGTTGCCACCTGGCTAACCAAACTATCCCTCTCTGCAGATTACTCTGTGAAACCAAGTCCCGGACCAGTACCAGAACCAGTGCTTAATTACTCTGTGTTTACATCTTTTAATAAACTGTTAAACTTTTACCCTGCTTCGTGTGGTGTTCTGCATGTGGGTTTAATCACAGAGACCCATCATGACACTTTCAGGGAATTTAGGGAGCTCTGAATAAAGAATTATTAAAAGAAAGGAACCTCAATGTCCTGGATTGGCCTAGCCAGTTTTGTGACCTGAACATAATCAAATGCTGACAATCTGTATTACCCAGTGGCAGCCAAAACACTAACCCACACAGAAAAAAACATGTTAAAAATGATTATTTTGCATGTAAATGTGCAATATTCCATGCAAACGTTTACCTGCTGTGAGAATTGGCAGCAGTTCCACACATTTTCGAAGTTTACAACAACAACTTAAAAGCAACAAAAACGTACCCAGCTCCCAACTTAACCAAAGAGATCTGACTGTTCATTTAATTTTAACAAAAGGAGGATCATATGTTTTTTTTTACTTAACAGGGTTTTGCTTTAAAGCTTATTAAGCCACCATAGGGTAATTTATTAATTTTCTCTCTCTTGGAGCAGATTTTGAATGCTGTTGGTTTTACAGCCATTTTATAAAGACACATCTCCATATTTAAGTAGAAAGTTTGGTATAGACTCTGACTTTCTGTGGATGGGAGCTACCTACTAAACATTACATGGACTCTCAGTTTGACTGCATCCCTTAACTTTAAATCACATCACTTATTAGACAGAAAAACGAAACACCAAATAAGAAGTGGTTACTTTTTATTGTAGAAGATATGTTTACAGTATTTAACTTTTTACAGTGTCCAATTTTTACAGACATTTATTAAATATATAACCTGATCTATAGACACAGGTTCACATGGAGTTAGTATGGAGGTGCATAAATAAGAAGACACTAGAAATAAAGGATCATCCTACAAATGGTTAATTTAAGGTTTGCAGACACTTTCCTAAATCACAGCAAAAGAACAAAAAAAAAAAGAAAGTAAAAGTTACACCGAGATTTAATCAACGCAGCTTTTAAAGCATCAGCCTGTACAATCTCTAATAAAAGGGTTGGAAACCTTTACATTTAAATTTTGGAATTTTGCAATTTGGAAACAATCAACAAAATTAAAACTCTAGTGGAAAATAAAACCCATTTACATTCAACAAATTGACCCTAAGCAATAATCTAAAGCAGAGGTCACAGATTAAAGTACTGTGGTCTGGATCTGGACCCAACCTGATTTAAAACATTTATAAATTATCACATGTTCTCTGATGACATTGTCTAACTTCACTTGCTCTGCTTCTCCTGTTACAAAATCAAAATCCCCCATCCTCCGTCTCTGCAGCGCTCCTGACCTCCTGCGCAAAGCAAAGCCTACAGCCTCCGCTGTTCCTCCCGTATTGCTGCACTCTGACTTATCCTTGCAGCTTGAGGACAGCATGCAAGGCATTAATATGACATATTAAAAAAATCCTCATCAGCATCCAGCAGATGTGCGGTTTCTGATGGAGATGAGAAATCTACTTCCTGGTCTGTTGAAGGACCAGTAGTTTGCATCCAATCTTTTAAATAAACACTGTTAGTTTTTTTAAATATATAAGAATTATGCTCTAATTTGTAGTTACCGATCTGTTATTACTATATTTTAATTTGACAAACTGGATCTTCTCGCCATTCTTTTCCTGTGCGATTGCAATCTTGACCTGGCCGGACCGGAGCAGACCCTGAACATTTAGAGTATGTTTGGCTCAACCTGCTGCTGTGAAGCAGGATTCTCCACCATGAACAGAATCAAAAAATAAATCTGGATCCAGGCTCAAAATGAGCACCTTGATATGTGCTGGAGAATGGCTTTGTCTCCATTCAAACCCAGGTTTAAAGCCTTGCAGGGCAGCATAAAGCCCACTGCTCTCATTAAGCCAGAGAAGAGAAAGAAACAAAAAAGTAAGTTCAGGTGTTTTAAAAAAATATGTGAATCAGGAAATTGTCAATATAACAAACTGAAAGATTGTTGTTCTCTACTAATGTCTATTTTGTTTTACGTTTTTTTATTTAAAAATTCACAGATTAACAGATAATTAAAAATGTCTCCCGACCTTTACTGGTTGATGATTTTCTTTTTTGGACCTCGCTGATTTTTAATTGGTTACCCCTGATCTAAACCAAAACCAAACCCAAACATCTCCCCTCCCTCTTAGTCAGTGTGGATTTTCCTTATGAGGCTGATTGTAAAACACCAGGTCCTTGTCAGCACTGCTCATAGGTGCGTTTCTATGGCAACACCTGACCAAGTGACCTCAAAGAAAAAGAGAGTGGTGAGAAGTTCTTATAATTGAGAAAGACACAGACTTAAACCTTCCACCAACGAGTCATTTTTTAAATCCCTCACACTTAGAAAAAGTGATTTTTTTTTTTTTTATATAATTCAAGATGTTTCCACAGAACTACAAAATATCCTACGTTAAAACACCACACTTTATCTATTATACAAACTGTTTTAATCCTTAGAGCAGATAAAATTAAACTTCTCACTATCATTTATTTTCCTCCACTGATGTTTTTCTCCTCTCTCCATGGCTCCAGACATGTCACAGTCATCCACTGGTTGCTCTGATGCCCAGTTCTTATACCTGACCAATTTGTCATTGACCCAGAACCACAAATCCAGAGTGCAGGCGTAGTGCAGTCCCATCCAGACATAATCAGTCGTGGCTTTCTTAGCTATCTCCTGGACTGAAATTTGCTGAGTTTTGTTGGTGATGGTGACCAGGTCAACATGGTATTTTCTGCAGTAGTCTAAGGCATCCTCCCAGGATTTGTTTTCTTGGACTAGTATCACTTTATCTGCCATAGAGGACATAAATAATTTCTTGTTCAGTGGCATTATTAATTAGTATTCGTAAACAATGGTAAAAACGTTAATTAAACAAATTGCTTTGATTTAAAACACTTTTAAATGAGAAAATTTCGCCACTAGTTGCTCTGAACCCTTCTCTACCTCCACTCCAGCTGCACCCCTCCCTGCCCCCTCTAACCCTACCGAGAGCTGGGCTATTCATTGCATTTGTTAAATATTTGAAATTTAAAAACATGCAATTTTCTAATTGCAAGGGGAGTTGTTTCCAGTTCAACTGGATTTAACAGGATTAATACACTGATTTTCTACCTTGGATTCACACAGAAGAAGAGGGAGTTGTAGCTTGCACACAGATTCATGTATGCAAATAAAAAATAAACACTTTTCTACAAAATGATTACAGGAAAATCCTCCAACAGTGGACTCTGGACAAGAAAGCTTTCAAGGTAATGAAAAGACTCAAACCCAGAAATGAATCATCTACATGTTGGTGGTTAGTGCAAAGGAGAATAAAAATAAATAAATAAATAACAATCACAACACTGGATTAAAGAGATATTCATTTTGTTCAGCCTTACTACCATTCCCCCATTTCCACCTGTCTGTGCATTTTCAGAAATGATATATACATAACAAAAGGCAAAAGCTTTCACCGGATCATGTCTTGTGAAGAACTAATAACCTAATGCTGATACCAAGAGAGCTTCATTATGGTAGGTGATTGTCTTCAGGTGAGCGTTTTGATCCACACATTTTTCAAATTTGTTTTCTTTCTAACTTAAATAATAAATTATTGTTATTGTTCCTTTGGATAATGGGTGTTGATGTATGAATGTGTTTTTGGAAAATTGTTTACCTAAATACATCATGAACTAAATCATACATAATAGGAAAATAAATAATATATAAAAACCAGAACAGGTTTCTAAGAAATCTCACCCTTATAACAGATGAATGGTTTTTTCAGATTACAGCTGTCAGTCTTCCATCTGCCTTTATCATCAATCCCAGCCACAGCACATCGACCACTGTTGGTTCTCTCATTGTTTGGCAATGTCTCCCAGTGTCTGAAAGAGAAACTGCTTCCATCTGACCACCTCCAGGTGTCTCTGAACAGACCCAAATATATGTATGTCTCAGCTACCACAGACTTCATCACTTCCTTCAGTTCTCCATCCTGTAGCTGCTTCATTCCACTGATCAGGTCTGTGTGTTTCTCTCTGCAGTAACTCTGAGCTTCCTGCCAGGTCTTCTCCTCTCTAATCAAGTGGTATTTCTGGGTTCTATTAGTTTGTGTGGAGTAAACAGATAAACTCACATCACATTAACTTTACATGTTTTCTTGTTTGTAGAAAAATACTCAATAAAACAAAGAAAATTATTTGACAACCCATAAACAAACTACAGAAAAGTAAATCAACATTCTCACCATCATAACAGAGGAAATGGTGTGTATTATGGCAACCAGTATCTATCCATTTAAGGTCCTTATTTAAAATTCCACAGTTCTGAGGAGTTCCATTTCCTCCATCATTTGGTTCTCCTGGGTTCCAGTTTGTGCCACTTTCATTGAACTCCACTCCAGGCAGAGACCAGTACCATGTTCTGATACCATCTGTCTGATCATACAGACCAATCCAAGCGTCCCTCTTATCTCCTGCTCTGGTACTGAGGAGTCTCTTCATGTCTGCCATGTTAGACACTGTGGCCAGGTCAGTGTGTTTCTCTCTGCAGTACTGCTGAGCTTCAGTCCAGTTCTTTTCCTCATTAATGTAGAGATACTCATAGAAATGACAGTTGATGAAACAACTCTGACCTGAAAATATAAAAATGTTGCTTTATTTAGCACTAGATTATAAATCTCCACCAGCATTTGCAGTAGGTCTTAGTTTATGTAGGGTTATAGAGGTGAAGTAGCTGAGGGGAGGTTGTCTTGTATTAAAGGCCGGTTGCCATTTGAGCCTTTGCTCCATTTCTGTAGCTCCTTGGTAAAAACTGCTGATTCAGTGGCTTTGCTTCTGGCTGCTCCAGGGCAGCTGTGGTTACAGTGTAGCTGAACACAATCAGCATTTGAATGGATGAATGACTAAATATGAAGCACTTTGCAGTTAAGAGACTTGATAAAACATTATACTGTACAAGTTTTGTTTTTTAAGTCTGTAATGTACCACAAACCAGTGAGTGTAGCTTTATTTAATATCAACTTACCCATCAGAATGAACAGAACCAGATTCCACTGCATATCTGCTGTCTGGAGATAATTTTTCTCTGTTGGAGGAAGAAGACATTAAATACTTTAAATCAGGATCTAAAAACCTGCAGCCTTCCTCCACTGTACAGAGAAACAATGTTTACAAAACATGTTTACAAATAAAAAAGACCTTTAGATAAAGACAGACATTATTAATAAATCAATGAAGCAGATTCTAATAATGTTGAATGCAAGAACAGATTGAGCTCAAACCTTCCTCTGCTCCCTTTCTCCTCACTAAATGGGACGTTCCTTTCTTGATGCTCTGCTGAAAACTGTCCCACTAAACTGTTGGTATCTTTGTTTAGCTGATTTCTGAACAGCAGATGAATTTTACCACGACACAATTTAAATATTCAAAACTGGATACAGTAGGTGCATGGTTCTCGGGAAAACTAATTACAGAGCGTCAGGAAGTAAAATGCTGGATAAAACAACGTCTGTAACAGGTTGGAACAAATAATTTTAATATTTATTAACACAAGTCTGAGAAAACTGACAGCCTCTATTCACCATTGCGTGTCTCAGGTGAGAGTCCAGCTGTATTATCTAACTGCTAGTGTTTACCATGGAAATTATTTCCCTTTTTCAAAACATCAAGGTTAGTTTACAGACCGCTTATTGAACAAATGTATTAAATGGACAGAAAAACAAAGTTAAAAAGTACAGTTATGAGAAATATATGGTTTGGATATGGACATTAACACCTTATGGCAGAATGAATGTTAATGTAGGGGAGGGAGGTGTAGGGAAGAGGATTTTAAAAGGGCTTCAAGTCTGGCTCTCTGTCTCAGTCCTGGTCCGTGCTGTGGTGGGGGCTCTGCATGGTGCGTGGTGAGTTGTCTCCCTTTTTTTTTTTTTTTTCCTTTTATTTATTATTTAACTTACTTTATTTCTCTTGCATTTAACCTATTTCCTTGGGGAGGAGTGGGCTGCCATTGTGGCGCCCGGGGAGCAGTGTAGGATTAAGGGTCTGGCTCAGGGAGCCTTAATCAGGGACCTAGAGTGGTAGTCTGTTGGCGTGGGGGATTGAACTCACAACCTCAGTATTCAAAACACTATACCCTAACCACTAGGCCGCCACTCCCTAATCTCCCTTATCCCATCAGGATAAGGGGGGGGGGGGGCGCCTTGTGGCCGACTGGCTTGTGTGTCCGCCAGGCCCTGGCCCTCGGGCTATGTCAGTGCGACTGGTGGGGCCCCCTTCCCCCCACCTATATGGGGTGGTGCCAGAGGGGGGGTGGACTGTGCTGGACACCCCCTTTTGGTACTCCCAGTTTTAATTACACCTGATAGCAACACGCAACAACAATAACTCTTGGGGTCCCTTTGGGCTTCTGGGGCTTTGGGTCTAGTGGCGCTGGACTCAGTGCTCTGGGAGGGCGCTTCTTCGGCTCTCCACAACCACTATTTAGCTTCTTTTTTTTGGGATAAACTTAACATGCACAAGTGCACTCTCACAAACAACTACAGGTGCTTGGCTCCAGGTACTCAGAAATTCACTTCCATACAGAAAGCTCATATTCTTATCTTCTGGTAACACAGAGTACATGTCAGATTAAATAATACTACTTCAGCGATAGTATCTAGGTGTTACAGATATGGTTTTGTATATCTCGTACCATGTCTGTTGGTTGTGCTGTCCTTTTTACATCTCTTTGCAGGTGATGAAGCAGACTGAAAATGTTTTTATCATTATCTCCCTTTTATCTCCTCTTTCTTTTATCTTTTCTCCTTTTTTCTGTTTTTCTTCTTCTGTTCTACCTACATTGCAGTGTCCATATAATCTGTAAAACTCCCTGCATAATTATAATTAAGCAATTTATATGCATGAAACAAGTGGAACACTATAGCAATAGCCCTACTGCTCCAGTTGTGAAAGTAAAATCTGTTGGGCTCTTTTTTGGATCAAGACAATTATTCTTATTGCCACATTGCCAGACAGGACACTGTTAAAACAAAAACAAAAAAAAAAGCAGCACATCGATCTGTGCTGTCTACACCAAACACGCAGATTTTGTCTCTGTGCAATGGAAGCACACATTCCGGACCCTCCTTTATTCTTTTTTCAATTTAACTAATTCAGTTTATTTATCTAATCCGTCTGACTGCATCGACTCATTGACTTTCAGGATTCTCTCCTTTTGGACAATAATGTGGTGATGGTAGATATTTGCTCGCATTGTGTCCTTGACTCTACAACAATTCTTTACATGGAGCATGCATGCAGGGACAGAGGAGAATAAAAACAAATTTTAACAGCAAGAAACCTCCAGCTGAAGAAGAACCAGGATCACTTTGAGCGGCCTTCAGCTGAGGCTGACTTGGGTTGAAGGAGAAAAAAGCAGACATGCAAGCAAATTTTACAAAAAAGTAATTCTGACATTAACTTTCTTATTCAATTTTTATAATATTTGGCATCTGTTCACTAACTGAAATATGAAGAAACAACAATTATCCTTCAGTTTTCAACAACAGAAGAGTATCACTTCTTCCCCATTTCCTTGTTTGGAACTGAGGCCCAGTCAGAGACGGAGGGAAGAAAAATCTGTCTAGGATACTCTGACAGTAGATTTTATGTGAAACCAGTGAAATCTGAAATAAAGGGGGAGAAGAATGTGGAAATGCTCATGGCTGGGGAAGCGGCCATCTTGGGATGCCAGTTTCCCAGAGAGAGTTGGAGGCGTGTTTTAACACTGATCTAGTAGCATTTAGCATGTCAAAATGTTTCCACACATTATTTTTATGCCCTGAAAGCTTATTTTTCATTCATCTATACGTGTGATGACAAAACATGTGTTTTTGTTGTGGCTGCTTCAAGCTGCCTATTAGAATGATCCGGATTTATAGATGTGTTTTAACTGTTGTAATTTAATCTAAATAAGAAAATCTAACATAACTTTTTTATTCATGACACAGATTACAATCCAGGCGGCTGAAGCCTCCCCAATCCACTGCCGCTCTCCAGGATACAGTATAAACCACTGGAGGACATTTACTTTTATAGTGATAATTATGTTGAAAAACGTGTTTTTCAATTTGTATATGTGTAAATGTTTCAGTTTAATTTGTTGGAATGGAAAAAGAGGACCATTCCGACAAACTCCATTATGCAAACCGGCCTGTCCCTGAACACAATGTTATGTTGCTCACAGGCAAGAAGAAAGAGAAGACTGAAGGACCAGTTGGCACTAATAAACACTGTTGATTGATTAATATCTATTTTAGGAAATGGAAGAGGCGCATTCCTTGATTTTTTTTGTTTAAATGTTAATAGATATGTAATGTATGAAAACATCACTGTCCCCGTTTCCTACTTTAATTTTCATAAAATGTATTTATTTTTTATTTATGAGCTGGAAATGTCCCCAGATTAGATTGCAGAAATGTGGTCACCTTAATACAGAGGATTTACTTAAACTTTTTACTTCTTGCCTTCATTATTTAGATGCATCTGGACACAGTTTAAAGGAAGAAGAACTATAACCCCCCGCACCGTGTACACTGTCTTTGCTCACTAGATTATTGTTAAACGCTAAAATCGTCTTAACAGCAGAAACTCTCCTATTATGAGTTATTTTTAGTCCAGTTGCTTAAGCTAATATGTGCTGCAATTATTTTGGGGGTGTTAGCTTGAAGGTAAAGTTTCCATCAAAGATCCACAGCAGAAGCACTTTTACCTCTGAGCTACTTATAGAAATCTGTGCTTTGCTTCCAGGGCCAGACTAGGAAAGAAAATCAGCCCTGGTATTTTAGACCAGATCAGCTCCACACATTCATCAGAGCACTCTTTTTATTGGTTTCAGTCTCTTGAATCACAAAATCAATCTGCATCTCATTAAGACCGTAAAGACTAACGTGCCTTGAGATGACATGTGTTGTGAATTTGCACTATATAAATAAACTGAAATGAATTGAATTAAGTGTGCATACTCTAAACTGGACAATGTTAATGGGTATTAATGTAAGTGAATATTCTAAACACTTGAGAAAGTGTCATTTATCCACCTAGTAATCTTTTGTGCAGCATTTATTTGATTGGGGGCTTTTGTGTTTTAGGGAGGAAGAAAATGAAAAAAAAAAAAAAAAAAGACAGTTGACGGATCAGAAAATACTTATTGTTTTCTGAATATTATTTTACATTGTTGTGTTATTCAGCATTGGATACCAAAGTTAAAGGCTAACCTCCAATTAAAACAGAGCTTACCCTGAGCTACAGTAATGAGGAGTTCAAGAACTGCAGCACTGCAATCTCCAAAATGTCAGGATAAACAGTTCACTATGGTTTAGTGGTGAGCTCAGATCCTTCATGCTTCTGAGAGATAAGAATAGAAAAGTCTATTGTAAAGTGAGGAACCAAGCAACAACAGAAATTGTTTTAATATATTTTTCATCAACAAAGTCAACGGTCTGAGATTTCAGACAAACTTAAAGGAAAACTGTTCTAAAATGATAATTGATTTAATGTATGGAAACATTTGCTGCTTTAACCTGGAGATTGTGGATTAAAAACTGTTAAAGATAAACTACAAGGTATTTCTAAGGATCCTTTATCTGGTTTTGATGACCAGAGGATTAAAATGGCTGCCAATATGCTGGTTCAATAGATCAGTCTTTTTAAAATTGTTCTGCTGTTAGTGGATCATCTCAAAACCTTTGGATATAATCTAAAGTTATTACTCTATTCAATCCTGAAACGAGTTCAGCAGGCTTCAGGGTTGCTAACACTGCTCTGACACATGTGATAGATCATCAGTCAATGGATATGTTAAATATGGAAGTTTTATTCCTTTGAAGGCAGCTGCACCTCAGAACTTCCCTTCTGGCTCTTTTCCTGGGATCAAGTTATTTACTACTATTAACTCAAACTGGGTAGAACCATATAAAAAAGGACTCTGAAACAGGAGTAAAAAAGTAACAAAGTTTATTCCAAATCAGGTCGTTACAGGACAGAGAAGTTGCTTGGAGTTTGCACAGATGTGAGCTCAAAAAACGTCAGCGAGCGTCCGGCAAAGATTGAGCCCTGAACAAGGTCATCTCCTCCTTTTTGTACCTCATGAGTCTATGTGTTGCGTCAGGTGGATGCTTAGCTGTCCGAATTAGAAACTGACACGCCATCAATGCCCTGACCTGTATGCGTCTTGCCTCTATGCCCAAGGATTACAGATAGCTCTCCTCTATCAGTCCGGCTCCAAGATGTGTCCTTGTCCTGTGTATCTGTAAAATACAAGAAGGCTGTCCTATTTAGATGACCTGCATACACACAGTGTAATCCACCATGTGAAGGAAGGCCTTCAACCCCATCCAATCTGGCTAACAGAGTAACAATGCATATGATGTATAAAGAATAAACCTAACAGATAAAACAACAAAAGAAAAATTAAACAAAACAGCTTTTGCTGTCATTGATCTTTGCATTGACTAGAAAAACTTCCTCTAAAAGAGTGCTCAAAATGAATGACATCTTACCTTTCTGATTGTTAAGAAGTGTATTTTAATGGAAGTTTATCCAGAGCTAAAATTACACCATGAAGTCGACCTCAAGGAAGTTAAATGTGACCACTTTAATTTTCTTTTCATATATTACTTTCCATGTTCATTTAGGCTGGTATAGTCATTTATGCTGATGATGCTACTTTTTTTGTTTGCTTTTTGAATTTTTATTTTACAAACATCAATTTCTGATCAGAGCACTAATCTACAGGGAGAAGATATCTGACAGTAAAGTGGAGGAAAATTGAGAAATTAGTACTAAATTCATTTTTTTTTAAATGTGTTTTGAAGACAAATGTATTTAATCAGTGAGTTCAGTCATGTACCAATGATCTCCATCTGTCACTAGAGGGAGCACTGGTGCAGCAGGTCTCTAAGGTTAAGCTGTTGGGCTTTAGATTGGGGCAAACCAAATTAACGATAATAGTAGAATGATGGGCAGAGGTACAGATATTCTGCTTATTGTACAACTTCTGTCCTAAACATGGTTGCTCAGAACATTGCGCTGCGTCATCTTCATCTTTCTCCAGTTCTTTGGTCCAATGCTTCACAGAAGCATTTATGGAAACTTCAGAGCTCAGAATAGATCAGGTAGAAATTAACTTTCTCTAAAAATAAGATCTACTGTAACTGTCTCTGTTACAGGGAACCAGAGATGGCAAAAGTACTCACTTTCCGTACTTGAGTAAAAGTACAGATACTTGTGTTAAAAAATACTCTGGTAAAAGTGGAAATACTGATTAAACTTCTTTACTCAAGTAAAAGTAACAAAGTACAGGCTTGTAAATTTACTTAAAGTATAAAAGTAAAAGTAGAAACCACTTTTTTCATGCCGTTGCCTACATTTTAAATGGATGTCTGCCAATTGGACTAGATCTCCGTTGTGTTCATTTTCAATCATCTTGTCATCCATACTACTATGCTAACGCCACCGCCACCAAGCTGGAATGATTTGCCGCGAATGAATACCGCCGAATCTGTCGATTCATCTTGTAGTGGTGCGTCAAATGCAATGTATATTCCCATCCAATTAGATTGAATTTGGTATTTGTGAGAAAACGGCTCGCCAGCTCCTGTCTCACGTCAGAGGAGAAGTAAGCAGATGACTTGCAAAAAGGTGGTAAGAACCAGCGGATAACAAAATTCCAGTTAAAAAGCATGTAGCGGTTTATTTACTGGTGCAACGGTGAAGACAAAAAAAAAAACAAAACAAACAAAATACTTTCAAATAAAGAAAACAAAACCGACCATTGCAGGCCATACAAAACACTGACAGCCTCACAGCAAGCTGACTTTAAATATAGTCTCTCTAAGCAGACCTTCAAAAGCAGTTTCTCCAAGCAGCACTCCCAAGCCATTGTGAGTGTGCCCGTTAAATAGACCCACCAATAACCAGCCAATTGGGACAGCCCAACTAAACAGGAAGGCAAATCCCCAATAAATCACAGTTAACATTGTAGAAAAATAAATACAGACAATAGCATCATTCATACAAAAACATACATATTTATGAAATAATTTAACCATACTAACATTACCATTTCACCTACTTATTACCATGCAAACAATTATTACATACATTGAAATCCCACTTAACACCCCTGCCCCCTAATAGTCTTTTCCAATGCCCTGGGACAATGGATAAGAGACTGGCTCCGATGCGGTACGTGTTTCCACACGGACCAGTATGTTGACGGACTAAGGGAAGAGAATGTGTAATTTGACTGGGAAGTTTTATTGCCGACTACGGAATGTATATTAAAGCTGTCGCAGTGGGTACCTTCAGAGTTTGCTACGCTGGTGAGTAAGTAAAGTGTTGAATGAAAGGCGACGTTGTAATTTCGGAACTAGTGTAAATTACCGGGTGAATTGTTTTTAACTGCCGCCGCCATGACGGCCGGTCTGTGGTGCATGCTGGGAAATGTAGTGAAGGATGTGACGCTGTGTGTGATAGACGGCGGCTACACTTTGGGAACAGAGGGGAAAACCTGCTCCGTTTTCACAGTATTGATGACGTGAAAAATAATAACGGTAACTCCATTGAAATGATTCAAAACTAAAGTAACGAGCCAATTTTTTATAATGTAAGGAGTAGAAAGTACAGATATTTGTGTAAAAATGTAAGGAGTAGAAGTAAAAAGTCGCCATAAAAATAAGTAGTAAAGTAAAGTAAAAATATCAGAAAAATCTACTTGAGTACAGTAACGAAGTATTTGTACTTCGTTACTTCCCATCTCTGCAGGGAACCCTTTGATGTTTATTTACACAGTTCTGATCGACCAACAGCCTGTTTTTCTATGTAAAAAACACTTCTAGTGAGTTTTGTCACCACTGTGTCACAGTGTGTCCCACCAAATAAGTTCAGGTTCTCCTGTGGTCCTCAGGCACAATTCAGTTTCTATGAGAAGTTTTTAACAGAGGCCCAAATGCAGGGAATTGTTTTCCATCACATCTCAGAGACAAAAATAAAAAAAAAATGTCTTTAATAAGAAACATCAAAAGTCACTTAGTGAGGTTACTGAAAAAATGACTCTGTAATGTCTTCTCTCCATTTTAAAAGTACTTTTATAGTTTTTTTTTTTTTTTGTCCAATGCAAATACTTTGAATTTATTTTTGTACTTTATTTATATATTAATTTTATTTACACTTAATTTAAAATTTTCTAGGACCCCAGCCCAGGAAGACTAGCAACCACCTTGAGGGACCTAATGGGATCCAAATAGAGAAATTAAGGTGTGGCTCAATAAGGAGCAGCTCCAGGTCCTGAAGTGGCCTAGCCAGTCTGCAGACCTGAACCCAATCCAAACATCTTTGGAGGGAGCTGAAGGTCCATGTTGCCCAGTTACAGCCCTGAAACCTGAAGGATCTGAACATCTGTATGGAGGAGTGGTCCATAATCCCTGCAGCAATGGGAGCAAACCTCGTCTAGAAATACATGAAATGTTTGATACGTATCTATGATTATAAACTGAGGTTTCTTTAACTAATTAAATATTTTGTTTCTGATGTATGACACACCTATACCTGACAGTACACACACCTTTATTAGGCCTCCAAGAAAAAACTAGACTTAAGATAAACCCAAAAAGGAATGAGAACACTAAAAAAATCAAGAGTCAGACGCATTTAGTTTGTTAATAGGTGTGATTACGTTTTATTTTTTGAATGCACTTCTTTAATGTATTGATATTATTCTTTCTGGAATTCTGAAGTAACTGCACACTAGCGTCCCCTATTTACAGAAAGCCCATAAATATATAACCAAAACCTGATCAAAATAAAGGAAAAGTAAAACCTTCTCTGTTAGAGAAGTAGATGTTTCCATGGAAGAAACCAGAAAAAAAGGATAATATTTAACAGGTTTAAAGTGCTGTAGTTTGGTGGAAATATTATCTTTATACTAATAATTAATATGTTTTTAATTAATTTAATTTAAATTATTTTTCCACAAAATCCTCAGTATCACAGCATAAAACACAAATAATCTATAAAACAATCAGTGTTATTCCTTAGAACAGATGAAGTTAAACTCCTTTAGATCATTTATTTTCCTCCACTTATGTTCTCCTCCAGTCTCCATGGCTCCAGACATGTCACAGTCATCCACTGGTTCCCCTGAGGCCCAGTTCTTATACCTGACCACCTCATCACTGACCCAGAACCAGAAATCCAGAGTACAGGTGTAGCGCAGTCCCATCCAGACATAATCAGTCGAGGCCTTCTTGGCTTTCTCCTGGATCCATCTCTGCTCATCCAGGCTGGTGATGGTGACCAGGTCATGGTAGTGATCTCTGCAGTAGTATAAGGCATCCTCCCAGGTTTTATTTTCTTTGACCAGGATCACTTTATCTGCCATAGTAGTGATGGACAAAACAGATTGTTTGTCAAATACTTCATCAGTATTCAGAGATAATGATCCAAAGTTTTTTTATTTGAGTAAACAGAAATCTTTGATTTTCTAATTATGTTTTTTTTTATATATATATATACATATGGACTCTGAAGAATATGATATGAATGTGTGTGCATGGAACGTTATTAAATGCTTTAAAAATATATTTACAACATGTAAAGGCAAAATAAATCAATAAAAAAAAATATTCAACATCGGATAAGCTTTATGAAAACATCTCACCATCATAACAGATGAAGGGTTTTTCCACAGTACAGTTCTCACTCTTCCATCTGCCTTTATGATTGAACATCATTACTGTACATTGCCCACTGTTGTATTTCTCATTATTAAACTCATTCTCCCAGTGTCTGAAAGAGAAACTGCTTCCATCTGACCACCTCCAGGAGTCTCTGAAGAGACCAAAGTATGTTTCACTTTCTGCAGAGTTCATCACTTTCTCCAGTTCTCCATCCTGTAGCTGCTTCATTCCACTGATCAGGTCTGTGTGATTCTCTCTGCAGTAACTCTGAGCTTCCTGCCAGGTCTTCCTCTCTTTAATCAAGTGGTATTTCTGGGTTCTATTAGTTTCTGTGGAGTAAAGAGATACAAATACATCATATTGACTTTATATAAGAAAAATCCATAGAAAGGCATTTTAAGAGAACAATTTGATAATAAAAAATACAGAAAATGTGATTCATCTTCCTCTCCATCATAACACAGGAAACATCTGGTATGTTGGCACTGAGTATCCACCCATTTAAGATTTTTATATAGAAACCCACAGTTCTCATGAGCCGTATTTCCTCTATCACTTGGTTCACCTTGTTCCCAGTTTGTCTCACTTTCATTGAACTCCACTTCAGGTAGAGACCAGTACCATGTTCTGTTACCATTTGTCTGATCATACAGACCAATCCAAGCGTCGCTCTTATCTCCTGCTCTGGTACTGAGGAGTCTCTTCATGTCTGCCATGTTAGACACTATGGCCAGGTCAGTGTGTTTCTCTCTGCAGTACTGCTGAGCTTTAGTCCAGTTCTTTTCCTCATTAATGTAGTGATACTCATAGAGCTGACAGTTGAAGAAACGACCTGGAAACATGAAAAATTGCTTTTTTAGCACTAGATTATAAATATCCACCACCATTTGCAGTGGGTCTTAGTTTAGATTTTTTTAAAGGGTTATAGGGATGAAGGGAAACATTGGCTCATAGGAGGTTGTCTTGTATTTTTCATTTTATGTTCTCTCACAAGACTAAGAAAATCAATAAGGTCTACATTATGATATTGTTTTCTATTGTTATCAGTTACTTTCTGTGTGTTAATAGAGCAGCCATCTCTCCATGTCTCCAGTTGAATCTGTATCTTACCTAAAACCAATGAGTGTAGTTGTGCTTAGATCAACTTACCCATCAGGAAGAGCAGAATCACACTCCACTGCATCCTTAATCAGCTGCTATTTTTTCATTAAGAAGTTTGATTCTGTTCTACAAGCAAAGCAAAATAGAAAATGAAATTGTTTTCTTCACACTTACATCTCTTCGATATAAATACACTAATCAAGACCAAAGAGCTTTTCTTATTCTTCTAAAATTTCTCTGCTGAGAATTAAGTCTGACATGGAGCATTGTGTAAGTTCTATATGTTCTGTCACATCTGTCTCTCTTCCTCATCTCAGCTATAAGAAAAATGAGCCAAATTGTTTCAACTTCAAATTTGTCTCAATATAATATGCTTACTTGGAAGCCACATCTTGGATATGTCTGTGGTGTTGCAGGGGTTAATGTATGAGGGTCAGACATTGAAGGTTCAATCCTGGCCTGTCAAATTATGTTTTAAAGGTATAGTGGAGGATGTTCATTCCCGGGTGGATCATCAAAATAAGTGATCTTCCTAACTGCCAATCATTCTGGTGATATGTTTACGTAAGGCTGTCCTGCGTGACGTTCCCCATTTTTACTTAGAGGTAATGAATGTGCAAAAATTGCAAATCTTCTTTTGGCTTGTGCATGCTCTTGCACCCGTTTAACAGGCATTCCTTCTCAGGAATGAATACAAGGTTGTGCATGTGCATTTTTTCTTAAAAGTGGAGAGGGCAGGTCTTTACAAAGTTTGCGAAAATCCTCTACTAAACCTTAACGTGTCTCAGTTGAGTTTTCCTTAGGGCCCCCAGATGTGCTGAGTCAGCCCTGCATCAACAGAAGCGTTTCATATGTTAATTGCAAGTAAAGGATAAAAAGCTCCAGAAAAACCTTTGAAGAAGCCTTCAGTTTAGCTCCGCCTCCTACACTCAAGCATATAGGCTCTAGTTTACAGTTTTAGCTTGTGTTGGGATATGGGGGCTTGTCTAAGTTTCTCCACCAGAGGGCGCGTGAGATCTTCCTCCTGAGGGCATGAGCTGACTTCGACACACCTGTTTCCCTTCTGCTCATCAGGAGGCATACTTAAGGAGGAGGAGGCTGACACTTCCCTGCCAGAGTGTTTGCCAGTAATGGTACCAGCAAAACCTGAGCCAGCTTATCTGATCAGTTTTTCTGATTTTCCGTGTACTAGTCTGACCCTGTGTTCTTCTGCCTCTCAGATCCTGACTTATCTGGATTTCAGTCAAACCCTGGAGAAAAACAAACACTGCCTGGAACCTGCCTGTCTGCCATCCGCCTCAGCCTCCGCCTCTGCCTCTGCCTCTGCCCTCAGCCCTCAGCCTGCCGACTAGCCTCTGGACCCACAAGGTTCCCCCCCTGCTGATCTGATTAACCTCTGAGCAGGTATTTATCCAAGCCACCTTTAAACTGCAAGTTTCCTGGATCCACTCTAACAGATCTGTCCCCTCTAGGGGCTTCCCTCCCGTGACCAGTCTGACGAGCCAAGACCCTGTGCACAATTTATTGTAAATCTTGTAAATAAACCATTTAACCTTTTCCCTGTCTGAAGAATTATTCTGCATGTGAGTTAGACGCTTAGACCCCAACATGACAGAACACTCTGGCCAACAAACTACCCCTGCGGATTCACTCAAAAGGACCTTGGAGCAGCAGCATGTCCGCATTCAGAGCCATGACTCCGCCCTACAAGAGCTAAGTGAACGCCAAGCTGAGGCTAACTGCACCCTATAAGAAATCACAGGTTTTCTTCAAAGGTCCAGCTCACAGGCCGCTACACCTGCGGCTGAATCCATTCTGCTTCTGGTTCAGGAACCCAACCCACCTCTCAGGTCAGAAATCCACCCTTCATTTCCTGAATTCCGCCCATCTCTCCCTGAAAGATTCTCTGGTAAACCGAGTAAGTTCAAGGGACTTCTGTTTCAATGTTCAATAATTTTTAATCATTCTCCTCGAGGCTTTTCTCAGGATGGAAGAAGGATTTCTTTTATTTTGTCACATCTGTCTGGTAAAGCCTTGGAGTGGGCGGAAGCAAAGCTCTCATCCAAGACTGAGTATGGTTGTACTTATGATGAATTCATAAAGGAATTTAAGCAAGCTTTCAACCAAGATACAGATAAGACCACTGAATCCCGTGAATTGTTAGAACTAAAGCAAGGAAACAGAACAGTGGCTGATTTTGCAATTGATTTCCAGATTAAAGCGGCAGCTTCCGGTTGGGGAGAAACGGCGCTTAAGAGCGCTTATTTTCACTCCCTGGATGAATCAATTAAAGACGAGTTGGCGACTTTAGATGAACCGAATACCTTGGAGGATCTGATAAGACTGACTATCCGCTTAGATAACAGGCTGCGAGCCAGATCCATAGCCAGATCCAAGAGCTGTATTTTCCCAGTCACAATGCTTCCTGAAACGTCTTTTGAAAGATCTAATGAAGTTTCCTCTTCCACAGTGCATACAGAAGCCGAGCCCATGCAGATTGGTCACACCAGACTCTCATCAGAAGAAAGACAAAGGAGATTCAAACAAAACCTCTGCCTTCACGCTCCTGATGAACCTGAAACACCAGCTAGTATTTTACCGGCTAGCTGTACTGTCGCCACAGTCTCCTGGGAAATATCTGACCTAATTAAACTAGCTCAGACTTCAGAACCAGATCCCGGCACAGGTCCGCCTAATAAAACATACGTTCCCTCTTCAGTGAGTTATCAGCTCATCCTGGGGTCAGTAGAACCCTGGCCCTGATTACCCGTCGGTTTTGGTGGCCTTCGCTACACAAGGATATAAAAGAGCTTGTTCTAGCCTGTCCGGTTTGTGCCCGGAATAAACCATCTCATCTGCCTCCCTCTGGTCTCCTTCATCCCCTGCCTATTCCCAAACGCCCTTGGTCACACATCGCCATAGACTTTGTCACTGGATTACCTGCGTCCAAGGGCATGACCACCATTTTCACAATCGTCGATCGATTCTCCAAGGCCTGTCACCTCATTCCTCTGAGAAAACTTCCCACTGCTTTTCAGACAGCTCTACTTCTGATAAAGCACGTTTTCAGATTACACGGCATCCCACAGGAGATTCTGTCGGACAGAGGACCGCAATTCACAGCCCAGGTATGGAAACATTTTTGTTTTGCCCTCAAAGCCAAAATCTCCTTAACCTCTGGTTACCATCCCCAGTCTAACGGTCAAACCGAGCATATGAACCAGAAGCTGGAGTCCATCCTCAGGTGTTTCACGTCCACCAACCCCGCTGACTGGAGTCAGTTCCTGCATTGGGTGGAGTATGCACATAACGCTCATGTCTCATCTGCTACTGCCCTTTGAAATCTCATTAGGATACCAGCTTCCGCTATTTCCAGTTGATGAGAAGGAGATCTCAGTCACTTCAGTCCGGCACCACATCCGCCGGTGCCGTACTATCTGGAGCAACACTGTTGCAACTCTGAACCGTTCTTCTGAACAGAACCACCAATTTGCGGACCGGAGAAGACGTCCAGCTCCCACCTATTCGCCAGGGCAGCAGGTTTGGCTATCCACCAGAGACATTCCATTAAAATCTATTTCTAGAAAGTTGTCTCCTCGCTTCATTGGCCCATACAGGATCGAGTCGATCATCAGTCCCTCTGCTGTCCGCCTGCATCTTCCTTCTTCTCTCCGCATCCATCCCACCTTCCATATTTCACAGATTAAACCCCTCCTGACCAGTCCACTTTGCCCTCCTTCTGACTCCCCTCCTCCCCCCCATGACATTGATGGGCATCCTGCCTACACCGTTCGCCGGATCGTGGACTCCCATCGTCGGGGCCGAGGTTGGCAGTACGTGGTCGACTGTGAGGGCTACGGTCCGGAGGACTGGACGTGGGTTCCTGGTTCGTTCATTTTAGACCCTTCACTTATTACCGATTACAGATCTTCTCTGCCTTCTTGCTCTTTTGGACCACCAGGTGGCGGTCGTTGGGGGGGGGGTACTGTTGAGATCTGGGGGCTTGTCTAACTTTCTCCACCAGAGGGCGCCTGAGATCTTCCTCCTGAGGGCGTAAGCTGACTTTGACCCACCTGTTTCCCTTCTGCTCATCAGGAGGCATACTTAAGGAGGAGGAGGCTGACACTTCCCTGCCAGAGTGTTTGCCAGTAATGGTACCAGCAAAACCTGAGCCAGCTTATCTGATCAGTTTCTCTGATTTTCCGTGTACTAGTCTGACCCTGTGTTCTTCTGCCTCTCAGATCCTGACTTATCTGGATTTCAGTCAAACCCTGGAGAAAAACAAACACTGCCTGGAACCTGCCTGTCTGCCATCCGCCTCAGCCTCCGCCTCTGCCTCTGCCTCTGCCCTCAGCCCTCAGCCTGCCGACTAGCCTCTGGACCCACAAGGTTCCCCCCCTGCTGATCTGATTAACCTCTGAGCAGGTATTTATCCAAGCCACCTCTGGTGACCAGTCTGACGAGCCAAAACCCTGTGCACAATTTATTGTACATCTTGTAAATAAACCATTTAACCTTTTCCCTGTCTGAAGAGTAATTCTGCATGTGGGTTAGACGCTTAGACCCCAACATGACAGCTTGTTGTGACACTAAAACCACCTCTCATTGAAAACAATCTGTAGAATATGAGAGTATGTTGATTCATTTTACCTTTTTTCTGGCATTGTTTGATTTATCAGTGTCTGCATTATACTGTGATTAAATTTTTAGCGTTTAAATTTTCAGTGTTTAGTTATTCACTGATTCATTTAATGTCAAATCTATTGTTGATTTTACTGCAATCTGTCAGTAGTTTATATCCATAAATACTCAAAAATAGAAAAGGTACTATTGTTCTAGATATTCAATATATGAAGATTTCATTTGCAAAAACAGATAACTCCCTTTTATAAATAAAAAAAAAATCTGTTTTATTAGCTGAAAAGAGTAAATTTGCTCTTTTTTAAATGGCATTTATTTGTTTTTGCAAATGTACTCTTCAAATATAATCATGAACATAAATAATTATAACATCCTTCTTTTAATTTTCGTATAAAAATGCCCAACTAAAAAACAAGTTATAGAAGAAAATAAGGGTGGTTATTATATTTCTTTCCATGCATGTCTGCATTATATGTAAGTCAAAAACTTAAATTTAGTTTTTTTTAACTTATGAGCTGGAATGTTTCCTTCCTGATGTGCAGCTGAGTACTGTCCTCAGTCAAATGTTAATGTGCTTCAGACACAGATCTCTGTATACCAGCTAAATTTAAATATTCTACAATTTGAATATATTTAAACCAGGCAGGACTCGTGTTTCTCATGAAATCTTCTTTAAATAATAAAAGGAAGGAATATTTATGGCTTGCTATAACACCTACATTTTTTTATGTAAACTAAAGTATTAGAAAATGTTTTTTTATGCAGCACTGCAAGTAACTGGTCAGGATAAAGCTTCACAACGTGATGCATTTGTATCTGTAAATATCTATATGGTTTAATAGACTGAATGTATCACAGAGTAAGAGTAGTAACAATAGTGTCAATATTGTTCTGTGGATAAATCCTCGTTGAGTTGCTGCAGTAATAAACGGCAGAAATTCTGCAGCCGCAGTAATAAACTTCTTTTTATCTGGTTTAATTCATTTTACTCACTACTCTTTTGATTCAACAATCATCCATTTCAAGTATTTTTCCATATATATTGTCATAAATATTATCTGAGTTGTTTGGATCCACAAGAACAAAAATACAGGTTCATTAAGACAATAGTACTAATTCTGTAATGGTTCTGGTTGGTGAGCATATATATGGGTGGTCCCTTTTCATCCTTTCACTGATTGCAGGTTTCTACTAGTGGGTGTGGTCACTTAGGTTTCAGGATTCACGCCTGGCCACCATTTTCTCAGGAGTCCTGTGTTTCATGGTACAGATAGCTTTCCTACATGGACATTATACCACTTCTGAGGTTTTTAGCTATCTCTCCTGCATACACTGTGCAATAATTTCAAACGTTACACGCACCTACAGCTCAAAATGTACGACGAAACCACAGGATTTAAAAGTTCACAGCTCACAATGTATGTTCTCACCCTGCGCGGCCCTGATGCCACCTTACAACAGACTCTTAAAACTTGTGTTTGTTTTTCTCCTGACTTTACGATTCCTGATGGGGAGGTGGTCGTGAGAGGCTCATTTCCCCTCATTACCCCTTGTAAACTACATGATGCACAACACACGATCAGCCTGAAAGTCGGCCCGATGGAAAAATTCTTGCACAACGAGAATCTGCTCGAAATGGGCAAAAAATAGTACAGTATATGCCTGACTTTATAGTTACCACCTGCCTCGCAGGTTTAAATGCTCTCTTCAAGAGAAACTCAGATCAACATCATTATATCTTCCCCACCATAATTAAATATTAAGCTCCAGAACATTATCTTTTCCCTCTGTGCCACTTAGAGCCGGTTAAACTAAATCAGCTCAGTAGGTTCTACCCATGTGTTGGTTAGTTTAGTCATTAAAATGATGGACATGAAGTCAGTTTGAAAAAGAATATATAATGATGCATTCATTCCAACCCAATAATAAATGTTAAGTACATGGGGTGAGGGTGGCATAGGAGGGTCGCCAGTTGTACCTCAGCTCTGTCCATCTCATTCGATGTGTTCTTAACGAGGAATCTTTAAATAATTGCCTTCTGATGGTGGTCAGATGGTCCAGTGGTACCTACTGTATGAAAGACTCACTTCAGTCAGTGTGCTCCAGAGCAGCTGGGTTACAATCTAGCTTGCCAAAATCAGTGTGTGAATGAATAAACATAGGGAAGTACCATGTAAGTTCATGTCATTAAGATATAATTACACACAAAGCAGGAAGTCATGTGATCGCATACTTGTCACATGACTACTTGGAGTTGGAGTCAAATCAGCTCAAATAAGAAAGAAAACAGAAGAAAATAAAACAGACGCTGAACAAAAGCATATATGATTTACTAAAGGATAAAAAATTTCATAACCTACATATATATTTATATTTATATATATAAATGTAATTGATAATACTTTTTTTATGTTTTAACTTTTCAACTGTGAAAATTGGTAACATTTTATCAAGAATCCTGTCTGACTGATAGTTTTCTTGGGCTGGCTGTTTCTCTCCCTGTTCTGCTTATTTTGGTCTGTTTACACCAAAAGCAAACAGATCGCTGAAGGCAGGAGAGAGGCTGTGTCAGACAGGAAGTGGACAGCGGTACATCAGAGAAGCCCCGAAATTCTGGATTTTCAAGTCTGCCATCAGCCAGTTTAGCCTGTCATCAGTGGGTTAAGCCTTTATTTGCCCCTTCTTGCTACCTCTATGCTATACTTGTCACTATCTGGTTTAGTTGTCATCTGTCAGCTAAAGTGTGCTGCCAGATTCCTGTCTAAGATGGATTTAGAGAACAGCTGTTTTTAACAGACAGAAAGTACATTCAGTGTTTAATTGGTAAACCTCGCTTGAGAAAGTATAAAGTACACATATAGTATATGTTCTTAAGACTATGTAGTACAGTTGAGTTTTATTAGCTTGGCTTCAAGTTATGGACTAAAGTATGTTTATCATGGAGTTTATAATTGATAATTGTTGTTAATAAATTCATATTTTTGGATGGAAGTCGCTGTCAATTTCTTTCAGAAGTGTGACTGTGATTAAGCTTGGATAACACTTTAACTTTAATTCACAGCTGTCTGGTTGTGAATTCAGAGGAAAGCACATGACAGTCCAAATACAATTTGTTTATTAAATAATATTAATGCAACCAAGAGCAGGATATTCACTACATGAGTGGGTTCTCTCTGGATACTTTAGCTCTATTCCAAACAACTAGCTCCATAGGTGGCTCTGTTTAAGAAAGAAACAAACAACGTTAAGCAGAGAAGCACTGAGTTGGTTTTTATGTTTAACTTCCTTTCAGATGCCCACCAATTTATTGTCATTTCATTGTCACAAGCCCAGTGTAACAATATTCACTCTCTCCATTTAACCCATCCTTGGGGAGCAATGGGCTTCTATTGTGAGGTGCCAGTGTGGGATTAAGGGTGTTTCCTCAGGGACCCAGAGTAGAGGCTGTGGGATTTGGGCTTAAACTCAGAACCTCTGGATTCCAAGCTCTATGCCCTAACCTCTTGCCACTCCCTGACGGCATTGGAATCTGTGTTTCATTGCATTTTTGTGCAGTTTTTGAACCTTTCTTTTTTGTGAAATATAAATAAAAAGTTTACTCACTTTTACTGTATTTGCTTGCAAGACCTAATATAGGGAAGTGAAATGATACTATGCTGAAAATTGTCTTAAGTAAATTGTTTGTTTCATACTTTTCAAGCACTCTGAACAGCAGCTTAATTTGATGTTTTGTTTTTTTTTATGTCCGTGGTAGAAACATATATCTATTCATGAGAAAATCACCATGTGTGCAGAGCTCTATTCTCACCAGTAACCTTTAATACAGAATAAAGGCTGTCAGGTTTCTCAGGGTTGTGTTTGCATATATATTAATTTTTTTTTTCCTCTTAATAGAGATCCTTCTTTTGGGAGGTTTATAAAAACACATTTGTGAAAATTATGTCCCTATCCTGTTTTACATAAAAGCTTTTTTTATAAACCTTACAGACGAAGGATCTGTATTAAGAGGAAACATTTTTAAATAGATGCAAACTCAACCGCCAGAAAAATTACACCCTGTATCAAATGAAGCAGGGGAAAATCCAGCTGCAAACATGCTGTTTATCCACTGCTAGATATATTTTCTACCATGGACATTTTTTGGCTTTTAAATAACAGCTGTGTTGGTTTACAGACTGTTTGTAGAATAAACTCATCACTTGGTCAGAAAACCACAGTTAAAAGCTGCACTGTTGATAAATCTACATTCATTTTAAATAATTTATTAGCAAACTTTGACAATGCGTTATGTAAAAACTTGTTTTTTTTTTGTTTTTTCATTCATTTGTTTAGCTGAAGTGTTTCTTTGCTGTCCTTGTTTGATAAATATAATTAATTTGTTGTTTTTTTATATTTAGAAGAAGAAAGTGTGTAAGAGGGTGTTCTGGTTGGATAGGACCCATGCATTGCATTAAGTGGACCCGTACAGAAGGGTACACAGTACCATCACTTCAGAGTTCACAGCATGTAGCCTGTTTGTTTTGTGGAAGTGCGTTTGCCTAAGTAGATGTACAGTAGGTGTGTTTCTGTGTTGGAGAGAACAGGAAAAGTTAAGGAAAATGGATGATGTTGAACTGGCTTCAAAGAGGGTTAAAAGACACAAACTGGAGTAGAGTTAGATGACAGCAGCTGCAGCACTCTCAAACAGCCCTCTGGCTCTACATATGAAGAGGGAGGACTGACTAGGCAAGCTAATGTTAGTACATGCACTCAGAGGCGTGCACAGACATTTTGGGGGGCAGGTGCTCAGGAGGTGGGGGAGGGCACTTTTTAGCGCACGTGGAACACTTAATTATAAAAAAATAAAATACACACGCATGTTGAATGAAATTTGACTTTTATTTGTAACATTCTCTAAACGTGAGTTTTCAATGGAAAAAAGTCACACCACCAACAGAACAGTGGTCTCCCTCATCCTGGTCTTTTTCTGTCTCTGTGTCTTCCCTGAACTCTTCCTCATCTCCTGTCCTGGTAGATGTTGATTGTATAGAGCTTCCCTGCTGTGACTGGCTACAATATAATAATAACAACCATCATGACAATAATAATGATAATAATAATAATAATAATAATATAATAATAATAGCTTTAACAAATATGCCACATTAGTTTAAATAATGGGCTATTAGGGCAACATGACTGGAAGTCTTGTCACGTGGATATGACTTATGGTAGCCAACAAAATAATAGCTATTTTAATACCTGCTGATTTTGTACAAACCACTTAAAAATAAAATGTGAACAGCTTTTAAGACTTTTCAATACGATTAACCCTCCTTTCTTGGCATTGTGCTGCAATTACTAAATCAATACACAATTAAGACAATAAAGAGACCAAAATGTGTTTATGTTTCCTAACAAAACCTATACAACAGAAAACGTTTGTCTTAACACATAGATTTGCAATTGCAAACTCTACCGAAATTAAAATCTGGTCGTCCTCACGTTTTCTGTCATTGACTTGGGCTACAGTGTAAAACTTTATCTAGCCTAACTAGTTTATCAGGTGACCAGTTGGCAAAAATGCTTGTTTGGTGCTGCTGAATGAGACATTTTAATGCACAACAAAATGATTTAGCTTGATTTGTATATTACCTGGCTAATGGGGCACGGGAGAAGCAGCCTGTCAGCGACCGTTCCTGCTATCTGAAGACGCTTACTGAACTGCTATGATGCTGCGCATCTGGCATGCCCTGCGGGCGACCGCGCGAGTTCACGTGACAAAGGAAGAGAGAGAGGCTGGTCGGGTGTGCGCAAGAAGGTGGCTTATTTCGCGGCATTGTTTCAGTCGCTTTTAATGGCTCAGGTTTTCAAAAGATCATTTCAAAACCGACCTCAGTAAAATCTTAATAATATTAACAATAAAAAAAAAAAAAAACAAGTTTCAAAAGGGCATTTTCGTTGATAAAGGGCAAACTTCCTAGTGCTTTAGTCTGTTCAAGATCAGGGAAACTGATCAGAACAGGAAGGCTCGGAGGTCCAGGTGTCCGAAGCCTTTTCAGGAATAGCGATGAGAACAGGAACAGACTGGTTCAGGGTTCCAAGAGTCCACATTGTTCAGGCAGAAGGTTTAGATGGGAACAGACAAGCTCAATAGTTGAGAGGCAGAACAGGTGAGGATAACAGGAACCCTGTGGTGCGCTAAAAACTCGCTCTCTCCACTGAGCAAAGACAGGAACAGGGCAAGCTCTGTGGATAAAAGACAGAAAATTATCAGGAAAACTATGAAACACTAAAACCCTCTCTAACCACTGGCCCCCAAGAACATGACCAGGTTGAATCTGGCCCAGATAGCTGGGACTGAGCTGGTGTCTATTCAGTCTATATCAAACCTCATCTAAGAACCAGAGAGAGTTATATCACTGTGCACAGACCGTTGATCAGTGCCTTCTTGTCAGAATGTATCCCCACTGTTCTTCTAAATAAGTTAAAAAACAATCCACTGGACTTTGTTTCCTAATGAAAAACAAGGCTTTGATGGGCTCCTGTATAAAGCCTCAAACTCAACGCTAGTACTGACAGTTTGAATTGAAAAAGCTTCCTGGATGGGAAGCAAAAGATCTTCAAACTTGGAGACAAATTCCAGTGGATTGTGTTTTAACTTGTTTGGAGTGACTCTGACCTGGATGACTGAGAATCTTCAACAGCATATCCTTACTTTTCGCTGTTTACTTCAAGTGAGAGAACTCTAAGAGCGATATGGGACAAAATGCTCAGGGTGCATGTTTTTTCTTCAGGTATTGATATGAAGAGGGATTCAACAGAGAGAGTAAAACAAGTGCAATATATGAAGATCTCAACTCCGTATCCTTTGTTTTCTGTCTTGCAGTCATGTATGAATCCCTCACAGAGCTTAGTGATCCATTCAGAATCCTTCGGAGCAGAGACATGATAGAGCCTGAAGTAGACAAGCTGTTGGCCGGACAGATTTCAGTGTTTGAATCCATGGTTTCATCAACAGGCCCGTACACAGAAGCAGTTCTTCAAGCTCAGAAAGAAATCTCTTTAAAGGACATTTCATACAATGCAAAACCTAGTTTACATTGTCATAGATGAATAACAATAGTTCAGTGGTAAAATGGATGTACAGAGATGTTCAAACCCCATTGATACCTCCTTTCTATGCAAATTTCACAATTCCAAACTCCCACTATAAAACAAACGAAGCCCCGAGTTGATATAAACTCGGGGTTGCTGCCTTTTTTGGTTCTGGCCTATACTTTTGTCATGCCCCGAATTTTACATACAGACCAGCCCACTGGTTCACTGGCCCAAGAACATGAATAGAGGTCGTAAAGATGTAAGACACTAGTTTAGCTGTTTAGCCTACAGTTGGGTTTACTTCTACAAGAATTAGAAAGCAGGCAGGTTCTCTATTGGTTCCTTTGCGTAAATGCAGTGTTCCAGACTGCACAGAAAAAGGGGACATTTTTCACAGTCTTTTCAAGGATCCAAAGACTCAACAGTAGGGTGGCCAGATGTCCGGCTTTAGGGCGGACAGTCCGGATTTTCATTGCACTGTCCGGCGTCCGGCGCCGCATCCAGCCGGACGTGTATTTGCCCTCCTTTACACCCAGATTCCACATACTCTGTCAGTGCTCCGCTCCGCTCAAGTACGTCGTGCGAAGTACTTGTCTGTCATGTAAATCAATGAGAGCTGTTCCACATCCTCCGCTACTCCTCCGCACGTCTCTGTCCACGTACGTCTTCTCCGTCTTTCACCGTCAAAATACGGAACTGAGCTCTTTTTGTCTCCGCTCCCGTCAGTCCAGATCAAGACCCGCAATTGCAATCGCACCAAACAGGATAAAGAATGTAGTGAAGACCCGGTTTGTCAAATTAAATTATAGTAAAAACAGGTCGGTTACTAGAAATTAGAGCATAGTTCGTATATATTCCCAAAATTAAGAGCAATTAATTAAATAACTGGATGCAGACTATTGGTGCTTCAACAGACCAAAAAATTCTTATTGCAGGAATGGATGAAGAGATGATGAGTTTGGAAGCGGAGAACAAACATAGTTCATACAAACTATGGATGATCCTGTTTATTCCTGTTACAAAAATCCACAGCAGAAAGAGAAAATATTTGGGCAGAAACTGAACATCTGCTGGATGATGATGGGGATTTTTTTTAATATGTCATATTAAATTAAACATTCACAGGGTTTATACCGGAATGAGGAACTCTAATTTAATGCTCTTTTAATGCTATTAGAAATAATTTTAATTTCATCAACAAGTATCATGTACACAAGTTATTAGTATACATGAAATAAGGAGCTGTAAGCACAGTTCCATGACTCAAGTTTGTGTATATATATATATATATATATATATATATATATATATATATATATATATATATATATATATATATATATATATATATATATATATATATATATATATAGATATATATAGATATAGATAGATAGATAGATAGATAACATGGTGAAATCATCTTTACTCTCGACAGGCTGCAGCCATGTCACGAATTCCTCTTTTCCAGCCACTTTTTGACATTTGTATTGTCCTATTCTCTAGCTCTCTCTCCGCCTCAAGCTTCTTTTCCAAACAACTGCTTTATGATCAATTGCAGCAGTTCTGCTCAAATTAATCGTGTCAAAAAATAGTCACTTTTTAAACACCACAATGTATTAAATAAATACAAATGCTGGGAACCAATTCTTTTTTTACATCTCTTTAATATTTTGTTCTATTCAACTACACAAGCATCATCTTTAAACTACTAAGAATTGTACTATAAATGTGACTTTACCCGATTCTTATGTACACCTTAGTAATTGATATGCCGCACAATGTCCTCCTTTTTGGTGCAATAGAAATGGCCACCCTACTCAACAGGCATGGAGTATGATTGTCTATCAGAAAATCCCTGCAAAGTTTGATGCTCAGCTGTTCATTTGCTCTAAGCATTTTACCGAAGACAGCTTTTAAGATCTTGGACAGTTCAAAGCAGGATTTGCTAAATACCTGTTGATAGCAATGCTAGCATATCATATGTATCAGCATGCAGAATGTGTTACGACTCAGTTTGTTAGCAATGGGTGTAATGTTAGTTCATTTCCCTGTTCATTTCGTTGTTCATAATGTTAACCACCTAAGTCGATTGTGTTACCACTTTTAGAAGTGGAAACGAGGAGTAACGTAACCATTATCATTTAAAGTGATTTCAGAGCACATCTCAAGAACAACAAAAACAACCACGGTCAAAAGTAGCAGTGTGCTAAACAGATCCCCCGAGTGTGGCGTCTCACAAGACGCAGCTTTCTTTTACTACATTAAGACCTCACCAATGAATCAAAGGTAAAGGTTCTCATAATTCTTGTTTTATGAATATTAGCAGACGTGTTATGGTGTTTCTGTGCATTATTACTGGGTAGCATTTAGCAGATAATTGCTGTCCAATACTTAGCTTGATGACTGGGTTCATTTTTGAGCCATTAAAAAAAAAATTAAAGAAGTATTCTGCAAATGACTTAATAACTTACATTTAGTTTTGTCAGGGATGCTGGTAAAAGTTTTTTGTTGGGTATATATACAAAAGATATGACTGATTAGTTAAGTATATGTTGTATCACAGCAGTTCGGCACTGAGCAATTTGTAAGTCACCCCACTTACCTTCAGCTGTCTGCTGCCATTTACTTTTGCGGAGATTCATTTTCAAAGATGGAAAAATTTATCATTGTAAAAATGTATCATACAAACACTTCCTACAGGTGTTTGTATTTCACTGATGACTTTCCAACTGATCCACATTTAATTATTTTATAGATGTTTGATGCAATAAATCTGATAAGACACACGTATGATGCCTTCAGAGGACATACCAGAACATACCTGGAACCAGCTTTAATTCACAGCTGGAGTGAATGGCAATCTACAAAGCTTCAAATGCTCAGTGAGGAAAACAGCATTATTCTTGGGGGTGATATCCTCTCCTGTGGAACCAACTACCAGTTTTAGTCCGTGAGGCAGACACTCTGTCTACTTTTAAGGCTAGGCTTAAAACTTTCCTTTTTGATAAAGCTTATAGTTAGGGTGGCTCAGGTTATCCTGAGCTGTCTTTAAAGTTATGCTGCTATAGGCTTAGACTTTTGGAGGACATAGGGACTCCCATTTCATCATTCTGCTTCATTCTCTCTCTGTTCTCCTATTCTGCAGAATCTGTTTGTTCAATCTCTAACGTTCTGCTCTCTCTGCTTTTCCTCAGAGTAGCTTTGCCTCGTCTGTTCCTGTTTGGCTGTGACGTCATCCAGGAAAGAAACATCAGCTGTGCTGCTTCCATCAACAACCTTGTTTGTAGATGTTGGAGATCGGCCTGTTTTCCAGTGTGGTCCTGTTTCTCTGGCCGTGGCTGGGTGGATGTGCTCTCTTCATCCTCTGGCATGGGAGCTGCCTTGGAGCTCGTCTGCCTGGCTGTGTATTTCCTGGACGGGGCCGCCTTCTACAGCTGCTTTTTGTATCTCTGCTTCTGTCTCCTTGAACCCCAGTCGGCCTCGGCAGATGGCCGCTCACACTGAGCCTGGTTCTGCTGGAGGTTTCTTCCTGTTAAAAGGGAGTTTTTCCTCTCCACTGTCGCTACAAGCGTGCTTAGTGTGAGGGATTGTATTTGAGTCAATGCAATCAACTGGTTTTCCTTAGATAGAAAACTTTGTATCAATTTGACTGTATGATCTGGTTGAACTGTAAAGTGCCTTGAGATGACATGTGTTGTGAATTTGGCGCTATATAAATAAACTGAATTGAATTGAATTGAAATGCGAGCAAACTCACCAGGTACACAGTTTTAGGTGAGGTGTTTTCTTACATCCAGGAGCGGATTTAGGAAATTTGGAGCCCTAGGCAAAGACAGGCTTGGGACCCTCTGAACTGCAGCAGGGCCAAGCTCAATTCTTGGCAGTGGCAATGTTGTGACACTTCCAGTGGCTCATGTGACACTTCCTGTGGCTCGTTGCGACACTTCCGGTTGCTCTTTGTGACACTTCCTGTGGCTCGTTGTGACACTTCCGGTGGCTCGTTATGACACTCCCGGTGACTCGTTGTGACACTTCCTGTGACTCGTAGTGGCACTTCCTGTGGCTCGTAGTGGCACTTCTGGTGGCTCGTCGGGCTGACACTGCTTAGCAATGGCTGGCACGGCATATTACTCACACCATTTTGGCTGCTGCAGAAACCGTTTTCCAGCAAATAACTTATTTATAGTACCTCTATGTACACTGTTGTTTCAATATTGTGATGTGACTGTCACGCTAGTGGCAGGTGCCAGCAGAACCTGTCACCCTAGTGGCTTCGTAGTGGTGAGTAAAAGCAGAAACTCTCACCCTAGAGGCCTAGTGACGGGTGCCAACAGAAACTGTGACCCTGGTGGCAGCATAGTGGCAGATATTTCTGGCTTCCTATTGGCAGATGAACTACTTCGTTCTATAAAGTAAATGTGACTTAATAAGTTTATTAAACAGAATAACATAATGTTAAAACAACAAGCTACTTAGAGGTACTATAATACGTTATTTGCCGAAAACATTAAGTTAAAAATAAATAAATAAATAAACAAATAAATATTTAAATATGTTATTAAACAAAAAGCGGCTTTTGTAGGCCCCCACAAATGGTGAGATCAGTAAACCTGGGAGTTGATCAGGAAGCCTAGTGGCAGGACAGCCGGACTGCCACACTAGTGGCAGGTGCCAGCAGATCCTGTCACCCTAGTGACTTCGTAGTGGCGGATGCCACTGGCCTCAATGAGTTTCGATGCATTTTATTCAGCAATGACATCACAATATTAAAACAATCTACTTAGAGGTACTATAAATACGTTAGTTGCCGAAAAACGGCTTCTGCAGCACCCATAATGGTAAATGTGAAGCTGATGTGGCAGACTGTCAGTCTCATGGCTGTTTCTATCAAAGTTTTCAAGCTCTCTAAAGATTAACTTAAGTTTGACTTTTTCACAAAATGTCCTTGGCAGAAAATATATCTAGTAGTGAGAAAATCACCATGTGTGCAGAGCTGGATTCTCTGCTGTAACCTTTAATACTAAATAAAGGCTGTCACTTTCTCAGAGTTGTGTTTGCATATATATTAAAAAATGTTTCCTCTTAATACAGATCCTTCTTATGTGAGGTTTATAAAAATGCTTCTGTGAAAATTCTGTCCCTATCCTGTTTTACATAAAAGCTATTTTAATAAACCTTACAGACGAAGGATCTGTATTAAGAGGAAACATTTTTAAATAGATGCAAACTCAACCGTCAGAAAACTGACGCCCTCTATCAAATGTAGCTGGGGAAAATCCAGCTGCAAACATGCTGTTTTTCTCACTTCTAGATATATTTTCTACCGTAGACATTTTTGACTTTTAAATAACATCTGTGTTGGTTTACAGACTGGTTGACAAACTGTGGTTGTTACGAATAAAGTCGTAACAACCACAGTTAAAAGCTGCACTGTTGATAAATCTACATTCATTTTAACATAATTCAATAGCAAACTTTGTCAATACGTTATGTATAACTTTGGCGATTTTTGTTTGATTCATTTGATTTTGTCATTCATTTGATTAGCTGCAGTGTTTCTTTGCCATCCTTGTTTGATAAATATAATTAATTTGTTGCTTTTTTTCTGTAGAAGAAAATGTGTAAGAGGGTGTTCTGGTTGGATAGGACCCAACCAGTGTATTAAAGGGGAACGCAATTTTTTGTTTACATCGGGCCTGTCAGGGTTAGTTGAGGTTTGAGGACCCAAACGCAGAGGCAGAGAGGCTGAGGAGATTTCTGGGAGTTTTAATGGGGCAAAAACAGTAAACAAAGGCAGGAATCCAAAAATCCAACTAATAATCAAAAGCAAACCAGAGATAAGGAAACATCTGGGGAAAACCAAACACGAGGAGCCAGGGAGAGACGAGGAATAGGCCGGCCGCAGGGCCGGAGGCGAGGTAGAGTCTCTGGAGGACGACGGCTCTGACACTGGGGAAACCGGCCCGCAAAAGGGCTCTGACACTGGGGAAAATGGCCCGCAAAAGGGCTCTGACACTGGGGAAACCGGCCCACAAAGGGCTCTGACACTGGGGAAACCGGCCCACAAAGGGCTCTGACACCAGGGAAACCGGCCCACAAAGGGCTCTGACACTGGGGAAACTGGCCCACTAAAGGGCTCTGACATCGGGGAAACTGGCCCACTAAAGAGCTCTGACAGTGGGGAAACTGGTCCACTAAAGGGCTTGGGATGTGCTGGCTGACGGGGAACTGATGGAGGTTGAAGGAAAGGGAATAGATCTTCTCTTTGCCCATAAAAGTAGTCCCATAACTCGAACTCCTCAATATGGGGTGGTCTGACTGCAGTGGGTGTAATCATGGCGACTGAATTTAAACCTCTAACTCGAGGAGCTAACTGCTGGTCATGGAGGTGACGGCCAAGGCCATAGGGGAAATTGACCTGAAGAAGAGTGGGATTGAAGCAGGCGTCAGGCTGACCTGCCGGAAATGGAGTGGGGGCGTCAGGCTGATCCGCCGGAGAGGGAGTGGAGGCGTCAGGCTGACCCGTCGGAGAGGGAGTGCAGGCGTCAGGCTGACCCGCCGGAGAGGGAGTGGAGGCGTCAGGCTGACCCGCCGGAGAGGGAGTGGTGGCATCAGGCTGACCCGCTGGAGGGGGTGTGGATTTCCTCCCCTTGGCGGCGCTGACGCCTGGAGGAGGCAGACGGCATGAGGGGACTGACAGCTGGAGAAGGTGGAGGAACCGGACCGGAGGCGATTGACAGCAGAGTAGGAAGGAGGTGAAGTGATGGTTTGGGTGGTGGAGGTCTGTTGAAGAGTTGGGCGCTGGCAGCTTGGTGGTTCCGCTCCAACTCTTCAAACAGTTCAGACAGCACTGGGGGAGAAATGAGTTTGGAGTTTGTGAGGAGAATTTGCCTTAGTTGGCCAGCCGCACTCACCCTCTCCTCAGGTGGGCTGAGATTGGCAAGAGTGTCCAGAGCCTTTCCCAGCTTTAGGAAGAAATCCCTCAGGGTGTCCAGACTGGGCTCTGCTGGGTCCATTGTGGTTGGTTCCTATTGTCAGGGTTAGTTGAGGTTTGAGGACACAAACGCAGAGGCAGAGAGGCTGAGGAGATTTCTGGGAGTTGTAATGGGGCAAAAACAGTAAACAAAGGCAGGAATCCAAAAATCCAACTAATAATGAAAAGCAAACCAGAACTAAGGACACATCTGGGGAAAACCAAACACGAGGAGCCAGGGAGAGACGAGGAACATAGACCACAGCATGGGAAGAAAGCAAAGACAAGCAACCAACAAAGAGTGACGCAGAGGGAGAGCATATATAGCAGAGAGAGGAAAAGGGAGGGCTAACAAGCAGACAAGGAGCAGGTGTGAGAGGAGACAACGAGGGAGCCAAGGGGAAAGGAACATACACACACAAGAGGGCAATAGAGGACAACAGAAAAACATGAAAACTAACATAAATCTAGAAATTACAACAAAACTGGAATTAAACCAATAAAACTAGAAAACAAGGAGCAAAGTAAAGAACAACAGAACCAAGACCATGACAGGGCCCTTGATTTTACGTTGTACATCATGTTCTAGTCACCCACATGAGTTTTATGTCATTTGGAGCCGTTCTGAAGATATTCCATTATATCCAAGTAACGTCTTCCTATGGAAAAACGACTTGAAGGCACAAAATAAACTGTTCATAATATATTCTTTATGGTACGCCAGAATTCATAACTTGTAGGCGACTCATTGTCCCCCAGACATCCACGGTTATATTTTTTATATAGGACTGACTCAGCAAGCTAACGTTAGAACATTCACATCCATTGGGTACCTGATACCGCACAAACACCTTTTGCTGTTGATTTAGCTGCCAAAAGAGAAATCAACAAAAATGTAAGACAGGATCACCAGCAGCCAGGCTGATGGTCAAAGGATCAAGTGCCGTATTTTTGCTCACAGATCAACTGGCCAAGACAGAAACAATGGACCTTGTGAGAGCAAGGTCCTAGGATAGCAAGAGAAAGTAGAGGATGTTTAATTACTGGATTTGATGATGACAAGGGAAGAAAAGGAAATGTATTGGAGATTTAAGATGCTACATAAAAGCAGTAGAGATTAAAAAGCTGGTATCAGCAATGAAAATTTTACAGCAAATTCAAAAATGGGACAAGCTGAATATTCCAATCATTTCACAACAACGGCAAGGACAACACCGGAGTAAGGATGCCACCAAAGAGTCTGTGGCTTCGAAATGACAGGGAAGAAGACAACGAATCTCAAGTGACATCTGAGGTGCCAAAATGCTGCCATATGGAAGAAGGTCAGGAACGGGTGGGCCTGTAGTAGTAGGAACGGGCGTGCGCATGTAGATGTGTGTGTGCATTCCTGTGCCTGTATATCAGAATCAGACATACTTTAATAATCCCGGAGGGAAATTACTTGAGGGAGGCGTTGTAGAGATTGATGACCACTGGCAGGAATAATTTCCTGTGGCACTCTGTGGTGCATCTGGGTAAAAGGAGTCTTCTGCTGAAGGAGTTTGTCTGCTGGACCAGTGTGTCATGGAGGATGGGAGTCATTGTCTAAGATGGACTGAAGCCTGGACAGCATCCTCCTCTCTGCCACGGTGGTCAGGGTGTCCAGCTCCTTCCCCACAATATCACCGGCACTCCTGATCAGTTTGTTCAGTTTGTTGTTGTCAGCGACCCTCAGCCCACTGCCCTATCATGTAACAGCAAAGAAGAGCGTGCTAGCAACAACTGACTCACAAAACATCCTCAGCATCACCCTATAGATCTTAAAGGACCTCAGCCACCTCAGGAAAAAGAGTCGGCTTTGGCCCTTTTTGAAGACCACCTCAGTGTTTCTAGTCCAGTCCAACTTATTTTTAAAGTACACTCCCAGGTACTTATAATCCTCTACAGTGTCAACAGGAACCCCCTGGATGGAAACAGGGGTCACAGGTGTTTTAGTCCTCCTCAGATCCACTATTAGCTCCTTAGTCTTCACATTGAGCTGCAGGTGGTTCAGCTCACTCTAAGTGACAAAGTTCCCCACCACAGTCCTGTATTCACTCTCCTTACCCTTTTCAATGCAGCCAACAATTGCTGAGTCATCAGAAAACTTCCGAAGGTGGGAGGACTCAGTGCAATAGTTAAAGTCTAAGAATTTTACCGAAGACTGCTTTCAAAACCCGGAACGAGGGGCCGCTCAGACCAAAAGGTCATCCCAATCGCAAGCTGTAATTATTATTTTGTTGAGCTGTAGACAGCAATGCTAGCATATCTTATGTACCAGCACTCAGAATGTGTTACGGCTCAGTTTGTTAGCAATGGGTGTAGTTATTTTATTTCCCTGAATGTATTTCGTTCGAACGAATAACACGTTGATACGCAAATCAACACAAACCATCTGTATCATTTGTAGCACACCCAATTAGATTGCCGTATTACCGTAAATACTCCAATATAGGCCGGGGCCTTTATCGCAGTCAGGTGCACCTTGGTCCAGGCCATCATTGGAAGGAGGCCAGAATCAGAGGCAGGCCTCTATTTCCACCCGATCAAAACAGACCACCAGCGGAATGAACAAAAACAGTTTGTGTCTCTTTGAACCGATAAAATACTAGGTTCACTTATTGAAAAAGTACAGTTACCATAACGATATATAGAACATTATTCAGACATCTTCCAGCAGCTGCAATTTTTATGCACGGCAATACGAAAAAAAAAAAGACACAGAATGGAATCTCGGCCAAACAAAGTTTAAAAAAAAAAAAAAAAAAAAAAAACGGAAACTGTTCTGCCATCACAGCCGGTCATAAAAACCAAACAATCCGGCCTGCTGTCTGCAGCACTGTCTGCGCTAAGGACGGGACTTCCCATGCTTACGGCTTGGATTCGTCAGCAAACACTGCCCCCCTGTGGTACTTGCATGTTACTATCACAGGTCGCTGAGGACTGCCCAGGAACATCGTTGGTTCTAATTATAGCCCCGGCCTGTATTAGCCTCCGGCCATTATTTGCCTCCGCCGACAGCAAAACCGGCCATTATTAGAGACCCGGCTGCTAATGGAATACAGGCCAATATCAGAGGATTTACGGTAATGTTGTGATGTTAACTTAATATACTGCATTAAAAGTTTTATAAAGTACCATTTACTTGATGGAACAAAGTGGTTTAAGCCTTTTAAACATGACACCAATAGCAAAGCAGACAGTGGTTCTTTTGATTACTATGTTAATAACTGTGGATAGTTCAAACGCTTAAACTACTTTGTTTCATCAAGTGAATGTGAGTTTACAAGAGTTTCAATGCAGTTTATTGAGCAATAATATCACAATATTAAAACAACAATCTACTTAGAGGTGCTATTAATAAGTTATTTGCCGAAAAACGGCTTCTGCAGGTCCCCAAACTATGTCAGTAAAGATGGGAGCCGATTGGGTGGCCTGGTCACAGCACAGCCGGACTGTCACACTAGTGGCAGGTGCCAGCAGAGGCTGTCACCCTAGTGGTGAGTGAAAGCAGAAACTCTCACCCTTGAGGCAGCGTAGTGGCAGGTGCCACCATAAGAGTTTTAATGCAGTTTATTAAGCAAAATAATGTCACAATATTAAAACAGCAATCTACTTACAGGTGCTATAAATACATTATTTGCCAAAAACGTCAAGTAAAAATAATAAATAATTAAATACGTTATTTGCCAAAAAGCGGCTTTGCAGCCCCCCAAACACTGTCAGTAAACCTGGGAGCCGGTCGGGCAGCCTACTGGCAGTACAGCTGTACTACCACACTAGCGGCAGGTGCCAGTAGAGCCTTTCACCCTAGTGGCTTCGTAGTGGCGGGTGCCACTGGCCTCCTAGTGGCAGATTAACTACATCGTTCCATAAAGTAAATGTGACTTTATGAACGTTTTAATACAGTTTATTAAGCAATAACATCACAATATTAAAACAACAATCTACTTACTACTACTATAAATCAGTTATTTGCCAATAAAACGGCTTCTGCAGCTGAAACAGTGTCAGTAAATGTGGAGCTGATCTGGCAGACTGTCAGCCTAGTAGCTGCTGCCAGTAATACGCCATGCCAGCCAGCCACCGGAATTGTCACACCTCTGCCAACGCCACGAATAGAGCTTGCTTTCTCTCCTGAACTGAGAGAACAACTCATAATATTTTTAAAGAATGAAGCAAGTAGATAAAATACATGTAATTAGTTCCACACTCCATGCCAGTTATTGTCAGTAATTCACCAATAGTTATTTGCCAACTAATGAAAAAAAAAAAACTCAGTAAGAAGCAAAAAGTGATGTAGAGACAGGAGGAGCAGAAAGGAGGAGAAATTTTAAAAAGAACCAGGTTTATAAATTATTCTGAAACCTTGAGCGAGATCAGTAAAACCTTTGAACCTGTGCATTTCGTTTGCAATCTGGATTCTTTAAAAGTTGTTTCTCTATGCTGCAGCTCGCCCTGCATCAGTCCTCACAGCAGGCAAGATAGGAGAGAGCAGGAAGCGGGGTTACTAATCTTCTTGCTCTGGAAAGCAGAGTTCACTGGTTTTATTTGTTGTCGCCAGAGTCTCCAGTAGCAGAAAAAAAGTCACTAGATTTGGCGTTAGGCACTTTTTTGAAATAAAACTGCTAGAAGGGTCTGAAAAGTCTCACAATATAGCAAAAAAAGGCTAAGTTGGCAACACTGCTCTTTGCATTGTTTGTTTGCAAATAGTTTGATGCGGTCTGTTTGGACCTTTGTGAACATGTGTAGCAAATGGACTGATCCAATGTTATCAATAGCATAATTAATGTGCACAAATAAGTAATAGCTGTATCAAACATAAATGTAAACTGAGTTTAATGGGGCCACCAGGAACTTGGGTCCCTAGGCAACTGCCTAGTTTTGCCTAATGGTAAGTCCACCCCTGCTTACATCTCATGTTTTTTGACTAACAATGTAAAATCCTCTGCAAAGTATGGAAGCTAAACAATGATGGATGTGCAGACCAATGAAATTGTGGACATATAGCTGGTGCAGGTATTTCAAATCATCAGGACTAACATAATGTAATATATGCATATGCACAAGTAGTACTGACAAGTGTCATTGTGAACCCGTATAAGCATTATCTGTCTTGTCATTGTGAAACATATGTGGTCAAAATGGTCAGAAAAGTGAGTAAATAATCCAGTGTTTTGATACAGAATGTAAAAATACTTATTGGCTTCCTAATGGATTGTATTACTTATGCATCTCTACACAGAGCAATGAGGTGGGGAAAGCTCATACTTGGAAAAGGAAGGTCTCATTAGAAGCCTGGACCTCTTACATCAAATTGGTGTGAAGCTGGACTGTGTTATCAACGATTGTCACCCTCAGATACAGAAGTTCCTGAGAGAACATAAAATGACCCACTACTATGGTGTCTTGCATGTAGCACAAGGTAATGTGGCCTTTTATTTATATATTTGTTAACATGTTGTAAAGATGTACATAACTGAAAACAAGTGGCTATCTAAACTTGCACTTCGATGATTAAAATGCTTTTTCTGTTAGTTAGTAGGATTATTTTCCTAAGTGTGTGCTTACAAAAATGACAACTGTTACATTTCTGCTTTTTCCTTTAGGTTGTAGCTTGCAGGTATGCATTTCAATGAGAATACTCAGTGCCAACAATGGAAGACAGCAAGCCCCAGGACTTGTGTGCTCAGCTTACCAGACCTTCCAGGAAGGTTGCTGTTGCTGAGCATGTGTCACGGTTCAGTTGAGGGCACGGTGTCTGAACCCGACATACTGCCCTGGTGTTTCTGGAAACTCGCTCCATATGCTCAGCACCACAAAAGAGGGGATCACAACACAGACACTTTGCCCAAGGAAACCCCATCACCGGCTCACGAAAGATCTGTAGGCCAAGTGTCTGCATTGCCTTCAGAGAAATCAAAGTGGAATCAAAGTCGTCGGTCATACAGGATATCTGCGGCCAACATATATTTTCTCTCTCCTGACACATGTGTTCACAGTTTCCACACACACCTGGCAAGAGGAGATGGATGTAATTCTAAGTTCACATATGGAATGAGGGTAATAATTTCATAATCAGATGACATAATCAGCAGGACAGAAGTTAGCCTACTGCTGATTAGGTCATCTGGTTATGAGATTCTTACCTTCATTACATGTAATAATATGTACATCAGGAAGACGTCCAGTTAGCTAGGCAAGAGCCTACCATTTCTGAAGGGGCAGTTCATACAATATCTTTGTGAAATGAGTAGCCTGCTGCTCGCGTCAACAAAAATATCTCGTCTGTCAGTAAAAATATTACCTCTCGTGACATAAGAGTGGTAATATCTTTGTTGAAGTGAGGCTACTTGTTTCATCACAGTCATAACATACTGAACTGAGACTACGGATATAGTCTCTTTCCCAGCTAACTGGATGTGGTGTTGGAAGATCACATATTACTACTAATGGTACACGGAAAAGAATGTAGGTGTAGCCCGGATGTATAAATAACAGATGCATTAAAAAAAGTCTAGGTGAACATTAATAAAAAGCTGAATTAACTTAATATAAATAGTTTAAAAATGGTTAAATACATTTTTCATGGTTAATTTAAAATATTCATTTTGTAAACTTATTTACAGTGTGTTTAAACATATGTTTACACTGTTTTGTTTTAATTTTCATAAGGTTTTATTTGAGAAGTGTAATTTTCTACACTGAGGAAGTATTTTGAAGGTATTGCATGTTATGAGGGAGAGCAGCAGTGCAAAAGGAATAATAGCGCTGCTTCGGCTGACTTTAAGTCCAGGGTGATGTACATTTGTTTAGGATTTTAGACAGTAATTGATGCCGTGGGTTGTCCCTAAGATAACCCACAATAAGTACAGGTGGTTAAGTCCGTGGTAGATGACAGCAGAGCTTCTACTTTTGGGACTGTGTTCTAGCCGTTAGCTTAGCATTAGCAGCTTGCTAATGGGATATAGGCTGCCGTTCTCTTATTCAGCTGGATGTAGGAACTTGCAGAGGATCGGTACTCAACCAGAGAACAAGGGTTTGGACCCAGATAGCACTCTGAGACACCAGGAAGCGCTCATAGGACCTCTGGCACCATTGGAGACACGGATAGAAAGTTTGTGACTGGCTGTGGATCACGCACCTGGTTGGAGCTGTGACTAACTGTTAAATTATTATTATTACTAATGCTATTATTGTTATTATCGACTGACAATACTCTGATATTAATGATCCCAGCTCCTGTTTTCACAGTTCATAACCATCTATGTATAAAGTGAGAAACAGAACGATGCAGAACGACCAAAGACAGTAAACAATGCAGAGTTTATAAACAAGCAGGATCCTCACAATGATTTTACACTAACTAGTAGAAGTAACAGCCTTCTTTTAGAGCTGGAATGTAACTCACTTTTTAACACTGGATTTTATACTGTTAGCTAGGAGCTAAAGCTAACTATTTTTTACTACCAGGAATGATGATTAATAGTTAGTGTTTTTAAAACTCTTATTTAGTTTCTTTCTCTTAGTTCTCCTCCTCATCGCTCTCACAGCTCTTCCTTCATTAAGGGATAATAAATGTGCAGCCACATATCTTATATAACATATTTTATATGACTCATTTAGCCAAAGGGACATTATAAGAAAACGCACCTTTAAAGAAAATGCCACAGAAACTTTTATTCAAGCTTATTCTGCTACTTCAACCTTGGGCTGCAACTCAGTAGATGAGCTAGTAGACAACATTCAGTCTAAAGTCTCAGACATCATTAGCTGCTTTGCTCCAATTAAAGTGAAAGTCTTTTCCAGAAAGAAAAAATCTCCTTGGAGAAGTGCTCCAGCAGTTAGAAGTGAAAAAAGGGAGTGTCGAAAGCTGGACGCAGGTGGAGAAAGACGAAACTCCTGGTTCACTATGACATCTATAAAGAGAGACTTTACAGATATAGCTTACAACTGAAAAATGCAAGAGAATCTTTCTCCTCTGAAATCATTAACAAGAACATTAATAATACTTGTGCGTTATTTGCCACATTCGACAAGTTAACAAATGCTCCTGTGCCCATGGCTCCTGAACTCCAATCCACCAGGGCCTGCAATAAATTTGCTAATTTCTTTATCGAGAAAATCCTAAAGATCAGAGGACCAGTTTATACATCCATATCAAGTTCAGTACCAAAGTTGTCTCCAACTGGAATTGATCTTGACCAAATGTCCCAATTCATCCAAATAAACTAGAAAAGCTTAGAGGAAATCATTCAGCAGCTAAGTTCCTGCTCCTGCTGCCTTGACGTTCTACCCACAGCTTTCTTTAAGAAAGTTTTGCCTGTCATAGCGTCTGATTTGACTCAGATAATAAACACGTCCCTTCTGTCAGGTGTTTTCCCGCAGTCGCTAAAAACAGCAAATATCAAACCACTGCTGAAAAAGAACAATTTAGACAAACTACTACTCCAGAACTACAGGCCCATATCAAACCTCCCCTTTATCAGTAAGATTATTGAAAAAGCAGGGTTTCAACCATTAAAGACTTTCTTAAGTATGACCAGCCGCTTTGACGTTTTCCAGTCAGGTTTCCGTGCTCACCACAGTACAGAGACCGCCCTTATCAAGGAGTTTAATGACATCCGTATAAATACAGACTGTGGAAGAACCACAGTGCTGGTACTATTGGACCTCAGTGCAGCATTTGATACTGTAGATCACTCCATCCTGTTAGAGCGCCTGGAAAACTGGGTCGGCCTCTCTGGTACAGCTCTCAACTGGTTTAAATCATACCTAAAGGACAGGGACTTTTTTGTGTCAGTAGGCAACTTTACATCAGAGATGACAAAAATCACATGTGGGGTTCCCCAAGGGTCCATCCTGGGTCCCCTACAATTCAATATCTACATGCTCCTTCTTGCTCAGTTAATAAAAAACAACAACATCAGCTACCATATCTATGCAGACGACACACAGCTTTACATCACCATGTCACCAGGTGACTATGAACCAATTCAAGCACTGAGGAAATGCTTAGAAGAAATCAATGCCTGGATGTGCCATAATTTTCTTCAACTGAATAAAAACAAAACTCAAGTAATAATCTTTGGACCAATAGAGGAGAGATCTAAAGTTAGCACACAGCTTCAGTCACTTCAGCTAGTAACCACTGATCAGGCCCGAAATCTAGGTGTAGTGCTGGATTCAGACTTGAACCTCCAAAAGCATTTAAAGACAATTACAAGTTCGGCTTTCTATCACCTGAAGAACATTTCCAGGATTAAAGGACTATAGTCTCAGCATGATCCGGAAAAACTAATCCATGCGTTTATTTTTAGTCGAATTGACTACTGCAACGGTGTTTTCACAGGTCTGCCTAAAAAGTGGATCAGACAGCTGCAGCTGATCCAGACGCTGCTGCCCATGTCCTCACTAAGACCAAGAAAGTAGAGCACATCACCCCAGTTCTAAAGTCTTTACACTGGCTCCCTGTATCTCAGAGAATAGACTTTAAAATACTTCTGTTAGTCTATAAATCTCTGAATGGCTTAGCATCTAAATACATCACAGACTTGCTATCAGTGTATCAACCCTCCAGACCACTCAGGTCTTCTGGCTCCAGCCTGCTCTGCATACCTAGAACCAGAACTAAACATGGAGAAGCAGCATTTAGTTCCTATGCTCCACTTATCTGGAACAAACTTCCAGAAATATGTAAAAGTGCGGAAAGCCTGAGTTCCATTAAATCAAGACTAAAAACACATTTGTCTAGGATTGCCTTCGACTGTTCTAGTTAAACAGTTAAACTAAAACATAATTAGTTCAACTTTCTTATTTTCTTTAGTCCAACTATTTAATGTTCTTTTTTGTTTCTGCATTTTTTATTTTATTTATTTATCTTTATTTTTCCTACTTGCTTTGATTATGATTTATTTTCTTATATTTTAATCATGTAAAGCACTTTGCATTTTCTTTGTACTGAATTGTGCTATACAAATAGATTTGCCTTGCCTTGCCTTGCCTATAAGACCAGTTTACAGAAAATGATATTCTCTAAAGTAATGACTTAGTCATCAATTTATTAGGAGGACAGGGAAAATATCAGTAATTAAATACCATCTGTATGAGGAAGAACCTGTGAAAACTGATCATTGAAAACAGTTTGTGGTATTTTTTGCATCACCGGTGATTCCACCCAAACCATTCAATGGAAAATTATTATCACCTGAAATCTAACATTTTTATTGTCTGTGTTTAGCAGTAATCATTTTTACTTCCATCTAATGATTATTCATTTGTGACATTTACTCCACATGAATACATAATTTCATCATCTAAAGTCTAAAGATGTAAATATTTTCTAAACTTTATAGATCATTATAAGATCAATTCAAAAGATGTTGTTTTTTTCCTATTTTTCCTGAATGTTTTTAATATTCCACTAAAAATCTATGCTGAGATTAGACCATTTTATTTACAGGCAATACTATTTACTATATGTATGAAAAGATGAAATAAACCAAAGAAATTATAGATCTTTTGATATTAATTATGACTCACATACGGCAACCTTTTTCTAAACAGGTTAGTATTAAAAGGCATCAAATGTTGAGCAGCATTAGAAACTCATTCTCCTCTAAAAATATATTTTTAGTCCAATAACTTAAACTGTATAATTCATTAGATAGAGGACACAGTTTTAGATGCAATAAATTTATTGAAAAGCAAACAAGTGAAAAAGTCCAAAAACATCAAATATGTCTCTTTGAACGACACCACATGAGATGAGAACAATCTTGTTTAAATTAATCCACATGTTTTACTCCAACATTAGGTCTAAGAATAGATGCCTATGATCATTTACACAGAAAATACAGATTGACTACATAATCTCCAGGAGAGTAACTGCAGCTCTAATTGCTTCTAGAATAAATAAATTTCCTCCAGCCATCAATACAGTTCCTAAGTTAAAGCTTTTTTATTTATTCTATTTTATTTATAAAGCTCCCACCCCCTAAAAAAAAATTTTTGTTTGTTTTTTTCCACCACCATTAGCTTTTAAGACTATGACACCAGAGATCAGCTTAAGCTTTAATTCGTAGAACAAATGAAATTCAGTTCCTCTGAGGGATTTCTCTGGAACCACTTATGTTGTCCTCCTGCATCCATGGCTCCAGACATGTCACAGTCATTCTTCCATCTTTCTGAGGCCGGGCTCTGATTGCTGCCCCAGTTCTCCTTACAGACCCAGAACCAGGCCTTCATTAAGCAGTTGTAGCGCAGTCCCATCCAGACATAATCAGTCGAGGCCTTCTTGGCTTTCTCCTGGATCCATCTCTGCTCATCCAGGCTGGTGATGGTGACCAGGTCATGGTAGTGATCTCTGCAGTAGTATAAGGCATCCTCCCAGTTCATCTTTTCTTTCAAGGATCCAAAGACTCAACAGGCATGGAGTATGATTGTCTATCAGAAAATCCCTGCAACGTTTGATGCTCAGCTGTTCATTTGCTCTAAGCATTTTACCAAAGACAGCTTTTAAGATCTTGGACAGTTCCTAAGCAGGATTTGCTAAATTCCTGTTGATAGCAATGCTAGCATATCATATGTATCAGCATGCAGAATGTGTTACGACTCAGTTTGTTAGCAATGGGTGTAATGTTAGTTAATTTCCCTGTTCATTTCGTTGTTCGTAATGTTAACCACCTAAGTCGATTGTGTTACCACTTTTAGAAGTGGAAACAAGGAGTAACGTTACCATTATCATTTAAAGTTATTTCAGAGCACATCTCAAGAACAACAAAAACAACCACGGTCAAAAGTAGCAGTGTGCTAAACAGATGCCCCGAGTGTGGCGTCTCACAAGATGCAGCTTTCTTTTACTACATTAAGACCTCACCAATGAATCAAAGGTAAAGGTTCTCATAATTCTTATGTTTTATGAATATTAGCAGACGTGTTATGCTGTTTCTGTGCATTATTACTGGGTAGCATTTAGCAGATAATTGCTGTCCAATTACTTAGCTTGATGACTGGGTTCATTTTTGAGCCATAAAAAAAAAAATAAAGAAGTATTCTGCAAATGACTTAATAACTTACATTTAGTTTTGTCAGGGATGCTGGTAAAAGTTTTTTGTTGGGTATATATACAAAAGATATGACTGATTAGTTAAGTATATGTTGTATCACAGCAGTTCGGCACTGAGCAATTTGTAAGTCACCCCACTTACCTTCAGCTGTCTGCTGCCATTTACTTTTGCGGAGATTCATTTTCAAAGATGAAAAATTTATCATTGTAAAAATGTATCATACAAACACTTCCTACAGGTGTTTGTATTTCACTGATGACTTTCCAACTGATCCACATTTAATTATTTTATAGATGTTTGATGCAATAAAGCTGATAAGACACACGTATGATGCCTTCAGAGGACATACCAGAACATACCTGGAACCAGCTTTAATTCACAGCTGGAGTGAATGGCAATCTACAAAGCTTCAAATGCTCAGTGAGGAAAACAGCATTATTCTTGGGGGTGATATGCGAGCAAACTCACCAGGTACACAGTTTTAGGTGAGGTGTTTTCTTACATCCAGGAGCGGATTTAGGAAATTTGGAGCCCTAGGCAAAGACAGGCTTGGGACCCTCTGAACTGCAGCAGGGCCAAGCTCAATTCTTGCCAGTGGCAATGTTGTGACACTTCCAGTGGCTCATGTGACACTTCCTGTGGCTCGTTGCGACACTTCCGGTTGCTCTTTGTGACACTTCCTGTGGCTCGTTGTGACACTTCCGGTGGCTCGTTATGACACTCCAGGTGACTCGTGACACTTCCTGTGACTCGTAGTGGCACTTCCTGTGGCTCGTTGCGACACTTCCGGTGGCTCGTTATGACACTCCCGGTGACTCGTTGTGACACTTCCTGTGACTCGTAGTGGCACTTCCTGTGGCTCGTAGTGGCACTTCCTGTGGCTCGTAGTGGCACTTCTGGTGGCTCGTTGGGCTGACACTGCTTAGCAATGGCTGGCACGGCATATTACTCACACCATTTTGGCTGCTGCAGAAACCGTTTTCCAGCAAATAACTTATTTATAGTACCTCTATGTACACTGTTGTTTCAATATTGTGATGTGACTGTCACGCTAGTGGCAGGTGCCAGCAGAACCTGTCACCCTAGTGGCTTCGTAGTGGTGAGTAAAAGCAGAAACTCTCACCCTAGAGGCCTAGTGACGGGTGCCAACAGAAACTGTGACCCTGGTGGCAGCATAGTGGCAGATATCTCTGGCTTCCTATTGGCAGATGAACTACTTCGTTCTATAAAGTAAATGTGACTTAATAAGTTTATTAAACAGAATAACATAATATTAAAACATCAAGCTACTTAGAGGTACTATAATACGTTATTTGCCGAAAACATCAAGTTAAAAATAAATAAATAAACAAATAAATATTTAAATATGTTATTACACAAAAAGCGGCTTTTGCAGGCCCCCACAAATGGTGTCAGTAAACCTGGCAGTTGATCAGGAAGCCTAGTGGCAGGACAGCCGGACTGCCACACTAGTGGCAGGTGCCAGCAGATCCTGTCACCCTAGTGACTTCGTAGTGGCGGATGCCACTGGCCTCAATGAGTTTCGATGCATTTTATTCAGCAATGACATCACAATATTAAAACAACAATCTACTTAGAGGTACTATAAATACGTTAGTTGCCGAAAAACGGCTTCTGCAGCACCCATAATGGTAAATGTGAAGCTGATGTGGCAGACTGTCAGTCTCATGGCTGCTTCTATCTAAGTTTTCAAGCTCTCTAAAGATTAACTTAAGTTTGACTTTTTCAAAAAATGTCCTTGGCAGAAAATATATCTAGTAGTGAGAAAATCACCATGTGTGCAGAGCTGGATTCTCTGCAGTAACCTTTAATACAGAATAAAGGCTGTCAGCTTTCTCAGAGTTGTGTTTGCATATATATATTAAAAAATGTTTCCTCTTAATACAGATCCTTCTTATGTGAGGTTTATAAAAATGCTTCTGTGAAAATTCTGTCCCTATCCTGTTTTACATAAAAGCTATTTTAATAAACCTTACAGACGAAGGATCTGTATTAAGAGGAAACATTTTTAAATAGATGCAAACTCAACCGTCCAAACTGACGCCCTCTATCAAATGTAGCTGGGGAAAATCCAGCTGCAAACATGCTGTTTTTCTCACTTCTAGATATATTTTCTACCGTAGACATTTTTGACTTTTAAATAACATCTGTGTTGGTTTACAGACTGGTTGTAGAATAAAGTCGTAACAACCACAGTTAAAAGCTGCACTGTTGATAAATCTACATTCATTTTAACATAATTCAATAGCAAACTTTGTCAATACGTTATGTATAACCTTGGGGATTTTTGTTTGATTTATTTGATTTTGTCATTCATTTGATTAGCTGCAGTGTTTCTTTGCCATCCTTGTTTGATAAATATAATTAATTTGTTGCTTTTTTTCTGTAGAAGAAAATGTGTAAGAGGGTGTTCTGGTTGGATAGGACCCAACCAGTGTATTAAAGGGGAACGCAATTTTTTGTTTTACATCGGGCCTGTCAGGGTTAGTTGAGGTTTGAGGACCCAAACGCAGAGGCAGAGAGGCTGAGGAGATTTCTGGGAGTTTTAATGGGGCAAAAACACTAAACAAAGGCAGGAATCCAAAAATCCAACTAATAATCAAAAGCAAACCAGAGCTAAGGAAACATCTGGGGAAAACCAAACACGAGGAGCCAGGGAGAGACGAGGAACATAGGCCGGCCCCGGGGCCGGAGGCGAGGCAGAAGCTCTGGAGGCCGCCCGCAGGGCCGGAGGCGAGGCAGAGTCTCTGGAGGACGACGGCTCTGACACTGGGGAAACCGGCCCGCAAAAGGGCTCTGACACTGGGGAAAAATGCCAACAAAAGGGCTCTGACACTGGGGAAACCGGCCCACTAAAGGGCTCTGACACTGGGGAAAATGGCCAGCAAAAGGGCTCTGACACTGGGGAAACCGGCCCACTAAAGGGCTCTGACACTGGGGAAAATGGCCAGCAAAAGGGCTCTGACACTGGGGAAACCAGCACACTAAAGGGCTCTGACACTGGGGAAACCGGCCCACTAAAGGGCTCTGACACTGGGGAAACCGGCCCACTAAAGGGCTCTGACACTGGGGAAACCGGCCCACAAAGGGCTCTGACACCGGGGAAACCGGCCCACAAAGGGCTCTGACACCGGGGAAACTGGCCCACTAAAGGGCTCTGACACCGGGGAAACTGGCCCACTAAAGAGCTCTGACACTGGGGAAAATGGCCAGCAAAAGGGCTCTGACACTGGGGAAACCAGCCCACTAAAGGGCTCTGACACTGGGGAAACCGGCCCACTAAAGGGCTCTGACACTGGGGAAACCGGCCCACTAAAGGGCTCTGACACTGGGGAAACCGGCCCACAAAGGGCTCTGACACCGGGGAAACCGGCCCACAAAGGGCTCTGACACTGGGGAAACTGGCCCACTAAAGGGCTCTGACACTGGGGAAACCGGCCCGCAAAAGGGCTCTGACACTGGGGAAAATGGCCAGCAAAAGGGCTCTGACACTGGGGAAAATGGCCAGCAAAAGGGCTCTGACACTGGGGAAACCAGCCCACTAAAGGGCTCTGACACTGGGGAAACCGGCCCACTAAAGGGCTCTGACACTGGGGAAACCGGCCCACTAAAGGGCTCTGACACTGGGGAAACCGGCCCACAAAGGGCTCTGACACTGGGGAAACCGGCCCACAAAGGGCTCTGACACTGGGGAAACTGGCCCACTAAAGGGCTCTGACACCGGGGAAACTGGCCCACTAAAGAGCTCTGACACTGGGGAAACTGGTCCACTAAAGGGCTTGGGATGTGCTGGCTGACGGGGAACTGATGGAGGTGGAAGGAAAGGGAATAGATCTTCTCTTTGCCCATAAAAGTAGTCCCATAACTCGAACTCCTCAATATGGGGTGCTCTGACTGCAGTGGGTGTAATCATGGCGACTGAATTTAAAACTCTAACTCGAGGAGCTAACTGCTGGTCATGGAGGTGACGGCCAAGGCCATAGGGGAAACTGACCTGAAGAAGAGTGGGATTGAAGCAGGCGTCAGGCTGACCTGCCGGAAAGGGAGTGGGGGCGTCAGGCTGACCCGTCGGAGAGGGAGTGGAGGCGTCAGGCTGACCCGCCGGAGAGGGAGTGGTGGCATCAGGCTGACCCGCTGGAGGGGGTGTGGATTTCCTCCCCTTGGCGGCGCTGACGCCTGGAGGAGCCAGACGGCATGAGGGGACCAACAGCTGGAGAAGGTGGAGGAACCGGACCGGAGGCGATTGACAGCAGAGTAGGAAGGAGGTGAAGTGATGGTTTGGGTGGTGGAGGTCTGTTGAAGAGTTGGGCGCTGGCAGCTTGGTGGTTCCGCTCCAACTCTTCAAACAGTTCAGACAGCACTGGGGGAGAAATGAGTTTGGAGTTTGTGAGGAGAATTTGCCTTAGTTGGCCAGCCGCACTCACCCTCTCCTGAGGTGGGCTGAGACTGGCAATAGTGTCCAGAGCCTTTACCAGCTTTAGGAAGAAATCCCTCAGGGTGTCCAGACTGGGCTCTGCTGGGTCCATTGTGGTTGGTTCCTATTGTCAGGGTTAGTTGAGGTTTGAGGACACAAACGCAGAGGCAGAGAGGCTGAGGAGATTTCTGGGAGTTTTAATGGGGCAAAAACAGTAAACAAAGGCAGGAATCCAAAAATCCAACTAATAATGAAAAGCAAACCAGAGCTAAGGAAACATCTGGGGAAAACCAAACACGAGGAGCCAGGGAGAGACGAGGAACATAGACCACAGCATGGGAAGACAGCAAAGACAAGGAACCAACAAAGAGTGACGCAGAGGGAGAGCATATATAGCAGAGAGAGGAAAAGGGAGGGCTAACAAGCAGACAAGGAGCAGGTGTGAGAGGAGACAACGAGGGAGCAAAGGGGAAAGGAACATACACACACAAGAGGGCAATAGAGGGCAACAGAAAAACATGAAAACTAACATAAATCTAGAAATTACAACAAAACTGGAATTAAACCAATAAAACTAGAAAACAAAGAGCAAAGTAAAGAACAACAGAACCAAGACCAGGACAGGGCCCTTGATTTTACGTTATTACATCATGTTCTAGTCACCCACATGAGTTTTATGTCATTTGGAGCCGTTCTGAAGATATTCCATTATATCCAAGTAACGTCTTCCTATGGAAAAACGACTTCAAGGCCACATAAACTGTTCATAATGTATTCTTTATGGTACGCCAGAATTCATAACTTGTAGGCGACTCATTGTCCCCCAGACATCCACGGTTATATTTTTTATATAGGACTGACTCAGCAAGCTAACGTTAGCACATTCACATCCATTGGGTACCTGATACCGCACAAACACCTTTTGCTGTTGATTTAGCTGCCAAAAGAGAAGTCAACAAAAATGTAAGTCAGGATCACCAGCAGCCAGGCTGATGGTCAAAAGATCAAGTGCCGTATTTTTGCTCACAGATCAACTGGCCAAGGCAGAAACAATGGACCTTGTGAGAGCAAGGTCCTAGGATGGCAAGAGAAAGTAGAGGATGTTTAATTACTGGATTTGATGATGACAAGGGAAGAAAAGGAAATGTATTGGAGATTTAAGATGCTACATAAAAGCAGTAGAGATTAAAAAGCTGGTATCAGCAATGAAAATTTTACAGCAAATTCAAAAATGGGACAAGCTGAATATTCCAATCATTTCACAACAATGGCAAGGACAACACCGGAGTAAGGATGCCACCAAAGAGTCTGCGGTTTCGAAATGACAGGGAAGAAGACAACGAATCTCAAGTGACATCTGAGGTGCCAAAATGCTGCCATATGGAAGAAGGTCAGGAACGGGTGGGCCTGTAGTAGTAGGAACGGGCGTGTGCATGTTGATGTGTGTGTGCATTCCTGTGCCTGTATATCAGAATCAGACATACTTTAATAATCCCGGAGGGAAATTACTTGAGGGAGGCGTTGTAGAGATTGATGACCACAGGCAGGAATGATTTCCTGTGGCACTCTGTGGTGCATCCGGGTAAAAGGAGTCTTCTGCTGAAGGAGTTTGTCTGCTGGACCAGTGTGTCATGGAGGATGGGAGTCATTGTCTAAGATGGACTGAAGCCTGGACAGCATCCTCCTCTCTGCCACGGTGGTCAGGGTGTCCAGCTCCTTCCCCACAATATCACTGGCACTCCTGATCAGTTTGTTCAGTTTGTTGTTGTCAGCGACCCTCAGCCCACTGCCCTACCATGTAACGGCAAAGAAGAGCGTGCTAGCAACAACTGACTCACAAAACATCCTCAGCATCACCCTATAGATGTTAAAGGACCTCAGCCACCTCAGGAAAAAGAGTCGGCTTTGGCCCTTTTTGAAGACCACCTCAGTGTTTCTAGTCCAGTCCAACTTATTTTTAAAGTACACTCCCAGGTACTTATAATCCTCTACAGTGTCAAAAGGAACCCCCTGAATGGAAACAGGGGTCACAGGTGTTTTAGTCCTCCTCAGATCCACTATTAGCTCCTTAGTCTTTGTCACGTTGAGCTGCAGGTGGTTCAGCTCACTCTAAGTGACAAAGTTCCCCACCACAGTCCTGTATTCACTCTCCTTACCCTTTTCAATGCAGCCAACAATTGCTGAGTCATCAGAAAACTTCTGAAGGTGGGAGGACTCAGTGCAATAGTTAAAGTCTAAGAATTTTACTGAAGACTGCTTTCAAAATCTGGAACGAGGGGCTGTTCAGACCAAAAGGTCATCCCAATCGCAGGCTGTAATTATTATTTTGTTGAGCTGTAGATAGCAATGCTAGCATATCTTATGTATCAGCATTCAGAATGTGTTACGGCTCAGTTTGTTAGCAATGGGTGTAGTTATTTTATTTCCCTGATTGTATTTCGTTCGAATGAATAACATGTTGATATGTAAATCAATACAAATTATTTGTATCATTTGTAGTACATCTAATTAGATTGTTGTATTACCGTAAATCCTCTAATATAGGCCGGGGCCTTTATTGCAGTCAGGTGCATCTTGGTCCAGGCCATTATTGGAAGGAGGCCAGAATTAGAGGCAGGCCTCTATTTCTATTTGATCAAAACAGACTACCAGTGGAAGGAATAAAAACAGTTTGTGTCTCTTTGAACCGATAAAATACTAGGTTCATTTATTGAAAAAGTACAGTTACCATAACGATATATAGAACATTATTCAGACATCTTCCAGCAGCTGCAATTTTTATGCATGGCAATACGAAAAAAAAAAAAAGACACAGAATGGAATCTCGGCCAAACAAAGTTAAAAAAATAAAAATAAAAAATGGAGACTGTTCTGCCATCACAGCCGGTCATAAAAACCAAACAATCCGGCCTGCTGTCTGCAGCACTGTCTGCGCTAAGGATGGGACTTCCCATGCTTACGGCTTGGATTCGTTAGCAAACACTGCCCCCCTGTGGTACTTGCATGTTACTATCACAGGTTGCTGGGGACTGCCCAGGAACATCGTTGGTTCTAATTATAGCCCCGGCCTGTATTAGCGTCCGGCCATTATTTGCCTCCGCCGACAGCAAAACCGGCCATTATTAGAGACCCGGCTGCTAATGGAATACAGGCCAATATCAGAATATTTACGGTAATATTGTGATGTTAACTTAATATACTGCATTAAAAGTTTTATAAAGTCACATTTACTTGATGGAACAAAGTAGTTTAAGCCTTTTAAACATGACACCAATAGCAAAGCAGACATTGGTTCTTTTAATTACTATGTTAATAACTGTGGATAGTTCAAACGCTTAAACTACTTTGTTTCATCAAGTGAATGTGAGTTTACAAGAGTTTCAATGCAGTTTATTGAGCAATAACATCACAATATTAAAACAACAATCTACTTAGAGGTACTATTAATAAGTTATTTGCAGAAAAACGGCTTCTGCAGGTCCCCAAACTATGTCAGTAAAGATGGGAGCCGATTGGGTGGCCTTGTCACAGCACAGCCGGACTGTCACACTAGTGGCAGGTGCCAGCAGAGGCTGTCACCCTAGTGGTGAGTGAAAGCAAAAACTCTCACTATGAGGCAGCGTAGTGGCAGGTGCCACCATAAGAGTTTTAATGCAGTTTATTAAGCAAAATAATGTCACAATATTAAAACAGCAATCTACTTACAGGTGCTATAAATACATTATTTTTCCAAAAACGTCAAGTAAAAATAATAAATAATTAAATAGGTTAAAAAGCGGCTTTGCAGCCCCCCAAACACTGTCAGTAAAGCTGGGAGCCGGTCGGGCAGCCTACTGGCAGTACAGCTGTACTACCACACTAGCGGCAGGTGCCAGTAGAGCCTGTCACCCTAGTGGCTTCGTAGTGGCGGGTGCCACTGGCCTCCTAGTGGCAGATTAACTTCTTCGTTCCATAAAGTCAATGTGACTTTATGAATGTTTTAATGCAGTTTATTAAGCAATAACATCACAATATTAAAACAACAATCTACTTACTACTACTATAAATCAGTTATTTGCCAATAAAACGGCTTCTGCAGCTGAAACAGTGTCAGTAAATGTGGAGCTGATCTGGCAGACTGTCAGCCTAGTAGCTGCTGCCAGTAATACGCCATGCCAGCCAGCCACCGGAATTGTCACACCTCTGCCAACGCCACGAATAGAGCTTGCTTTCTCTCCTGAACTGAGAGAACAACTCATAATATTTTTATAGAATGAAGCAAGTAGATAAAATACATATAATTAGTTCCACACTCCATGCCAGTTATTGTCAGTAATTCACCAATAGTTATTTGCCAACTAATGAAAAAAAAAAAAACTCAGTAAGAAGCAAAAAGTGATGTAGAGACAGGAGGAGCAGAAAGGAGGAGAAATTTTAAAAAGAACCAGGTTTATAAATTATTCTAAAACCTTGAGCGAGATCAGTAAAACCTTTGAACCTGTGCATTTCGTTTGCAATCTGGATTCTTTAAAAGTTGTTTCTCTATGCTGCAGCTCGCCCTGCATCAGTCCTCACAGCAGGCAAGATAGGAGAGAGCAGGAAGCGGGGTTACTAATCTTCTTGCTCTGGAAAGCAGAGTTCACTGGTTTTATTTGTTGTCGCCAGAGTCTCCAGTAGCAGAAAAAAAGTCACTAGATTTGGCGTTAGGCACTTTTTTGAAATAAAACTGCTAGAAGGGTCTGAAAAGTCTCACAATATAGCAAAAAAAGGCTAAGTTGGCAACACTGCTCTTTGCATTGTTTGTTTGCAAATAGTTTGATGCGGTCTGTTTGGACCTTTGTGAACATGTGTAGCAAATGGACTGATCCAATGTTATCAATAGCATAATTAATGTGCACAAATAAGTAATAGCTGTATCAAACATAAATGTAAACTGAGTTTAATGGGGCCACCAGGAACTTGGGTCCCTAGGCAACTGCCTAGTTTTGCCTAATGGTAAGTCCACCCCTGCTTACATCTCATGTTTTTTGACTAACAATGTAAAATCCTCTGCAAAGTATGGAAGCTAAACAATGATGGATGTGCAGACCAATGAAATTGTGGACATATAGCTGGTGCAGGTATTTCAAATCATCAGGACTAACATAATGTAATATATGCATATGCACAAGTAGTACTGACAAGTGTCATTGTGAACCCGTATAAGCATTATCTGTCTTGTCATTGTGAAACATATGTGGTCAAAATGGTCAGAAAAGTGAGTAAATAATCCAGTGTTTTGATACAGAATGTAAAAATACTTATTGGCTTCCTAATGGATTGTATTACTTATGCATCTCTACACAGAGCAATGAGGTGGGGAAAGCTCATACTTGGAAAAGGAAGGTCTCATTAGAAGCCTGGACCTCTTACATCAAATTGGTGTGAAGCTGGACTGTGTTATCAACGATTGTCACCCTCAGATACAGAAGTTCCTGAGAGAACATAAAATGACCCACTACTATGGTGTCTTGCATGTAGCACAAGGTAATGTGGCCTTTTATTTATATATTTGTTAACATGTTGTAAAGATGTACATAACTGAAAACAAGTGGCTATCTAAACTTGCACTTCGATGATTAAAATGCTTTTTCTGTTAGTTAGTAGGATTATTTTGCTAAGTGTGTGCTTACAAAAATGACAACTGTTACATTTCTGCTTTTTCCTTTAGGTTGTAGCTTGCAGGTATGCATTTCAATGAGAATACTCAGTGCCAACAATGGAAGACAGCAAGCCCCAGGACTTGTGTGCTCAGCTTACCAGACCTTCCAGGAAGGTTGCTGTTGCTGAGCATGTGTCACGGTTCAGTTGAGGGCACGGTGTCTGAACCCGACATACTGCCCTGGTGTTTCTGGAAACTCGCTCCATATGCTCAGCACCACAAAAGAGGGGATCACAACACAGACACTTTGCCCAAGGAAACCCCATCACCGGCTCACGAAAGATCTGTAGGCCAAGTGTCTGCATTGCCTTCAGGGAAATCAAAGTGGAATCAAAGTCGTCGGTCATACAGGATATCTGCGGCCAACATATATTTTCTCTCTCCTGACACATGTGTTCACAGTTTCCACACACACCTGGCAAGAGGAGATGGATGTAATTCTAAGTTCACATATGGAATGAGGGTAATAATTTCATAATCAGATGACATAATCAGCAGGACAGAAGTTAGCCTACTGCTGATTAGGTCATCTGGTTATGAGATTATTACCTTCATTACATGTAATAATATGTACATCAGGAAGACGTCCAGTTAGCTAGGCAAGAGCCTACCATTTCTGAAGGGGCAGTTCATACCATATCTTTGTGAAATGAATAGCCTGCTGCTCGCGTCAACAAAAATATCTCGTCTGTCAGTAAAAATATTACCTCTCGTGACATAAGAGTGGTAATATCTTTGTTGAAGTGAGGCTACTTGTTTCATCACAGTCATAACATACTGAACTGAGACTACGGATATAGTCTCTTTCCCAGCTAACTGGATGTGGTGTTGGAAGATCACATATTACTACTAATGGTACACGGAAAAGAATGTAGGTGTAGCCCGGATGTATAAATAACAGATGCATTAAAAAAAGTCTAGGTGAACATTAATAAATAGCTGAATTAACTTAATATAAATAGTTTAAAAATGGTTAAATACATTTTTCATGGTTAATTTAAAATATTCATTTTGTAAACTTATTTACAATGTGTTTAAACATATGTTTACACTGTTTTGTTTTAATTTTCATAAGGTTTTATTTGAGAAGTGTAATTTTCTACACTGAGGAAGTATTTTGAAGGTATTGCATGTTATGAGGGAGAGCAGCAGTGCAAAAGGAATAATAGCGCTGCTTCGGCTGACTTTAAGTCCAGGGTGATGTACATTTGTTTAGGATTTTAGACAGTAATTGATGCCGTGGGTTGTCCCTAAGATAACCCACAATAAGTACAGGTGGTTAAGTCCGTGGTAGATGACAGCAGAGCTTCTACTTTTGGGACTGTGTTCTAGCCGTTAGCTTAGCATTAGCAGCTTGCTAATGGGATATAGGCTGCCGTTCTCTTATTCAGCTGGATGTAGGAACTTGCAGAGGATCGGTACTCAACCAGAGAACAAGGGTTTGGACCCAGATAGCACTCTGAGACACCAGGAAGCGCTCATAGGACCTCTGGCACCATTGGAGACACGGATAGAAAGTTTGTGACTGGCTGTGGATCACGCACCTGGTTGGAGCTGTGACTAACTGTTAAATTATTATTATTACTAATGCTATTATTGTTATTATCGACTGACAATACTCTGATATTAATGATCCCAGCTCCTGTTTTCACAGTTCATAACCATCTATGTATAAAGTGAGAAACAGAACGATGCAGAACGACCAAAGACAGTAAACAATGCAGAGTTTATAAACAAGCAGGATCCTCACAATGATTTTACACTAACTAGTAGAAGTAACAGCCTTCTTTTAGAGCTGGAATGTAACTCACTTTTTAACACTGGATTTTATACTGTTAGCTAGGAGCTAAAGCTAACTATTTTTTACTACCAGGAATGATGATTAATAGTTAGTGTTTTTAAAACTCTTATTTAGTTTCTTTCTCTTAGTTCTCCTCCTCATCGCTCTCACAGCTCTTCCTTCATTAAGGGATAATAAATGTGCAGCCACATATCTTATATAACATATTTTATATGACTCATTTAGCCAAAGGGACATTATAAGAAAACGCACCTTTAAAGAAAATGCCACAGAAACTTTTATTCAAACTTATTCTGCTACTTCAACCTTGGGCTGCAACTCAGTAGATGAGCTAGTAGACAACATTCAGTCTAAAGTCTCAGACATCATTAGCTGCTTTGCTCCAATTAAAGTGAAAGTCTTTTCCAGAAAGAAAAAATCTCCTTGGAGAAGTGCTCCAGCAGTTAGAAGTGAAAAAAGGGAGTGTCGAAAGCTGGACGCAGGTGGAGAAAGACGAAACTCCTGGTTCACTATGACATCTATAAAGAGAGACTTTACAGATATAGCTTACAACTGAAAAATGCAAGAGAATCTTTCTCCTCTGAAATCATTAACAAGAACATTAATAATACTTGTGCGTTATTTGCCACATTCGACAAGTTAACAAAATGCTCCTGTGCCCATGGCTCCTGAACTCCACTCCACCAGGGCCTGCAATAAATTTGCTAATTTCTTTATCGAGAAAATCCTAAAGATCAGAGGATCAGTTTATACATCCATATCAAGTTCAGTACCAAAGTTGTCTCAAACTGGAATTGATCTTGACCAAATGTCCCAATTCATCCAAATAAACTAGAAAAGCTTAGAGGAAATCATTCAGCAGCTAAGTTCCTGCTCCTGCTGCCTTGATGTTCTACCCACAGCTTTCTTTAAGAAAGTTTTGCCTGTCATAGCGTCTGATTTGACTCAGATAATAAACACGTCCCTTCTGTCAGGTGTTTTCCCGCAGTCGCTAAAAACAGGAAATATCAAACCACTGCTGAAAAAGAACAATTTAGACAAACTACTACTCCAGAACTACAGGCCCATATCAAACCTCCCCTTTATCAGTAAGATTATTGAAAAAGCAGGGTTTCAACCATTAAAGACTTTCTTAAGTATGACCAGCCGCTTTGACGTTTTCCAGTCAGGTTTCCGTGCTCACCACAGTACAGAGACCGCCCTTATCAAGGAGTTTAATGACATCCGTATAAATACAGACTGTGGAAGAACCACAGTGCTGGTACTATTGGACCTCAGTGCAGCATTTGATACTGTAGATCACTCCATCCTGTTAGAGCGCCTGGAAAACTGGGTCGGCCTCTCTGGTACAGCTCTCAACTGGTTTAAATCATACCTAAAGGACAGGGACTTTTTTGTGTCAGTAGGCAACTTTACATCAGAGATGACAAAAATCACATGTGGGGTTCCCCAAGGGTCCATCCTGGGTCCCCTACAATTCAATATCTACATGCTCCTTCTTGCTCAGTTAATAAAAAACAACAACATCAGCTACCATATCTATGCAGACGACACACAGCTTTACATCACCATGTCACCAGGTGACTATGAACCAATTCAAGCACTGAGGAAATGCTTAGAAGAAATCAATGCCTGGATGTGCCATAATTTTCTTCAACTGAATAAAAACAAAACTCAAGTAATAATCTTTGGACCAATAGAGGAGAGATCTAAAGTTAGCACACAGCTTCAGTCACTTCAGCTAGTAACCACTGATCAGGCCCGAAATCTAGGTGTAGTGCTGGATTCAGACTTGAACCTCCAAAAGCATTTAAAGACAATTACAAGTTCGGCTTTCTATCACCTGAAGAACATTTCCAGGATTAAAGGACTATAGTCTCAGCATGATCCGGAAAAACTAATCCATGCGTTTATTTTTAGTCGAATTGACTACTGCAACGGTGTTTTCACAGGTCTGCCTAAAAAGTGGATCAGACAGCTGCAGCTGATCCAGACGCTGCTGCCCATGTCCTCACTAAGACCAAGAAAGTAGAGCACATCACCCCAGTTCTAAAGTCTTTACACTGGCTCCCTGTATCTCAGAGAATAGACTTTAAAATACTTCTGTTAGTCTATAAATCTCTGAATGGCTTAGCATCTAAATACATCACAGACTTGCTATCAGTGTATCAACCCTCCAGACCACTCAGGTCTTCTGGCTCCAGCCTGCTCTGCATACCTAGAACCAGAACTAAACATGGAGAAGCAGCATTTAGTTCCTATGCTCCACTTATCTGGAACAAACTTCCAGAAATATGTAAAAGTGCGGAAAGCCTGAGTTCCATTAAATCAAGACTAAAAACACATTTGTCTAGGATTGCCTTCGACTGTTCTAGTTAAACAGTTAAACTAAAACATAATTAGTTCAACTTTCTTATTTTCTTTAGTCCAACTATTTAATGTTCTTTTTTGTTTCTGCATTTTTTATTTTATTTATTTATCTTTATTTTTCCTACTTGCTTTGATTATGATTTATTTTCTTATATTTTAATCATGTAAAGCACTTTGCATTTTCTTTGTACTGAATTGTGCTATACAAATAGATTTGCCTTGCCTTGCCTTGCCTATAAGACCAGTTTACAGAACATGATATTCTCTAAAGTAATGACTTAGTCATCAATTTATTAGGAGGACAGGGAAAATATCAGTAATTAAATACCATCTGTATGAGGAAGAACCTGTGAAAACTGATCATTGAAAACAGTTTGTGGTATTTTTTGCATCACCGGTGATTCCACCCAAACCATTCAATGGACAATTATTATCACCTGAAATCTAACATTTTTATTGTCTGTGTTTAGCAGTAATCATTTTTACTTCCATCTAATGATTATTCATTTGTGACATTTACTCCACATGAATACATAATTTCATCATCTAAAGTCTAAAGATGTAAATATTTTCTAAACTTTATAGATCATTATAAGATCAATTCAAAAGATGTTGTTTTTTTCCTATTTTTCCTGGATGTTTTTAATATTCCACTAAAAATCTATGCTGAGATTAGACCATTTTATTTACAGGCAATACTATTTACTATATGTATGAAAAGATGAAATAAACCAAAGAAATTATAGATCTTTTGATATTAATTATGACTCACATACGGCAACCTTTTTCTAAACAGGTTAGTATTAAAAGGCATCAAATGTTGAGCAGCATTAGAAACTCATTCTCCTCTAAAAATATATTTTTAGTCCAATAACTTAAACTGTATAATTCATTAGATAGAGGACACAGTTTTAGATGCAATAAATTTATTGAAAAGCAAACAAGTGAAAAAGTCCAAAAACATCAAATATGTCTCTTTGAACGACACCACATGAGATGAGAACAATCTTGTTTAAATTAATCCACATGTTTTACTCCAACATTAGGTCTAAGAATAGATGCCTATGATCATTTACACAGAAAATACAGATTGACTACATAATCTCCAGGAGAGTAACTGCAGCTCTAATTGCTTCTAGAATAAATAAATTTCCTCCAGCCATCAATACAGTTCCTAAGTTAAAGCTTTTTTATTTATTCTATTTTATTTATAAAGCTCCCACCCCCTAAAAAAAAATTTTTGTTTGTTTTTTTCCACCACCATTAGCTTTTAAGACTATGACACCAGAGATCAGCTTAAGCTTTAATTCGTAGAACAAATGAAATTCAGTTCCTCTGAGGGATTTCTCTGGAACCACTTATGTTGTCCTCCTGCATCCATGGCTCCAGACATGTCACAGTCATTCTTCCATCTTTCTGAGGCCGGGCTCTGATTGCTGCCCCAGTTCTCCTTACAGACCCAGAACCAGGCCTTCATTAAGCAGTTGTAGCGCAGTCCCATCCAGACATAATCAGTCGAGGCCTTCTTGGCTTTCTCCTGGATCCATCTCTGCTCATCCAGGCTGGTGATGGTGACCAGGTCATGGTAGTGATCTCTGCAGTAGTATAAGGCATCCTCCCAGTTCATCTTTTCTTTGATCAGGATCAATTTATCTGTTACAGAAGGTATGGCTGCAAACAAAACAATTTCCATCTTTATTTCAGTTACTATTCAGAAACAAGAACCAGAAAATAGACTATGGACAAAAAAACACCCTAAAAATATTTTACCGTGAGTCTGTAATGTTCTTCATATGAACATAAACAATTTGGGGTAAAAATGTATTTTAAATTAATTCTAAGTTCTGTTTTAAAACATACAGAATACACAAATTCAATACATACCCGCATTAACCCGACAAATTTCTATTAATGTGGGACCAACTCACCATCATAACAGATGAAGGGTTTTCTCTGATCACAGCTGTCATTCTTCCATCCGCCTTTATCATCAATCCCAGCCAGGGCACATTGACCAGTGTTGTATTGATGATTGTTTAACTGGTCATTCCAGTGTCTGAAAGAGAAACTGCTTCCATCTGACCACCTCCAGGTGTCTCTGAACAGACCAAAATATATGTATGTCCCAGCTACCACAGAGTTCATCACTTCCTTCAGTTCTCCATCCTGTAGCTGCTTCATTCCACTGATCAGGTCTGTGTGTTTCTCTCTGCAGTAACTCTGAGCTTCCTGCCAGGTCTCCTTCTCTCTAATCAAGTGGTATTTCTGGATTCTATTAGTTTCTGTGGAGTAAACAGATAAACTCACATCACATTAACTTTACAGGTTTTCTTGTTTGTAGAAAAATACTCAATAAAACAAAGAAAATTATTTGACAATCCATAAACAAACTACAGAAAAGTAAATCAACATTCTCACCATCATAACAGAGGAAATGGTATTTATGTTGGCAACCAGTATCCATCCATCTAAGGTCATTATTTAAAATTCCACAGTTCTCCTTTCCATTTCCTTTATCAGTTGGTTCTCCTGGGTTTCAGTTTGTCTCACTTTCATTGAACTCCACTCCAGGCAGAGACCAGTACCATGTTCTGATACCATCTGTCTGATCATACAGACCAATCCAAGCCTCCCTCTTATCTCCTGCTCTGGTACTGAGGAGTCTCTTCATGTCTGCCATGTTAGACACTGTGGCCAGGTCAGTGTGTTTCTCTCTGCAGTACTGCTGAGCTTCAGTCCAGTTCTTTTCCTCATTAATGTAGAGATACTCATAGAAATGACAGTTGATGAAACAACTCTGACCTGAAAATATAAAAATGTTGCTGTATTTAGCACTAGATTATAAATCTCCACCAGCATTTGCAGTAGGTCTTAGTTTAGGTTTATGTAGGGTTATAGGGGTGAAGTAGCTCAGGGGAGGTTGTCTTGTATCAAAGGTGCGTCGCTGTTTGAGCCTTTCTCCATTTCAGTTGTTCTGTCATTGATCAGATCATCAACCTTCTCTGCTTGTGGTGCAGATTCAGTGGCTTTGCTTCTGGCTGCTCCAGGGCAGCTGTGGTTACAGTGTAGCTGAACACAATCAGCATTTGAATGGATGAATGACTAAATATGAAGCACTTTGCAGTTAAGAGACCTAATAAAAAATTATACTGTAGAAGTTTTGTTTTTTAAGTCTGTAATGTACCACAAACCAGTGAGTGTAGTTTGGCTTGATATCAACTTACCCATCAGAATGAACAGAACCAGAATCCACTGCATATCTGCTGTCTGGAGAGAACTTTTCTCTGTTGGAGGAAAAGGACATTAAATACTTTAAATCAGGATCTGAAAACCTGCAGCTCTTCCTCCACTGTACAGAGAAACAATGATAGGAGAGGAGCTGAAGCTAAACAGGAAACAGAGCAGAGAACAAAAAAGTGAAAAGTTTCATGTTTACAAATAAAAAAAAATGTATTTAAATAAGCATAGGCATTAGAAATTAAAAATGAAACATGTTTTATAAAGTTAAACCCAAGAACAGATTGAGCTCAAACCTTCCTCTGCTCCCTTTCTCCTCACTAAATGGGATGTTACTTTCTTGATGCTCTGCTAAAAACTGTCCCACTAAACTGTTGGTATTTTTGTTTAGCTGATTTCTGAACAGCAGATAAATTTTACCATGTCACAATTTAAATATTTAAAACTGGATGCAGTAGGTGCATGGTTCCCAGGAAAACTAATCACAGAGCGTCAGGAAGTAAAATGCTGGATAAAACAATGTTTGTAACAGGGTGGAACAAATTATTTGAATATTTATGACCAAAAGTCTGATAAAACTAAAAGCCTCTATTCACCATTGTGTGTCTCAGGTGAGATTCCAGCTGTATTATCTGACTGCTAGTGTTTACCATGGAAATTATTTCCCCTTTTCATAACATCCGTGTTCATTTACAGACCGCCTGTTAAATAAATTTATTACATGGTCAGAAAAACAAAGCTTAAAAGGTACATTTATGAGAAATATACATTTAGCTGATAATTCAACAAAAATTAGTGGAAAACTGTCACTGTGACATTTTTAAGCATTTTATTTATAACACTGATTTCTTTCATGTTTGATTCATGTTTTTCAACTCTTAATACATTCACTATGTTCTGGAAGGTTCTTTCAGGTGCATATAAATGGTCAATGATTTATTTCCAGCAATGTGATTGGCTCATATTAGAGCAAAGCATCATGGCAATAAACGCAGTGGACCTGAAGATGTATAGAAGTGGTACTGCGAGTAGGTGGCCGCATGGATAGGGATAGAGTGCAGTGAAATTTTGCAGTAGTTGAAAAACCTGAACAATTTTGTTAATTGATGTCACAGTATCCAATCAGGAGCTGCATGTGGCAGTGATGAAGGGTGAAAAAATTAAACATTACAATTGTGATGCTGGTTTCTCTGTTTTACTGTTAGATTTATTTCAATCAACATATCTGCATATGTGACTGAATAATTTGACCTTCCTCCATTACATGCACTGAAACCATAATTCTGAATTAAAAATAAATTGTTTATATGTTTTTATGAATCTGTGTTTTAATCATACATCATGATATGTTTAAGTTAAAGAGAGAAGTATTACATGTAGGTTTTAGGAAAATTAAATTTCAGTCTTAGAAATGAGAAAATGCTATTTGTTCAATTTTTTTTGCCTAAAACAAAAAAGTTTCCCAATGCATCTAAAAGCCTTATTATAACATTAAACAATATTTCATGACACACTACTCTATACATTGTCATATGACCTTACGTTTGATGTGTGCAAAAGCGTTTACTAGTAAATTGATTCAGATTTACTAGTAAGGCAGTTAACCCTTACAAAAAACCGACAGGATCAGGATTTCAGCTGTGTTGGATCCAGAAAGCAAATTATAAAGCAATATTCTACAAAGAATGATATTACATCCTTTAACTAGATTATCAGAGAGCACAGGTTAAAAGGATTTCCTCTTTGTCACTTGTAGGTAAATTACATCTCCAATGTGACAAAAGTCAAGTAACTAATCAGTCCATAATCAATAGTATTATAAGTAACGCTTTTTTATTAAGAGTCCTTTCATAAACAAGTATATTTCTGAGAAGAACTTTTACCCTGTTGTGCTGTGCTCATGAAACCCAACCCCCACATAGATCCTCACTGGTAGTTCACACTTTGCTTCATCTGCTGGCTCAAGTCTGCTCTGCATACAGCCAACCAAACTATTTTCTTTAGAGCGTGCTTTGGCTGTGCTCATTCCACTGTAAGATAAGCATTAGTTTGAAGTTTTTTCAGCATTTTTGTTTTTCAGGGTTTGTTGATGTACAAAACTTTACTTTTTCCTCTTACTGAAAATGTGCTATAGAAATACACTGGCCTCACCTTAAACCTACTGCTCCTGAATCTGGACTATTCAGACAGGGGCAGGAAAACCAGCTCTTTCACAAAAAGCCTTTGGTTGGACCAGTAAGACGGAGCAATAATGTGAACAGTTAGTTTCCTGGTAATGCAGCTGTTTTTAGAAAGAATGAGGCTACGGTCATCTTGAATTAATCACAAAACAACATGTAAGTGTTTTGTCAAAATACCTCTTCACTGCATTGGTCAACAAAACACACCCTTTTAATTTCTCCTATTGACCAAAAAATGTCTTAGACCTAAGATAATGTTTTGTGCTAACATTAGGGAACCCATTGTTTTTAAAACTAGAACTATAGATGAATTGTTGCCAATTTAAAAATTTTATTCTAGTCAACATCTAATTATTTTGTTTGCTTTTGGTGCTCTCTAAAATGTTTCACTAGTTGGTAGGACCTTAATACAAACAAGGAAGGACCAATGCTTTGATGCAAACATGGGGGAAAGTCATGTTATCATCAGACTTTTTCTTTCTCTCTGGAAGATTCAGCTCTATCGTCTCTGCCAAGCAGTCATAGGTTAAATATTTATTTAGTTGCTGAAATGAAATGGTTTACTCAAACTAATAGGAACATGTTTTCAGTTAATAGCAGAAGATTTAAATCAAATCGATTAGGACATAAGAAAATAATCAACTTTATCAGCTTATCTTTCAACATCAGCAGCATATCGATCTGTGTTGGAGCTATTATTTCATTTCATCTTATCCTGTATTACCATTGTTTATTCTTTCTATTATCTTTAGTAGATTGTTGTGAAAGTAATCTTTGCAGATGCCTGGAAGTGAATGTTTTTCATGTGTATAACTCAAGGGTGCTGCCTGCATGAAGAGCTGTATGTGTATCACCGTATCACGCTGCAACTTCCTCACCACACATAAATCCCCATACATCTATTGTAACTACGGACTTCCTTTTCTAATAAAGAGCAAAGAAGACAGCTGAGGTGCTTCAGAGTGGTGGGAGATTGTAGCTGATGCCATTTCTGCTGCTCTTCCCATGGGTAAAAATAATCTAAAATCTCTTGTCCTTCTTCTCCAGGTTATCTGAGAAGTGTTTGGGTGTTTAAACCTAGCAATCTGTGGTGCCTGAATCAAACACAGCAGATTTTGTCCCTCTCCAATGGAAGCACACATTCTGGACCCTCTTTATATTCATTTGTTTTATTTAATCAGTTTATATGTCTAATCCGTCTTACTGTATCGACTCACTGACTTTCAGGATTCTCTTCTCTTGGAGGAGAATGTGGTGAAAGCAGATATTTGCTCACATTGTGTCGTTGACTACAACAATTATTTGCATGGAACATGCATGCAGGCACAGAGGAGAATAAAAACTCCAGTTTAAAGGAAGAAACCCCCAGCAGAACCAGCACCAGGCTCAGTGTGAGCGGCCTTCAGCTGAGGCCGAACAGGGTTCAAGGAGAAAAAAAGCAGACATGCAAGAAGCACTGAGCCATGAAGGAGAGAAACAGGCCCATCTCTATGATGTTTAATCAATGGTGTGCCATGGTTCTCCTCTTTTGGGACTCTGAGTTTTTAGTTATTAGTTATTCTATTTTGTTGATCTTTGGTTTATTTTCCATTATATTCAAGCTGTCTTTAGTTACTCTCTGTTGCCCCTTGTGGTTGTTCCCTTTCCCCTTGGCTTCCTTTTGCTTAGTTCCACTCACACACACTTCAGAAAGTGCCATGTATTAATACAACAAAAACATCCACCTGTCATGATTTTACTTGGGTTTAGACCCAAATGCAGAAGACCAAACAGGGAGACCAAGGAAAATGTTTAACAGGTTTTATTGAAGAGGTAATTCAGAGAGAAGTGTTGCACTGAACACTGCTCGACCGGAACTGAAAAGTGAGGGGAAGACACAGCAGTTAGGTCAGGCTCAGTGGGAAATTTGACTCGTTAACTTGGAGAAGAGGATTTGGTTGCTGACTCATGTTTCTAGAGAAGTTGTTGAATCCTTGACTCCAGTCTGTATGCTGTAGTTCCAGTGTTTGTCTGATTTGGTGGAGGGCGGAACAGGGTTTACCCAGAATGCGGTTGTTAATAGGTGAAGGGAGAAAACTGACTGCCACTCAGATTTCCTGTGGTACTTGAACGGGTCGTAGTGGCGATTAATCCCTTTCTCAGTGCGAAGCTCAAACGATCTCTTGGGGAAAGTGGATCCAAACGTCCTGTTTGAACCCCAGCTCAGTTTGTAGCTCAGTTGATCCTTCCAGGGAGTGAAGGTCCGAAAAATCCAGTTAGCAGGATGACTTCCTGCCGAGAGGCAAAGACAAAAAAACAATGTTAAGACTCAGGTTGACAAGAACTCAGTTTGACTCAGCAAAACTCAGCTTGGCTAGAGTACCCAAAACTGGCAAACACTCTGGCGTCGAGGTAGTGGCAGTCAGCAGCTTAAGAACACTCTGTTAACGAAGTAACCATCAGCAGGTGTGTGAGGAGGCGGACCAGAACCAGGCGCCTCCTGGTGAAGGAAGGGAGACAAACACAGAAACACAAACAGACAGACAGGAGTCCTGACACCACCTGATAAAGCTTTTTTCAGCATTAATTGGATTAGGGGGTTTTGTCTTTTTGGGAGGAAGAAAATGAAAAGAGACAAAAAGAAACTTAATGAATCAGATCAGAATAAAATAAAATACCTTTTTTTTTTTTCTGAATATTATTTTACATCATCGTTTTTTGTTCCAACAACACAATAACTCCCCAGATTTAGCATTGGATACCATGATTGAAACCTAACACTACTTGACAAGGCTAGAATTTAATCAGAGCACTGCAATCACAAAAATGTCAGGATAAAATGTTCACAATGGTTTGGTAGTGAGTTCAGAAACTTCATGCTTCAGTAAGATAGAATTGAAAAATGTATTGCAAACTGATTAAACCATATTGAAAAGAGAAATTATTTTAAACTAAGGGTCTGTTAATCTTAAATTGATGGAAGAAACGCAATGTTCTGATTTGTAAAATTAATGTTTATTCCCAGCTTTGTTTAATGTGATGAGAGATTCATCAGCAGCCAGCAGAGATCACCAACTACTTTAATATATTTTGCATTAAGTCAATGATCTGAGATCTTAGACAAACTGAAAGGAAAACTGTTCTAAAATAATCAGTGACTTAATAGATGGAAATATTTGCTGCTTTAATCTGGAGATTGTGGATTAAAAACTGTTAAATAGAAACTACAAGGTATTTCTAAGAGTACTTTATCTGGTGTTGATGAAACATGATTAAAATTGTTGCCAATATGCTGGTTCAACCAATCTTTCTGTTTTTAATTAATCTATTGTTAGTGAATCACCCCCAGACCATGGGACAAAATTAAATTATTACAAACCGAAAATTTAGGATGTACCTTTAACTGGCACTAACTGTAGTATGACTAACTTTCTGTGATTAGTGAATTATTAGTAAAAATAGTGCATAATCAAATATATTGATGAAAATTACATCTTTAACAGAGTTCAGCAGGATTCAGGGTTACTGACACTGCTCTGAAACATATGGTAGATGAACAGTTAATGGATAAAAAAACAGAAAAAAGTAGAAAAAATGATAAATAAAATATATATGTGAGTTGTTTTGCTGGATTTCACAGCAGCTTTTGCTGTCATTGATCTTTGCAGTTGCTAGTAAAAACTTCCTTTGAAAGAGTGCTCCTAATGAATGAAATTTTACCTTTCTAGTGGTTAAAGAACAGAGTACACTGTGCGATTTTCGAGGCAATTTTCCAGTAATGCCAGAATCTTTCGATCGGCCCAACCTCCAGCCTGATTGTGCGTCGTGTGGAGTATAGAGGGTTACGGGCGGTGATAAGCCTCTCACGACTACCTCCCGATCAGGAATCATAAGGTCGGGAGAATATCAAACATGTTTGATTTTCTGCCGACCGTCGTGGGCAAATCACTCAGGGCTCATGGCGTAAAGAAGGATTCTTCTTATTATTCTTCCTCTCAGATGTAAAACAGCAGCGTGACAGAGGAGCAATTAGTGAAATGCAGTTCTGTCTGTAAAATTGACAGACCATAGTAGCCACGTTTGCTCAGCCATGTCTGTTTTCCAAATATGTCGTTGCCTTTACTTTTTAGGGCTTTCAGCACAAATTACACAAATTGCCAAGGCAGCGTGTTTCACTACAGTGAGCTTCATATTCCCCTTCTATTTGTTTGGCGTCCTGATAGACGTGTCAGAGCAGCTCTATCTCACTGCGGAGCTGAGTCAGACGTGGTTTTTAGTCGTACAGCGTGAGCAGGTCGATCTCATGAGAGCGTCAGACCGAACATAAATCGTGAGCAGTGAGCTCACACGGTACAAATAAACCCTGCAGCTAAGCATACAGTGTGAGCTATGTAGCTGCGTGCAACGACTAAAAAAATTTGCACAGTGTACGCCCGGCTTAACAAGTGTATTTTGATGGAAGTTCATCCAGAGCTAAAATCACATCATGCAGTAGACCTCAAGGAAGTTGAAATGGCATCACTATAGTTTTCCATTTGTAAATGGCTCCTCATCTTCAGTTAGGCTATTATGCTGATGATGCTAGTTTTTTGTTTGCTATTTGTATTTTTCATTAAACGTTTTTTATGTACACACATTGCTGATCAGGGCACTACTCTACAGGAGGAAGGATATCTGACAGTAAAGTCAAGGAACATGAACAAATTAGCACTAATCTCATATTTTTAAAATGTGTTTTAAAAACAAATGTATTTACACAGTGAATTCAGTCATGTACCAATAATCTCCATCTGTCTCTAAAGTGAGCACTGGTGAAGCAGGTCTCTAAGTTTAAGCTGTTGGGCTTTAGATTGGGGCAAACCAAATTAACCATAATAGTAGAATGATGGGCAGAGGTACAGATATTGTGCTTATTGTACAATTTCTGTCCTAAAAACGGGTGTTCCAAACATTGTGCTGTGTCGCCTTCATCTCTGTCCAGTTCTGTGGTCCAGTGCTGCATAGAAGTATTTATGTCAACTTCAGAGCTCAGAATAGATCAGGTAGAAATTAAGTCATGCCCTTATAAAAAAAAATGCATTGAGTGCACAGTAAGCTGTCTCTGTTAAAGGAAAATCTACAGGAAAACCTTTAATGTTTATGCACATAGTTCTGATCGTCCAGTCTGTTATTCTATGTAAAAAAAAAACTGTTCTAGTCGGTTTTTGTCACCACTGTGTCACAGAGTATCTCAGCAAGTGAGTTCAAATTCTCTGGGGTCCTCAGGCCATATTCAAACTCTATGTGAAGGATCGTTTTTAACAGAAGCCCAAATGCAAACCTCAGACAGACACGCTGAGATGCAGACACAGGGGCTCAGTGCTTGAGGGACAGAGACAAGAGATGGTACCAGGATTTCTGCAGGACTTCAAAGCGGTCTCCTCCTAGCCAGGATTACGGGAATAAAACTGACCTTCCCCGCTTTCCGAGCCAAAACCCTCAGGGCCAGAACAGGATCAGCAGACAGGACAAACAGCAAAATCTCTCAACTCACTGGACGCTCAGAATGCAGACATGAAACTTGAAATAAACCAAACTAACAAAAACAGACAAACTAACAGGCCCCAGTAGCTGGGCTAAGCCAAATATAAAGCAGAATCAACAACAATTTTAGGACCAATTCTCTTTACTTTATATATGCTCCCAATCGGTAGAGTTATTAGACAGCATGGGATTAATTTCCACTGTTATGCTGATGATACTCAGCTATATCTATCTATAAATCAAGGTGAACCTAACTCATTACATAGATGTCTTGAAGACATAAAAACCTGGATGACTCTTAACTCTCTGGCCCAGAGTCTTTGAAAAAGAAGCTGATTAGTCAGTCATTTCATTTGGATGGGATTAAATTGATTTCAGATAATAAAGTTATTTTTGATCAGGACCTGTCATTTGAATCCCATATCAAAGAGGTTTCTAGAATTTCCTTCTTTCATCTGCGGAATATTGCAAAAATTAGAAATCTCCTGTCCAGGGGTGATGCTGAGAAACTAGTCCATGCATTTGTTACTTCAAGGCTGGACTATTGTAATTCTTTACTATCAGGAAGTCCACAAACTGTAGTTAAAAGCCTTCAGCTGATCCAAAATGCTGCAGCCAGAGTTCTGATGAAAATTAAAAAGAGAGATCATATCTCTCCTATCCTGGCTTCTCTTCATTGGCTTCCTGTTCAATCCAGAATAGAATTTTAAATCCTACTCACATATAAAGCCTTAAATGGCCAAGCTCCATCTTATATCCGGGATATAATTGTTCCTTATGTTCCTAACAGAGCACTTCGCTCTCAATTTGCCGGTTTACTAGTGGTTCCTAGAATTTCTAAAAATAGAATGGGAGGCAGATCTTTTAGTTATCAGGTCCCTCTCCTGTGGAACCAACTACCGGACTAAAACTAACATTTTTAGTCCATGAGGTAGACACCCTGTCTATTTTTAAGGAGAGGCATAAAGCTTTCATTTTTGATAAAGCTTATAGTTATCCTAAGTTAGTTAGTTATCCAGGTTATCCTGAGCTTTCTCTATAGTTATGCTGCTATAGGGCTAGACTTCTGGAGGACATAGGGACCCCCATTTCATTATTCTGCTTCCTTCTTTCTCTATTCTCCCTCTCTGCTAGTTCTGTTAGTTCAATCTTTAACATTATGCTGTCTCTGCTTTTCTCTAGCTTCATCTGATCTGCTTCATCTGGTCTGCTTCTGTTGACTGGCTGTAACACAATCCTGGAGAGAAATATCAGCTGTGCTTCTGCCATCAACACTTTTGTTTATAGCTGTTCAAGATCAGCCTGTTTTTCAGAGTAGTGCTTATTCTCCGACTGTGACTGGCTGGATGTGCTCTCTTCCTCCTCTGGCATGGGAGCTGGCTCAGAGCTCGTCTGCCTGGTTGTGTGTTTCCTGGACGCGGCCGCCTTTTACAGCTGCTTTTTGTATCTCTGCTTCTGTCTCCTTGAACCCCAGTCGGCCTCGGCAGATGGCCGCTCACACTGAGCCTGGTTCTGCTGGAGGTTTCTTCCTGTTAAAAGGGAGTTTTTCCTTTCCACTGTCGCTACAAGCATGCTTAGTGTGAAGGACTGCATTCGAGTCAATCAGTCGATGTAATCAACTGGTTTTTCTTAGATAGAAAACTTTGAATCAATTTGACTGTATGATCTGGTTGAACTGTAAAGTGCCTTGCAGTTTTTTCTGAATTGGCGCTATATAAAGAAACTGAATGGAATTGAATTGAAATGAATCCTCCTTTTCTGCTAGTGGTGCTGATTCAGTGCCTTTGCTTCTGAGAGAAACAATACTAGAAGAAAAAAAATGCTGTAAAAAACATTTGAAATAAAAATAATGCCTCTTAAAACCTCTTAACATCCACCTCTTACGAAATTCTTTCCTATTTTCCATACCCAAATGGAAAAGCATATAACTAAGGAACTGTAAGCCAAAATTACATGTGTGATACATCGATTGAATACTATCACCTTCTAGTTTCTGAATATATTAATGGGTGAGTAAAACACATTCCGAGCTGCATCAGTTCAAATATGACTCAAAGTTGTTTTTTTAATTCTTGAAAATAGGTCTTTTTTGAGCAGCAGTAATAAAGATATGCTTGAGAATAGGCATGTCTAATTCTATTATATTTGTTCTACATCATGTCAACCACAATGCAGAAAATTTCAAACCTCTAGCTACAGCAGCTCCAGAGCTGAGGGGCTTTGAAATTTTGGTGTCACCAGCGTCTCCAAATCTCTTCAAATCTGCCAAATTGTGCCAAATGCTTTTACTCAACTATTTGATCCATAGAACAACACTAAAGCATTTTGATGGCCACAAAGTATGTATAAACTAAATACTTTTACTATCAGCATTGATGAGTAATACTAACTTTCTTTAAAAATCGTATTTAATCTCTTTCTTCTGTTCCCCTCCATATCACTCTCACAGCTCTTCCTTCATTGAGGGATAATAAATGTTGTGATATTCTAAGATGTATATTGCACACCCCGGCAGGGGTGGCAAATCTCTTATTTTAATCATATATTATTCGGACTGTCATATGCTGTTTATTAACACACGGCCAGAATAAATTCAGTTGGATTTTGAATTAAGTTAATTAAGTCTTGAATCTTTTTCTTCACATAGAGCAAGGTGTTAAATGTGGCTTTGGGTGTGGCTTTGTTATGGGTTTGTTTTCGGTTATGGGTTGGAGGGGTGGGGTGGGGGGTGCTTCTCTGCTTTTTATGGTTGTTCCTACTGTCAAATGAGGAAGTTATGTCTCCTTGAAGGCAGTTGCACCTCGGGACTTTCCTTCCGGTTCTTTTTCTGGGAGCAAGTTATTTACTACTCTTAACTCAAACTGGGTAAAACCATATAAAAAAGGACTATAAAAACAGGAGTAAAAAAGTAACAGAGTTTATTCCAGATCAGGTCGTTACAGGACAGAGAGAATGCTTGGAGTTTGCACAGCTGTGGGCTCAAAAATCATGTCTGCGAGCGTCCGGCAAAGATTGAGCCCCGAACAAGGTCATCTTCTGCTTCTTATACCTCATGACTCTATATAATGGATCATGTGGATGTTTATCTGTCCGTATTAGAAACTGACACGCCATCCACGCCCTTTTCCATACTAATGACAAATATTCAGATTTTTTCTCTCTTGGGATTGGAACACGTGAGGACTGTCCATTGTCGCCATTGCTCTTCATTATTGCAATTGAGCCTCTGTCTTTCGCAGTGCGTGAATCCCCCCTCATTTAGTGGGTCAGAATGGGACAGAATATAAATTGGTCTTATATGCAGACGATCTGCTGCTATATGTATCCAGACATGCTACTTCTGTCCCCGCTGTCTTGCATGTTCTAAATAATTTCATTTCCTTTTCAGGGTACAAATTGAATTTGGATAAGAGTGAATGCATTCCCATAAACACTACTGCTTGTCCTCTTCAACAGTCCGATTTTTCCTTCAAATTAAGTCTCACAGGATTCAAATATCTTGGTATATATGTTGTGTTCTTTATCTGGCCTTGCTGTTGCTAACTTTTCGGCAAAAAGTTAGCAGCAGCGAATCGCCTCTTACTGCAAAAACTGCATCTGATTTTCAGAGTTGGCATAATCTTCCTCTTTCACTTTTGGGCAAGATTAATGTAAATATTATGAAAATGTCTTTTTCTTTTTCAATCTATTCCTGTTTTTATGCCAAAAATCTTTTTTGATTCCTTGAATAGATTGATTAGAGACTTCATTTGATATGGGAAACCCCCTCTAGTTCGTAAAACATTTTTGGAAAGATGTAAACTCAGTGGTGAACTTTTCAATCATATTATTGGTCTGCTCAGATACAGAAAATGTGTTATTGGCTAAAATTGTCTAGTTCTTCCTGGTGCAAATTGGAACTTCGTGTGTTGGGTCTTCATTATCTGGTCAAATTTTTCTTCATTACCTATAAAATTATCTTTATTCACTAATAATCAAGTTGTCCTTAATACACTTAAAATCTGGTCTCAATTTAGAAGACAGTTAAAGTTTTTTGGTGCCTCACATTTATGCCCCTTGGTTAACAATAATTTGTTTCCTCCATCCCTCTTTGACCCATCATTTTCAGTTTGGTATGATAGGGGTTTAAAACAACTATAAAGCTGCTATACATCAGGAGTATTTGTAAGCTTTGCAAATCTATCTTCCAAATATATTTTACCTGGTACACATTTCGCTATCTAAAAGTTTGAAATTTCTCTTTTTCCTTTTTCTTTCTTGTTGGGAATGAAAAAAATAAAAAGGGGGGGGTCCCAAAACTGTTTGACTTTAAACCTTTTTATTATTTATTACGCATTTTAAAATGACAATGTCTAAAATAAAATTAAAAAAATCAAACAAAAGAAATGTTTATAATGCACACAGTGTAGTTGAACGCTGAACCTTGCTGTGCATTTGTCAGAATTGGTAGCCCTTCTTATGACTCCCTACCCTTTAAATGGCCCACAGCCTTAAAAAGGTTGATTATTCCTGCTCTACAGGTAGGTTTTATGTAAGACTGTTAACAAAAGAACACAGTATAATGAAACACTAGTGTCTAAAAAATAATTAAACATTTCAAACAATTTAAAGATTTGGTGGGGGGTGAGACAAGAGGGGGTGTTGTCATGCAAAAGTATAAAAGTTAACAATTTTTTTAAAAGGTTTTTTTTTTTTTATGCCTCCCCCTGGACTTCCCTCTTTGGCTCCAAGTTTGAGAGGATAACTCCCTGGGATGGCCTGCTGAGACTGGAGTCACAGTGGCCTGTGACCTGAGCTCCACAGCTCTAATAACTACTAAAGCATATTAATAATTGATAAACTGACTGAACAAATTATGCAAAAGTTTGGAGTTCTACTTTTTCACATAAAACTTTAGCTTTTTGTTACAAATCAATGTTATAAGAATATTTTTTGTGTGTATCATGTAAAGCTACTAGTGGGAGATTGCTGCAACTCGCCCCTTTAATGATAAATCATTTAACAAAGCATGACATCCAAAGCGGAAAATATGGACCACAGAGAGTGACATAACCAGGATAGGCTACATTTGCATCAAGCAAACAGAAGGCTTTTAAAAGCTGGGATAGGGTGATTTTAAACCTGATGTCTGATCAGCAGAACTACTATTATGGCAATTACGAGCACAGAAAGGGTTGCTAGTTTGCGAAAATAGTGAATAATGGCAAGTAAAATGTTGCCTGTTTTTGGTTATGGCCTATTTGGTGAAAATGTCTGAAATCAAAGACAGAACATACACACAGAAAGCATCACAGTGGTTAGGCAGAGACATTTTTACACCATTTTTACAGCAATGTGAAACGTTTTCTTAGCAGAAGTAATATGTGTTCAGTCTCCATGGCAGCCCTAATATAGACACCACTGATCTTCCTCATCTCAATTCCTGATAACCAGTAGTGTTAATAGTACCCACATTTGTTACTTCAGTAGAAGTATAGATACTGCAGTTTAAAAACACTCTGGTAAAAGTTGAAGTATCAACTTGACCTCTTTTCTCAAGTAAAACTGAAAAAGTGTGAGCACCAAAAACTACTTAAAGTACAAAAGTATAAAGTAACCTTTAAAAAAAAAAGGCCAGACGCCACTATATGAATTGAAAGCTCAAATTTTCAACTATTTCAAAAAATTCTTTGAGATAGGGCCAAGGATGAGGGAGGTATTGTTGGTCTCCATCTACCGATACGCTCTTGCTTGTTTCCGACCTTTCAGACATTTCAACATCTTGTTCTGAATCCTACATTGTAGCTATTTGACGCTCGTAAATGCATCACAGTGGTCTGTGAACGCTGCGCTGTGTAGATGCGCTTTGATTTCCCGCTTCAGACAAAGCTTTGCTGTTTCCAAACTCACGTCGGATATCACTGTTTACAACAAATAAATCAGCTGTACCTCGGACAAAATCTTTAGATTTAATGTTGTTCATAACCCCCGTACTTTTGTTAATGAATCTGCCAAATAACCACAATTCTTTTTCCACGTAATTCCCACATTTTTATATCATTAATATAACAGCAAGTAGCTCCATTGGTCATATTTCAATCCGTTTTCCTCGTTGATATGCCATTGTACAGAGCCAGGCGCGTTCTCACCCGCGACTAGGGCTATACACTCACCGGACACTTTATTAGGTACACCTGTCCAACTGTTCGTTAACACTTAATTACTAAGCAGCCAATCACATGGCGGCAACTCAGTGCATTTAGGCATGTAGACATGGTGAAGACAATCTCCTGCAGTTCAAACCGAGCGTCAGTATGGGGAAGAAAGGTGATTTGAGTGACTTTGAACGTGGCATGATTGTTGATGCCAGAAGGGCTGGTCTGAGTATTTCAGAAACTACAGATCTACTGGGTTTTTTTACGCACAACCATCTCTAGGGTTTACAGAGAATGGTCCGAAAAAGAAAAAACATCCAGTGAGCGGCAGTTCTGTGGGCGGAAATGCCTTGTTGATGCCAGAGGTCAGAGGAGAATGGCCAGACTGGTTCGAGCTGATAGAAGGGCAACAGTGACTCAAATAACCACCCGTTACAACGAAAGGTGAGCAGAAGAGCATCTCTGAACGCACAGTACGTTGAACTTTGAGGCAGATGGGCTACAGCAGCAGAAGACCACACCGGGTGCCACTCCTTTCAGCTAAGAACAGGAAACTGAGGCTACAATTTGCACAAGCTCATCAAAATTGGACAATAGAAGATTGGAAAAACGTTGCCTGGTCTGATGAGTCTCGATTTCTGCTGCGACATTCGGATGGTAGGGTCAGAATTTGGCGTCTACAACATGAAAGCATGGATCCATCCTGCCTTGTATCAACGGTTCAGGCTGGTGGTGGTGGTGTCATGGTGTGGGGAATATTTTATTGGCATTCTTTGGGCCCCTTGGTACCAATTGAGCATCGTTGCAACGCCACAGCCTACCTGAGTATTGTTGCTGACCATGTCCATCCCTTTATGACCACAATGTACCCAACTTCTGATGGCTACTTTCAGCAGGATAATGGGCCATGTCATAAAGCTGGAATCATCTCAGACTGGTTTCTTGAACATGACAATGAGTTCACTGTACTCAAATGGCCTCCACAGTCACCAGATCTCAATCCAATAGAGCATCTTTGGGATGTGGTGGAACGGGAGATTCGCATCATGGATGTGTAGCCGATAAATCTGCGGCAACTGTGTGATGCCATCATGTCAATATGGACCAAACTCCCTGAGGAATGCTTCCAGCACCTTGTTGAATCTATGCCACGAAGAATTGAGGCAGTTTTGAAGGCAAAAAGGGGGTCCAACCCGTTACTAGCATGGGGTACCTAATAAAGTGGCTGATGAGTGTATATCTCTGCAGGCATGCACTTTTCGGCATAACACCTGACCTTGGTCCGCTAATCCGTGACCTCTGCATTAAACAGAAGCCAAGAGTAACAAGTAACATTTGTTTTAAAAATGTAAGGAATAGAAAGTACAGATACTTGTGTCAAAATGAAATTTAATAGAAGTAGGAAGTAGGAGGAAAAATAAGTAATGGAGTAAAGTATAGATACCTAAAAAGTGTACTTAAGTACAGTAACTAAGTATTTGTACTTCGTAACTTGACACCTCTGCTGATAACTCATATCAATTACTCAACTAAAAGCAAAACAACCATTGACTTTTGTTTAAAGGTGCTTTTAAAACTAGATTCTATTTCTGTTTTTTGATCAACGCACAGAGGCTTTTCTTTCATAACTTTTTCCTCTTTGCATGATTTATAAATAACATAATTCTCATGCAACCGGTTGCTCTCCTGGTTTACTACGCAAATCTTTATATTGGAATAATACTGAGAGATCTGTGTTAGTTCAATCATTTCACTGAAGACTGCTTCCATCACAACATACAGGAGAAGCTGTAAGTCTAAATTTACTCTCTGCCCTTTGTTTAAATGTAATGATCAAAAATATATTTCAAAGAATTACATGTTTTTTTTAGATTAGCTTATTAAAAAACTATTTAAGGCTCACATTTTAACCAGTAAAAACGCATGACAGTCTCATGTTGCCACCAGCTTTGGTGTTTTTAAGTCTCATTTGTTAGGCTGGAGAGAGCAACTGTGAATATGAACTTTTAAATCTTGGATTTTGAATAGGACATTTCAACACAACAGTATGTGTTGTGATAATTGACTGAGTGTCATGTTTTTGTAGAATTTTACAATTTCTGTTTTTTAGGATTGCTCGTCTTCCTAGTAACTCTAACTAGTGTCTGTGTGCCCACATCCCCACAACATGATGCTGCTTCTACCATGTTTCACTGAGAGGATGGTGTATTCTGAGACGTGTAATGGTGTTTTACATGTAGGCCTATAAGTTAAATTATTGTTTCTTCTAACCAGAAACTTTTTACAACAAGGTTTCCTCTATACACCTACTGAAAAATTTCAAACTTAAGACTTTCTTTGATTTCTCTTCTTATCCATCTACCATAATCACCAGATTTACTAGTGGTACCATTGACAGATTCCACCTGTTCATTTGTGGATCTCTGCAGCTCCAGAGTAACCAAGCACCCCTCTGCTGCTTCTCTGATTAAAGCTGTCCTTGCTCTTCCTCTCTGTAGGTGGACAGTCATGTTATGTTAGCTGTACAGTAGAACCATTCTCTTTATTTTTAGATGCTGGATTAAACAGATTAAGTCCTTGCTCTTCCTCTCTGTAGGTAGACAGTCATGTCATGTCAGGTGTACAGTAGAACCATTGTCTTTATTTTTAGATGCTGGATTAAGCAGAGCTCTTTATTATGTAAGATAATATGGAGCCAATATGGAGGTGATACTAGTAGCTCACACTGATGAGCAATGTTGGTGATTTTTATTTTTTTATGTTTAGTGTTTTTATAATTTTCAGGAATGTGTTTGACTGAATTATCATCCTGATAAATAGATTTTGGTTTATTTGATTATGTCTTAATTTCCTCCACACACAAGAAACATTGATAAGAACATACTGTTCTTCCTGGTTTAAATAAATAAATTTAGTTCCTGGATCTGAGCGTAAAACAGTTAAACATTATGAGACAGTTTTTTACAGACATTTAAAAAGAAATATTCAATAAAAAAACATAAATGAAAAAAGGTCCAAGCAGGATGTTTCAGTTCACTGTCTGAATCTAATCTGATCGATTCATTCATGTTCATTCAGTAGGTAGAAAAAAAGTTGGCTTTGTATTTTAAAGTTTGCTTTGATTCTGTTGTTTTTTTCTTTTTAGACAAACAGCTAAGATAAAAGTTATCATCTGACAACAAAGATGTGGTGGAGTCTGATTCTGCTCTTTCTGATGGGTAAGTTGATGGAAACAACTAAACTCACTGGAATCTGTTGGAGGAAAAAATGAGCCTGATTCTGAAGAGAAGAGATTAGCCTGATTTTGTTTAAGTACACCAGATGAAGTTTTTTTTTTTTCTTTTTTAATCGCTATTGAGAAATACTGGTAGAAGTGTTATCCTTTATTCTAATTCAAAGCAATATATTTATGTTTATGTTCAGGTCAGAGTTGTTTCATCAACTGTCGGCTCTATGAGTATCACTACATTAATGAGAAAAAGACCTGGACTGAAGCTCAGCAGTACTGCAGAGAGAAACACACTGACCTGGCCACAGTGTCTAACATGACAGACATGAAGAGACTCCTCAGTAACTCAGCAGGAAACATGAAGGAAGCTTGGATTGGTCTGTATGATCAGACAGATGGTATCAGAACATGGTACTGGTCTCTGCCTGGAGTGGAGTTCAATGAAAGGGAGACAAACTGGAACCAAGGAGAACCAAATGATTATGGAAACATTCCTGAGAACTGTGGGGTTCTGTTAAGTAATCTTAAATGGGCAGATTATCCTTGTACATATAGAAAACATTTCCTCTGTTATGATGGTAATAATTTTAATGACTTTTCTAAAGCTCTTATTATTTACCAGATTGCACACTTTAGACAGTTTGTGTTCTTCCTTAAGAAGGCATATAAAATAATGTGATGTGAGTTTATCTGTTTACTCCACAGAAACTAATAGAACCCAGAAATACCACTTGATTAGAGAGGGGAAGACCTGGCAGGAAGCTCAGAGTTACTGCAGAGAGAAACACACAGACCTGATCAGTGGAATGAAGCAGCTACAGGATGGAGAACTGGAGAAATTTGCACCCAATTATCCATTTATTGGTCTGTTCAGAGACACCTGGAGGTGGTCAGATGGAAGCAGTTTCTCTTTCAGACACTGGCATGACCAGTTAAACAATCCACAACCAAATTGGGGTCAATGTGCCATGACTGTGTTTGATGATGAAGGCAGATGGAGGACTGACAGATGTGATCTGAAAAAACCCTTCATCTGTTATGATGGTGAGTTGATCCAATATTAATAGATATTAGAACTGTGTGGGGTAAATTAATGAATGTAGTTTTTCTCAGAACAGTTCTTCAACCACTACTGCCATGCACATTTAAGGTGTCTCTCTTGCATCACACCTGGTTTAAATAACTGCATGACCTCCTTTGCACCCTTCAAGTGCTGCAGAAGCCTGTTTATCATTAAGTTGTATAAATCAGTGAGGAGAAATCTAAAACATGCAGGCAGTGGTTGTTAATGACCAGTTTTGTATTAACCTTAATACATGTATTTTGTGTCCTAAAATAGTACTTTGAAGAAATTACAAACTTGTTTATTTACATTCGAAGAAACCTATTGTTTGTTTGTAAATAATGACTGAAATAAAAGTGGAAATTGCTTTTTTTTTTGCTCCCATACCTGCTGTAACAGATAAAGTGATCCTGATCAAAGAATATAAAACCTGGGAGGATGCCTTATACTACTGCAGAGATCACTACCATGACCTGGTCACCATCACCAGCCTGGATGAGCAGAGATGGATCCAGGAGAAAGCCAAGAAGGCCTCGACTGATTATGTCTGGATGGGACTGCGCTACAACTGCTTAATGAAGGTCTGGTTCTGGGTCTGTAGGGAGAGTTTGGTCAGTGATAAGATTCTGTCCTCAGAAAGATGGAAGAATGACTGTGACATGTCTGGAGCCCTGGAGGCAGGAGGAAAACATAGGTGGTTCCAAAAAAATGAATCAGAGGAATTCAATTTCATTTGTTCTAAAAATTAAAGCTCATTCTGCTGTTTTGTGACAGTTTTAATTTTTCTCACATTCAGTTATTTTTTGTTTTGTTTTAATTTTACATTTTGTGGGGTGGGGGGTCTCAGGCAGGAAGCTCTACAAATAAAATATAGTATAATTAAAAGCCTTTTAGTAGAAACTGTATTGGTGGCTGCAAAAAAAAAAAAACAACAAATTGCTTCTAGAAGTAATTAGAGCTGCAATTACTGCTCTGAAGATTATGTAGTCAATCTGTATTTTCTGTGTAAATGATAATAGTATAGTATTCTTAAACTAAACTTTGGGTAAAACATGTAGATTGATTAAAAAAAGATTGTTCTCATCTCATGTGGTGTCAATTAAAGAGAAAAATTTGATGTTGTTGGACTTTTTATCTTTGTATCTCGTTTGCTTTTCAATAAATTAATTGCATCTAGACCTGTTTCCTCTTTCTAATGTATTATACAGTTTAAGTTATTGGATAAAAAAATTCCTTTTAATATTCACCTGTTGAGAAAATATTGGTGCTTTATATCAGTCATGTTTAATGTTAATTATATAATTTTGTTGCCTCATTGATCCTTTTAAAACAAAGTGTATAGTGCTTACTATATAATATAATATAATATAATATAATATAATATAATATAATATAATATAATATAATATATAATACTATATAATATTAAAATATCTTGTAAATTTTTCCTGAACAGTAAAGCTGCGTAACCTCAACACAAGTGGTACATTTCAATAACTCCATATCATTGATATATTTATATTAATCATTCATAAAAAGAATTGATGAATAAGCAGCAATCACAGAAAGCTGTGGCAACCCACATGTGACCTGCTTAAGTTCTGACCTACTTTCAACGATTTGTACATTCTAGTATCTATTCTCCAATTAAGGGAAAATTTTTGATTTACAGTATCAAGAGCATTCCTTGAACCGATTAATTAAAAAGCAGAAGAAAATGTATTATTTTCACTTACTGTTATAAATAATTCATTGATTTTATCCACAATATTTGTTACATTGTGAACCTTTAAACCAGAACTTTTTACAAAATATCTAGGGAATTCATTTTGCATAAATCTATTTCTGTTGGGATCCAGAGGCTTGCCCACCAGAGGGCGCCAAGGATCCCTTCCTGGGGGTTTGTGTTTCTGTTGGGATCTGGGGTTCTGTCCACCTTTCTCCTCCAGAGGGCGTACTGGATCTCCTGAAGCTGGAACTGACTTCATCAGCTGTTCCTCATCTGCTCATCAGGAGACCAGTACTTAAGTGGGCTGAGGACAACACTCCTGTGCCAGAGTGTTTGCCAGTTATGGTTAGCGAGCCTGAGCCAACCTGCCTGTCTGAATCTTTGACTCCCTGAAAACCTGAACCAGAACCTGAGCTGTTTTGTCTTCTCTGCTTCCCAGGTTGAACCTGTCTGAAACCAGAAACCCTGAAGAGTTTCTCTGTAGGAAATCTGTCTGTCTGATCTCTGAAGAACCCTGGAGAATAAAACCTGCCAAATATCTGCTAGCCTGCTCCCTGAAGAATCTGAAAGAGAAGCTCAAACCTGGTGATCTGCAAGCTCTAAACTAAGCTCAGCCTCCACCAAGCCCTCAGCCTGCCGCTAGCCTGTGAACCCTCCTGGTTCCCCCTTCTGCCGCTCTGCTCAACCTCCAGAACAGTAAACCCTGTCGTGACCAGCCCTGGACCTGATTACCCCCTGACCTGTTTTTGTTCTCATTATTTATTAAACCTTTGAACCTTTCCCCAGTCTCAGAGTGTGTTCTGCATTGGGGCTAGTATACCAACCACTCAAGACAATTTCATCATATTAAATGATTGACTAAATGATTTATTACTTTCCAAGTTATTTTCTATATTGTTTCCAGTCTCTATCATATTTATAATAATAGCAATAATTGGTACTCGAGTTGAGGGGGGGGTGAGGGGGATGGCATCCCCTCGTCTTAAATGACCATCCCCCTAAACCATCCACTGTGACATTTTATTACTGAATGTGTACATTTCTACCATATATTGACAGTAGTGGTAATAATATTGCCCTTTCAACATTTGGCACGCTGCGCGTTTATGAGTAGCCTGACCAAATTACTGTAGCCCAGAGGGCACACAAGATGTTATTTTCAAACTCAGTGGCACAACCAGCAGAACAGGCGATGGTGATCTGAACAGCATCACTGTCTAGTGGCAAAGACGGCACAATTTTGACGGACTTCATTTTTAAGCAGGCAAAAAAAAACAAAACACTTCAGGTAAGTCAAGAGTCAGAAGACATTACCTTTTCTAAGCTTACCATTGTGTCACCGAATATGTAGAAGTCCTAATCTCTGGACATAGCGATAGCATGCAAACCTAGATAAACTAGTTTGAAGCACATTTATCTGTCTTTAAAGTTGTCATGACTCAGAATTAGTGTAGAGTGTACAGGCACTGCTGAGCATTCCAAATCTGAATTTTGGTTGTAGTTGAACATAAAAGAAATCTTTAGACCGCTGCTGATTTGCTAGGTGACAGCTTGAATCTAGAAGATGCGGGTGAGACAAGTGGAGCTGTGGCCAAGAGCAGAATCAAAGGTTTAAAAAAGGCATTTTAATTAAGCAATTTAAGACACGTGTTAAGATTATTCTCTTAAACGAACTGTCGAATGTGATGTAAATGTCTGGCCAATGGTCATAAATTAAATGAATGTTGATGTCTAACTGCAAAGTGTGACTTGCAGAATGCCTGTCTTCTGATCAATGTTGAATATACTTTGACGGACCTGTTAAATAATTCTAACTCATTCATTGCCAGCATGTAGCTTAGCTTAATTTAAATTAGCCAATAGAAGCAATACCGATTTTCTGATAAACAGTCTGTTTAATAAAATTAATACTCTAAATTAAAATTTAAAGGGAGAGTAAGATTATTAGATATTATAGAGGCTTATTTCATTTTCAGGCTAATTTGAATGTATTTGAATTTTTAAGCAGTTTTTTTTAGATTTTGAAAATTGTTTCAACTTTTTCAATTTAATTCTTTGAATTTGAATAAAACAATACTTGAAAGGATTCAGATATTCATTTGCAATGTTTTGGGAGGTTTTGTTCCAAATCTCAATTGATTGATTGCCAAAAGATTTTTCAAAGTAAAATGAAAGAAGTGTCCTACCATGACTATTAGCCTGATCCCAGTGGGAAATGTGTCCATAACTATGTAGGGGGAGTGATAGCCATGCCAGTCCAGGGAATGATGGCAGTTCTACTGTAAGGTGCCTTGGTCAAGGTCAATGACCGGCGTACCTTATATGTAATAACCATACCATGCATATTGCTTCAAGTTACTAGTCTATATTAATTAGGCTATGTATGCTTACATAAAAAATAAAAAATTCCACCATCCCCCTACATTTTTTTTTTTTTACAACTCGACTTCCATTGTTAACATATGCACTTTTACACACATACATAATGTATATGAAGACTTATCTGAAGAAAGAATAAATGTACTCCGTCTTTAAGGACAGGGTTGTCCAAAGTTCATTCTCATGAAAAGGTATCTTCAATTTTGAAGTAAGAGCAGATAATTATGTGGTTTAAAAATAAGTTGTTTCCCTGTGGCCAATTTGTTGAGTATGATGAGTTCTCAAAACAGGATTGTAGTTTCTTTGAAGTAATGATTCAACTTTAAACATCAATTCCATATTGAAAGTGTGAGAGGAATAAAGACACCTGTTTTCTTTTTTATGTGTTTTTGAATAAAAAAAATAATAATCAAAATACTTTTTTGTGCCATTTTTATGCTAAAATTCTTTACAAGTGGTGTAGAAAGTGGTTCTGCACATCTATATATCAAGTGGTTTCTGAAAATTACAAGATTCAAGTTAATATGAAAATTATACAGAAATGTACTGATATTACAAACTTCTAATTTGTACTTTTGAATACTTAAGTATTTTCAAACATGAGTACTTCAAAACTTCAACTTGAGTAGATTTTTGACTGAGTAACTTTTAGTTGTAGTCGAGTAAGTTTCGACTATGAGTACCAATACTTTTACTCAAGTATTATAGTTGAGTACGTCTTCCACCACTGTTAATAACAAGGGATTCATTTTTAAAAATCAGCTATATTGAAAATGTGCATCAGCAAAATGTATCATTTAGTCAAAGCTGTTAAATAATGCTTGTTTGACCGTATGACTCGATGGAGAAGGACACAAGCCACCAGGGCCGCTGGAAATTCTTTTCTACAGGGAGTGCTGTGAATATGTCTTTGTTTTTTTTTGGACTAAAGACCTATGAGCCTATAAGCCTATTTAAAATCTGATAAAAATGTATAAGTAAATAGATTGAAATTCTCTACTTTATTGTTAGATACACTTCAGTTTCAGAACCAAGGTCTGTAACAAGTGGATATCATTTCTCAGGTGAATATATTCGCTATTAATTAAACTCACAATAATTCTATAACAACGTATATTTGGTCAGCTGGCATGAACCTGAGTCACTTTGTTTATGTCACATGTGACTCTATTAGCTCCAAAATGCTTTTACGCAAACCCCAAGGAAGTAATTATATTCTTATACTATTTGAACTTTATTGAATAGTTCTCTATATCCATTACACAAAGAACACAAGATCAAAATAACACTCCAAAATTCTATGGTCAAGTTAAACTGCACGATTAGATATGGAAGTGCGTGGTGGCATCATGCTATTCCTGTGAGCTACAAGCAGGGTGCCCTGTTTACAGATGTCCAAATGTTCAGGTGCCCTCTGGAGTCGTGGACATAAAAATCTCTCATAAGTGGATGAATATGAAATGCCCTTCTCTGCCATATGTCCTCCTCGTTTCTGTCATTAGACAATGTAAATGTACCAGTCTGCTGCCACGAGCAGGATGCCACGCTGTAGCTTGCTTGACGTTGTCATGACAATGTGTCATGATGGGTTACAGAGCTAGCCCAATATGCAGAACACACACGGAGGCTGGATAAAAGGTTTAACAGAGTTTATTGATTCACAAGCACATGTATATTGCACAGGAACTGGAACTGGTCAGGGGGCAGGTTCACTGGAGTCTGCAGGGATGACAGTTCAGTTAGCAAACGGACTGATGAGTTATGAGTCTTTGATGCTTCTGAAGAATACCTTGAAGGAGTCCGGGTTTCTCTTTGAGAGAGAGAACTGTTGGGTCCAGAGACTGTTTGTTCAGCAGAGTCCAATAACTGCTTCAGCGTCTTACTTCTGACTTTGAGGGCAGACCTTGATTTGAGTTTCCAGCTCTTAGCCAAGAGCTGCAGAGGAATCCATAGAAGAGTCTTCAGGTTTGGCTCACGAGGGCAGGCTCGGCAGGTTAAGCTCATCCAGAGCCTCAGGTAGAGACAGGATTCCTGTGAGGCAAAAAACAAGGAAGAATTAGAATCTGATCTCATCCAGAGATAGCTAAGATTCTCAGGTTACAAGGCTCAGGTCGCTAACCAAACTAGATCAACACTGCGGCGTTGAAGCAAGGTCTGGAGGCAGGTTATATAGCACTGGACTTCTGATGATGAGATGCGCCACCGGTGTGTTGGAAGGCTCAGCTCAGGAGGACCCAAGGCGCACTCTGCTGGAGGAAGGTGGTACAGCTCCAGATCCCAACAGTACCCCCCGTCGACGGGAGGGAGCGCTCATACTCCTCAATCAGTGACGGATCGAGGATGTAGGAGCCAGGAACCCATTGGCGATCCTCCGGACCGTAGTCCTCCCAATCCACGAGGTACTGCCAGCCGCAACCTCGCCGACGGGAGTCCACGATCCGGCGGACGGTGAAGGCAGGATGTCCATCGACGTCCAGGGTGGGTGGAGGGGAGTCGGATGGAGGGCACAAAGGGCTAGAGACAACTGGTTTTATCTGGGAGACATGGAACGTGCGATGGATGCGGAGACTCGGAGGAAGGTGTAGACGTACGGCAGAGGGGTTTATAATCTGGGCAACCTTGTAAGGACCAATGAATCTGGGAGACAATTTTCGAGACATTCCCTTGAGGGGAATGTCCCGAGTGGAAAGCCATACCTCCTGACCAATGACATACTCAGGGGCAGGGCGTCTTTTGGAGTCCGCGAAGCGCTTAGAAGACACAGAAGAGCAGTTGAGAGTGGCGATGGTGTCCCTCCAGATTCGCTGACAGCCACGGATGTGGTGGTTGACTGATTGGACCGAAATATCTCTCTCGTCTGCAGGAAAAAGAGTTGGCTGATAACCAAGACTAACCTGGAATGGAGATTGACCGGTGGAAGCAGACTTGAGGGAATTGTGGGCGTATTCAATCCATGTGAGGTACTGACTCCAGTCAGTGGGTTCGATGGAGGTCAGGCAGCGGAGAGTGGATTCAAGCTGTTGGTTCATCCTTTCTGTTTGACCGTTGGACTGTGGGTGGTAACCGGAAGTAAGTGATGACTTACAATTCAGGGCAGAGCAGAAGGCCTTCCAGACTTGGGAGATAAACTGTGGTCCGCGGGCGGAGAGTATTTCCTGAGGTATTCCATGGAGCCGGAAAACATGCTTCACCAGAAGCTGTGCAGTCTGGATGGCCGTGGGAAGTTTCCTGAGAGGAATCAGATGACACGACTTGGAAAAACGGTCGATGATGGTAAAGATAGTGGACATACCTCTGGAGATAGGGAGACCAGTGACAGAATCGATGCCGATGTGAGACCAGGGACGAGCTGGGACAGGAAGGGGATGCAACAGGCCAGAGGGCAGTTGATGTGAGGTCTTGTTTCTGGCTCAGATGGAACAAGCCAAAACATACTACTTCACATCCTTGTGCAAGGTAGGCCACCAGAAACGTCTAGAGATCAAGGCGATAGTTCGGCTCACCCCCGGGTGATCGGAAAACTTGGCTGTGTGCATCCACTGAATCAAGCGGGATCTGACAGAAGAAGGGACATAGGTTCTTTTAGGAGGACCGTTACCTGGGTCAGGTTCAGAAGCTAGGGCAGAGTTTATGAGATCGGAGATCTCCCAGGAAACCACTCCAACAGTACAGGAGGCAGGAAGAACAGGTTCAGGCGTCTCGGATTGATCAGCAGAGTATAGACGAGAGAGAGAATCGGGTTTGATGTTCTTGGAGCCGGGTCTGTAAGAAATAATGAGGTTGAACCGAGAGAAAAACAGAGACCACCTTGACTGGCGTGGGTTAGCCTGTTTGGCGGACTGGATGTAAGCTAGGTTTTTGTGATCAGTCCACACCAAGACTGGGCTTTCAGCCCCCTCGAGCCAGTGTCTCCACTCCTCCAATGCGAGTTTGATGGCCAGAAGTTCTCGGTCCCCAACATCGTAATTTTGTTCAGCCGGTGAGAGTCTACGGGAGAAAAATGCACAGAGGTGAATCCTTTGATCAGAGTCGAGTTGTTGGGATAACACAGCACCAACACCAGAGTCAGAGGCGTCCACTTCGAGGATAAATTGCTTGGCAGGATCTGGCTGGATTAACACAGGAGCTCTGGAAAACAATGTCTTTAATTTGTCAAAAGCATTTTGTGCTTCTGGATTCCATTGGAAGGTCTTTTTGACAGATGTTAGAGTTGTGAGAGGTAGAGCTGTCTGACTATAATTCCTGATGAAACGACGGTAGAAGTTGGCAAAACCCAGGAATCTCTGCAGCTGTTTTCGGTTCTCAGGTGTCGGCCAGTCCAAAACTGCCTTTATCTTTTCTTCGGATGGCTTAACCTGCCCGCCCTCGAGCACAAACCCTAAAAAGGTGACAGAAGGTTGATGAAACTCGCATTTTTCAGCCTTTACAAAAAGTTTTTTCTCCAACAATCTTTGAAGGACCAGGCGGACATGTTTCTTATGCTCAGAATGGTTCTTGGAGTAGATAAAGATGTCGTCAATGTATACAAACACAAAAATATTCAGAAAGTCTCTGAGGACGTCATTGACGAGCGCTTGAAAACATGCAGGAGCGTTAGTGAGTCCAAAAGGCATAACCAGATATTCAAACTGGCCCAAAGGGGTTTTAAAGGCTGTCTTCCATTCGTCACCTTCTCTTATCCTGAGAAGGTGATATGCGTTTCTTAAGTCGAGCTTGGTGAAGACAGTAGCCTCTTGTACTGGTTCAAAGGCTGATGCTAGTAACGGAAGTGGGTATTTATTTTTAACAGTTATTTGGTTAAGGCCTCTGTAGTCTATACAAGGTCTTAAGGAACCATCTTTCTTGCCCACAAAAAAGAAACCAGCACCCAACGGAGAAGAAGATGGGCGGATTATTCCAGCAGCTAGGGACTCATTTATGTACTTTTCCATGGTTTCACGTTCTGGTTCGGAAATGTTATAAAGTCTGCTGCTGGGCAGGGGAGCTCCAGGTAATAGCTCAATCGCACAGTCTTAATGGTCTGTGAGGTGGAAGGGACGTAGCACTGACCTTACTGAAGACAGGAGCCAGATCATGATACTCTGAAGGGACAGAAGTAAGGTCAGGAGAGTCCATCTCCCCCCTCCCTCTAGGAGACTGTACAGCGGGAGCTGCAGAACGAAGGCATGTTTCATGACAGGAGGTCGACCACGACTCAATGTGGCGTTCAGCCCAGTTGATATGGGTATTATGTCGTTCCAGCCACTCAAAACCAAGCACCAAGGGAGAACATGTAGAAGGAAGAACAAAAAATGTTAAAGTCTCACGATGATTCCCAGAGATCAACAGCTCTAGAGGTTGCGTTTGATGGGTAACTTGATGGAGTCTCTTTCCATCAATAGCAGAGACACTAAGTGGTTTGGCTAACGGAACAGTTTCAATCTGTAGCTGCAGAACCAGGTTAGAGTCTATAAGATTACGCTCACATCCATAGTCGATAAACGCTGACAATGTGAGATTCTGGTTAGAGAAAAACAGAGTGGCTGGAAGCATCAAATGAGGAGACTTTTCAGTTTTCAAATGGCCCGTCAGACTCCTCATTTCCTCTGACGGGCCCCGGCTTTTGACTTAGCAGGGCATGAAGCAATGAAATGGCCAGTCTCACCACAGTATATGCACAATTTGCCCCTGAAACGTCGTAGTCTCTCCTCAGGAGTTAGCCTCGTGTGTCCAACCTGCATGGGTTCGGCTTCCGTCCCATCAGGGTGAGAGACCTGGACAGGCATAGAGAGAGTCTGGGTTTTAGATCTTGGCTTGGAAACGGGTTCTGTGGATCCAGAAAAAACAGAAGCATTATTTGCCCCTGAAACGTCGTAGTCTCTCCTCAGGAGTTAGCCTCGTGTGTCCAACCTGCATGGGTTCGGCTTCCGTCCCATCAGGGTGAGAGACCTGGACAGGCATAGAGAGAGTCTGGGTTTTAGTTCTTGGCTTGGAAACGGGTTCTGTGGATCCAGAAAAAACAGAAGCATTATTCAATGCAGGGGCAGACACAAAAAAATTTTGACTCCTTTGACTTGAGCTGTTTCTAGCACGAAGTCTGTTGTCCAACCTAATCGTTAGGCGGATTAATTCCTCCAGACTAGCTGGTTCGTCGAGAGTTGCAAGTTCATCCTTGATATTGTCATTCAGTGCCTTAAAATATGCACTTTTAAGAGCACATTCATTCCATCTGGAAGCTGCGGCTTTGACCCGGAAGTCGATGGAAAACTCCGCCACCATGGAATTTCCCTGTCTTAAGTTCAGCAGAGCTCAAGAGTCAATTGTTTGATCAGAGTCCTGATTAAATACCTGGGAAAATTCAGAAACAAAATCCGAAAATGTACATCTGAAACTGTCCTCGGAGGCAAACCTTGCCTCCGCCCACTCTAGGGCTCGCCCGGTTAGTTGGGACAAAATAAAAGTTATCATCTTCTTATCTGTAGGGAAACTGCCAGGAGAGTTCTCAAAAATTAGACGGTATTGAAACAAAAATCCCTTACAATCCTTCTGGTTACCTGAGAACTTTTCAGGGAGACTGGGACGGAATTCAGGAGATGACGTCACAACTGGTGACCTTAGAGGCGGAAGTGAATCCGGAAACGGACGTGTCGCTGATGCAGCGTTAGCGCTGCCCATGTAGCCAGCATACGTTTGAAGCATTTGATTTTGACATTCAATCTTGGTATGTAACTCACGGAGGGTTTGAGCATGTCCTAGGATCTGAGCGTCTTGCTCCTCAAGCCTCCGACGGAGGTGGCCCGCTGGGCTTAGTGTTTGGCCGCACTGTTCTGTCATGATGGGTTACAGAGCTAGCCCAATATGCAAAACACACGGAGGCTGGATAAAAGGTTTAACAGAGTTTATTGATTCACAAGCACATGTATATTGCACAGGAACTGGAACTGGTCAGGGGGCAGGTTCACTGGAGTCAGTGAACTTGAAATGACAGTTCAGTTAGCAAACAGACTGATGAGTTATGAGTCTTTGATGTTTCTGAAGAATACCTTGAAGGAGTCCGGGTTTCTCTTTGAGAGAGAGAACTGTTGGGTCCAGAGACTGTTTGTTCAGCAGAGTCCAATAACTGCTTCAGCGTCTTACTTCTGACTTTGAGGGCAGACCTTTATTTGAGTTTCCAGCTCTTAGCCAAGAGCTGCAGAGGAATCCATAGAAGAGTCTTCAGGTTTGGCTCACGAGGGCAGGCTCGGCAGGTTAAGCTCATCCAGAGCCTCAGGTAGAGACAGGATTTCTATGAGGCAAAAAACAAGGAAGAATTAGAATCTGATCTCATCCAGAGATAGCTAAGATTCTCAGGTTACAAGGCTCAGGTCGCTAACCAAACTAGATCAACACTGCGGCGTTGAAGCAAGGTCTGGAGGCAGGTTATATAGCGCTGGACTTCTGATGATGAGATGCGCCACAGGTGTGTTGGAAGGCTCAGCTCAGGACGACCCACGGCGCATTCTGCTGGAGGAAGGTGGTACAGCTCCAGATCCCAACACAATGTAACTTCCATGAACTTGTATTGATGAGCCTCAAAATAATGAAATTAAATTCCAAATACAGGTAATAGTAAAATAAAAAAGGCATAATCATTCCCCAAAATATTCATAAGAAATTTATAATTTGTGCACCCCGCCTCTCGCCCATTGACAGCTGGAGAGCACCCCTCACGACCCCACTTGGGATTAGGCGTGTTCGAAAATGGATAGATTTATTTAGAATTTGTGCAAAGTATTTTTAATAATACTTTTTTAAATCTCTCTCACCACTAGGGTTTGCTGCAGGATCCCTAGCGCTCCCACATCCTTTAGATTTAGACAAAATTTATTGACATATTGTATGCATAGAGTGTTTACAAAATGAAATGTCGTTGCGTATAGCTCACAACAGTTGTAAAAATATTGCAGTTGTAGTAGAAAAACATTACTAATATAAATTGCATCAGTGATCAGAAAGTAAATAATGTGGGAGAAAAAAAAATAAAATGATGGTACTAAAGGGAATTGATATGAAAGCTCGTGAGGATGGTCAGGAGCAGGTGGGCTGTTTTTATCCTTCGCAGGAAGTACAAGCGCCTCTGATCCCTCTTGACCGATGAGGTGGTGTCACAGACCAGGTGAGGTTGTCTGTGATGTGCCTCCAAGAAATTTGGTCCTGCTGACCACCTCCCAAGCTGAGCTGTCGATTGAGCAATGGAGCGTGGTTAGGCTGGTTCTTCTTGAAGTCAAAGATTATCTCCTTCATCTTCTTCACATTCAAGATCAGGCTGTTGTCTTTGCACCAGTCCACCAGTTGCTCCACCTCCTCTCTATATGCCTGGTTGTTGTCGTTTCCAATGAGGCCCACCACTGTGTTGTCGTCCGCAAACTTCATGATGTGATTAGTGGTGAACCTGGGGACGCAGTCATGTGTCATCAGAGTTAACAGCAGGGGCCTCACAGCAGCTAAAAGCAGAACACCTCTGATGTCATCAGAGGTGTTCTGTCTGACCCGAACTGACTTAGATCGGTTGGTAAGGAAGCCTAGCAGTCAGTTGCAAAGGGTGAGCTGCGGCCCAGATGCTCCAGTTTTACTATCCCATGCTGTGGGATAGTGTTGAAAGCTGAACTGAAGTCCAGGATCAGCATTCACACGTGGGTGTTGTTCTCCTCCAGGTGTGCCATGCTCAGGGGAAGAGCAGAGGAGATGGCATCCTCAGTTGAGCAGTTATATCGGTAGGCAAGCTGGAATTGCTCGAATGTCAAGGGGATTATGGGGAAGATGTGTTCTTTTACCAGCCTTTCGAAGCACTCCATAATGATGGGAATCAGTGCAAAAGGCCAGTAGTTGTTAAATGAGAAGACCTAAGGCTTCTTTGGCACCGGAATGATGGAGGCAGATTTAAAGCATGCTGGCACTTTGGCTTGGTCAAGCGAGGTGTTAAAAAGTTCTGTGAGGACAAAAGCCAGCTCACCTGCACACTCCTTGAAAGGTCTGAATTCAAAAACACAGCCCGTTGTCTGGTATTGATGAGTTAAGCCATGTCTCCATCAGTATGACAGCGCAGCAGTTACTAAACTCCTTCTTTAAAGAGAGTTCAAGTTGAAGATGATACATTTTGTTGTCCACTGAGCAGATGTTGGGGAGCAGGATTGAAGGTAGCAGCTGTTTGCCCTCCGCATTGGGAGGAAGAAAATACACTGATGGGCCATTTTTAATAACCTGGGGGGGTGTCCACAGTCCAGCTCAGGTCCTATGAAAAGTTCAATGAGATTTATAGGTGGCAGTAATTCCCCTGAATGTTGCTTTCCAGTTTGAAGAAGATACACAGCTTTATTACTGTATCACTTCAAGTCTAGTATCAATTAGATGTAAAACATGTTGCTGCAAACATGGAGAGACCAAAGGTAACTGAGGTGACTGCTTTTTTTAACCTACTTACTGTATAAATGCAACAATTATGGTTTTGCCTTAGATGAACTCAAAGATCTAAAACATTGAGGGCTTTCTAAGGCACACCTGTGCATCCCTATGTTTGTGCTGAAGATCCAGGTGGTAAGGATCAGTGATTCCCTGTCTCCCTCATTCTTAGCATACAGCTTGATGTCATCCATGTAGAGGAGGTGACTGATGGTGGCCCATTCCTGAGTCGGTACCCTTTGCAAGTCTTGTTGATTATTTGGCTGAGGGGGTTCAGACCTATGCAGAGCAGCAGTGGAGAAAAGCAATGAAGGCTTTTAGAGTCCTTTTAGAGTCCTGTTGATGTTGTATAGCTCCAAGCATTCAATGATCCAAGTGTGAGGCATTGAGTCATAGGCTTTCTCGAAATCAATCCAGGCAGTGCTTAGGTTAGTGCTTTGGGTTCTGCAGTTTTTAGCGAGTTTTCTATCTACCAGAAGTTGGTGTTTGACACCTCTGGTATTTTTGCCTTTCTGTGCTGTGCTCATGTGTATGTATTGATCCATGTGCCCGCTTATCTTAGCCGCCATGATCCCGGACATGAGCTTCCACATTGTGGAGAGGCAGGTTATGGGCTGATAGTTGGATGGGAATGTACCTTTTGAGGGTCCTTCAGGATCAGGATTGTCGCCCTTCGTTTAGCCATTCAGGGTGCTTCCGATCTCTCAGCAGCTGGTTCATTTGTGCTGCCAAGCGTACATGGAAAGCCGTGAGTTTTTTCCCAGTTTTTAATACCTTACACTCTTTCTTGGATGTCTGCCACTGTGATGTTGACTGGATTCTGTTCAGGGAGGTTGCTGTGGTCCTCTCTCAGAGCTACCAGCCACTGTGCGTCCCTGTTGTGTGCTGCCTCCTTCTCCTGTATGTCTTTCCAGTACTGTTCAGTTTCCAGCCTTGGTCGGATTGTTCTACTATTGTTCCCCTGCCACTGAGCGTACACTTTTGCATGTTGGGTTGCGAACAGCCGGTTTACCCATCTGGCTTCATTGTCTCTTGTGTATCTCCTTAAGCGGCTGGCCCAGGCTTAAATATATATATATATATATATATATATATATATATATATATATATATATATATATATATATATATATGTGTGTATATAATCTTCATGGAATCAGCAAAAACCCATCTCTGCCTCCTTCTACTCGGAGTTTGGGTCCACAACCACATCCACCAACATTTGACAGAAGAAGCAAGCCACCAAGGACCCAGCAGAGCCCGACTTTCTCCTAAATCTAAAGAATACTCTGGACACTATCAACCTTCTCAGCCTGCCATAGAAGAGAATGAGTGCGGTTGGCCAACTTAAAATAAATAAATGTCTCCCTGTCTCCAAACTCCTTTCTACCTTAGAAATATCAAAACTATTTGAAAAGGTGGAATCGAACTGTCAAGCCGCCTTTGTCCAACTTGTCAATAGACCTCCACCACCCAAACCATCACTCCTTCAGATTCCTGCTCATTAATCTGTGGCCTCAGACCCCTTTGCTGTCTCCTGGTTTTCTGGTTTTTGGTTTTCTGTATTCTTGTTTCTCGACTTTGCTTTTTGCCTTAGATCTTAATTAAATCAGCAAAACTCATGTCTGCTTCCGTCTGCTCTGCTTTTGGGTCCACAACCACATCCACCAGTTGAGACATCTACGCTAGTGACTGTCAAAAAATGCTTTAGGTTTTGAGATACCCCTAACGTTGGTAGAACAAACCCGAACAATATTTTCACTTATCTCTGTTATCTTTCATTAATGAAAGTTTAAAGGTTTTACTGCAAACATTGTAAAATCAATATTGTCAATACTGTTATGTATATCCCAAATATAAAGATAAGCAAAATATAGCTTTCCGTATGGCAAATTAGACACATAAACATTTATAGACTGATAATGTAGCTCTAACTGTAATAATTCTGGGGAGTATGATGGTTTGTTTTTTGTAGAAGTGCTGATTAACTGCTACTGGAGAAACGGCAGTGTGCTGGCAGCTGGTCCATCTGATCCAGATCTGCTCATTAGCAGATGGACATTTAAAGGAAAAGTCCGGTCAACAAGGAATAACGAATGGGTCATTATGTATGCATAAAAATAATATGTTCATGGTTATTTAAAGAATTAGTGTTAATCAATAAAAAAATGTTTTTCGTTGACATCACCATGTCTGGGAACAGCCATTTGAGAACAAAAATAGTAACACCTCACTCCTGAAATCTTCCGGCAGTGACGTCACGGTGCGGTAAGCCTAGAGCCATTGTCCCTACTTTACAAGCAAAATCAATAGGAGCTACTAAACATATCTGCAATAAACATCAATTATTTAAGATTTCGAGAGGACTTCACCATTGAAGTTTGCGAGAACTATAGTTAAACTGACAATTCCTATGTGCATGGCTGCTGGATGTTGTAATACATTGGGTAAAAGTGATAACAAAATTAGTTATTTGATATTTCAATTCATGATCCACCATGAGTCCTTCATTGGATGGCCAACTTGAAGAGTAAGGATTTGCCATTGACCTTCTGGCCAGAGAAAACATATGTCATCAATCTGTTACTCTTTGCTTCGCATAGTGCACTTGTCGTCACCATCATGGATGATAGCATGTTGTGACAAACACCAGATACAGCACTGGGACTTGCTATACAATTCAATTCAATTCAGTTTATTTATATAGCGCCAAATTCACAAAACATGTCACCTCAAGGCACTTTACAGTTCAACCAGATCATACAGTCAAATTGATACAAAGTTTTCTATCTAAGGAAAACCAGTTGATTGCATTGACTCATTGACTCAAATACAATCCCTCACACTAAGCATGCTTGTAGCGACAGTGGAGAGGAAAAACTCCCTTTGAACAGGAAGAAACCTCCAGCAGAACCAGGCTCAGTGTGAGCGGCCATCTTCCGAGGCCGACTGGGGTTCAAGGAGACAGAAGCAGAGATACAACAAGCAGCTGTAAAAGGCGGCCCCGTCCAGGAAACACACAGCCAGGCAGACGAGCTCCAAGGCAGCTCCCATGCCAGAGGACGAAGAGAGCACATCCACTCAGTCACGGTCAGAGAAACAGAACCACACTGGAAAACAGGCCGATCTCCAACATCTATAAACAAGGGTGTTGATGGCAGCAGCACAGCTGATGTTTCTTTCCAGGATGACGTCACAGCCAAACAGGAACAGACGAGGCAAAGCTACTCTGAGGAAAAGCAGAGAGAGCAGAAGGTTAGAGATTGAACTAACAGATTCTGCAGAATAGGAGAACAGAGAGAGAATGAAGCAGAATGATGAAATGGGGGTCCCTATGTCCTCCAGAAGTCTAAGCCTATAGCAGCATAACTATAGAGATAGCTCAGGATAACCTGAGCCGCCCTAACTATAAGCTTTATCAAAAAGGAAAGTTTTAAGCCTAGCCTTAAAAGTAGACAGGGTGTCTGCCTCACGGACTAAAACTGGTAGTTGGTTCCACAGGAGAGGAGCCTGATAACTAAAAGATCTGCCTCCCATTCTACTCTTAGAAATTCTAGGAACCACTAGTAAACCTGTAGATTGAGAGCAAAGTGCTCTGTTAGGAACATAAGGAACAATCAGATCTCTGATATAAGATGGAGCTTGGCCATTTAAGGCTTTATATGTGAGAAGGAGGATTTTAAATTCAATTCTTGATTTAACAGGAAGCCAATGAAGAGAAGCCAGGATAGGAGAGACTCAGGTCCAAAGACTATAACTTCTGTTTTGTCTGCATTCAGAAGCAGAAAGTTAAGAGTCATCCAGGTTTTTATGTCTTCAAGACATGCCTGTAATCTATGTAATGGGTTAGCTTCATCTGGATTTATAGACAGATATAGCTGGGTATCATCAGCATAACAGTGAAAATTATTCCCATGCTGTCTAATAATTCTACCGATTGGTAGCATGTATAAAGTAAAGAGAATTGGTCCTAGCACTGATCCCTGTGGTACTTCACAGGTAACCTTTGAGTGTGTTGAAGATCTATCATTAACATGAACAAACTGAATTCGATCAAATAGATAAGATTTAAACCAGTCTAGTGCTGTTCCTTTAATTCCAACAAAATATTCAAGTCTTTCTAAAAGAATATTATGGTCAACTGTATCAAATGCAGCACTAAGATGCAACAGGACGAGCACAGATACAAGTCCATTATCTGAGGCCATGAGAATATCATTAGTGACTTTCACCAGAGCTGTTTCAGTGCAATGATGAGCTCTAAAGCCAGACTGAAACTCTTCAAAAAGTTCATTATGGTGTAAGTGATCGCAAACTTGTTTGGCAACTACTTTCTCAAGAATTTTGGATAAGAAAGGAAGATTGGATATAGGTCTATAATTAACCAAGTCATCTGGGTCAAGAGACGGTTTCTTAAGCAGAGATTTGATTACAGCAACCTTAAAAGCTTTAGGTACATATCCCTGTAACAGAGATAGATTAATCACATCTAAAATGGAGGAGGAGATCAAAGGGAATACCTCCTTAAATAACGTGGTTGGAACTGGATCTAACATACAAGTTGAAGGCTGAGATGAAGACAATAATTTTGCTAATTCAGAAAGTTCAACTGGATCAAAGAGGTCTAAACCCGGTTCAGATTCCATGACTACCTCAGGTACAATCGCGGATAGAGGAGTGCTTATGATCTTATTTTTAATAAGATCAATCTTATTTATAAAGAATCCCATAAAATCATTGCTGCTAAGAGCAGGTGGGATGGACGGTTCAACAGAGCTATGGCTCTGGGTGAGTTTGGCAACTGTATTAAAAAGAAATCTAGGATTATTCTTATTCTCCTCTATTAATGAGGAGAAGTATGCTGCTCTTGCTTTACAAAGGGTCCTCTTATACAGCAGTAAACCATTTTTCCAGACTAGGAAGGACTCCCGCAGGCCTGTGGAGCGATATTTTCTCTCCAGTTTCCTAGCATTTTGCTTCAAAGTACGCAGCTCTGCATTAAACCAAGGAGCAAGCTTTCTATTTTTAACTGTTTTCATTTTCAAGGGAGCTGCGTTGTCTAAGGCAGTACGCAGAGAACTAGCAACCCCATAAACAAAATCATCAACCTGTGAAGGGGAATAAGCTATGCTTTTGCACTCTGCAGCACTGCTCAGTGACACAGAGGAGAGAGAAAGTGAAGCAGATTCTTTAAAATTTATAACTGCACTATCTGATAAAGATCTACTAAAATTGAACCTTCTTTTGGGGGAGGAGAACTCTGTTAAAGTAATCCTGAAGGTTGTTAGAAAGTGGTCAGAAAGGACAGGGTTGTGAGGAAATACTGTTATTTCTTCACATTCTATGCCGTATGTCAGCACAAGATCCAAAGTATGAAGATGAGAATGTGTGGGAGGCGGGGTACACAAATTATAAATTTCTTAGGACAGTATTCAGACGCAGCTAAAGTCCTGCTCACAGGCCTTGATTCCACTGCCGAAAGAGCCTTATAGTGTAACTTCTCCGAGTCAGATGAACCTGGCTGCTGATTTTCTGAAGGTCGAACTACTGTCCTCTCTAAAAGCAGATTTTGCCAGCATTATCAAGAAAGAACTTCAAGAAGTCCTTGGAGATGCGTTAGCATCAATTAAAGGTGAGGTACAGGTGTGAAGATGCAGTTAGCGACTACGCTGCTACTGAATCAAAGCTGGTTAAGCTAATGGCTACGGTGTGGGATGTGGAGGAGGCTCTCGCAGGCTGCTCTGATGACATTACCAGTATGAAAACCGCTCTGGAGCAGCTTACGGCAAACTTCACCATGCTGGAAGATAAGTGTGAGAACTTAGAGTGAAGACTGACTCCTGTTCACCAACTGCTGGTGCTACGCTGCTGAAGGAAGCACTTGGGCTCGAAAAGGAACTGCTGGTGGACTGGTCTAATTGCTCTCTTCAACCCAAGCTAACCAGGCGAACGTCTGCTGGTAACTGTGTGCAGACTTCATTACTACAGTGACTGGACATTTTACGTCGTGCGAGGGAGCGCCAGCGGATCAAAGTTGGTACCAGGAATATATATGATCTTTCCTGATCACACTGCTAGCTAATGAGGTGAGGAGGCTACTACGTGGCATCGAAGGGATCAGGCACGGACTCTTCTACCCAACGCCGCTGCGCATTACGTACAATGGAGTTGTAAAGGAGTTTACTGAAGCCGAGGACACAAAGCAATGCGTTCAGACTTTGATTTCTGAGTGCGCCCTGCTTGCTCTTAACAAGCCTTGGCCTTAGACTATATTTAAGTGAATTTGCAATTCTTAACTCTGAGTCAGAGTGGATACTTATTTAACATCATTTATTTAACATCATTTGGATGTTAAGTTTAAAAATTAAGAATGCCCGTAAGCATTTGTATTGATGTTTATTGTTCTATTGTCCTCCATGCCATTGGGATTTTACCGTTCTCTGTCTTTTTTTTATATAATAAAAGCAATCTTAAAGTAGCATAATTAATGCACATATTAATGTATTGTTTTGGAGGTTGGTAGGGGCTTTTGAGGTTGGTAGATACATTTTTGTATCTGTTCACTGTGGTGTATCTCCGGGTTCACGTTTTATTGTGAACAGATGCCGTGTTTTACACTCTTGTCTCCATTGTTCTGGGGTTTTTTTTGTTGTTTTTTTTATGGAGACTTTGGGTGTGGTTTTGTTATGGGTTTATTTTGGGTTATGGGTTGGGGGGTGCGGTGGGAGGTGCTTCTCACCTCTTTTTGGTTGTTCCTACTTTTATTTTCTTAGATGGTTAATTCCACTGTAGACCACGGTATAGCAGGTACAGGCACATCTCTTTGTTTCATTGGATGGAATGGCCATGGGTCACCCTGTTAAAAGATCAAACGTTTTTTCTCATCTTTTCTCATCTCAAGCAGTTAAAACCTTCAGTGGTGTTTTTACAGGAGACCCATCTTCCCATTAAGGATCACAATAGGTTACGTTGCTTTAGGACGAATCAAGTTTTCCATTCAGATTTTAATTCTAAATCAAGAGAAGTAGCCATCTTGATTAGTAAAACTGTACAATTCTCTACTACTGATGTTATTGCTGATAAAAATGGCAGATACGTGATAGTTGCTGGAACACTAATGCAGAAAAGGTTCTTCTAGTAAACATAAATGCTCCAAACATTGATGATGCGGAATTTGCAAATAGATTTTTGAGCAGTCTTCCATTTTTGGAGTGTCATCTGCTAATTTTAGGGGGTGACTGAAATTGTGTTATTGATCTAGAATTAGATCGATACAACCCCCCTAGATCAACTCAATCTCTAATGGCTCAACCATTTTCTGATTTCATGAGGCATAGTGGTCTTGTAGACCCGTGGAGATTCCAAAACCCAACCAGTAAAGAAATGTCCTTCTTTTCTAAGGTGCATCACTCTTATTCTACAATTGTTTACTTTTATTGACCAGGCTCTCAGTTTTTGTGTAGTTTTTTCTGATTACTTAAGTATAATTATATCCGACCATGCTCCGTTGATATTAAATATTATAAAACTTCCTTCAAACGTACCTGACCTTTTTGGCGGTTTAACTCTCTTTTGCTTGCAGATGAAAATTTTTTTGACTTTATCTCTAATGCAATCAATGAGTTTCTTGTGTTTAATAAGAATGGCTCCACTTCTCATTTATTGTTATGGGAAACACTTAAGAGATCAATGCTCATAGGAAAAATAAGCCATTATACATCTCTGTCTAACAAAAGACATGACTCAAGGCTTACTGAATTGGTGACAGCTATTGATCAAAAATATGCCATAAGCCCCTCACCAGAACTATTTAAGGAGCGTATGGGCGTTCAAACAGAGATTGATCTAATTTCCACTAAACAGGCTGAACGCTTGCTTCTACACAATAAAGGTTCATACTATGAATATGGTGAACAGGCTGGCCATTTATTGGCTCATCAGTTACGGCGTCAGGTCAACTCCCGTATAATACCTTGTATTCAAAATACCCAACAGGTAATTACAACCGACCCCACTGAAATTAATGACACTTTCAAATTATTTTATTTATCTTTATATTCAGCAGAATTCCCGACGGATAATAATAAAATGGAAGAATTTCTTCAAAGCCTTTTCATTCCTATCATTGATGTGGACACTGCTTGGAGCATGGACTCTGTCACATGCTTGTCAGGAGGCCAAGCAGTCTTGGAGGTGGGACCCAAACTGGTTGAAAGAAGGACATGCTTTGTAGAGTTTTCAGCAGACAAAATTTTAATTTCTTCTTGTGCAGGACATCAACCAAACCACACCAACCAAGAACAATGGCAGACATGTTTCTTAAATAGAGGAGGAACTAAATTGGAAGAAACCATTTTTAAAAAGACTGTTCAGCTTCACAATAAGAAGAAAAGGAAATTTTGGTTTAAACAATCAACTACTTAAGAAATACTTTTACCAATAAATACAGAAACAAGTATATTAATTCAATCCAAACAAATACTCAAACTCAATAAAGAAAATACCATACATCAGATCAACCTCCCCCCTCTTCAATTATCTAATGGTACAGTCCTGTACACACCTGCTTGGAGAGTGAAACAGCAGAAGTGAGTATTTCAAAATATTTAAAATCTTTAATGTCCCTTTTATAAATAAACAAAATATATATATATATTTTAAAGTAAAATCAATTTACCTTTTTACAAAAATAAAAACAAGATGTGGCCAACCAAAGAACCAAAACCCAAACAAATATAAACCAATGTAGAAAACCAGAGCCTGTGTTTAGCTGCTACTATGGCCAATATACAATTAACAATGGCTCATTGTTACAGACTCCTCTTCAGGAAGTAAAAGATTCAATAAAAGCATCGCAGTCACACAAAGCCCCTGGCCGGGATGGGTTTCCCATTGAATTTTATAAAAAGTTCATTGAAAAATAGGCACCATTGTGGAACACGTGAGGACTTTCCATTGAGCTATTGCTATTCATTATTGCAATTGAGCCTCTGTCTTTCGCAGTGCGTTAATCCCCCCTTGTTGGGATCCTCAACCTGAGCCTAACTGAAAGAATCTTAGTTGTCTCTAGTGAGAGATCAGATTCTAACTCTCCTTTGTTTTTGCCTCACAGGAAACCTGTCTCTAGCCTCAAGCTCTGGGTGAGCTGCCTCACAGGAAACCTGTCTCTAGCCTGAAGCTCTGGGTGAGCTTAACCTGCCAATCAGCCCTGGTGAGCCAACCTGAAGATTCCTATGTGGAATTTACCTGAAGATTCCTATGTGGAATTAACCTGAAGATTCCTATGTGGATATCCCCTGCTGCTCTCTGTGAGGAGCTGGAAACTCAGATCAAGGTCTGCCATGCTAAGTCAGAAGCTAGACGCTGCTGCTCTTTGTGTACACTGCTGAACCAACAGCCTCTGGACCCAACTGTTCCCTCTCTCTCAAAGAGAAGCCCGGACCCAGTCAAGACTTCAGTGAACCAGCCCGGACCAGTCCCTGAATCTGTACATTATCTAGTGTTTCAGAACTTTAAATAAACTCTGTTAGACTTTTACCCAGACTCCGTTGTGTTCTGCATATGGGCTAGTATCCTTTACCCATCATGACACCCCTCATTTATTGGGTCAGAATGGGACAGAATATAAATTGGTCTTATATGCAGACTGCTGCTATATGTATCTGTTACGCGTCTCAAGCACGATGACCACAGTAACAAAGAGAATCTGTAAAACAAAGGTTGAGTCTTAGAGCAATGAACACAGGAACACTCAAGTCTTCATCCAGGTTAGATATATTAGGTCAATTCAACACACAAAATTTACAATCAGTACATTTTCTTTGTCCTGTTTTGAATAACAAATAAAGTCTACATAAGGTCAATTTACAGGGATCTCCACCTGCAATTACAGCATTTGTTATTACTGCTTAGTACAGTTTCAGTTGACTGACTAACTACACAAGGCCTGTATCCATCATTTCGGTCTCCAATGAACATAGTGCAAAATTTGGCATTTGCCATTTACAAACGAGTTTCCAATGGGGGGAGGAGGTCAGAGCAGACAGGTTGGTGGTCTGCACGGATTCCAAAGCAGTTTTAGAAAGTATTCAGGGAGTAGGAAATAATAGGAAAGATTTAGTATTAGAAATTCAGCACAGTTTATTTAGATTATACAGGAGTGGCATTGATATTTGGTTTTGTTGGGTTCCAGCACATGAAGGGGTAAAAGGAAATGAAAAGGCAGACAAATTAGCAAAAAGGGCTTTAGAGGAGGCAATAACAATTACAATTCCTTTAGGGAAAGGGGAAGGAAAATCATTTATTAAAAAGAAATTGAAAATGGCAAAAAAGGTGGAATGAAGATCAAAAAAGGAAGAAAGTTATATAAAGTACAAAAGTCAGTATTAAATAGAAATATTAATGAGAGAAACCGAAGGGAAGAAATAATAATGATCAGATTAAGAGTAGGTCATACTTATTTAAATGACAATTTATACTTAATAGGGAGGAAAAATAATGACAAATGTGAAGGATGTGGAGAGAAAGAAAATGTAGAACACCTATTGATGAACTGTAAAACATATGAACCTGAAAGGGAGAAATTGAAAAGAGTTGAAAGGACAGGCCAAGAATGGATTCTTAAAGGATTATTGGGAAATAAAGGAAATATAAAAGATATTTATAGATTAACGAAAGCAATATTTATTTATCTTCAGAATACAAAATTAAAAAATAGAATTTAATAGATGTAAAACAATGTTGCTACACACTCATGAACAGTAGGTGGCAGCATGCACACCCCTTCCCTAGAGCCCGGTGGGACCGAAAACATTTTGAATGGAAATCAATGGGGAGAAATTAATAAACTTCTGGTCCCAGTCGCTCTCTGTCATTGATTCCAGATATGCTGGTTGTGTATTTAAATTTTATTTTTTTTATTGAGTTCCTCTTTGGTCAAAATCTGGTCAAAACCCATCAATGAGATCGCACCAAACAGGAAGTTAAATGCACAAAGGATCCGGTAGATTTCCAAATAAAACACGTCCGAGCTTAACCCCTGATCATTTTGTCAACATATGTTTCTGCCGTATGCCACGACGTAATGCATTGATCAGAAAATCAACCTCAGACGCAACGCACGCAGTGGCGAGGGTTTGATCCGTCAGATGGAGTTAAATCACAAAGAATTCAATGTTGAATCGGGGTGGCAGCTAAATGCTAGGCGATGGGTAGCAGCCAAAACGTTGCAATTTCACATAATCCTGACGAGATCCGAAAAACCGTACCAAAAACTAGCAAGCGGGTGATTATGTATGTTCACTAAGTAAATATTATGTAAATAAACCCTACACTTCTCGCTATAAATGTAATCAAAACCCATTTAAATGCAGAAACTGATTGAAATGATTGATTTTCCCACTAAAAGTTAGAGAAATCTCGGCCATGTTTATACCAAAATGTTACAGTTTCACATTATCTTGAAAAATCTTTGCAAGAAACGAACAAGCAAGGGAATATGTACATTCCCTGAGTAAATATTCTGGCAACAAACTATACATTTCTCACTAGAAATGTAATCAAAACTCATTTTAATGCAAAAACAAACTCAAGTTATTAATCTTTCCACAAAAAAATGAGCGAATGTCGGCCATATATTTTTTTTTCCGTCTCCCAGCTGGAATCTTGAAAGTCACGTGACTAGGACGTAAAACAATAGAAAGCGTATAGGCAGAAGAAATGTAACAGTACCACAAAAAAATGGCCATTAATGTACCTCCACTACGTTTTGCAGTGTGGACCAACGTAGTGGGGGTACATTTTCCCATGAGACTGGGTTGTCTAACCATATTTACATGCAATAAACCAACATTTATGCAACATGGTAATCACTTTCAAACCTGAACAAATATTCTGGATTCTTTAAACACATTTGAGTTCCATCAAGAACCTTCTCGAATAATTTGGAGCGATCTGTAGATTGTAAAAAATACCCTAAACTATCTGATTTTACTATCAAAGAGAATACATCTCAAACAAACGGGCGAACTCTTGCGAAACTTCCGGCGCAATGCGGCTCGGCTTTCCCGCCGTCCAACGACGGTGGACAAACAAACACCCACAAAACTAATTCAAAGTTGCACTCATCGTCATAAAATTATTACCTGTCACTTACAGAAAGAATACGAAGCTTAAAGCTCCCATGTATGGCAGTTTTAACCATGTACTGACTTGTAAAATACAGGTTGAGTCTTAGAGCAATGAACACAGGAACACTCAAGTCTTCATCCAGGTTAAATATAAGGGGAACACAGGGGTGCCTCCATAATTAGCAACCGGAATGAACGACCGTAGCGTCAAAGGTTCCGCCTACCCTTTTCTCTCCTTTACCCAGCAATATTCACCCAGGAAAACATCTCCTAAATGTAAGATAATGTTTGAATTGACTACGGCCGTATGCTTTTTCCCCCTTTTGATCCTTATAGTAATAATTCCAAATGTGGTTGCACATATTTGGGTGCACCACACGCTCCCCAACAGTAGAAGTGGCTCCCGACACTTAACTCAAGTATTTCTGAATCACTTTAACATTAATAAAGTCTCTTTACAACTGTCTCTGAGATGTGAAGTGTCTTTTTTTTTTTTTAAGTCTCTGGTCCATTCAGTAGTTACAAACAGCCCATGAGTCCGGTAGGTAAGGACTAGAGGTGAGAAGGGGGGGATAAAGGGTTTGACAATAAGGGGGAGGGTAATGCAAAAAAGGATATAGTGCCGGTACTCTGGCAGCGTTTACTAACGGATGATGCTGGTAGGCTGGCTGACCCAGAGATGGGTAAGTGAAGACTGTGTTGGGTCGCCTTTGCCTGGTGGACTGCCTCAGGCGGGGTGGTGGCTCTGAGTGATGGTCCTGGTCTGACTCAGGGCTTGGCCTCTTGGTGAAGCTGAGGTCCTTGCAAGTCTCTACCTTGTTGTGTGTCCGTGTCTTGCTTATTTTGTTCCTCTTCGGGGAACTTGTCTCTTTCCTCATCAGGTCGAATGTGAATTCTTTCCACTTGTCCTGTCTGGCTTGGTTTAAGTCTGTGCTCTTTAGTTGATCCTTGACTCTCCTGCAGGTATCTGGGTAACCGAAGCCAGTAGGGAGCTTCATCTTCCTCTGAGTCACTGGTTTCAGAACTTTCAGACTTTGGGATTTTCCTGGTGCCTTTGGTCTTACTGTGGTTTTGTTATTCATCCTTCGTGGCCTGGCAGCTGGACTTTGGATAACATCTACCGGCAGATCATTCACTTGTAGCAGCAAGTTTCTGTGCAAAGTGCGAATAGGACGGTTCCCTGTCTCTGGGCTCACCTTGTACACCGGATTTTCTCCAAGCTGCTCTCTTATGATGTAGACAGTTTGTTCCCAATAGGGTCGTAGTTTGCCAGGACCACCTCTTTCACTTAGATTTCGCACCAGTACTCGGTCCCCGATCTGTAGGGTTGGTCCTTTACATCTTTTGTCATAGTTTTCTTTGCCCTTGGATGTATTCAAATCCACCTTTGCAGGATTCCAGATCCAGAAAGTCAATACAAACAAGCTCGAGTGGGGATTTGGAGACTATGATACTGTGACAGCCCTGCTGTGCTGTCGGGTGAGCATGTGTTAACTGCCTAACTTAACACTATCAATTATCACTATCAATTAAGGTCCTCTAGGTGGGAGGCACTTCCATTATGCGGCCACCTGGTTGATATTTAAGGAGCGCCGTTCCATCTAGGAGCGTTGGTGTTCCCTGCTTGATAGGCGCGTCTCCTGGTTGAAGCAAGCACGCCGCAGACAGCCATCCAGTCCAGTCCAGACAAGTTGGGGATCCGACTTCCTGGTGTGGAGGGACCAGGCGTGATCGCCCCATCCGAGCTGCTGTCTGATGCCGACACATAGTTCATTCTTTGATTCTGCTAAATAAATGCCTTTACAGGTTTAAAATACTGCCTGTTTCCGTGCCCCCCCAGTTTTTGTTGCGATCAGACAAGCCGGGTCGTAACAAATGGGGGCTTGTCCAAAAACTATACTTATAGAGTTTGGAAATTTGTTTGTTTGACTGCATGATGTGTTTCATTCATCTTTTTCCTGTTTGTAGGAGTGAGCAGTGAAGTCACCATTGTGGGTGGGGCACGGTTTTGTTAACCAGTTTGTGGGCAGCTGTGGCATGTTTGGTTGAGTGATCCAATGTACAGGTGAGTGAAATGTTTTTTGAAGCCTGTGCATTAATGTTGGTTCTGCTTTAGTGATTGTGTCTCCTGCTAGTCTAAGTGGTGCTGTCGCTGCAGACTTCACCTGTTTGTTGTTTTGTCAGTGTCGTGGGGGTTTGCGGTTGGCGTTCATTGTGCAAGCAGTGATCTCGGGGGCAATCCAGGAGATTAATTTCTTACTGGTCTGGTGCTTAATAAACCCGCCGCCAATCCACGTCAAGAGCCAGGAATTAGTTAGGCAGGTGAGTCGTGACAGGCAGGTAAAGTATAGTGGGGACATGGTTGCTTTGGGCCCATTGTGCACTTGTTTCAATTTACTTTCACTTTACACTGTTTTGGCTGTTTATCTTGGATGTTTTTTCCTGTGGCGCATGACTACAAGTTTGCTTTAAAATGGAGTTTGATTTGGATGGTTTTGTAGCTGAACCTTCTTTGGAGAAGTTTAGTGGTGCTACTAAAAACGATCTCATAACTATTGCTGCTCAGTTTGAAGTACCTGTGGTTAAACAGGAGAAGAAGGAGATTATTAAAAGGCGACTGTATGCCGCACTAGTTTAGCAAAACATTTTTCCACCTCCAGAATCAGCCTCCCAGGGTGAAGTTGGGACGTTTCACTCTGATGTGCGTAAAATGGAATTGGAATTGGATATGCGTCGTTTAGAGCTGCAGCATTAAGTTGAGATGCGCAAATTGGAATTGGAGGCAGCTGCCAGACGCGAATCTGCGCGCGTTTCTGTTGATCAGGCCAGCGGTTCTGCTGGGGCTGAATTTGACATAAATAGATGTATTCCCTTGATTCCACCGTTTAGTGAGTTGGATGTGGATAAATATTTCATCCTGTTTGAACGAGTGGCAAAGACACTTAAGTGGCCTAAGGAGGTTTGGTCGCTGCTTCTGCAGTGCGTGTTTACCGTTAAAGCGCAGGAAGCTTATGCCTCGCTGTCACCTGATGACAGCTTAAATTATGATAAGGTGAAGAGTGCAGTGGAGAAAGCTTATGAACTCGTGCCTGAGGCATATAGACAAAAATTCAGACGCTATAAAAAAGCCGAATATCAAAGTTACACTGAATTAGGTCGTGTTAAAACTGCTTTATTTGATCGGGATGCGGAGGTTAGCACATTTCTGCCGGGTGATCAAGTGTTGGCTTTGTGTCCAATTATGACTTTTCCTTTTCAGGCGAAATTCACTGCTCCATTTACAGTTCTGGAACGGGTTTCCGATCAGAATTATTTAATATCTATGCCGGAGCGGAGAAAGAAAACCAGTTGTGTCATGTCAACACATTAAAACCATATTATGCTTGTGATGATTTATTTCCGTCACAGTGTAATGTTGCCACGCCTGCATGTGCAGTAAACAACTTTGCTGGATGGAGCGAGACTTTCAGCACCACGGACAGCGCACTGTCACCTGTGGGGATGACGGTGATATGGATGGGTTGGATAGTTCTCTGATTCATGGGCGTCTTAAGAACTCTGAAACTTTGGGAAAGTTGAATACGTTGTTGGCTCACCTACCTGCAGGTCGTGCTAAACAGTTGGCAGAGTTGATAAGGGATTTTCCATGTCTATTTTCGGACACACCTGGTCGTGATGCGTTATCTCGCGCTCCACTTTTGTAGCATGTGGTGTTTTTTTGTGCTTGTTTTTGTCCCTGTTTCTTTTCTATGTGCCTTAAAGAAGCTTCTGAGTGCACCAGTTGCTGGCCTAGAGAGCGAGCAGAGGAAGAAATCTGTACATTAAACGAATCCGAATACATTGTGGGTAAGAGAAATGCGTTGAGGGTGGCCGGGTTTACTACACGGTTGGTGAATTTGGAGCAGGGTTCCATAGAGAACCTGCTTTTTTATGGGCGGGGGTGTGACAGCCCTGCTGTGCTGTCGGGTGAGCATATGTGTTAACTGCCTAACTTAACACTATCAATTATCACTTTCAATTAAGGTCCTCTAGGTGGGAGGCGCTTCCATTATGCGGCCACCTGGTTGATATTTAAGGAGCGCCGTTCCATCTAGGAGCATTGGTGTTCCCTGCTTGAGAGGCGCGTCTCCTTGTTGAAGCAAGCACGCCGCAGACAGCCATCCAGTCCAGTCCGGACCAGGTTGGGGATCCGACTTCCTGGTGTGGAGGGACCTGGTGTGATCGCCCCATCTGAGCTGCAGTCTGATGCCGACACATAGTTAATTCTTTGATTCTGCTAAATAAATGCCTTTACAGGCTTAAAATACTGCCTGTTTCCGTGTCCCCCCAGTTTTTGTTGCGATCAGACAAGCCGGGTCGTAACACTACCCATTGGAGCTCTTTCATGAGTTGCAGGTTACTTTTTCTTTAGGCACTGGCACTTTCTCGTGACATACTCCTCAATTTCTCTCTTCATGAAAGGCCAATAGAACCGATCTCGGGCTAGGTTCAGGACCTTCTCTACACCCACATGGCCCATATTGTTATGAAGGTGTATGAGAACGGTCTGTTTATAAACAGCAGTGAGAACCAGCTGCTTACGTTTTGTGGTCTTTCTGTAGAGAAGGCCTTCCTCCAGGTGTAGCCGACTCCACTCCCTCAGCAGTCTCTTCGTGTTACTGCCAACCTTGACTTTTTCATCTTCAGTTAGTGTTAAGTTTTTCTTTTTTATCTCTATGACTTTTCCAATAGTTGGGTCTGCTTTTTGTTCTTGGACCAACTTGTCATGACTAATGGATGTCAGAGGTTCTTCAATGGGCGGTCCTGGTGAGGTGAGGTTGAGAGCTGCAATCCATGCAACATCCCCACCCAGCGATGTCCAACTGCGTTGAGCTTTGCAGTGCTGAGGACATACGTCAAGGGGTTATTGTCTGTAAAAATTGTGAAATTTGGGGAATAGAATAGGTAGTCTCTAAACTTGTCACAGACTGCCCACTTCAGAGCTAGAAACTCCAGTTTTCCGCTGTGTAAGTGGTAGTTCTGTTCTGCAGGTGTTAATGTGCGAGACCCATACCCTATCACTCGCATCCTATTGTCCTGGTTCTGATAAGGCAAGGCAAGGCAAGGCAAGGCAAATTTATTTGTATAGCACAATTCAGTACAAAGACAATGCAAAGTGTTTTACATGATTAAAATACAGGAAGATAAAACAGAATCAAAGCAAGTAGGAAAAAATAAAAAACATATAAAATGAAATAAAAATGTAGAAACAAAAAAAAAGAATATTAAAAACAGTTGGATTAAAGAAAACATGTTTTTGTTGAACTGTTTAACTAGAATAGTCGAAGGCAATCCTAAACAAATGTGTTTTTAGTCTTGATTTAAAGGAACTCAGGCTTTCCGCACTTTTACAGTTTTCTGGAAGTTTGTTCCAGATAAGTGGAGCATAGGAACTAAATGCTGATTCTCCATGTTTAGTTCTGGTTCTAGGTATGCAGAGCAGGCTGGAGCCAGAAGACCTGAGTGGTCTGGAGGGTTGATACACTGATAGCAAGTCTGTGATGTATTTAGGTGCTAAGCCATTCAGAGATTTATAGACTAACAGGAGTATTTTAAAGTCTATTCTCTGAGATACAGGGAGCCAGTGTAAGGACTTTAGAACAGGGGTGATGTGCTCTACTTTCTTAGTCTTAGTGAGGACACGGGCAGCAGCGTTCTGGATCAGCTGCAGCTGTCTGATCCACTTTTTAGGCAGACCTGTGAAAACACCGTTGCAGTAATCAATTTGACTAAAAATAAACGCATGGATTAGTTTTTCCAGATCATGCTGAGACATTAGTCCTTTAATTCTGGAAATGTTCTTCAGGTGATAGAAAGCCGACCTTGTAATTGTCTTTAAATGCTTTTGGAGGTTCAAGTCTGAATCCAGCACTACACCTAGACTTCGGGCCTGGTCAGTGGTTACTAGCTGAAGCGACTGAAGCTGTGTGCTAACTTTAGATCTCTCCTCTATTGGTCCAAAGATTATTACTTCAGTTTTGTTTTTATTCAGTTGAAGAAAATTATGGCACATCCAGGCATTGATTTCTTCTAAGCATTTCCTCAGTGCTTGAATTGGTTCATAATCATCTGGTAACATGGTGATGTAAAGCTGTGTGTCGTCTGCATAGTTATGGTAGCTGATGTTGTTGTTTTTTATTAACTGAGCAAGAGGGAGCATGTAGATATTGAATAGGAGGGGACCAAGAATGGACCCTTGGGGAACCCCACATGTGATTTTTGTCATCTCTGATGTAAAGTTGCCTACTGACACAAAAAAGTCCCTGTCCTTTAGGTATGAGAGCTGTACCAGAGAGGCCGACCCAGTTTTCCAGGCGCTCTAACAGGATGGAGTGATCTACAGTATCGAATGCTGCACTGAGGTCCAATAGTACCAGCACTGTGGTTCTTCCGCAGTCTGTATTTATACGGATGTCATTAAACACCTTGATAAGGGCGGTCTCTGTACTGTGGTGAGCACGGAAACCTGACTGGAACACGTCAAAGCGGCTGGTCATATCTAAGAAAGTGTTTAAATGTTGAAACACTGCTTTTTCAATAATCTTACTGATAAAGGGGAGGTTTGATATGGGCCTGTAGTTCTGGAGTAGTAGTTTGTCTAAACTGTTCTTTTTCAGCAGTGGTTTGATATTTGCTGTTTTTAGGGACTGCGGGAAAACACCTGACAGAAGGGACGTGTTTATTATCTGAGTCAAATCAGACGCTATCACAGGCAAAACTTTCTTAAAGAAAGCTGTGGGTAGAACATCAAGGCAGCAGGAGCAGGAACTTAGCTGCTGAATGATTTCCTCTAAGCTTTTGTAGTTTATTTGGCTGAATTGGGACATTTCGTCAAGATCAATTCCAGTTGGAGACAACTTTGGTACTGAACTTGATATGGATTTATAAACTGATCCTCTGATCTTTAGGATTTTCTCAGTAAAGAAATTAGCAAATTCATTGCAGGCCTTGGTGGAGTGGAGTTCAGGAGCCACGGGCACAGGAGGATTTGTTAACTTGTCAACTGTGGCAAATAAAGCATGAGTATTATTAATGTTCTTGTTAATGATTTCAGAGAAGAAAGATTCTCTTGCATTTTTCAGTTGTAAGCTATATCTGTAAAGTCTCTCTTTATAGATGTCATAGTGAACCTGGAGTTTCGTCTTTCTCCACCTGCGTTCAGCTTTTCAACACTCCCTTTTTTCACTTCTAACTGCTAGAGCACTTCTCCAAGGAGATTTTTTCTTTCCGGAAAAGACTTTCACTTTAATTGGAGCAATGCAGCTAATGATGTCTGAGACTTTAGACTGAAAGTTATCTACTAGCTCATCTACTGAGTTGCACCCCAAGGTTGAAGTAGCAGAGTAAGCTTGAATAAAAGTTTCTGTGGCATTTTCCTTAAAGGTGCGTTTTCTTATGATGTCCCTTTGGCTAAATGAGTCACTGGAAATTATGCCCTCAAAGGTAACAGAAAAGTGATCGGATAGGGCAACATCAGTAACACTGACTTTAGAAATCTTCAGACCTTTAGTGATGATTAAGTCTAAAATATGTCCCTGTTTGTGCGTTGGTTGTTTAATATGTTGAGTTAAACCAAAGTTTCTAAGTGTGTCACACGGTTCTTTTGCACTTCTGTCTTCAGGGTTGTCAACGTGAAAATTAAAGTCTCCCACAATAATTAAACAGTCATAATCAACGCATATCACAGACAGGAGGTCACTAAAATCATTAAAAAAAGGCCTTAGGAGGCCTGTAAACATTTAGAAACATAGTTCGTACCGGGCTCTTTACCTGCAGAGCCAAATGTTCAAAAGAGTCAAATTTTCCCAAAAACACCTCTTTACACTTCAGTAGGTCATTAAACAATGTTGCCACTCCTCCACCTTTCCTTTGCTGTCTACTCTCGCAAAGAAAATTGTAGTTTGGAGGAGACGACTCCAACAGAATATGTGCTTCATTAAGTCCATGCAACCACGTTTCTGTTAAAAACATAACATCAACATTATTGTCAATAATAAAGTCATTAATTAAAAGGGATTTTCCTGACAGAGATCTAATATTTAATAAAGCCAGTTTATATGAATTAGTGGTTGATGTCTCTGTAGCAGGCTGCATCTGACAGTTTATGACTCTTAAGTGTCTGTTCCTGTTTGTTCCCATTTTGTTTTTGTTATTTCTGCCACGTAACATCACAGATATTCCATAAGGTCCGGTGTAAGGCCCAAGCTGATGCTGGAAACTGTTATGTCTGATAAGCTTGTTGCCAGGGCCCGGTGTGTATCACGGAGAAGTTATCTGAAGGTCCTGACGTTCCGTGATATGTAGAGGAGGATCTGGGGCTGTGCTGCTTTTAGAAGATGCTTTTTTTTACACATAGCTGCGGTTTTCAGAATGGCTATGTGGAGAGGATGTCAACTGTAGCCAATCTTGAAAACTTTGTTCATGTTATGAGAAAATTCCAGAAAAGGAACATCTGGGCTTTGTGGGGGAGAGGGGGAATTGGGTGCAGTCTGGACTGGTGTCTGTGGGGATGGGGGTTTTTGGTTCTCTTTGGAATTTAAAGGGGAGTCCTCTTTTTGTCCTGCTGAGATCTGGGATGAATCCTCCTGTAGTTCTGACGTAGGCTCTTTCTGTGTCATCTTTTTGGCCATCTTTATCTTGGCTTGTTCGGGCTTTACTGGGCTTATCGTTTGTTTAGGCACTGGTTGAGCTTTGTTTTGGAACAAAGCTGATGGTGCATGGTTCACAGAATAGAAAATGTTTGATATCAGACGTTTCGCTCCTGACCTATTTAAAGAGAAACCATCTCTGTTGAACAAATGTCTCCTCTCCCAAAAGATGTTAAAATTGTCTATGAACGTTACAGTTGTTTGTTTGCATGTTGCATCCAGCCATTTGCATAACATCAGAACTCTGGAAAACATTTCATCTCCACAATTAATGGGCACGTGAGGGCTGCTGAGAAACACCTTGACATTAAGACCATCAACTAAATTCAGCAGACGAATGTAATCCTCTTTCAGTATTTCTGATTTTCTCAGGGCTGCGTCGCCCAAGGCTTCAGCTTGTATGATGAGTTTTTCCAAGGTCGGGCGTTTTTTCATGATCTCTGGAAGGATGTCTGTTACATTAGACACCAGGCCATAGTTCAAAGGGGTATAAATCAACACCTCTGTGTTTTTCTTGTTACAGAAATGTTTAATCCCACGTATAGATCCACTGCATAATATCAGGGTCCTTGGCCCTGTGGCCTGTTTTTTCTCTGGTAGCTTAGAGTGAAGATTGTTGACATACCTTTGATTGTCCTTGTGATCCTTCTGGGTCTCATCTTGAAGTGGAGCAAATCTGTTTTGCAACGGAATTCCAATATTTCCAGCAGGTTTACTCCTATCATTTGTTGTGAGAACATCCTGTTTTTGTTTCACTTTTCTTGGGATATCTCTCTGTGGTCTCGGCCAGTTTTCTGTGTCTAGGTGGGGGGTTCGTTTATCCTTTGGTCTAGCACCCAGAGTGGTCCAGGGATTCTCCTTTTCCTCTGGGAACTGTTTGTTCGCTGAGTTGCTGGGCTGGTGGTCCCCGTTCGGAATCACAGGCAGCGTTGTTTCATTACCATACGCGGCGTTTAGATCATAGTTTACTTCAAGTTGGTGGATTTTCAGCTCCATGACAGCTATTTTCTGTAGAAGCTTGTCAAAGTCGTTTGTGCTGAAGGTAGGCATCCTTTGAATCGGGTGGTTCTTCTCCATATCCACTTCGGGGAAGAAAAAAAATAAATAAACAAAAAAATAAAAATATTTAAAAAGAAATAAAAGAAAATAAATCAAATAACTAAATCCAACTTTCTGTAGTTTTGGTTAAGAGATAAAAAGAAGATAAAAGAACCAGAAAGTGTAAGCAAGCAGGGAGCAGAGAAAAGAGCGTGTGCACACACTGAAGGGCAGAGGACTGTTCCAAGCCCCTTTTGGGATGCGTCCGTGTGGAGAATAAAAGGGCGGGTGAAGTCAGGGTACGCCAACACTGGTGGCTGGGTTAGCATGCTGATTAAGCGTTCAAGGATCTCTTGGTGTTCTTCATGCCATTGCACTGGAGTCCGAGAAGATTGCTGAGCACCCTTTGTTCTGGCCCTCGTAGGTTTTGGTGACGATGGGTCTACCTTAACTTGAAGTAAGTCATACAGTGGTCTCGCAATCCTATAATAACTCAGGAATCCCAAGAGTTGCCTGACATCCCCAACTGTTTGTGGTTTCCTGTGTTTGAGTGCCAGCACAGCCTCAATGTCTTTAGGGTCCACTTTCACACCTTCTTCCGACACGAGACGTCCAACATATCGAGCTTCCTTGCGGAACAGTTCACACTTTTCAGGCTTCAGCTTAGCTCCATGACGCTGCAAAGCTTTCAGAACCTTCTGTAGCACTTGGACATGTTCATCGAATGACTTGGAGAAACAGAGCACATCATCAAGGTAGGGAATGCAGCACTCATCGCGGAGTAAGTCGAGCATTTCTTCCATGCTCCGTTGGAAGGCTGCAGGGGCATTTGACAATCCGAAGGGTATTCTCATCCATTCGTAGAGGCCCCATGGAGTGGTGAATGCTGTCAGGTATCTTGAACCTTCTGCGATAAAACCTTGATGGTAGGCTTTACCAGAGGTGTCAAGTAACAAAGTACAAATACTTCGTTACTGTACTTAAGTACACTTTTTAGGTATCTATACTTTACTCCATTACTAATTTTTCTTCTTACTTCTGACTTCTACTCATTACATTTTCTCACGAGTATCTGTACTTTCTATTCCTTACATTATTAAAACAACCGTTGCTCATTACTGTTGGCTTCGGTTTAATGCAGAGGTCACGGATTAGCGGACCGCGGTCCGGTGTTATGCGGAAAAGTGCATCCCTGCTGAATATGCATCCCCAGTAGCGGGAGCGCGCCTCGCTCTGTACAACCACATACCAACGAGGGAAACCGATTAAACTATGACCAATGGAGCTACTTGTTGTTATATTAATGATATAAAAACGTTGAAATATTCCTCTCCTGGGGAAAACATTTGTGATTATATGGAAGATTCATTTAAAAAATATATGGGTGTTATGAACAACATTTAATCCAAAGATTTTGACCGAGGTACGGCTGATTTATTTTTTCTAGTCTCTTGTTTTTCACACACAACAATAAACAGTGATGCCGACGTGAGTTTGGAAACTGCAAAGCTTTGTCTGAAGCGGAAAATCAAACGCGCATCAACACAGCACAGCGTTCACAAACAGGTGTGATGCATTCACAAGCGTCAGATAGCTATGGTGCATTCAGGAGCATGGGACATTTCATTTTTTCAAGGAAAGATACATAAACGGAACAGAACGTAACTAATACAATAATGTATCTATTCAGAAACAGTGTGGACTTTTTTTATAATACTGATTGCTCTATAATTGTAATTCTAATTTTTGTTTGATTGTGCACATCTGCTAGTTTTTTATTCTAAAAAAATCTGTAATATTAGCAGCAAATTATCAAAGTTTTTCAAAAGCCAGTTTAGAAGCTCCAAATGAGGCTTCAGATCAGACAGCGACAATTACGCTGTTATTGTTTTACAGGTAGAATTTGCAATTTTCTGACCCTTGACCTTACCCTACTGATGGATGTATAGGAATACAGATATATAAGTGTCAACTCCTCTGAGATAACACAGGATGCAATTTTTGGCAATTTGTTTTTTTTTTTTTTCAATTAAAAATTTTAATGTATTTTCTTTATTCAGACCCACTGATTTTTAATTGGTTACCCCTGGTTTAATGTTTGTAAATATTTATTTCCCGTCATGTGCTCCATCCAATGCAGATTATTGGCTCCATCCACATCTAGTGAAAACTAGTGTGATTGGATGAGTCATAGAACGCAAACACTCATTGGTTAGCTAAAGGAAATCATCAGAAGCAGGCAGGTGTTCTTCAAACTGCTAACGTGATTTGTCTATGCCATGCTACAATGTGGGATTCAGAAAAAGATGTTGAAATGTCTCAAAAGTCGGACACAGGCGAGAGCGTATCGGGAGATGGAGACCAACAAGACCTCCCTCATCCTTGGCCCTATCTCAGAGAATTTTTAGAAATAGTCGAAAAATTTATCTTTAATATTCATATAGTGGCATCTGGCTGTTTTTTTTTTAGAGGTTACTTTATACTTTTATACTTTAAGTAATTTTTGGAGCACATACTTTTTCACTTTTACTTGAGTAAAGAGGTCAAGTTGATACTTCAACTTTTACTAGAGTGTTTTTAAACTGCAGTATCTATACTTCTACTTAAGTAACAAATGTGGGTACTTTTGACACCACTGGGCTTTACCCTGATCCAGGATCGAAAACCAACTATAATCTGCTAGAGAGTCTGTGAGGTCCTGGATCCGGGGAAGAGGGTGCCTGTCTATGACTGTTTTGCTATTCAGAAGGGGATAGTCAATACACAGGCGTAACGATCCATCCTTCTTTCTTACGCAGATGACTGGGGCTGCATATGGTGACCAAGATTTAACAATCCATCTTTGACTATCAGTTCTTGGATGTGCTCTTTCACCTCCCTGTAAAGAGGTTTTGGAATAGAAACGTAGGCCCTCTGGACTGGCATTTCATCCTTGAGTTTAATGTCCATTTGCAGCGAAGTGATAGAGCCTATATCAGTACTATCACGGGAAAACGCCCCACACTCCTCTCTTAACACTTTTTCTACGGACCTCCGCTGGACTGGACTAAGGTGGCTCAAGTCGACTGGGGGCAGCCAGGACTCAGCAGGGGGGTTGCCAGAAAAAGTTGTTTCACTGTTCTCAAACACAGTCACTGCTGTCTGTGCAGGTTGGGTTGTGATTGGCTCTGGCATATCTGTTTTAATAACCTTGGCGACATGTTGGATGGTACCTAGGGTTGTTCTTTTTGGTAGGATCACCTCAAGTTTTGAATGGTTGGAAATGGGGATTTTTACAAAATGTCTTTGGGGGTTGTGTATTTCTAAAAGACCATCTCCTACATTTAGGTGTCTTAAAGCAATGTTCCTTTCAGCAGATTCATATAGTACAAGGGGGTCAGAGGTGTCAAAGTTCTGGGGCACCCTGCACCATACTTGAACTGCTTTGCCTGCTGGGATAGTTACATTTTCTTTTCCAACTCTCAATGTAGCTGAGCCACTGTCTGTTCTTTCTCGTACTTCAATGAAGTTAACCATGGCCTCAACCTGGTTTTCATCCATTTCAAATGCTCTGCACAGTAGATCATAGAGTTCCCCAGTAGCTTCCTTATTTGACTCGTGTCTTTGGATAATTGCTCCTACCACATTAGCCACTACTAGCGGTTGTGGCAGTGATAGTTGGCTGACTAGGAATGGGGCTTGTACAGTGAGGTTTGGGTTTTCATGACCAGCCATGGTTACTGTCAGCTCAAGCCACCCATCATAAGGGACTACTCGGCCATTAACTGCATAAACTTCCAGATCATCATTTAGCAGCTCTTGGAGTGGTCTCACTTGGTAACTAGGAATGTATCTTTTGGCCCACTGTCTATCAATAATGCTCACTTGTGAGCCTGAGTCAAATAACACTGTTACAGGATACCCACTAACCAGGCATTTAAGTAAGCTTTTCTTGCCAACCAGAGGAACTTTGCATTTTACCTGACCTTGGTTAGGTGATGCGCAGTGTTCTCTTCTGTCAGGTTCAGAATAGTTCCTCAACTGCTTTCTGCTGTGCCTGGGTCGCCGAGTTGTAAATTGTTCAGAGGTAGACTTTACTGACTGGGACCGGAGTTCTGCACTGGCCTCTGGCTGTCCCGAGACAGAGGCCGATTCCAGTTTCCCTGAATCCTGGGCCGCTTTAGACATCCAACTGCCCTGTGCCCTAACTCACCACACATAAAGCAATGGCCACAGTCCTCCAGGTTCTGCCCAATGCATTTTTGGCAGAGGGAAGTTTTCTTATGGGGTTTGGTAAGTTGGTTTGTTGATGGCTGAGAAGGTTGGGTGGAAGGGTTGTAGGAGTCTGTAGTTCCACGTTCCATTAGGGTGGCCACCATGTTGGTTAGGGTCTCGACTTGTGCAGCCAGCTGTTTGATCATCTGTGAAGTCTGTTGTTCTCTAGCTAATTTCTCTTTTCTTTCAATCACTGCAGCTGCACTGGCATTGAGCTTGCACTGTCTTTTGGCGGGAAATTTGGCCTAATCGCCGATGATGCTCGTTCTCATCACAAATAATCTTTGTAACTTCTTGAAGAATCTCTTCATCCGTGACGTTACTATCAGAGGTGAGAGGTCTTAATATTCGTCGTAAATCTGCATACTTAACCCCCAGGCCCTGATAGATGGTATGCAGGAAGACCTCCTGGATGGTTCTTGGGTCGTAGGAAATGTCTGTATCTGCATGCTTTGACTGGAAAATAAGCTTCTGTTTGAGTCCAATCATCCTATATAAAAAATGCTGGGGTGACTCTTGTTCATATTGTCTGGCACACATTAGCTCTTGAAACATCTCAGTCGCGGCCTTTTCTCCGAGGTGGGTCCTGAGGAAGCCTTGGAGTTCAGTGAGCGACAATTCATCTTTGAGCATAAGCATGTCCCTGAATGTTCCACAATTCTTAGGAAACCCCTCACAATTTCTGCTGGTGTAAATCCTTCCTTTATTCCTTCATTGATCTGTTTTGTGAGCTGAGCTCGGAATTATTGTCTCCAATTTGCCCTCCGAGTACTTTGAATTCTTTGCGAGACAGATATGCAAGATCTTTGAGGGTGACAGGTCTCTCTGGACATGACAGTAGGGGACTCTGATGATTGGAGGTAGCCGATAATCGGGTTTTTTTTTTCGCCAGTTGTATTCTCTCCCCCAGCCTCTCATATGCTTTCTTCAGCTCCTCTACTGATTCATTTTCTGTGTCTGCTTCAGTCTGGTTGTCAGTTGGTGGGTTTGGCAGCTTATCAGACGGGCATGGGCTGAGGTTGTTTGGTGTTGCAGCTCCACCAGCCGATTGCACAATGGAGTCACTTGTTTGAATCACTCTGTCAATTAGATCCTCCAGCGCTAGCAATTGGCTCATGCCTTCATCCTCAAGTTGCAGCAGAGTTGGGGATTGCAGGTAGGAGGTGACATAATCCATACAGCCCTCTTTGTCCCCCCCACTAACCTGTAATGTGTCCCTGTTTTCTGTAGCAAGGCTCTTTGCTAGCTCAAAACGGTCTCTGCTGGAGAGGGCAAACAGGCGTCCCCGGATGCATCATACAAGTTCTTTCCGTGTGGTCGACATGTCACTTTATCCCCTCTTTTTTTTTTCTTCTGCTTTGTTTCCAAGCGTTGTGTAATAGCTCTGTAGTGACTGGCGCACACTTTGCTTCCTCCTTCAATAGTGCAGTTCCACTTTAATCTCCAAGTTTGGACACTCACTAATTGGTTAGGATCAGATAGCAACCTGGTCACTGTCGTGGTTCTTGTATCACTTGGATCATTCCTCGACTGCTGGCGAGAAGAGATCCCGGACGAGCCCCCACAAATTTTTACGGGTCTCAAGCACGATGACCACAGTAACAAAGAGAATCTGTAATATAAAGGTTGAGTCTTAGAACAATGAACACAGGAACACTCAAGTCTTCATCCAGGTTAGATATATTAGGTCAATTCAACACACAAAATTTACATCAGTACATTTTCTTTGTCCTGTTTTGAATAACAAATAAAATCTAGATAAGGTCAATTTACAGGGATCTCCACCTGCAATTACAGCATTTGTTAATACTGCTTAGTACAGTTTCAGTTGACTGACTAACTACACAAGGCCTGTAATCATCATTTCGGTCTCCAATGACCATAGTGCAAAATTTGGGATTTGCCATTTACAATCTTAAATTCAATAAACTCATTCAGGTATGTGGGACTCTGTTAAGTAATCTTGAATGGGTAGATTATCCTTGTACATATACAAGACATTTCCTCTGTTATGATGGTAATAATTTTAATGACTTTTCTAAAGCTCTTATTATTTACCAGATTGCACACTTTAGACAGTTTATCGTGTTCTTCCTTCTTTTTCCAAACAAGAAAGCACATAGAGTTAATATGATGTGATTTTTTTCTGTTTACTCCACAGAAACTAATAGAACCCAGAAATACCACTTGATTAGAGAGGAGAAGACCTGGCAGGAAGCTCAGAGTTACTGCAGAGAGAAACACACAGACCTGATCAGTGGAATGAAGCAGCTACAGGATGGAGAACTGAAGGAAGTGATGAAGTCTGCAGGCAGTTATTCATTCTTTGGTCTGTTCAGAGACACCTGGAGGTGGTCAGATGGAAGCAGTTTCTCTTTCAGACACTGGAATGACCAGTTAAACAATCCACAACCATGACTGTGTTTGGTGATGAAGGCAGATGGAGGAATGACAGATGTGATCAGAAAAAACCCTTCATCTGTTATGATGGTGAGTTGATCCAATATTAATTAGAAAAATGTGTGGGATTAATCAATTAATGTAGTTTATCTCAGAACTGTTCTTCAACCACTACTGCCATGCACATGTAAGGTGTCTCTCTTGCATCACACCTGGTTTAGATAACTGCATGACCTCATTCGCACCCTTCAAGTGCTGCCTGTTTATCATAAATCTAAAATATGCAGGCAGTGGTTCTTAGTGGTTCATTTGAAGAAACTTATTTGTTCAAAATGAAAACTTTCCTAAAACTGTTTTTGTTTGCCAATGGTTTAATTTGTTGTTCTTGTTTATAAATAATTACTGAAATAAAAGTGGAAATTGCTTTTTTTGCTCCCATACCTGCTGTAACAGATAAAGTGATCCTGATCAAAGAAAATAAAACCTGGGAGGATGCCTTATACTACTGCAGAGATCACTACCATGACCTGGTCACCATCACCAGCCTGGATGAGCAGAGATGGATCCAGGAGAAAGCCAAGAAGGCCTCGACTGATTATGTCTGGATGGGACTGCGCTACAACTGCTTGATGAAGGCCTGGTTCTGGGTCTGTAAGGAGAACTGGGGCAGCAATCAGTGCCCGGCCTCAGAAAGATGGAAGAATGACTGTGACATGTCTGGAGCCATGGATGCAGGAGGACAACATAAGTGGTTCCAGAGAAATCCCTCAGAGGGATGGAATTTCATTTGTTCTAAGAATTAAAGCTCAATCTGCTGTTTTGTGATCAGTTTTAATTTTCCTCACATTCAGTTATTTTTTTTTTTTTACCTTTTTTTTGTGGGGTGGGGGGGTCTCAGGCAGGAAGCTTTACAAATAAAATACAGTATAATTAAAAGCCTTATAGTAGAAACTGTATTGGTGGCTGCAGAAAAAAAATGCTTCTAGAAGTAATTAGAGCTGCAATTACTGCTCTGAAGATTATGTAGTCAATCTGTATTTTCTGTGTGAATGATAATAGTATATTATTCTTAAACTAAACTTTGGGTAAAACATGTAGATTGATTAAAAAAAGATTGTTTTCATCTCATGTGGTGTCATTTAAAGAGAAAAATTTGATCTTGTTGGACTTTAATCTTTGTATCTTGTTTGCTTTTCAATAAATGAATTGCATCTAGAACTGTTTCCTCTTTCTAATGTATTATACAGTTTAAGTTATTGGATAAAAAAAAAATCCTTTTGATATTCACCTGTTGGGCAAATATTGGTGCTTAATTTCAGTCATGTTTAATGTGAAAGTAATACATAATTTTGTTGCCTCATTGATCCTTTTAAAACAAAGTGTATAGTGCTTTCTATATAATATAATATAATATATAATACTATATAATATTAAAATACCTTTAAATTTTTCCTGAACAGTAAAGCTGCGTAACCTCAACACAAGTTGTACATTTCAAAAACTCCATATCATTGATATATTTATATTAATCATTCATATAAAGAATTAATAAATTAGCAGCAATCACAGAAATATCTGGCACCCCACATGTGACCTGCTTAAGTTCTGAACTACTTTCATTCATTTGTACATTCTAGTATCTATTTTCGAATTAACGCTAAATTTTTTATTTACAGTATCAAGAGCATTCCTTGAACCGATTAAAAAGCAGAAGAAAATTTATTATTTTCACTTACTGTTATAAATACAGTAATTCATTGATTTTATCCACAGTATTTGTTACATTGTGAACCTTTAAACCAGAACTTTTTATAAAATATCTAGGGAATTCATTTTGCATAAATCTATTTCATCATATTAAATGATTGACTAAATGATTAAAATTACTAAATTACTTTCCATGTTATTTTCTATATTGTTTCCAGTCTCTATCATATTTATAATTATAACAATAATCGGTACTCAAGTTGGGGGGGTTGGGGGGTGGGGGGGGGGGGGGGGGGGGGGGTGGCATTCCCTCTTCTAAAAAAAAATCCTAAAAATCATCCCCCATCTTAAATGATCATCCCCCCAAACCATCCCTTATGACATTTTATTACTGAATGTGTACAACATTTGGCAGGCTGTGCATTTATGAGTAGCCTGACCAAATGACTGTGGCCCAGAGGGCACACAAGATGTTTATTTTCACTCGGTGGCACAACCAGCAGATTATCTGTCTTTAAAGTTTTCATGACTCAGAATTAGTGTAGAGTGTACAGGCACTGCTGAACATTCCAAATCTGAATTTTGGTTGTAGTTGAACATAAAATAAATCTTTAGACCGCTGCTGATTTGCTAGGTGACAAATTGAATCTAGAAGATGCTGGTGAGACAAGTGGAGCTGTGGCCAAGAGCAGAATCAAAGGTTTAAAAAAGGCATTTTAATTAAGCAATTTAAGACAAGTGTTACGATTTTTCTCTCTAACGAACTGTCAAATGTGATGTAAATGTCTGGCCAATGGTCATAAATTAAATGAATGTTGATGTCTGACTGCAAAGTGTGACTTGCAGAATGCCTGTCTTCTGATCAATGTTAAATATACTTTGACGGACCTGTTAAATAATTTTAACTCATTCATTGCCAGCATGTAGCTTAGCTTACTTTAAATTAGCCAATAGAAGCAATACTGATTTTCTGATAAACAGTCTGTTTAATAAAATAAATACTCTAAATTAATATTTAAAATGAGAGTAAGATTATTAGATATTATAGAGGCTTATTTAATTTTCAGGCTAATTTGAATGTATTTGAATTTTTAAGCAGTTTTTTTAGATTTTGAATATTGTTTCAACTTTTTCAATTTAATTCTTTGAATTTGAATAAAACAATATTTGAAAGGATTCAGATATTCATTTGCAATGTTTTGGGAGGTTTTGTTCCAAATCTCAATAGATTGATTGCCAAAAGATTTTTGAAAGTAAAATGAAAGAAGTGTTCATTCCATGACTATTAGGCTGATTCCAGTGGGAAATGTGTCCATAACTATGTAGGGGCAGTGATAGCCATGCCAGTCCAGGGAATGATGGCAGTTCTACTGTAAGGTGCCTTGGTCAAGGTCAATGACCGGCGTACCTGATATGTAATAACCATACCATGCATATTGCTTTAGGTTAATAGTCTATATTATTTAGGTTATGTACGCTTCCATAAAAAATAAAAAAATCCCACCGTTCGCCTTCTTTTTTTTTTTTTACAACATTTACATAACATATGCACTTTTACACAGATACTTAGGGCCGGATTTATCAAGATCCAATTTTGCGTGCAGTAATTTGCGCTTGCAAACTGGAATTTTGCGCGAGCGGCTGAACCATGGTTTGCGGGTGATTTAACAAGAGCGATTGCGTAACTGGTGGCAGGTGCAAAACTGTTGGAGACGCCCTATTTAAATGATGCTTTTGCGCATGTTGTGGTTTGCGGCAAAGTAGTTTGTAGTTTGTGCAAACTAGTGCATTAAGAAATTTTAATCTTACAGTGACACCCCCACCCCCTCCAAAAAAAAAATTCCCTAAGGTGGTATGTGGCTGAATTTCTACTTCACTGCAGTAAAAAAAAAAAAAAAAACAGGTGTTTTGTATTGGCCTGTAGAAAAATGCACATACCAAATGGCTCACAAGAAGTGACTATGAATGAGATTACTGCGCATACGCATCCCCGCAGCATTGGCATGTTGCTCCACAGGCGCAAGGGTGAGGTCGGGGTTCTCCGATAGGGCGTCAGGGCGACATGGCATTTAGAACGTCGGACAGCACTTCTGAAAAAAGAGATTGGGAGATCCCAGATGCAAAAAAGTGCAATGTTGCAAGGAGTTTTGTGATATCTGGTATTGCGTGGGTCCTCCTTGTGGCTGGCTCCAAATCCATTCGGAGTTCCCCCAACAGCTCCAAAATGGCAATGCTGGATAAACAATATGTTTTGATGATCGTTTCCTCGTTCATTCCAAAAATATTCACACAGAGTGAAAAAATGCATTTTCTGCGTCTCCTTGCTTCATTTCGATGTCTCCTTCTTGCGACAATAACCGCTGCCATGTGTGCGCAATTACGCATACAGGCCATTTGCACCTTCTTTTGAAACGTGTTAAATATAGAGTCAGATACCGTTAGCAAAATTGCTTTCAGGTTTGATAAATCACTTTGCGAGTGCTAAATTAATATATTTACATGTTCTCCTCCCACAAGATGCACTTTTGCGTGTAAACGCCCCATATTGCATATTCATTGCAGAAAAAGTACTAAATGGATAAGAGGCGCTATTTAGCACGTTTTAAAGACCAAATCCTTTTAGCACGCTGTTAATAGATCAGTTTGTACATTTTTTAGCGTGCGCAGTGAAATAGCTTACGTTTTTATACACGCAAACCTTTGATAGATCCGGCCCATAGTGTATATGAAGACTAAGCTGAAGAAATAATAAATGTACTCCGTCTTTAAGGACAGGGTTGTCCAAAGTTCATTCTCATGAAACTGTATCTTCAATTTTGAAGAAAGAGCAGATAATTATGTGGTTTAAAAATAAGTTGTTTCCCTGTGGCCAATTTGTTGAGTATGATGAGTTCTCAAAACAGGATTGTAGTGTCATGATTGGTTCAGGAAGACCCAATATGCAGAACACCACGGAGACGGAAACTGGAGTAAAAGTTAACAATGTTTATTGAACAATGGAACAATGAAAGAGTCAGGTACTGGTTCACTTCTGGGGATCTGGTTCACAGGTAACTGGAAAGGAGACAGTTCAGTTAGCCACGTAGCTGGTGAATGTGGAAATGTTATCTTCAGAGATCTACCTTGAAGAATCCGGGTTTGGCTTTGAGAGAGGCACTGTTGGTTCCAGAGACTGTTTGATTCAGCAGAGTTCAGTTTCAGCTTCAGCGTCTTGCATCTAACGATAGGACAGACCTTGGTTTTCCAGCTCTTAGTCCAGAGCAGCATGGGAAATCCAGAGAAGGTTCTTCAGGTTTGGCTCTGAGGGCAGGCTCGACAGGTTAAGCTCATCCAGAGCTTACAGGACAAAAACAGGTTTCCTGTAGGCAGAGACAAAGGTAACTAGAGGCAACAAAGATTTCACAGAGGAAGTTAGGCTCAGGTGCTAACCAAACTGGATAAACACTGCGGCGTTGATGCGAGGTCTGAGGGCTGCTTATATGGTGGAGGATCCTCCTGATGATGAGATGGGTTTCAGGTGTGTCGAAGGCTCAGCTCAGGAGGATCCACAGTGAACTCTGCTGGAGACAGGTGGTACAGCTCCAAATCCCAACATGTAGTTTCTTTGAAGTAATGATTCAACTTTGAACATCAATTCCATATTGAAAGTGTGAGAGGAATAAAGACACCTGTTTTCTTTTTGATGTGTTTTTGAATAAAAAAAATAATAATCAAAATACTTTTTTGTGCCATTTTTATGCTAAAATTCTTTACAAGTGGTGTAGAATCTGTAGAAGAGTGGTTCTGCACATCTATATATCAAGTGGTTCCTGAAAGTTACAAGATTCAAGTTAATCTGAAAATTATACAGAAATGTACTGATATTACAAACTTCTACTTTGTACTTTTGAATACTTAAGTATTTTCAAACATGAGTACTTCAATGCTGTAACTTGAGTAGATTTTTGACTGAGTAACTTTTAGTTGTAGTTGAGTAAGTTTTGACTATGAGTACCGATGCTTTTACTCAAGTATTATAGTTGAGAATCTACCACGCCATTGCCTATTGTTTTGTTTAATTGCTGCCCTCCTTCCTGAGTCCTTGTCCACCCACCCTGGTTGTGTTTAACTGTTTTGGTTTTTTTGGCTGTCATTTTTTGTTTGTTTGTTTGTTTGTTTGGACTCTAAAAGCATCTGGTATTCATTGCCCCTTTCTCCTGGTTTTTGATTTTCTGTATTCTTGTTTCTCGATTTGCTTTTTGCCTTAGATCTTAATTAAATCAGCAAAACGGATCTCTGCCTCCGTCTGCTCTGATTTTGGGTCCAAAACCACATCCACCAGTTGAGACATATATGCTAGTAACTGTCAAAAAATGCTTTAGGTTTTAAGATAACCCTACCATTGGTAGAACAAACCTAAACATTGTTTTCACTTATCTCTATAATCTTTCATTAATGAAATGGATTCTTAGGTTTAAAGGCTTTACTGCAAACATTGTAAAATCAATATGGTCAATACTCTTATATATATCCCAACTATAAAGATAAGCAAAATATAGCTTTCCGTATGGCAAATTAGACACATAAACCTTTATAGATTAATAATGTAGCTCTAACTGTAATAATTCTCGGGAGTATGATGGTTTGTTTTTTGTAGAAGTGCTGATTAACTGCTACTGGAGAAAGGGCAGTGTGCTGGCAGCTGCTCCATCTGATCCAGATCCGGTCACTAGCAGATGGACATTTAAAGGAAAAGTCCGGTCAACAAGGAATAACCAATGGGTCATTCTGTATGCATAAAAATAATATGTTCATGGTTATTTAACAAATTAGTGTTAATCAGTAAAAAATATTTTTCGTTGACATCACTGAGTCCAGGAACAGCCATTTGAGAATAAAATTATAATACCTCACTCCTGACATCTTCCGGTGGTGTGCGGTAAGCCTAGCGCCATTGTCTCTGCTTTACAAGCAAAATCAGTAGGAGCTACTAGACATATCTGCAATAAACATCAATTATTTAATCCCATCCAATCCAATCCACTTTATTTATATAGCACGGTTTAAATAAACACAAGGTTTCCAAAGTGCTGCACAAAAAGATAAAATAACTAAAATAAATAAAAGTAAATAAAATAAAATAAAATAAAAGCACTGCCCGCACAGGATAAAAATATGCATGTGTATACATAAAATCAACATGTGTACATAAAATCAACATGTGTACATAAAATCAACACTCTACATGGTGTTAAAAGCCAAAGAAAAGAGGTGGGTTTTAAGAAGAGTTTTAAAATGAGACAGAGAGGTGGCCTGTCTAATGTGCAGCGGCAATGCATTCCAGAGTTTTGGAGCTGCAACAGAAAACGCTCGATCCCATCTGAGCTTAAGCCTTGCTTTTGGCACAGTCAGGAGCAGCTGATCAGCTGACCTGAGAGATCGGCTGGGACTGTAGGGGTGCAGAAGCTCAGAGAGGTATTTAAGATTTCGAGAATACTTCAACATTGAAGTTTGCGAGAGTTATAGTTAAACTGACAATTCATACGTGCATGGCAGTTGGATGTTGTAATACATTGGATAAAAGTGATAACAAAATTTGTTATTTCATATTTCAATTCATGATCCATCACAAGTTCTTCATTTGATGGCCAACTTGAAGAGAGAGGATTTGCCATTGACCTTCTGGCCAGAGAAAAAACAAGTCATTAATCTGTTACTCTCTAATAGTGCACTCGTCGTTCCAATCATGGATAATAGCGTCTTGTGACAAACACCAGATACAGCACTGGGACTTGCTCAACAGGCGATACAACACCATCACAAACCGGTAGGTGGCAGTAGTGCTCTTTGACATACATGGATGTCTCTGGTAAAGCAAATTCAAATGCAATGACTCTTAATTAAAAACACTTATGATATGGATAATACAGGAGGGTTTTAAATCCTGCTTGGCATTTCTGCCTGTCGCACCTCCTCCGGTGTCCATGGGTCAGCTGCAGGGTCATCAGCCAGGAACCACCATTCACCAACGTTTCGCCCCTTTAATCCTGGAACGTCTCCTGGTGGCGGGGCAGTGACAGGGACGTCTCCCTGTCACCCCCTGCAGCTGAAAGATGTTATTCCCTGCAACTGTTATCTTGGGGTTAGGTGTTATTCCCCCAGGTTCTGTCCTTCCTCCGCAGCCAGAGCCAAAAGCTACCTTTCTCCGCCTACTCAGCCAGTTCCTTTGTTGCCTTCCTCAGCCTTCCTCCCGTGACTCCCACATCTTTCAGGAGGCGTATGGTCGACAACCCTGTGAAGCCTCGGCATCCGACCTCTACTGGGTAGATGGTAGTCTTCCAGCCCGCCTCCCGGCACTCCGCAGCCAGCTCTGAATACTTGGCCTTTTTTCGCTCAAAGGCAGCTTCGATCCCTTCCTCCATTGGCACAGTGAGCTCATTGAGGGCTACCGCTCTTGCCTTTATGGACCACGCCACAATGTCTGGTCGGAGAGATGTGGTGGTGATTTCTGTGGGAAACTGAAGCTTCCTGTCCAGGTCAACCTTCATGCTTCACTCCTGGCCAGTAGTGAAGGGCCTTGCGGTTTCTCTTTGCTTGAAGCTTCTGATTCCTCCTTCCGCGACAAAGATGGTGGGGTCCTCTGCTGGCGATGGTGTTCTACTACCCTTTCTGCGCTCCTCCAGCACTTCGGCTAGCTTTCTCAAGACCTGGTCGTGGCGCCATCTATAGCGGCCCTGTGAGAGGGCCACTTTGCAGCCTGACAAGATGTGCTGGAGGCTTGCGTTGGGAGCATTGCAGAGTGCACAACATTCCTTGTTTCCGAACCACTGATGAAGGTTCCGAGGACAGGGAAGCGTGTCATATGTTGAGCGGATAAGGAAGCTAAGTCTTGCCTGTGGGATCTTCCACAAGTCTGACCAACTGATGTTCCTGGTTGAGATTCCCTCCCAGGTTGTCCAGGTTCCTTGCCGTCCCTGAGACACAGCCTTGATCTTATAGCGGTCTTCCTCCATCCTCGTCACCTCCGCCACCACCATTTCCTTTCTTTCCTTGTGGTGGGCCTTGGACCAAAAGCGTGGTGCTTCTCCCCATCCTAGGCCTGCTCTTCCTACCTGAACCCTGCCTACAATCTCCTTGTGCTGCAGCCGGCTTACCGCTTGGTAAACCTTGGTCTGGGCGTTCCACTTGCGGCCAGTCAGGACCCTGGCGTTAGCATTCCTAACCAGCTCATCTGTGGACTCCCGTAGCTCGAGCACCAACCTGGTCTTTTCTTGCATGTAGCCCAGCTGTAGCGATCTTAGGGGTAGCTGGAGCATGTTCCTCCCAAATAGGCCGGCTTCAGAGAGGCACTGTGGCAGCCCCAACCACTTTCGGATAAATGAATTGGCTTTCCCATCCATCCTACTCACGGTTGATGAGGGGATCTCACTCATTTTCAGGGGCCACAGCAGTCTCTGGTAGAGTGTAAATTGGTAACACCAGACCTTGTATTTGCCCGGTAGTTGGCTTTGGTCAATTCTCGTCAGGCCATCAGAGAGCTGCTTCATAATGGTTTTCCCCATTTGCTTGTCAGAAAGCTCGGCAGTGTACTGCCTCACAAGGCTTTTGATGGGCTGCTCTGCAAGGAGTGGGATCTTCTCTCCCCCGACGACGAAGGTGGTGTTGTCGTTCCGGACACCTCTCCCGAGTGACAGGACTTGGAGGGCTTGATCTTCATCCTTGCCCATGACATCAGCTCATCAATCCTCCTCAGCAGTCTTGCTGTACATGGTGCTGTCTGAAGGAGGGTGGTGACGTCGTCCATGTAGCTCCTTAGCGGGGGGAGCCTCTGGCCAGTTGGCAGTTTTATTCCTCCTGCCATCTGCCTTGCACTGATGAGGATTATTTCAAACGCTGCTACAAACACTGTAGGTGAAATGGCACACCCCATCGCTATTCCGACTTCAAGCCGCTGCCATCCAGTAGTGAAGTCCAGGGCAGAGAAGCACATTTGCAGGTTGTTAAAATAGCTTTTTACCATCCTTCTGATGCAAGCAGGCATGTGGAAGAACTCCATGGCGTAGATGATCAGCTGGTGTGGGACAGATCCATATGCGTTGGCCAGGTCAAGCCAGACGACATGCAGGTCAGTCTTGTCGCGCTTAGCCCTCTGGATCTGGTCCCAGATCATTGTGGAGTGCTCCACACATCCTGGGAACCCTGGCACCCCTGCCTTCTGACAGTTGGTGTCGATGTATTTGTTCTGGAGCAGGTAGGTCGTCATCCTTCTTGCTAGCACCGAGAAAAAGATCTTTCCCTCTACGTTTAGAAGGGCGATGTTACGGAACTGCCCTATGTCCTTGGAGTTTGTTTCCTTGGGAATGAAAACCGCTACTGCTCTTTGCCACTTGGCTGGAATGAGTTGTTTTTTTCCAGGCAGTTCTCATTAGGTACCATAGCAGCTCTAGTACCTTAGGGCAGTTCTTATAGAGCTTGTAGGGGACACCATTAGGGCCTGGTGCAGAAGAAGACCTCGCTTTCTCCACAACTTGCCTAACCTCACTGAGCTTATTATTAAAAAGCATATAATAATTTAATACTTGGAGTAATTTCAGAAGTTTGTGTTCTGGGGGGGCGCTATTTAGCAGTTAATGGAGTAGAACGTGAGTGGCGATAGCTCCTGCCAACTTCGTTTGAAATTCTTGTTCAACTGTGCTTTTCATAGAAAGCTAAGTCTCTAGTATTTGCTTTTTTGCTTTCCGGTCCCGTTTTTATAATTTTATAATGGAGTGGCAGCAACAGGAAGCAGAAAATATCGCACTATTCAGACACAGCTAAAGTCCTGCTCACAGGCCTTGCCTCCACTGCCGAAAGAGCCATATAGCATAACTTCTCCGACTCAGATGAACCTGGCTTCTGATACTCTGAAGCTCGAACTACTGTCCTCTCTAAAAGCAGATGTCCCCAGCATTATCAAGAAAGAACTTCATGAAATCCTAGGAGATGCGTTAGCGTCCATTAAAGCTGAGGTTCAAGCTATGAAGATGCAGTTAGCAAGCGACTACGCTGCTACTGAATCAAAGGTGGTTAAGCTAATGGCTATGGTGTGGGATGTGGAGGAGGCTCTCGCAGGCTGCTCTGATGACATTAACGGTATGAAAACCATTCTGAAGCAGCTTAGGGCTAAGGTCACCATGCTGGAAGATAAGTGTGAGAACTTAGAGTAAAGATGTCAAGAGCAAGGAGGAGGGCGCTGACTCCTGTTAACCAACTGCTGTGGCTGTGCTACTGAAGGAAGCACTTGAGCTGGAAAAGGAACTGCTGGTGGACTGGTCTCATCGCTCTCTTCAACCCAAGCCCAAACCAGGCGAACATGCGCTGGTCATTGTGTGCAGGGTTCATTACTACAGTGACTGTCTGGACATTTTTTCGTCATGCAAGGGAGCGCCAGCAGATCAAAGTCGGTACCGGGAATATATCGATCTTTCCAGATCACACTGCTAAGGTAGTCCGGGCTTGAGCAGCTTTTAATGAGGTGAGGCGGCTACTTCGTGACATCGAAGGGATCAGGTACGGACTCTTCTACCCTACGCCGCCGCGCATTACGTACAATGGAGTTGTAAAGGAGTTTACTGCAGCTGAGGATGCAAAGCAATACGTTCAGACTTTGATTTCTGAGTGAGCACTGTTAGCTCTTAACAAACCTTAGAGTATGTTTAAGTGAATTTACAATTCTTAACTCTGAGTCAGAGTGGATGCTTATTTGACATCATTTATTTAAAATAGTTTATTTAACATCATTTGCATGTTAAGTTAAAAAATGAAGAATGCCTGTAAGCATTTGTATTGATGTTTAATGTTTTATTGTTCTCCATTCCATTGGGATTTTACCGTTCTCTGTCTTTTTATATAAAATAAAAGCAATCTTAAAGTAGCATAATTAATGCACATATTAGTGTTTTGTTTTGGAGGTTGGTAGGGGCTTTGGAGTTTGGTAGATACATCTTTTATTGTGAACAGCTGCCTTGTTTTACATTGTTGTCTCCATTGTTCTGTTTTTCTTTGTTTTTTTTATGGAGACTTTGGGTGTGGTTTTGTTATGGGTTTATTCTGGGTTATGGGTTGGTGTGTTGTGGTGGAGGGTGCTTCTCAGCTTTTTATGGTCGTTCCTACTTTTATTTTCTTAGATGGTTAATTCCACTGTAGACCCCGGTATGGCAGGTACAGGCACATCTCTTCGTTTCATTAGCTGGAATGTGTCATGATTGGTTTAATTTCAAACCCACATGCAGAACACAACGGAGGTTGGGTAAAAGTTTAACATAGTTTATTAAAGATTCTGATGCACAAGATAATGAACAGGATCTGGAACAGGTCCGGGCTGGGTTCACTGAAGTCTGCAGAGATGATAGTTTGATTAGCTGGGCAGGCAGATGAGTAATGAGTCCTTTAGATAATTCAGATTCTACCTTGACTGGGTCCGAGCTTCTCCTTGAGAGAGAGGGAACTGTTGGGTCCAGAGACTGTTGGTTCAGCAGAGAACACAAGCAGCTGCAGCGTCTAGCTTCTGACTTTGAACGGCAGACCTTGATCAGAGTTTCCAGCTCTTCACAGAGAGCAGCAGGGGAAATCCACATAGGAATCTTCAGGTTTGGCTCACCAGGGCAGATTGGCAGCTTAAGCTCACCCAGCTTCAGGCTAGAGACAGGTTTCCTGTGAGGCAAAAACAGAGGAGAATTAGAATCTGTTCTCTCACTTGAGACAACTAAGATTCTATCAGATATCAGAGGCTCAGGTTGCTAACCAAACTAAGGTCAACACTGCGGCGTCGAAGGAAGGTCTGGCAGCTGGTTATAAAGGGGAGGTCTCCTGATGAGTAGATGCGTCTCAGGTGTGCTGGAAGGCTCCAGCTTCAGGAGACCCACGGTGCGCTCTGCTGGAGGAAGGTGGTACAGCTCCAGATCCCAACAGTCACTCCAGTCCTAACAGAAAAACAACATAAAACAGAAGAGGATCCTCTGCGCCCTCTGGTGGGCAAGCCTGAGGATCCCAACAGAATGGGCATGGGTCACCCTGTTAAAAGATTAAAAGTTTTTTCTCATCTTTTCTCATCTCAAGCGGTTAAAACTTTCAGTGGTGTTTTTACAGGAGATCCATCTTTGCATTAAGGATCACAACAGGTTATGTTGCTTTGGCATGAATCAAGTTTTCCATTCAGATTTTTTTTCTAAATCAAGTGGAGTAGCCATCTTTGTCAGGGCTCCAGTCTGTGTGTTTGTTTTTTGTGTTTGTCTCCCTTCCTTCAACAGGAGGTGCCTGGTTCTGGTCTGCCTCCTCACACACCTGCTGATGGTTACCTCGTTAACGGATTACTCTTAATTTGCTGATATCACTACCTCAGCGCCAGAGTGTTTGCCAGTTTTGGGTACTCTAGCCAAGCTGAGTTTTTGCTGCGTAAGACTGAGTTCTTGTCAACCTGAGTTTAAACTTTGTTTTTGTCTTTGCCTCTCAGCAGGAAGTCATCTTTGCAAACTGGATATTTCGGACCTTCACTCCCTAGAGGGATCAACTGAGCCTCAAACTGAGCAGGGGATTCAAACTGGAGGTTTGGATCCATTCTCCCAGAGAGGACGTTGAGTTTACAGTTTTTCTCAAATGCTAAAACACAAAATCCAATCCTCTAAACCAAATGACCAGTTGTCTAAACACATTTACTAAATCTAGCCATCATTTTCCAATATCATAAACACATTTCACATGAAGACACAACTCACAAAACACAATCCTCCATTCACATAAATCTTAACACATTTTTCCTTGCTAAAACACAAGTTGCAAAAGAACTCTGCTCATATTCTCAAATGAAAGCTCATGTGATTCAAAATGCTTGCCACAGTCAGCAATATTTGAACAAAATGAACACACCTGGCGTCATTCTTTACACACAACGACTCAAAATTGAAAACACCTGTTGCTAATGCTGTGACCACATGTATAAAAGCAAGTTCAGAGTGCACAGTTTGCTGAAGATTCCAAACAAACACAATGGATGAAGGCAGAGTCAGGGGAAGAGGTAATCGCGTCAGAGGAGGGAGAAGAGCTGGCCAAGGAGGAAGAGGAGCAGGCCAGGGAGGAAGAGGAGCAGGCCAGGGAGGAAGAGGAGCAGGCCATGGTGGAAGATGAGCAGGCCAGGGAGGAAGAGGAGCAGGCCAGGGAGGAAGAGGAGCAGGCCATGGTGGAAGAGGAGCAGGCCAGGGAGGAAGAGGAGCAGGCCATGGTGGAAGAGGAGCAGGCCAGGGAGGAAGAGGAGCAGGCCAAGGAGGAAGAGGAGGAGGCCAACAAGGGAGAGAAGGTCCAGGAGGGAGAGCAAGACAACCTTGTACCATCATTACGGACGAGATGCGAGCAACAGTCATTGACCATGTCATTGTCCATGGCATGACAATGGCTGAAGCGGGACTAAGAGTCCGTCCAAACCTGAGTAGATTCACCGTGGCCACCATTATCAGTGCATTCAGACAACACAACAGGTAATGTACTCTATTGCTTTCTTTGTCACAATACAATTTTACAAGCCTGTGAAAGTAGTCTATTACAGTAGTTTCAAATCAGTTGTTACTGTATTGTAAAACATGTTAATTGACGACACGTTTCTTTCTTTAGAGTTGAAAGAATGCCACATAGAGGTGGGCGGGTTGCCATATTTAAAGCGGCACAAGAAACCCCCATTGTGGATATGGTTCGTGAGAACAACCTCATCAGACTCCGGGAGATCAGAGACAAAGTCATTGACGATAATGTGAACTTTGAGGGCATTGATGATGTCAGCTTGGCCACAATAGACCGAGTTCTCCGGCGCCAAAAGATGCGGATGAAACAAGTCTATAGGTTTCCCTTTGAGCGAAACTCTGCACAACACAAAGACCTACGTTACGAGTATGTGCAAGTAAGTATACATCCATGTTCACAGTACAGTTAGTAAACATACTGTGTTGCTCAGTGGCCTACATTACTTCTGGACAATACAGTACATAATATGCTACCTGATTGACTGTTGCTCTGAACACCTGTGCACTTTCACATTTTCACAGAGGATATTACAGTTGGATGCGATGGCCAGACCTCATGAGTACCTCTTCCTGGATGAGGCTAGCTTCAACCTGCACAAACGAAGGCAAAGAGGCCGTAACATCATTGGCCAAAGAGCCATCACTGAGGTTCCTGGCCAACGGGGGGGTAATATTACTCTTTGTGCGGCCATGGGTTTGGAGGGGCTTGTCCACCGACAGGCTGTCCTTGGGTCTTACAACACCCAACGTCTCCTAACCTTCCTAGAGGAGCTAAAAGATATCCTCCTAGACCGCCAACAACACCATCCTGGGCCCGAACATCCCATTTATGTGATAATTTGGGACAATGTACGCTTCCACACAACAAACCAAATCAGTGAGTGGTTCACCACCAACAGTAACCACTTTTTAAACGTCTGTCTGCCACCCTACTCCCCTTTCCTGAACCCTATAGAGGAGTTCTTCTCATCGTGCAGATGGAAGGTTTATGACAGACAACCATACACTAGAGAAAACCTCCTAAGGGCAATGGAGCTGGCGTGTGTTGACATCCCAGTGGAGAACTTCCAAGGATGGATCTGCCATTCCAGGGCGTTTTCCCACGGTGCCTGGCAAGAGACAATATAGCCTGTGATGTGGATGAGGTGATGTGGCCTGATGCAGCTCAGCAACATGATGCCGCACAGTGATTGTGGTGTAAATACTGTGAAATGAATAAAAAAAACTTCACACCCTGATCATGTTTTCAAGAGTACTGTTGTGTGCAATAGATTCTGCTTTTGCAGTGAGTTGTGTTACAGAATTTACTATAGATTTATACCCTTCATATGAAACTCACAAATCTAAATGCCCAATCCTCTGCAGAACTCTAAGAAGATCCATAATTGTAAAGTTTCTAAAAATATGCATTGGCAGTAAAGAAACAAAGAACCTTCTCACAAATTGAGCATTGTGTTTTCAATTTTTTTGCTGTAGTGTGTAATGATGTGTATAGTGTTTACATTTTTGAAAGCTTCGAGCTGCTCTTTTGGTGTGAAAGTTTGAGTTTTGAAGGGAGAAGGTGTGGTTGTGTTTATATAGCTTTAGAAAAGGGTGTTGTGTTTAGACATTGAAGAACATGGACGAAACGTTTGTGAAATGTGTTTTAGCATTTGAGAAAAACTGTAACCACTGAGCAAGGGAATCATCTCCACTACGACCCTGTTAGGGTTGTTAAGTTTCCCCAACTTTAACCTATAAAAAATGAAACAAAGACAGCGTACGATTTTTCCTGAAATGCTTTGCAAAGACTGTCTGGACATTTTACGTCGTGCAAGGGAGCGCCAGCAGATCAAAGTCGGTACCAGGAATATATCGATCTTTCCAGATCACACTGCTAAGGTAGTCCGGGCTCGAGCAGCTTTTACTGAGGTGAGGCGGCTACTTCGTGAGATCGAAGGGATCAGGTACGGACTCTTCTACCCTACGCCGCCGCGCATTACGTACAATGGAGTTGTAAAGGAGTTTACTGCAGCTGAGGATGCAAAGCAATACGTTCAGACTTTGATTTCTGAGTGAGCACTGTTAGCTCTTAACAAGCCTTAGAGTATGTTTAAGTGAAATTACAATTCTTAACTCTGAGTCAGAGTGGATGCTTATTTGACATCATTTATTTAACATCATTTATTTAACATCATTTGGATGTTAAGTTTAAAAATGAAGAACGCCTGTAAGCATTTGTATTGATGTTTAATGTTTTATTGTTCTCCATTCCATTGGGATTTTACCGTTCTCTGTCTTTTTTTTATATAATAAAAGCAATCTTAAGGTAGCATAATTAATGCACATATTAGTGTTTTGTTTTGGAGGTCGGTAGGGGCTTTGGAGTTTGGTAGATACATCTTTTGTTGTGAACAGCTGCCTTGTTTTACACTGTTGTCTCCATTGTTCTGTTTTTCTTTGTTTTTTTTAAGGAGACTTTGGGTGTGGTTTTGTTATGGGTTTATTCTGGGTTATGGGTTGGTGTGTTGTGGTGGAGGGTGCTTCTCAGCTTTTTATGGTCGTTCCTACTTTATTTTCTTAGATAGTTAATTCCACTGTAGACCCCGGTATGGCAGGTACAGGCACATCTCTTCGTTTCATTAGCTGGAATGGGCATGGGTCACCCTGTTAAAAGATCAAAAGTTTTTTCTCATCTTTTCTCATCTCAAGCGGTTAAAACTTTCAGTGGTGTTTTTACAGGAGATCCATCTTTGCATTAAGGATCACAATAGGTTATGTTGCTTTGGCATTAATCAAGTTTTCCATTCAGATTTTTTTTCTAAATCAAGAGGAGTAGCCATCTTTGTCAGCGCTCCAGTCTGTGTGTTTGTTTTTTGTGTTTGTCTCCCTTCCTTCAACAGGAGGTGCCTGGTTCTGGAGTACTCTTAATTTGCTGATATCACTACCTCAGCGCCAGAGTGTTTGCCAGTTTTTGGTACTCTAGCCAAGCTGAATTTTTGCTGAGTAAGACTGAGTTCTTGTCAACCTGAGTTTAAACTTTGTTTTTGTCTTTGCCTCTCAGCAGGAAGTCATCTTGCCAACTGGATCTTTCGGACCTTCACTCCCTAGAGGGATCAACTGAGCCTCAAACTGAGCAGGGGATTCAAACTGGAGGTTTGGATCCATTCTCCCAGAGAGGACGTTGAGTTAACACACTGAGCAAGGGAATCATCTCCACTACGACCCTGTTAGGGTTGATAAGTTTCCCCAACTTTAACCTATAACAAATGAAACAAAGACAGCATAAGATTTTTCCTGAAATGCTTTGCAAAGGGGAGAGAGAGTATCAATCTCTGCATCTCCGCTTGGCTCAACACTTGCCAGGCTTTTTATTAAGCAGTCAACACATTACAACAGTAGGCGTTAGTTTCGATTACGCAGTCTCTTAGACATAGCATGAACTTTTAGGATGGGGAACTTGCCTGGTTTCAGCATACGCTTTAAACAAGGGTGTCAGGGTTATGACATTTAACTTCTGTGCTTCTCAAATGAAAAACAGGAAAGCATTCTTGCAAAACATGTGGCCGTCTTATGGCCTTCATACACTATTTCCAAAGATGAGAGTAACATATAGAACATATAAATCATTAAAAGCAATATAAAAGATATAAATGAATAAAATGATAAAAACAACAGAAATCATAATAACTCCAACAGACCCGTTCAAGTACCGCAGGAAATCTCAGATGCAGTCAGTTTCTCCATTCACCTACAACCGACCGTGTTCTGGTTAAACCCTGTTCCGCCCTCCACCGAATCAGACTAACACTGGAATACAGCACACAGATTGGAGTCAAAGATTCAACAACTTCTCTGGAAACGTGAGTCAACAACTAGATCCTCTTCTCCAAGTCAACAAATGAAATTTCCCACTGAACCTAAACTAATTGCTGTGTCTTCCCCTCACCTTCCAGTTCCGGCTGAGAAGAGTTCAGAGCGACCCTGCTCCGTGCTTTATCTCTTCAATATAACCTGTTAAACCTTTCCCCCTGGTCTCTCTGAATTGGTTTCTCTCCTCATGTGGGTCTGAGCTTTAGATAAAATCATGACAATCTTGATTAGTAAAACAGTACAATTCTCTTTTACTGATGTTATTGCTAATAAAAGTGGCAGATACGTGATAGTTGCTGGAACACTAATGCAGAAAAGGTTCTTCTGGTAAACATAAATGTTCCAAACATTTATGATGCGGAACTTGCAAATAGATTTATTGAGCAGTCTTCAGTTTTTGGATTGTCATCTGCTAATTTTAGGGGGTGACTTAAATTGTCTTGTTTATCCAGAATTAGACCGATACAATCCCCCTAGATCAAATCAATCTCTAATGGCTCAACCATTTTCTGATTTCATGAGGCATAGTGGTCTTGTAGACCCGTGGAGATTCCAAAACCCAACCAGTAAAAAATGTTCCTTATTTTCTAAGGTGCATCACTCTTATTCTACAATTGACTACTTTTTTATTGACCAGGCTCTCAATTCGTTTGTAGTTTTTTTCTGATTAATTAAGTATAATTATATCAGACCATGCTCCGTTTATATTAGATATTCTGTTAAGTTCTTACAAACATAGCCTACCTAGTGGTGGTTTAACTCTGTTTTGCTTGCAGATGAAAAATTTTGTGACATTATCTCTAATGCAATTGATAGCCTCAGAGGACAAATAATTTACTATACATCTCTTTCTAACAAAAGACATAACTCAAGGCTTACTGAATTTGTGACAGCTATCAGGAAGATTGATAAAAAATATGCCATAAGCCCCTCACCAGAACTATTTAAGGAGTGTATGTGTGTACAATCAGAGATTGATCTAATTTCCATTAAACAGGCTGAACGCTTACTTGTACACAGTAAAAGTTCATACTATGAATATCAAGGCTGGCAGTTTACTGGCTCATCAATTACGGCATCAAGTCATCTCCAGTATAATACCTTGGTTTGGGTTTAAATAAACCTAAAATCCCTCCCTGTTGTGCATATTAAACATTAGCATCTTTCAATTCACATTATATGCATAGAAGTAGGAATATGAGTACAAACATAACAGTCTGTTTTGTTCAAATCTTCAGCAACGCGCTTGGAATGCTGCCACCACATTTTGGCACTGTAGGATGACTTGCTGTGGATCCATCAAAGACCATTCTGTTCCTCCTTTGTTTCAGACAGTCATTTTGAGTCCCTAGTAAAACCAGTTCAACGGTCATCACCAGGCAGCAAAACCACTTTGGTTTTTCCCATCTTCACCAGTCCCTCCAAGGAAGCACCCACTAACCGGACTCTAAAAGACTGGGTTAGGTTGGTTTCTTCACCAGCGTTGAGACGATTGGTCCTAAAAACCACCTTTGAAGCTGGACTTCACCACAGATCCCTACCTTAGTTGTGGGGTCCCTGTGAAGTTAACTGGGCTTCTTGCTGAGGAAAATCTTTAATCAGCTTACAATGACTCTGGTGGATTCAAGTCTCTCTTTCCTGGATCTCTTCACAGTGGTGGGGGCTGCTAGTTGCACAATGTAGGGTCCTTCCCACCTCGGAGCTGCCCAATTCTTCCTTTTGAGGATTTTATTCAGCACTCGGTCTCCAGGCTTCAGGCCTTCCTGTGGGGAAACAAAAGGAGCTCCGGGCAGATTACATGTTCTTTGAACAGTTCTGTATCTGAACAGCTTCAGAATTCACTTAGTTAATGGGTCAATGTTCTTTTTCTGCCCATGGCTGTCCTTCCCATAAAGGTAGAACAAAAGGTCTCCCATTCACTATTTCAAAAGGGGTCAAACCATCAGATGTTGGAATAATCCTCATCTCATGAGTAATTTTACCAAGTGCAAACACTCTGGTCATGGTTTTCCTGTTTCTGCCATGAATTTTCCTCAATCTATTTTTAATTTCTCCATTAATTCTCTCCACTAATCCTGCACTCTGTGGATGATAGGAACAGTGATGTTTCAAAGTTTATGTTTAAATGTTTGGACATCAGTGATACCACTTAATTCATAAAATTTGTTCCATTATCACTTTGTAAGATTTTTGGGATACCATGCTCCGGTATGATATGTTTACACAACGCTTTTGCTACTGTCAGCGCATTTGCATGTTTTGTGGAAACAATTTCTACCCATTTAGAAAAATTGTTCACTAGGACTAGGCAGTACTTGTACTGTCCACTTGGGGTCAGCTCAATATAGTCCATGCTAATTACTTCAAATGGAGCTGTACCTCTTCGTGCCTGTCCTCACTTAGTTATCTGATTTCCTTGTGAATTGTATTTACAACATGTGAGACATGCCCAACATTTTTAAAAGCAGTAGTAGTTACACACCTGTGTGTGTGTCACTATACTATATTCATCATAACTCCCCCCTGTTTGAGACATGATAATTTCATGGATCAAAACAGCTGCTGGTTTTAATCAGAATCAGAATCACTTTAATACTTCCAGAGGCAATTTACTTTTGTTATATAATCAAGTCAAAGTTATATATATATATATATATATATATATATATATATATATATATATATATATATATATATATATATATATATATATATATATATATATATATATATCCAACTACACCTTATAATTAAGAGAAAAAATAAGAATATGGGGCAACTAATGTTTCCATAGGTTCTTTTAACTCTTAGAGTAAGACACTATAGGTTTAAGCTTATCACCATCAGTCTGTAACAACACAGAGGTTAAAAAGAGGTCAAACAGGCAACTGTTTGGATGACAGTGAGATAAGCTTTGCTCTAAGCTCTGGGTAGTCGTTCTGTTTCCTGAGCCCAGTAACATGTGTCTGACATGGCATTAGTGTGTCATAAATTAGGCTTAAATAAGCTGAGTTCTTTCTGCATAATGTGGAATCTAAGTTCTATAGTAATTGCACAATTCCAAAAAAATCATTATTTGTCTTGTAGTTACTGGCTCACTTGCTATTGCAACTTTTCACTCTCCCTGTATCTTTTTACCTTCTTGTAAAATAATATGTCCCAAATAACAGACTTGTTTCTACACCCAATAAATTTTTTTTACTTTTACTACTGGCTTTATACCTTCCTCTGCTTCAGCCAATTGTGTTTTATCCGCAATCTGTATTGCGATTTAAGAACTATTTGAACTGATTCTACAGTTGTCAATACTCCTATATCAATGTTTCCTGTAGACCACAAAGCATTTAAAATATCCTTTTAATCATTTTCATCAGATTGTGATAGCAAAGAATGCTGATTTATTTATTTCATGCTGAATCTTGGACCCAAGCTTCTGCATTGAACAGAATTTTATAAGGCTGTTTCCATAGTTCTGTGTAAGGGCTATAAAGCCAACCTTGTTTGTGTGTTGCGGACATAGATAGAAATCAGATGCGCCTTCTGCAGCTTCTAAACGCAGGCCTGTGTCTCTCCACTGTGCTTCACTGGTCTTAACCAAGGACAAATGATTCACCCAAGATAAGCAGTACATTCCTTACATCTGTGAAAGCATAACAGTAACTGCCGCTAACGAACCCCCATCTGTGTACATAATTTGTGTAGCCATTATAGCAATGTCTTGTTTCAGAAACAGTTTTGCAAACTTTTCATCTGGGGTTAAGCACAAATTCATAGTGTTCTACTGTTCAACTAACAGAGTTTCATCCTGTGGATCTGACAATGTGCTTCTAGCATAGTGCATATAAACACAGGAAGATTTTGTTGAAACGCTATTTATATGTTCCACTCATTCAGCCTTCATGCCCCCCTGTTTGAGAAAAACTGCTTAATTTTCCCATCAATTCCCACCGTAACAGATTAATGGGGTGATTACTACAGAAACATATAACCTTGCAATCTGTTTCCTGTTCAAAGGTTTTCTGTTTTTAAAGGTATTCAATTTGACCATTTGCTGATTTTACAAAAAATAGCATTTTAGATGGTTTTAGTCCTACATTATCTTTAATGCAAATTTTACAGGCTCCTGAATTGCATATAAGTCTAACTGCTTGTTGGGATCTGGAGATGTACCACCTTTCTCCAGCAGAGTGCGCTGTGGGTCTCCTGGGCTGGAGCCCTCCAGCACACCTGACGTTCATCAACCCATCAGGAGACCTGCCTTCATAAGCAGCAACCAGACCTTCCTTCGACGCCGCAGTGTTGACCTAGTTTGGTTAGCGAACCTGAGCCTCTGTTACCTGAAAGAATCTTTGTTATCTCATGAGAGAAACCTGATTCTAATCTGCCTCTGTCTTTGCTCACAGGAAACCTGTCTAAAGTCTGAAGCTCTGGATGAGCTTAACCTGCCTGCCAGCCCTGGTGAGCCAAACCTGAAGATTCCAATCTGGATTCCTCCTGCTGCTCTCAGAGAAGAGCTGGAAACTCTGATCAAGGTCTGCCACTCAGTCAGAAGCTAGACGCTGCTGCTGCTTTGTGCACTCTGCTGAACCAACAGTCTCTGGACCCAACCGGTTCCCTCTCTCACAAGTAAAGCCTGGACTTCTTCAAGGTAGACTCTGAATTATCTAAAGACTCAATTAATCATCTGACTGCCTGGCTAATCAAACTGTCCGTCTCTGCAGACATCAGTGAACCCAACCCGGACCAGTACCGGAACTAGTTCATGTCTTTGTGTGAAAACCTTTTCATTAAACTCTGTTAAACTTTTACTCAGCCTCCGTTTGTGTTCTGCATGTGGATTTAGCTTTTGTCATGATTGGTTACAGAGTAAACCCAATATGCAGAACACACACGGAGGCTGATGAAAAGTTTAACAAGGTTTATTGTTAACACAAGCACATAAATATTGCACTGGAACTGGTTCAGGCCTGGGGGCTGGTTCACTGGAGTCTGCAGGGATGACAGTTCAGTTAGCACAGGGACTGATGAGTTATGAGACTTAGAGTTTGCTGAGGAGTACCTTGAAGGAGTCCGGGTTTCTCTTTAAGAGAGGTAACTGTTGGGTCCAGAGACTGTTTGTTCAGCAGAGTCCAATAACTGCTTCAGCGTCTTACTTCTGACTTTGAGGGCAGACCTTGATATGGGTTTCCAGCTCTTAACCAAGAGCTGCAGGGGAATCCAGAGAAGAGTCTTCAGGTTTGGCTCACGAGGGCAGGCTCGGCAGGTTAAGCTCATCCGGAGCTTCAAGGAGAGACAGGATTCCTGTGAGGCAAAAACAAGGAAGAGTTAGAATCTTATCTCTACTAGAGATAGCAAAGATTCTCAGGTTTACTAGGCTCAGGTTGCTAACCAAACTAGATCAACACTGCGGCGTTGAGGCAAGGTCTGAAGGCAGGTTATATACTGGAGGATCCTCTGATGATGAGATGCGCCACAGGTGTGTTGGAGGCTCAGCTCAGGAGGATCCACGGCGCACTCTGCTGGAGAAAGGTGGTACAGCTCCAGATCCCAACAGCTTTAAACCAATCATGACACTGCTTGCCTAATAATTGTTAGAACTATTCATGTTTTTTCCTTTAATGCATTTAATATCCCCCATGCTTCATACACATCTACTATTTTAATGGCACCCCCATTTGCTCAAACACCTATTCATACTCAGATGAAGAACTGCCCTGTGGACTCTTCCTTCCTAGTCTGCTTTTACTGATCTGGACTGAAAGCCCCCTCCAAGTTCTAGAACCGCCCCTGCATCCTTGATGCCTTTTGAAATTTCACATGTTTTGTTAGTGCAATAATCTCTGCAGTTTACACAGAATATGATGATTTTAAGGCAGCACTGCAAAGGTTTTTTTTTATTTAACTTATCTACAATTGTAAAAACAACTAACTTCTTTCTGGAAACTGACTCATCCACATACAAATTTTATAACCCCTCCTATGGTTCATACTTCCCCCTGGGTGGTTAGATCCAGGTAGTAAAATGTTTTTTGGGGATGAGCCTGAATGTATCACATGTGTGTCAGGTGCTTTTAGCTCTGAAATCCTGATAATGAATTCCTGACATTTTACCCACAGCTGAACTATCAGTCACTAGGTGGATTTGAATCTTTTCGTTTTTAGTTTCCCAATCCTGAGCATGCAAAGCATACTCCATCAATGTGTTAAAATTTGCAGTTTTCCATCCAACCAAATGTTTTTCCAAATGACCTCTAATTTCTAGACGGAGATTTTGTAAGAACGGGAGGTTGTCTCCACAGACGTTGGGCTGCCTCACAGACCGCATTAACCTGTCTTTCTAGGTCCCCATGCCCTGGAGGCAAAATTTTAGCTGGATTTCCTCCACGCCCAGTATATTGTTTCCTCACTTGAGCCCAATTATGGCCCAAACTACACTTCATCGTTTTTTCTATATTTAACTTGCACAATCCACTTATTTAACCTCTCAGATTTTTTTTTATTCCCTGTATGTAGCTTGCATGACTAAAATAATTTTCTGGTGGGTTATTTATTTATTTTATTTTCCTTCGGTTCCGAACCTAATAGTTTTGGAGACCATGCAGTCGCATTAGGAAGGCTGTCTGCTGGATCAACGCTGCAGTCATTGACCCATAGACATACCCCCTTGCATATTCAAGCTGTCTCCCTCTAAACTGTGTTTCATTAGCTTTTGGACGCACAAAAAACTTAAAAACGAAGAAGATGGCGTCGTTGGCGGTGTCTCTGGATGGATTGTACGGTCGCCGCCATTTCGTAGGCCGGATCTCACTGAACTCTGTGTTAAGCTGCAGTCCCGGTTAGAAGCGATGCCGAAGTACAGGGCCACGCACAGTAGGCGTCTGCACATCGGACCTGCCTCGGAGGGAATGCTGGCAGTTACCTCCAACCCCGAGGAAGCAAACGGACCGTTCACGGACTTGTAATTTTTAGATACGCACGTGTTTGGATACGTGTTGTATATAGTTGTGTGTGTTTTAATAAAGCTCTTTCTTTGCATAAACAGCTTCCTGGCAAATGTTAATTTCCTGTATAAATTCATTCATGTCCTTGATGGTAGCCTAATAATTGTGTAGTAGTGTAGGATAACATAAATACACAGCATATGAATGAATAAATATATGAATGAATAAATATATATTCATAAATATATATATATGTAAATTTATATGTAAATATATATATATATGCCAACCAATCACGAGCGACTTTACTTGTTTAAAAAGAAGTGGTTCCGTCCAATACTCAGTAAGAAAATTAAAGCCTGGCCTGGCCAGGTGTGGTTTTGCTGCCAATCACGAGCGATTTCACTTGTTTGAGAATAGTGGTTTCAGCCAATACTGAGTAGGTTATTCAAGCCAGACCTGGCCAGCCGCGCGGGTTTGCTACATTCATATGCTAATTAGGGCCATTAATACAGCTGATCGCTCTCCACATACGTCAGAGTCCGTTTCCGACAATTTGTGGCACGACAAACGCGGACAAGCGCGGGTTGCAAATTGTCGGAAACTGACGAAAATCAGGGAGATCTGCGGGAGTTTACGGGGACGAAAATCTCACTTTTCATGCAGTGTCTACTTTGTGCATGTATCATACCTACACCTCACCATTTTGAGCTCATCTATTTATTTATTTATTTATCTAGGTATTTATTTCTTACTTTATTTTTTTTTTTTTATCTATTTTTGCTACTTCCACACACCATCTATTTCATACTTTTACTTTCACTCCTACAAGTATTTTAAATTACTTGGACAAATCATCCCTTTTAATTATTTAATCTCCCTTGCACGCTTTAGTTATTTTATTCTTAAGGTCTATTATTTATTATTTTGGAATAGAGGCGTCCCTCAAACCCATATTTTTTTAAAACCATATATTCATGTAATGTTTTCTGCACTGAATCTGGCCTGATCACTGAGTCCATGCACCTGCTCTGCTCCACTCATCTGCAATCAGCTCTGACTGGAGTCACCTGCTTCCAGCACTTTAAAAACCCCATCAGATCTGTCCTCTGTGCCAGATTATCTCAAGCCAACCAGCTACGAATAATCCAGCATCAAAGGAAGAACCTGACCGCCTATCTGTTTCCTACCCGATCTGCCCCCTGACTCCGAGCCTGCCCGAACCCTGTTTGATTCTGCTTGCTTGCTTCCCTCTCTCTGGATCTCTGACTCTGAAAGGCTCCGCCTGACCGCCTGCCTCTCCGTCCTGGATAAAACTGGTAAACCTCCCTCAATCTACCCGCCTGTCTTCCTGCAGCCAGTTGCCCACACAGATCCAGCCCCGCTTTCTGATTAACCCTCTCAATAAATCTTCAAAAACGTCACTAACCTGTCTGGGTTTATTTGGATCCAGTCTCTGTCTCTTTACAATTCAAGCCTTTATTTTCTGTTGGATCCTGCGCTTCTACAAACTTCTAATCGTAGATTCTAAATTATCTCTAATTTTACTTTGACCTTTACCCATTTTAAAGAATTTAGTCCAGTACAAACACTTAGGGTATTCTACGCACTGGATTTTTATTCAGCAAGACAGTAACCAAAAACTGTTGTGGTAATTTCAGCTTCTACCTTTTCAGGGGAGAAATTCTTGCCTCTACAAGAGCTATACTGTATTAATTCCTGCTGTTTTAGTATGAATCAACGGAACCTAAAGGTTTGATTGTTTCCTCACACACTCCCACACAGTCGCACTTTTGAAAGCCTATTCTAATAATAATTTTTTTATTTTAACCAATATAGATGCAAAGCACCTTTCGTTATATGTACGCTTTAGAGTCTCAAACTCCAGGCCCTCGCACGCAGAGGATACCCAGATGCCACATCTGTCAACAAAACTTGGTTTCGTCAAATATCCCTGCTGCAGCTGCAAACCTTACTTAGCTGTGTTCTTATCTAAAAGAACAAAGAGGGTCCCAGATCCACACGAACAAAATACCGATCCCAGATCTATCACAACAAAACCGTTTGTCAAATATTCTTGCGACTACAACCAGTTACAGCTTTTACATGGTCCCAGACCAACTTTTGATCAAAAGCTTTAAGCCTACCCTTTCGCTGTGCAGATTCAGTCCTCAGCGAGTCGTCACCAGGATGCCCAGGGCAGGGCTGGACCAACCTATTGGCCCCGTCCGGCGAAGGGGGGACGGGTGTCAACAGCTTCTTGGCCTTGGTCCCGCACGGCCGTGGACAATTGGATCTTGACTCCTGGGTTTTGGCACCAATAATATTGGGTCTAAATATTATGAGTTCATATTTCATATAGGACAAAAATGAATCTGACACACAAAGGGATTTTCATTCAGCTTCCTGAAGGATGAGAAAGGCTGCTGCTCACATTCCAGCACCTTTCTGCCCCCCAACAGAACAGCAGAGTCTTTTATTAACAGAACATGAGCAAAATGGGTGGGTCTTAGGATAGAAGACCCTGCAGTGATTATCTAGCTGGATGCAGGTCATAAAACAGCATGACCCTGTTTTATGACCAACTGGCCGGAGGCAGGTCATAAAGTGAAATGACCCTGTAAATGCCTTCTGGCTGAAGGCAAGTCTAGAATGACCCTCCTGATTAAATCACAGGACAGAATGTAGCATCTTATTTCTTCAATGTTTCATATGCACACACATTAACTTTATAATCATGATTAAATAAACCTAACACGTTGTATTCAAAATGCCCAACAGGTAATTACAAACGACCCCACTGAAATTAATGACACTTTTTAATTATTTTCATCAGAATTCCCTACAGATAATAATAAAATGGAATAATTTCTTCAAACCATTCCCATTCCTACCATTGATGTGGACACTGCTGGGAGCATGGACTCCTCAATCAGCCTTGAGGGATAAGATTCAATAAAAGCATTGCAGTCAAACAAAGACCCTGGCCCGGATGGGTTTCCTATCGGATTTTATAAAAAGTCCATTGAAAAATTGGCACCATTATTATTGACTATGTTTAACGAATCCTTTAAAAGTAAGACTTTTCCTCCAACATTAACACAGGCAACTACAGCTTTACTTCATAAAAAGGACAAGGACCCAACTCTTTGTGTTTTTTACAGACCATTGTCCTTGTTAAATACAGATGTAAAGGTGTTAGCTAAGTTTATTGCTTTTCGTTAGGAGAAAGCCATTCCTTTGATTTTATCTGAAGAGCAAAATGGCTTTGTCAAAGGGTGTCAATTATTTTTTAATACACGCACCCTTTTTATTGTTATTTATTCAAGGCGATCCTCAAATATGCCAGAAATGGTAATTTCCCTCGATGAAGAAAAAGCCTTTGACAGGGTTCAGTGGGAATACTTGTTTGTGGTTTTGAAGAGGTTTGGATTCAGTGGCACATTTGTTTCGTGGATCCTTCTTCTTTATGCATCTCCCAAGGCTAGTGTCCATACTAATGACATACACTCACCGGCCACTTTATTAGGTACACCTGTCCAACTGCTCGTTAACACTTAATTTCTAAGCAGCCAATCACATGGCAGCAACTCAGTGCATTTAGGCATGTAGACATGGTCAAGACAATCTCCTGCAGTTCAAACCGAGCATCAGTATGGGGAAGAAAGGTGATTTGATTGACCTTGAACGTGGCATGATTGTTGGTGCCAGTTGCCCACACAGATCCTGCCCCGCTTTCTGATTAACCCTCTCAATAAATCTTCAAAAACGTCACTAACCTGTCTGGGTTTATTTGGATCCAATCTCTGTCTCTTTACAGAATAATCTGGCCAACATGGATCCATCACCAGACGATCAGTGGCGTGCTGGTGTTGAGAGATCTATTTCTCAGTTAGAGGCTGGTGTCAGTGAGATCCTCTCACATCTCCGTGACCAGGCTCCTCCAGCCGCCTCGCTTCCGCAGGCGTCAGCACCTGTCACCGCATCACGCTCACCGCAGCTGTGAGAACCACGCCTGACCCCGCCCGAACTGTTTAGGGGCGATCCAGACCAATGCCGAGCCTTCCTCACGCAGTGTGAGATCCAGTTCGAGTTACAGCCATCCGCATACCCCTCTGACCGCTCAAGGGTTGCATATGTAATTTCCCTGCTGAACGGTAAGGCAAGATTGTGGGGAACTTCTGAATGGCAAAATGACTCTGATATCTGCCACTCATATGACGATTTCTCCCAGGAGATGATCAGGGTTTTCAGCCCCATGCTACCATGCCGTGAATCCATCAGGGGGCTCCTAACCCTCAAGCAGGGTGATAAGTCTGTTTCTTAGTAAATAATTGACTTTCATCTCTTATCAGCTGAGAGCCGCTGGAATGAGCATGCCCTGATAGATGTTTTTATTACTGGACTAAATGAAAAAATAAAGGATGAACTCGCCGTGGATTTCCCACGGTCACTAAAGGACTTGGAGGATCTGGCAACCCGGATTGACCTTCGACTTATGGAACGTCGAAGGGAGCGCCGAGCAGCTAACCAGTTTCTCCCCAGGTTGTTCTCTGCACCAGCAGAGGCTTCACCCCTCCAAAGCGCAGCTGATCCTGAACCCATGCAATTGGGGAGGAGCAAGCTGTCTAGTGAGGAGCGTCATTGCAGGCGTCAATTAAACCTCTGCCTCTTCTGTGGAGCAGTGGGTCACTACATTGGCACCTGTCCAGTAAAAGCCAAGGCTCAGTAGGGGGGTGGAGATCCCTCCTGAGCCGCACTACACTCTCTGTCTCCCCAGACCTCTTGCTACCTGCTACCTTGACTGTTTCAGCCATAGCACATAACCTGTCTGTCCTTATTGATTCTGGGGCAGACCTTGAATTCATGGACGAGGGGTTCGCCAGAGGACTAAACATTGGACTCCTCCCGGGCTCGTCACCTCACAGTGTCCTCGCCCTGGATGGCCACCGGTTGAACCACTCCCACCTCGTCACGGAGCCGGTGGAACTGCTAGTCGGAGGTAACCATAGAGAGACTTTGACCTTCATAATCATTGACTCCCCACAGGTTCCTGTTGTCCTGGGTGTCACCTAGCTCCGGAGACACAATCCCCTGATTGACTGGAGAAGAGTGGAGGTCATGGGTTGGGCTCCCTCCTGTTCTCAGTCCTGTTTGTTGTCTGCCCAACCTCTTTTAATTGCAGAGAATGAGGTGGAGGAGGTTTACCCTGACCTTTCTAAGGTCCCCGCAGACTACCATGATCTTAAAGAGGTTTTTAATAAGTCCAGAGCCACAGCCCTACCGCCTCACCGTCCATTTGACTGCAGCATTAAACTGCTACCGGGAACAACCCCCCTTAGGGGTCGACTCTACCCTCTGTCCATACCAGAGTCCCAGGCAATGCAGAAATACATAAATGAGTCACTCAGGGCAGGGTCCTTCTTCATCCCCTGCTGGTGCTGGGGTTTTTTTTGTGGGTAAGAAGGATGGGTCCCTCAGACCTTGCATTGACTATAGGGGGCTCAACGAGGTGTCTGTTAAGAACCGTTATCCACTTCCCCTTATGAACTCGGCCTTCGACCAGATCCAGAGGGCCAAGATCTTCACTAAATTGGACCTGCGGAACGCCTACCATCTGGTCCGCATTAGGGAGGGTGACGAGTGGAAGACTGCCTTTAACACTCCCTCTGACCACTATGAATATCTGGTCATGCCTTTTGGCCTAACAAACGCCCCAGCAGTTTTTCAGAACCTTGTTAATGAGGTTATCCGTGACATGATTGGGCAGTTTGTTTTTGTCTACATTGATGATGTACTAATCTATTCTGAAAACCTCTCAGCCCATAGGAAACATGTCCGTGCTGTCTTACTCCGCCTTCTCCAAAACCAGCTGTTCGTTAAAGCAGAGAAGTGTGAATTTCATGTCACATCCATGACCTTCCTTGGCTTCATGGTATCCCCAGGCCGGATTTATATAGACCCAGCCAAGGTCCGGGCTGTCACTAAGTGGCCTATTCCTTCAGACAGAAAGCAACTCCAAAGGTTTTTGGGGTTTGCTAATGTCTACCGCCGTTTCATCCGTGGGTTTAGTCAGGTATGTGCTCCCCTTCATGCCCTAACCTCTAGCAAAGTTAAGTTCCTCTGGAACTACCAGGCTGACAGGGCATTTAAGCAGCTCAAATCCCTGTTCACGTCAGCTCCGGTTTTGGTCTCCCCTGACCCAGACAAGCAGTTCATTGTGGAGGTGGATGCTTCCAGCTCTGGAGTCGGGGCCATCCTCAGTCAGAGAGCCAGTGACGGCCGCATTCACCCCTGTGCATTTTTCTCCAGGAAACTGTCTAGCTCTGAGCGCAATTATGATGTGGGAAACTAGGAACTCGCTGCAGTTAAGTTGGCCTTGGAAGAGTGGAGACACTGGCTAGAGGGATCTAAGCTCCCCTTCCTGGTCTGGACTGACCACAAGAATCTGGAGTATCTCAGGACTGCAAAGAGACTTAACCCCAGGCAAGCCAGGTGGGCCCTGTTTTTTGGTCGTTTTGACTCCTCCTTATCTTACAGGCCGGGGTCCAAGAACAGGAAACCAGACGCCCTGTCCAGGATGTTCGAGACCGGGGAGGAGATTTCCAAGGAGGCTCAGGAGTACATCCTCCCTGACACCGTTAGGTGTGCCATCACGAGGCTCGACCTGGACTGGGAGGTCAAAAAATCTCTCGAGGGAGTACAGATTAAGAAGGGCTGGGCTGAGTATTTCAGAAACTGCTGATCTACTGGGATTTTCACGCACAACCATCTCTAGGGTTTACAGAGAATGGTCCAAAAAAGAAAAAACATCCAGTGAGCGGTAGTTCTGTGGGCGGAAATGCCTTGTTGATGCCAGAGATCAGAGGAGAATGGCCAGACTCGTTCGAGCTGAAAAAAGGGCAACAGTGACTCAAATAACCACCCGTTACAACCAAGGTGGGCAGAAGAGCATCTCTGAAAGCACAGTACGTCGAACTTTGAGGCAGATGGGCTACAGCAGCAGAAGACCACACTGGGTGCCACTCCTTTCAGCTAAGAACAGGAAACTGAGGCTACAATTTGCACAAGCTCATCGAAATTGGACAATAGAAGATTGGAAAAAAGTTGCCTGGTCTGATGAGTCTCGATTTCTGCTGCAACATTCGGATGGTAGGGTCAGAATTTGGCGTCTACAACATGAAAGCATGGATCCATCCTGCCATGTATCAACGGTTCAGGCTGGTGGTGGTGGTGTCATGGTGTGGAGAATAATTTCTTGGCACTCTTTGGGCCCCTTGGTACCAATTGAGCATCGTTGCAATGCCACAGCCTACCTGAGTATTGTTGCTGACCATGTCCATCCGTTTATGACCACAATGTACCCAACTTCTGATGGCTACTTTTAGCAGGATAATGCGCCATGTCATAAAGCTGGAATCATCTCAGACTGGTTTCTTGAACATGACAATGAGTTCACTGTACTCAAATGGCCTCCACAGTCACCAGATCTCAATCCAATAGAGCATCTTTGGGATGTGGTGGAACGGGAGATTCGCATCATGGAAGTGCAGCCGACAAATCTGCGGCAACTGTGTGATGCCATCATGTCAATATGGACCAAACTCCCTGAGGAATGCTTCTAGCACCTTGTTGAATCTATGCCACGAAGAATTGAGGCAGTTCTGAAGGCAAAAGGGGGTCCAACCCGTTACTAGCCTGGGGTACCTAATAAAGTGGCCGGTGAGTGTATATTCTGATTATTTCTCTCTCTGGCATGGAACACGTGAGGGCTGTCCATTGTCCATTGCTCTTCATTATTGCAATTGAGCCTCTGTCTATCACGTTGCGTGAATCACCCTCATTTAGTGGGATCTCTCAGAATGGGACAGAATATAAATTGGTCTTATACGCAGACAATCTGCAGCTATATGTATCCAGCCCTGCTACTTCTGTCCCCGCTGTCTTGCATATTCTAAATAATTTCACTTACATTTCAGGGTACAAATTGAATTTGGATAGGAGTGAATGCTTTTCCCATAAACACTACTGCTTGTGGTCTTCAGCAGTCCGATTTTTTCCTTCAAATTCAGTCTCACAGGATTCAAATATCTTGGTATAAATACAACACATTCTTTATCTGGCCTTGCTGCTGCTAACTTTTTGCTTCTTACTGCATCTGATTTTCAGAGTTGGCGTAATCTTCCTCTTTCACTTTTGGGCAAGATTAATGTAATTAAAATTTAACCAAAATATCTTTTTCTTTTTCAATCTATTCCTCTTTTTATGCCAAAAATCTTTTTTGATTCCCTGAATAGATTGATTAGTGACTCGATTTGGAATGGAGTTCGTAAAATATTATTGCAAAGTAGTGGACTTGCATTGCCTGATTTTCAATCATATTATTGGTCTGCTCAAGTACAGAAAATTTGTTATTGGCTAAAATTGTCTAGTTCCCCCTGGTGCAAATTGTAACTATCTTTGTGTGTTGGGTGTTCTTATCTGGTCAAATTTTTTTTTCAATACCTATAAAACCCTCTTTATTCACTAATAATCAAGTTGTCCTTACTACACTTAAAATCTGGTCTCAATTTAGAAGGCAGTTTAAGTTTTCTGGTGCCTCACCTTTATGCACCTTGGTTAACAAGCGTTTGTTTCCTCCATCCCTCTTTGACCCATCATTTTCATTTTGGTATGATAGGGGTTTAAAGCAAACATAAACCTCTGTACATCAGTATTTAATAGCTTTGCAAATCTATCTTCCAAATATAGTTTACCTGGTACGCATCTATTTCATTATCTACAAGTTATAAATTTCTCTTTTTCCTTTTTCTTTCTTGTTGGGAATAAAAAACAAAAAAGGGGGGGGGGGGGGGGGGGCGTAACTGTTGGACTGTAATTTTGGAATTTTTACTTTGGTGCAATGCTTGTTCAGTATTGTACATGCTGTATAGATTGTGTGTGAACACAGCAAGACTCATTCATGTATATATTGTAGTGAATGTCTTAGTTCAGTCATAGGACTTAACAGAAGTTATTGACTAATGTAAGTGTAATGTTACGTGTGGCCTCTAGAGGGCAGTTGGATCCTTGGTTATTAATATTGGCTGTCTGTGTCCGGAGTTGAGTTTTTTTGATAAGCTGCATAAGACACCACTTGGCCCTGACGAGAAGACAATTCCTCGCTGGAGCTAGGCGTCGTTGCAGCCTGTTGTAATCATCCAACCAGTCATTAAATGGTAAACTTCATCCAGCATTCCTGTCGTGTCATTCCCACGCAACGGAGACAGTGAGTAAACTATATGCATCTTAAAGGGAAGCTGAAGCTAGCCAAATCTCACATGAAAACTAGCAAAGATAGCTAACTTCATCCGAAGACGTAACGCATATAAACAGGAAGTAAAAGGCACGACACTGGTGTCAGAAGTGCAAGTTACCGTCATCATTCAAGCAAAGTGGACCGAAATATTAGTGTGCTTTGGGAGTTTGCACTTAATAATTTCATCCTGCCGAACTTTTGGACTGTATCAGAGTATTATTCTTTGCCGAATGACCAGAGATATCCAGTCACTCGACGGTGCTGTGTTTCCATTCCCCCGTGCGAGAGAAGAATGCGGCGGTGCATGCTAAAAGAAAAAGTGCCCGATGTAAATGTTAAGGACAACTGAAAAGTGGCACAACAGCGACGTGCATGTTGATTTCTGAACTGTTTATTGCACATTGCCTTGGACATTAGCCCTGCTAATAACATCCACTATACTGACTTGCTTGAAGTACAAGATTGCATTCAAACTACTTCGTTCATCTTAAATACATAACTTACAAAAAAAAAAAAACCCCTGAAAGAAAGAAATCCTGTCATGATGTCTGAAGACCAAGCAAGTGGAGATAGTGCGACTGCGGCCACAATAACATCATCAGACCCACCGTCATGGGTAAAAATCTTGTTAGAGCAGCAAGCCCACATGCAACACACGCAAATGCAACAAATGCAACAAACGCAAATGCAACAGATGCAACACATGCAACAAACCTTGGCTGGGTTGACCACACATCTCCATTCCAACAGGGGCTTATCTCCACAGCTTACAGCGCCTGCACCGGGAGTGTCAACTGTGAATTCCGATCAGGTGACCCGAAGTCGCACATCTCATGCCACCCAAGATGGCTTTGCTCGCCCAAGCCTGCAGGAACATTCAATTTCACACTCACCTGTAGTATCTCAAGCCACACTCATGTCTGCTCCACGTGCTGCTGACGGTGCAACAAACCAATTCGCTGCTGAACTGGATGTAATTCAACAGCGGTCCCAGAGCACAGGCCCCCCTTGGCTGCTGTCTGATTCAAGCGCTGTGGATAGGGCCAGAGGCATGGAAAGGGAGAGAGGACGACAGCGTTTCACAGCTGCCACCTCTCGGACTCATGGCTCCAGTCACATACAATCTGACGTTCCTCCAACTGCCCCATATGATGGGCCTAGAGCAAAAATGGCGACGTATGATGGAAAAGAAGACTGGGAGCCATTCTTGTTACCATTCGAAAGACTAGCTCGCAAATATTCATGGACTGGTGCTGACAGGGTCGACAAGCTGCATGAATGTCTTCGCGGCGCTGCCATGCGCTATGTATGTTCCCTTCCAGAACACATCAGAGAAGACTACACTCTGCTTAAAGAACACCTAACTCAACGCTTTGGTCATCAGGATCCCCCAACAACTGTTCGCAGGAAACTTGGGGAATTACGCCAGTCAAAAGAGTCATCCGCTGAGTTTGCAGAGGAGGTGAGACGTTTAGTAACCTTTGCCTACCCTGGTGTAGATATGTCCCTGCAAGATCAATTGGCTGCAGATGCTTTTCTAAAGGGGTTGAAAGATCAAAAGCTAGCCTATGAAGTGATGAATAAAGATCCATGCACGCTGGCAGACGCCCAGAAGCTAGTGGAAGCACATGAGCACAACTACAAGGCTACAGTGGGGCGGGAAGTGGACCTGAAAGGTAGAACAAGACGCGTGTCTTGGGCTGACGACAATGACGAGATGGCACATGTTTCTCGCCGGGTTCAAACCCCCAGTTATGTCACAGCTGATCAGTTCAAAGGCCTGTTAGAGAAGGTAGAACAAATGCAGTTGACTCTTAGCCGTCTGCAACCAGCCATGAGTGAACAAAGAGGGCAGAGGTGCTCCGACGTTTCCCCGGGCAGAGAACATGGCGTCTATCATGACCAAAGCCGCAGGCAGCAGCAGCCTACTCAGTCACGTAGCAGCGCACGCACTACCTCTGCAAGCCCTCCTAGAAGCACGAAAGGGCCCTGCTATGGGTGTGGAGAAGCGGGGCACTTCAGGAGGGAATGCTCCAGGTCACCTAGCCCAACCACCAGGCGTACTACGGCAAGCGAGCATGACATGGCCCAAGAGCAGATTCGGTCTCCAACATTGACAATCAGTTGCGCCACCAACCGAGGGCCTAGTCTTCACATTACACTGAAGGTGAACAACACTCCAGTCCAAGCTGTAGTGGACACAGGGGCTGAGGCAACTGTCCTCTCTGAAGGGCTTTACAAGCAACTGTATGGGCGTGACCCACCACATCTAAAAAAGGCAGTTCTTCACAATGCAGAGTCCAACAGTGAGATGACAGCCATGAGTGGAGTGCAAGTGGTTTTCCAAATAGGAACCCACAGTTTTGACTGGGATGTCTATGTGGCTCCAATCCATGATTGTCTTCTACTCGGTCTTGACTTCCTCAGAGCTGCAAATGTCACAATCGAAGCTACTGGCCGGGTTTTTATCGCAGGGGAGCCCATTCCCGCTAAGATTGTGGGCGGGGCAGGGCCAGACTACTCAGTCGCCCGTGTACTGCTGGAAAGAGATACAACACTGCCACCAGAGTGTGAATGTGTGGTATGGGGAGAGGTGGAGTACCCAAGGCCAGGCGTCCCTGCTGTGTTGGAACCAACTAGCATTACAGAGAATGTGTCCTCAGGAAGTGCAGTCACAAACATGGATGCTCGTGTGCCTGTGCGCTTGTGCAACCTTTCCTCAGATAAGGCTGCTTTGCGTAAAGGGGCATGCCTCGGAATCCTGATTGAGGCCTTCTCAGATGACTCCACTTTACAGTCTGAATCGGACATGGAATGCAACTCAGACAATGACCCCGAAAGTGCACCAAAGATCGGCAGGGTCGTCACTGCTAAAGCCACTGACCTACCTGAGCATGTGCAAACTCTATACACGGCATCTGGAGAGACGCTTAGCGAGGAGCAGCAACAGAAACTGATTGTTCTACTGCTTAACTACCAGTCCCTGTTTGCTGTATCTGACACAGACCTTGGCTACTTCTCTGCCGTCTCACACCAGATAGACACTGGTACAGCCAGACCAGTCCGTCAACCAGTAAGGCGAACACCCTTGGGCTTTCAAAATGAAGAGGAAGCCCACCTGCAGTCTATGCTGGATGCAGGAGTAATAACCCCCTCGTCATCTGGATGGGCATCGCCTGTGGTTCTAGTCCGCAAAAAAGACGGAGGTGTACGCTGGTGTGTCGACTACCGGCATCTGAACAGCTTGACAACAAAGGATGCATATCCTCTGCCAAAGATTGAAGAGTGCTTAGATGTGCTGGGTGGGGTGACAGTCTTTTCCACTCTTGACCTACAAAGTGGATACTGGCAGATTGCTGTAGACGAAAGAGACCGTGGAAAGACAGCGTTCATCACGAAGTATGGACTATACGAATATACCCGGATGCCCTTCGGGTTGTGTAACGCCCCTGGGACATTTCAGAAGGCAATGGAGTTTGCCCTCCGTGGTCTTCAGTGGGACACACTACTGATTTACCTGGATGACATAATAATTCTAGGGAAAGACATCGAAGAGAGCCTGGATCGCCTGACCGAAGTCTTTGGAAGATTGCAGAACTTTGGGCTGAAACTTAAACCATCAAAATGCCAACTCCTAAAGGAAGAAGTCCTGTTCTTGGGACACGTCGTTAGTGGTGAAGGCATACGACCGAATTCAGCACTTGTGAAGGATGTACAGGATTGGCCCTACCCTACAAGCAGGCAAGAACTCCAAGCCTTCCTAGGGCTGTGTAACTATTACAGAAAGTTTGTTCCATCCTTTGCTGAACTAGCGAGCCCATTAACGTACCTCTTGAAGAAGGAAGTCCAATTTGAATGGGGGGAGGAACAAAGAGAAGCCTTCCTGCACTTGAAGGAAAAGCTCACCTCATCTCCAATACTGGCGTACCCTACCAGTGAAGGGAAATTCATACTGGACACAGATGCATCTAATCACAGCATTGGAGCTGTACTGTCTCAAAATCAGTGGGGTGAAGAGAGAGTCATTTCGTACGCAAGCAATCACCTGACCTCGATACAGCAGAGATACTGTGTAACCCGAAGAGAGTTACTGGCTGTGATCAAATTCACCCGGCAGTTCCGGCATTACCTTCTGGGGAGAAGATTCCTCTTGCGCACAGACCACAACAGTCTGGTATGGCTCTTCAGGTTCAAGAATCCCCAAGGCCAATTAGCAAGATGGTTGAAAGAAATGAGCCAGTACGACTTTGAGATTGAGCATAGAGAAGGAAGGAGACATCTAAATGCTGATGGCATGTCGCGCAAAGATGGTGACGGAAGTGAAAGCTGTGACTGCTATGAGGCAGGGCAAGATGTGGCTTCTCTGCCATGCCATGGCTGTGCACACTGCCAACGACTCGACCAACAATGGGCCAAGTTCACTGAGGATGTGGATGATGTGGTTCCCCTTGCAGTCAGGCGTCTAACCACAAATAAAGATGAGGGAAATCAAACAAAAGAACAACCAAAAGATCCAGTGACAGAAGGGACAGGCACGCCTGCTACAAACTGGCTTCAGCCGGTTACCCAAGAAGAATGGGCACTTGAGCAGCGCAAAGACCCTGTTTTATCCAAGCTGCATCAGTGGATTGAAAAAGGAGAACTGCCCACACGAGATGAGGTGTCCCTTGAAAGCCCTGCTGCTAGAAAGTACTGGCTTTGCTGGCCCCAGATCGAGCTGCACCATGGAGTTCTGGTCTATCGTTGGGAGAGGGCGGATGAAGGACAACCCCGTCACTTGCTGCTAGTACCAACCTCAATGCAGATGGAATTAATCAGGGCCTGCCATGACCCACCTCATGGGGGCCACCTGGGGATTGATAAAACTCTACAACGCCTAAAGCAGAACTACCACTGGTATGCGATGGGAGGTGATGTGCAGCTCTTTGTACAAAAATGCCAGAACTGTACAACACGCAAGACTGCTGGGCCAACAACAACAGCAGCACTGCAGTCGTACCAGGCCGGAGCTCCCCTTGACCGCCTACAGTTGGACATACTGGGTCCCTTTCCAGTATCTACAGCAGGAAATAAGTACATTCTGGTCATCATAGACCAGTTCACGCGATGGGTGGAAGCTTATGGGGTACCCGATCAAGGAGCAGAAACCACAGCTAGAAGACTTGTGTGTGACTTCATATCACGTTTTGGTTGCCCCCTGGAACTCCATAGCGACCAGGGTCGCACTTTTGAAAGCACTCTGTTTAAGACAGTGTGTCAGCTGCTTCAAATCACCAAAACTAGAACTACGCCATACCACCCGGCATCAAATGGCCAAGTTGAAAGATTCAATAGAACCCTCCTGCAGATGGTGCGCTGCTATGTGGAGCAGAACCAAAAGAACTGGGACGAGCATCTTCCCTTGCTTACGGCAGCATATCGTAGCACCAAGAATGCCAGCACAGGATTCAGCCCAAATAGACTCATGCTGGGCAGGGAGGTCCACCAACCACATGACATCTGGTCAGGTGCAGCAGAGTTCAGACGTGACAGATGTGCGATTCCGGAGTTCCTGAGTGAGCTGGAGCAGGGCTTGAAGGTGGCACAAGAAACTGCTAGAGAACACCTAAAAGCCGCCCAGGAACGCCAAAAACGAATCTATGATGTCAGGGCCAAAGGAAAACCATATGCTGTTGGAGATCTAGTCTTTGTAAAGGACAGTACCAAGAGGAAGGGATTCAGTCCAAAGCTGCAACCGCCGTGGAAGGGCCCTAGCATCATTGCCTCTTGCCTGGGCCCGGTGCTGTACGAAGTGATAGGGAAGCGAGACAGAAAGATCCTGCACCATGACCGTTTGAAGCCCTATACATCTGATGTGATACCTGGATGGATGCAACGGAGAAGGCACGAGGTTCTCCAGAGAGACCAGCCCCCTCCCAGCACCGAATCGCATGGAACACCCAGCGGTCAGCCAGAGGATTCTTCAAGCTGCGCGGACGAGGATGCAGCGCAACAAGAACCTGGAGGACGCGGGCGTCAAAGAACTGCACGACGGCGCCGTCAGGCTCGTAAGACGGCTTGCCCACCTCCAGAGGAGACGGTGCCACCGGATCAGGATGACAGCCCTGCAATGCCCCTGCAGCATCCTACCACGTCCAGAGGTCGCGAAGTCCGCCCCCCTGTCTGGTACCAAGCATGAATGGACTCTCATCAATAAAGTCAGTAGTTTATTTTTTGACTTTGAGCATACCTAGTTCACTTTTGGGACTCTAACTAATAGTTATGGTCTTCCTTTTGATTTAAGTAATGATGTTTCGAAATGTGTTCAGGTTTAACTTTTTGGACGTTAAAGTAATTCTTAGTTGAAATGCATTTAGTCTAGACTTACCCTGAAATATGTACTGAAGGGACTCAGTATTCTTGGAGGGGGGCTGTGTAGTGAATGTCTTAGTTCAGTCATAGGACTTAACAGAAGTTATTGACTAATGTAAGTGTAATGTTACGTGTGGCCTCTAGAGGGCAGTTGGATCCTTGGTTATTAATATTGGCTGTCTGTGTCCGGAGTTGAGTTTTTTTGATAAGCTGCATAAGACACCACATGGCCCTGACGAGAAGACAATTCCTCGCTGGAGCTAGGCGTCGTTGCAGCCTGTTGTAATCATCCAACCAGTCATTAAATGGTAAACTTCATCCAGCATTCCTGTCGTGTCATTCCCACGCAACGGAGACTGTGAGTAAACTATATGCATCTTAAAGGGAAGCTGAAGCTAGCCAAATCTCACATGAAAAGTAGCAAAGATAGCTAACTTCATCCGAAGACGTAACGCATATAAACAGGAAGTAAAATGCACGACAATATTTATATGTATGCTTGTGTGTATGTATATATGTTTGTATGTATGTATGTATGTATGTATGTATGTATGTATGTATGTATGTATGTATGTATATATATCTTGGTTTTGTTATTTCCTCTTTTGTCTCCAATAAAAAAAAAAAGTTTGTATTCTGAATGTGACTGGACTTTTCCTTTAAGTAGCAGATCCTCATCATCTCTCCATCGGATGCTCAAACAGTGCTGTGCACAGACATTTTAGGTTGCAAGTACTCTAGTACAAGAAAAGGGCACTTTGTGCGGCACATAGCATCGCTAGCTGTCCTGGCAACGGTTCTCACAGGCAGAGCTTAAACATCATATAGGTAGCCTATTTCAAATTAATAGCCATACTCTGTCCAACAAATGTCTTAATAACGTTGAACACTTACAGCAGGGGTTACCAACGTGGTGCCCATGGGCACAAAGAGGCCCTCAAAGACCACATGGGATGCCCTCAGAGTCTTTTAAAAATAGAACAACTCTCCAGTTGGCTAGGTTTGAAATTGTATTTCATTGTCTTGCTCTTCCTTCTTTATCATTTATAAAACATTTTAAAATGACAATGTCTAAAATAAAATTTGAAAATAAAATAAACACTAAAAATATGTTTATATTATACAAAGCGTAGTTGAACGCTAATCCTTGTTGTGCATTTGTCAGTATTGGTAGCCCTTCTTATGACTCACTACCCTTTATCCTTTCTCACTGCGAAGCTCAAACGATCTCTTGGGGAAAGTGGATCCAAACCTCCTGTTTGAACCCCAGCTCAGTTTGTAGCTTGCCGAGAGGCAAAGACAAAAAGAAAGTTAAAACTCAGGTTGACTAGAACTCAGTTTGACTCAGCAAAAATCAGCTTGGATAGAGTACCCAAAACTGGCAAACACTCTGGCGTCGAGGTAGTGGCAGACAGCGGCTTATGGGCGCTCCGTTAATGAGGAAACATCAGCTAGTGTGTGAGGAGGCGGACCAGAGCTAGGTGCCTCCTGGTGGAGGAAAGGAGACAAACACAGAAACACAAGCACACAGACAGGAGTCCTGACAATTCCTGTTGAAGATTCTCTGTCATCCAGTTCATAGTCATTCCGTAAAAGTTTAAAAGCAATCCACTGGATCCACAGTGAGTTTGAGGCTTTATATACCAAGTCCAGTGAATTGTTTTTAAACTTTTACGGAAGTTGATTATTCCTGCTCTACAGGTAGATAGATTGGTAACAACAGAACACAGTATAATGAAACACTAGTGTCTATAAAATATTTAAGTATTTCAAACAATTAAAAGTTTTTGTGGGGGGTGAGGCAAGAGGGGGGTGTTGTGGTGCAAAAGTAAAAAAGTTTAACCATTTTGGTAAAAGTTTTTTTTTTTTTTTTCAGAAATGGCCCACCCACTAGACTACACTGTCTAAAAAAAGGAATCATCATTATTGCACTTTTTTGGTTGGGCATGAGGGTGCAGGCCATCTAGCACCACCTAGTGTCTATTTGTGCACTTCCCTGTAGTCAACCATTCTGCATTGAAGAGCTCTCCTGTTGTTCAGCTCCACCTGCCTGCCCAATCTCTGCCAGCTACTCCTGTAATCCAGTGCCCTCCCCGGAGATCACTTAAATCAGACAGTGGTAACAAGCTGTGGTTCTCATTATGCCACATCCCCAGGATGCTGCCTCCCCTTGGACTTCCCTCCTTGGCTCCAAGTTTGAGAAGAAAACTCCCTGGGATGGTCTGCAGATGTCATGATCGGTTTAAGGAATCTGACCCACATGCAGAGAAACCACTCAGAGAACACGGGAAAAGTTTAACAGGTTTATGTGATGTAACGTATACAGGAGTAGGATCTGGAACTCAGTGGACTGGTGAACCGTAACTGGAAAGTCTGATTGGGAGATCACAGAGATCATTTTATGGACCATAGGAAGTTTGACTGCGGCTTGAATAATGCTGGAGAGGGACTCACGTTTGAGGCAACTCTTGCCAATTCTTGAATCCAGTCTGTGTGGGGGTAATCCAGAGAAGGGGGGAATTCATTGGAAAGCGGACAGGCAGACATTCGTTGGACCCAGAGGAGCAATGGAGTGGACTGTCACTTGGATTTCCGATGGGAACTTGAATGGATCATGTAGAGGTTTTCCCCTGCTCAGTGTAATCTCAGTAATTACTTCCAGGGGGAGAAGGACAAAAATACATTTAAATCAGAGAAACAAAGCTAGGTTAGACTATGCTAATCTCAGCTTGGCTAGAGTACCCAAAACTGGCAAACACTCTGGCGTCGAGGTAGTGACAGCCCACTGCTCACATACTCCAGTAATGAACCAACGAGCTGCAGGTGAGATTATTATTTTTTTTGTGTGTGTCATGTAAAGCTACTGGTGGGAGAATATATTTGATACATTGCTGCAACTCGCTAACCTGACTCCGCCAGATGGATTTTCTCCACATATCCATCTGGAAACCTTTTGTTGAAGTAATTTTGGGAAGGGGCGAAAATACTGGTTAGCTGATTGGCCTATGTTGGTGATAGATGGGCCAAATAAACCAATCAGATCAACGAAGCATATGACGTACTAACAGAGCGACAAGAGGAGCCAATTGATAGATCAAACTCTTGTCGAAACCAGTCAGAAGAAGAGCAAAAACATCTTTTCCTCTGAGAAAAGCCTACAGAGCAGTGTTTTGCTCTTCTTTCAGTGAAGAAATACTCTGTAATTCCGATAAAACTTGCTCGATAGCCACGCTAACGCTAGTTTCATCGGCTGAAGCCGCCATGTTCTTTAGACTGAACTGTCGCGCTTCTCGTTGGGTCACATCTCAACCCACCTCAAAGCCAAAGCTGATTGGACGTTCGTTTGGTGAACGGCTCCAAATTTTCTTTAACGGAGTCTCCAGACTGATCTGTGAGTGAAACCTTGAAAGCTTGCGATATCAGGATAGTCTCACGAGGCTAGCAACTCGCCTCTTTAACAATAAATCATTTAAAAAAGCATCACATCCAAAGCGGAAAATATGGACCAGAGAGAGTGACATGACCAGGATACGTTTGTATCAAGCAAACACAAGGCTTTTAAAAGCTGGGATAGGGTGAATTTCAACCTGATGACTGATCTGCATAACTACTATTATAGCAAAAGTGTTATTAGAACACAGAAAGGGTTGCTAGTTAGCTAAAATAGTAAATAATTGCAAGCAAAGTATTGCTGTTTCTGTATGGACTACTTTGTGAAAATGTCTAAATTAAAAGACAAAACATGCAAACAGAAAGCATCACAGTGGTTAGGCAGGGACATTTTTACACCGTTTTTACAGCAATTTGAAACGTTTTCTTAGCAGAAGTAATACATGTTCAGTCTCCATGGCAACCCTAATATAGACACCACTGGTCTTCCTAATCTGGATTCCTGATAACTCATATAAATTACTCAACTAAAGGCAAAACAACCATTTGACTTTTGTTTAATGGTGCTTTTTCTGTTTCTGTTTTTTGATCAACACACAGGGGCCATTCTTTCATAACTTTTACCTCTTTGCATGATTTATAAATACCATAATTCTCACGCAACCGGTTGCTCTCTTGGGTTAATACACAAATCTTGGAATAATACTGAGAGATCTGTGTTAGTTGAATCATTTCACTAAAAACTGCCTCTATCACAACATACAGGAGAAGCTGTAAGTCTAAATTTACTCTCTGCACTTGTTTAAATGTAATGATCAAAAATATATTTCAAAGAATTACATGTTTTTTTTAGATTAGCTTATTAAAAAACTATTTAAGGCTCACATTTTAACCAATGAAATTGCATGACAGTCTCATGTTGCCACCAGCTTTGGTGTTTTTAAGTCTCATTTGTAAGGCTGGAGAGAGCAACTGTGAATATGAACTTTCAAATCTTGAACTTTGAATAGGAAATTTCAACAGAACAGTATGTGTTGTGATAAATGACTGAGTGTCATGTTTTCGTAGAATTTTACAATTTCTGTTTTTTAGTATTGGTCGTCTTCCTAGTAACTCTAACTAGTGTCTGTGTGCCCACATCCCCACAACATAATGTTGCTTCTACCATGTTTCACTGAGAGCATGGTGTATTCTGAGACATGTAATGTTGTTTGACATGTAGGCCTATAAGTTAAATTATTGTCTCTTCTGACCAGAAACTTTTTCCAAGAAAGTTTTCTCTATACACCTACTGAACATTTTCAAACTTAAGACTTTTTTTGATTTCTCTTCTTGTCCATATACCATAATCACCAGATTTACTAGCTGTCCCATTGCCAGATTCCACCTGCTCATTTGTGGATCTCTGCAGCTCCTCCAGAGTAACCAAGCACCCCTCTGCTGCTTCTCTGATTAACGCTGTCCTTGCTCTTCCTCCCTGTAGCTCCTTGTGTGTCCAACCTGCATTGGTTCGGCTTCCGTCTCAACTGAATGAGAGATCTGGACAGGCATAGAGAGAGACTGGGTTTTAGGCCTCGGCTTGGAAACGGGTTCTGTGGATCCAGAAAAAACAGAAGCATTATTAAATGCAGGGGCTGACACAGAAGAAACATGACTCTTTTGTCTTGAACTGTTTCTAGCACGAAGTCTATTGTCCAACCTAATTGTTAGGCGGATTAAATCCTCCAGACTAGCTGGTTCATCGAGAGTTGCAAGTTCATCTTTGATATTGTCATTCAAAGCCTGGAATTATGCACTTTTGAGAGCACATTGGTTCCATCCGGAAGCTGCGGCTTTGACCCGGAAGTTAATGGAAAAATCCGCTACAGAGGAATTTCCCTGTCTTAGATTCAGCAGAGCTCGAGAGTCAATTGTTTAATCAGAGTCCTGATTAAACACCTGGGAAAATTCAGAAACAAATTCAGAGAAAGTACATCTGAAGCTGTCCTCGGAGGCAAACCTTGCTTCCGCCCACTCTAGGGCTCGTCCGGTTAGTTGGGACAAAATAAAAGTTATTTTCTTCTTATCAGTTGGAAAACTGCCAGGAGAATTCTCAAAAATCAGATGACATTGGAACAAAAAAACTTTACAGTCTTTCAGATTACCTGAAAACTTTTCAGGGAGACTAGGGTGGAACTCAGGAGATGACGTCACTGCCGGTGACCTTGGAGGCGGAAGTGGATCTGGAACTTGACGTGTCGTCGACGCGGCATTAGCACTGCCCATGTTGCTAGCATAGTTTTGGAGCATTTGGTTTTGGTAATTAACCATGGCATGTAACTCACGGAGGGTTTGAGTTTGTCCTTAGATCTGAGCGTTTTGCTCTTCTAGCCTCCGACGGAGGTGGCCTGCTGGGCTTAGTGTTTGGCCGCAGTGTTCTGTCATGATTGGTTACAGAGTAAACCCAATATGCAGAACACACACGGAGGCTGATGAAAAGTTTAACAAGGTTTATTGTTAAGACAAGCAGATGAATATTGCAACTGGAACTGGTTCAGGCCTGGGGGCAGGTTCACTGGAGTCTGCAGGGATGACAGTTCAGTTAGCACAGGGACTGATGAGTTATGGGACTTAGAGTTTGCTGAAGAATACCTTGAAGGAGTCCGGGTTTCTCTTTGAGAGAGGTAACTGTTGGATCCAGAGACTGTTTGTTCAGCAGAGTCCAATAACTGCTTCAGCGTCTTACTTCTGACCTTGAGGGCAGACCTTGATTTGGGTTTCCAGCTCTTAACCAAGAGCTGCAGGAGAAGAGTCTTCAGGTTTGGCTCACGAGGGCAGGCTCGGCAGGTTAAGCTCATCCAGAGATTCAAGGAGAGACAGGATTCCTGTGAGGCAAAAACAAGGAAGAGTTAGAATCTTATCTCTACACGAGATAGCAAAGATTCTCAGGTTTACTAGGCTCAGGTTGCTAACCAAACTAGATCAACACTGCGGCGTTGAGGCAAGGTCTGAAGGCAGGTTATATACTGGAGGATCCTCTGATGATGAGATGGGCCACAGGGTGTTGGAGGCTCAGCTCAGGAGGATCCACTGCGCACTCTGCTGGAGGAAGGTGGTACAGCTCCAGATCCCAACATATTTTGTGTCTTAAAATAGTACTTAGAAGTAATTACAAACTTGCTTATGTACATTCAAAGAAACATATGGGTTTAAACTGAAAAATGTTCTAAAACTAAATGTTTTTGTTTGTCCATAGTTTATTTATTTTTTCTTCTTGTTTCTAAATTATTACTGAAATAAAAGTGGAAATTGCTTTTTTTTTGCTCCCATACCTGCTGTAACAGATAAAGTGATCCTTATCAAAGAAAATAAAACCTGGGAGGATGCCTTATACTACTGCAGAGATCACTACCATGACCTGGTCACCATCACCAGCCTGGATGAGCAGAGATGGATCCAGGAGAAAGCCAAGAAGGCCTCGACTGATTATGTCTGGATGGGACTGCGCTACAACTGCTTGATGAAGGTCTGGTTCTGGGTCTGTAAGGAGAACTGGGGCAGCAATCAGAGCCCGGCCTCAGAAAGATGGAAGAATGACTGTGACATATCTGGAGCCATGGATGCAGGAGGACAACATAAGTGGTTCCAGAGAAATCCCTCAGAGGAACTGAATTTCATTTGTTCTAAAAATTAAAGCTCATTCTGCTGTTTTGTGACAGTTTTAATTTTCCTCACATTCAGTTATTTTTTGTTTTGTTTTATTTTTACTTTTTTTGCTTGGGGTGGGGGGTCTCAGGCAGGAAGCTTTACAAATAAAAGTATAATTAAAAGCCTTATAGTAGAAACTGTATTGGTGGCTGGGGGAAAAAAGTGTCACTTCTAGAAGTAATTAGAGCTGCAATTACTGATCTGAAAATTATGTAGTCAATCTGTATTTTCTGTGTGAATGATAATAGTATAGTATTCTTAAACTAAACATTGGGTAAAACATGTAGATTGATTAAAAAAAGATTGTTCTCATCTCATGTGGTGTCAATTAAAGAGAAAAATTTGATGTTGTTTGACTTTAATCTTTGTATCTTGTTTGCTTTTCAATAAATTAATTGCATCTAGAACTGTTTCCTCTTTATAATGCATTATACAGTTTAAGTTATTGGACTAAAAAATTCCTTTTAATATTCACCTGTTGGGCAAATATTGGTGCTTTATTTCAGTCATGTTTAATGTTAAAGTAATATATAATTTTGTTGCCTCATTGATCCTCATAAAACAAAGTGTATAGTGCTTACTATAATTAAAATATTTTGTCAATTTTTCCTGAACGGTAAAGCTGTATAACCTCAACACAAGTTGTACATTTCAATAACTCGGAAATTCCATATCATTGATATATTTATATTAATAGTTCATATAAAGAATCAATAAATTAGCAGCAATCACAGAAAGCTGTGGCACCCCAAGTTTGGACCTACTTTCATTGATTTGCACATTCTAGTATCTATTCTCCAATTAACAAAAAAAAATTGATTTAAAGTATCAAGAGCATTCCTTTAATCGATTAAAGAGCAGAAGAAAATGTATTATTTTCACTTACTGTTATAAATAATTCATTGATTTTATCCACAATATTTGTCCCATCCCCCTTCTGAAATGACCATCCCCCTAAACCATCCACTATGACATTTTATTACTGAATGTGTAAATTTCTATTATATATTGACAGTAGTGGTAATAATATTGCCCTTTCGACATTTTGCAGGCTGCGCGTTTATGAGCAGCCTGACCAAATAACTGTGGCCCAGAGGGCACACAAGTTTTTATTTTCAAACTCAGTGGCACAACCAGCAGAGCAGGTGACGGTGATCTGAACAGCATCACTTTCTAGTGGCAAAGACGAAGAAGAAGAAGGTAAGTCAAGAGTCAGAAGACATTACCTTTTCTAAGCTTACCATTGTGTCACCGAATATATAGAAGTCCTAATGTCTGGACATAGCAATAGCATGCAAACCTAGGTAAACTAGTTTGAAGCGCATTTATCTGTCTTTAAAGTTGTCATGACTCAGAATTAGTGTAGAGTGTACAGGCACTGCTGAGCATTCCAAATCTGAATTTTGGTTGTAGTTGAACATAAAATAAATCTGTTGACCGCTGCTGATTTGCTAGGTGACAGCTTGAATCTAGAAGATGCGGGTGAGACAAGTGGAGCTGTGGCCGAGAGCCAAATCGAAGGTTTAAAAAAGGCATTTTAATTAAGCAATTTAAGACACGCTTTAAGATTATTCTCTTGAACGAACTGTCAAATGTGATGTAAATGTCTGGCCAATGGTCATAAATTAAATGAATGTTGATGTCTGACTGCAAAGTGTGACTTGCAGAACGCCTGTCTTCTGATCAATGTTGAATATACTTTGACGGACCTGTTAAATAATTTTTACTCATTCATTGCCAGCATGTTGTTATGTTTCTGGCCTGTCAACTAGTATTTGTTTTCATTCCCCTCCCCCATCTGCTCTGTGCATTTGGCCCCTCCTGTGCTGCGACTGCTCAGCCTAATTGCCGCTGATTCCTCTCACCTGTTTGCCAGCCTTCTTAAGCAGGCCTCTGTCTAGTTGACAGTGCCAGATTGCCTGAAAGCCTTGGCTAGTAAGCATTCAGCATTTTTCTGTCTGTCTACCTGATCCTGACCTGTTTCTGCCTCCTGATTTTTGAGCCTGCCAGCCCTTGTTGGATTTTTTTTTTTTTGCCGCCTGGATCCCTGACCTGTTTCTGTGCCCTGACCTTGTCCCTGGATTCTGTTTTGGATTCTCTGAAAATCTGATCACCTGGCTCTGACACTGGACCTCCTTTTACCAAGATTGTCTGCCAATCCTCAGTGAGAATTCACTGTCAAGCAAGTTTTCTGGAACCAAGACACCCCGCCTGGATATTAAGGAAGGTTAATTCAATTCAATTCAGTTTATTTATATAGCGCCAAATTCACAACACATGTCATCTCAAGGCACTTTACAGTTCAACCAGATCATACAGTCAAATTGATACAAAGTTTTCTATCTAAGGAAAATCAGTTGATTGCATTGACTCATTGACTCAAATACAATCCCTCGTTAGTGGCTTTGCAGTCTGAACCTTAAATCATAAATCTCAGCCACTAACCTGTTCTCTCCCCTCCAGAGGCTCTGGCTCCCCTGATCCTGAATAACCTGCATTATTCCCTTAATAAATCTTTTAAAGTTATTTCCTGTTGTGTTCTGGCAGTTTCTAAGTCCTCACTCTGAATCTTAACACATGTAGCTTAGCGTACTTTAAATTAGCCAATAGAAGCAATACTGATTTTTCTGATACAGTCTGTTTAATAAAAAAAATATTAAATTATTTGATGTTATAGAGGCTTATTTCATTTTCAGGCTAATTTGAATGTATTTGAATTTGTAAGCAGTTTTTTTAGATTTTGAAAATTGTTTCAACTTTTTCAATTTAATTCTTTGAATTTGAATAAAACAATACTTGAAATGCATTGTTCAAAACTTCAGACATTTGGTCTGTGAAGTTTTGATTGTGATTACTTTTGATCCCTAATTAATGATGCATCACTAATTATAGATGCTCTCTGAGTCACCTGGTCCTTCAAAGATGTGTCGCTTTCTGTGTTTTAAGTTGCCTGTAAAAATGGTAACTTATCAGGTGGAGTTGTTAGGTTTATTATTTATACATCATGTGCATTGTTATTCTATTAGACAGTAGAAGGCTGTCCTTCACAGACGTGATTTTTGAGCCCACAGCTGTGCAAGCACTAAGCATTTTTCTCTGTCCTGTAACAACCTGATCTGGAATAAACTCTGTTATTTTTTACTCCTGTTTTATAGTCCTTTTTATATGGTTTTACCCAGTTTGAGTTAAGAGTAGTAAATAACTTGCTCCCAGGAAAAGGACCGTGAGGAAGCCCCCGAGGCGCAACGGTTTTTTTAGGGGACATAACTTCCTCATTTTAACAGAAAGGATTCAGATACTCATTTGCAATGTTTTGGGAGGTTTTGTTCCAAATCTCAATAGATTGATTGCCAAAAGATTTTTCAAAGTAAAATAAAGGAAGTGTCCTACCATGACTATTAAGCTGATCCCAGTGGGAAATGTGTCCATAACTATGTAGAGGAAGTGATAGCCATGCCAGTCCAGGGACTGACTGAAGTTCTACTGTAAGATGCCTTGGTCAAGGTCAATGACTGGGGTACAAGACAAGTAATAACCATACCATGCATATTGCTTTAGGTTAATAGTCTATATTATTTAGGCTAAGTATGCTTCCAAAAAAAATAAAAAATTCCACCATCCCCACTTTTATATATAAATTTTTTTTTTTACAACTCGACTACTGCTGTTAATATATGCACTTTTACACACATACATAGTGTATATGTATACTAAACCTGAAACAATAAATGTAAACCATCTTTAAGGACAGGGTTGTCCAAAGTTCATCCTCATGAAAAGGTATCTTCAATTTTGAAGTAAGAGCAGATAATTATTAGCCTGGGTGCCATTCCGAACTTAGTCCTGCCCACAACGTTTGAGGTCGGGAAGTTCGGTCTGGCTCTGCTCCATAGTAGCGCGAGTATGATCGCCCACTCTCTGGCGATCCAATCAAATTGTCAGGGTGGGCTTTATACGATGATGGACAGATGATCAACAGTAACGTAATCAACCACGTGACCAAAGCGCGCATGGGTGACAACAACAATGGCTGCCGCTGGAGTGTTTAGGTGAGTAGATTCTGCTATTAGGTCTGTTCTAGAAGATATCGACAGCAAATAAATTTTAAAAGAGGAACAGAGAAACGGGATCAAGGCTCATCTTCTTATTCTAGGCGTGCAACTGCACACTTTGATTTTTGTTGACAACAACTATGCCTCGCTTAACATACGTCACGCACTCCGTTGCTCTTATTGGTTGTAGGTCTATCCAATTGAGTGCAGAGGCATTTTTTTTCCTGGTTCGTTCAAAACACACCCCATAATCACAGCTCTATGGAGCAGCATCAGACTCATATTCTGACTAGAATTGAGTAGGACTACGTCAGGCTAGATAATTATGTGGTTTACAAATTAGTTGTGTCCCTGTGGCCAATTTGTTGGCCACAGGGACACAACTAATTGATGAGTTCTCAAAACAGGATTGTAGTTTCTTTGAATTAATAATTCAACTTTAAACATCAATTCCATATTAAAAGTGTTACAGGAAATAAGACTCCCCTTTTCTTTTTTGTGTTTTTGAAAAAAAATAATAATCAAAACACTTTTTTTGCCATTTTAAGGAAAAAATTTTTACAAGGGGTGTAGAATCTGTAGAAGAGTGGTTCTATGCATCTATATATCAAGTAGTTTCTAAAAGTTAGAAGAGTCAAGTTACTTTGAAAATTATATAGAAATGTACTGATATTACAAATTGTACTTTGTACTTTTGAATACTTAAGTATTTTCAAACATGAGTACTTCAATACTTCAGCTTGAGTAGATTTTTCACTGAGTAACTTTTACTTGTAGTTGAGTAAGTTTTGACTATGAGTACAAATGCTTTTACACCCACAGAAATGAACCAATGCAGTTTATTTTTAAGCAAATAAATCTTTTGGATTTTATTTAAATACTAACATTTTTACATTTTGTTTATTGAAATTAACTATATTCTATATAATTATGTTTATTTCAAAATGTATTTAATGTAATTACTTAGTACATATTAAAATGGTTTAAATAACCAAAGCTGTGAAACAAATATGATTTTATTTAAAATGTATGTTATTGGTTTGCATACAAATTAGAGTAAGGGAAATCGGGAAACAGGAAATGACATCCTTATGTTCCCGCCGGACGCCATCTTCATTCCTCAGGTGTGGTGCTTCAGCGTCAGTGGTGAGTAATCTTGAGTCATCCTTTTCCTACTTACATACATCTTACATCTCCCCTACCTTGTATCAATGAACAGTTACTTATTTGACTCCAGATATTGGTTACTGATGAGATTTTTTTCATTCACTTCACAGATCTCTGAATAAAATGGCTTCCTGGTCCTGTATTTTTTACATTTTAAGTTGAAATGTTTTTTTGACTAAATTTTTATTGTGGCAAGTCAAAGGCTTCCTCGGATAAAATAAAGTCTCCCTGGAAACCCTTGCATCTAAAAAAAAACGCGTCACCTTACCCTTAGAGGAAGACTAATCAATGAACAGGTAAGTTACTTCCTTATGTTTAATGTGCACCAATAAAAAATCTCTAAATTAAAGGATTATGGGTATTACTTTTAAGCAATGAGTCATGTTGTTATTTACGGCAGGAAGTGGCCACAAGCATAAAAAAAAGAAATTGCATTGAGAATTTATATAGCTATTCATATCATATTCATATAGCTGATGATCACTCAGTGTACAACTCCATTGACATCTAATGTTTTGTGTTGTTTTCCAGGCTTTAGGGAGTCAAAAATATTGAGGTCATGTGTCCATCTCATTCTCATAAACAGTGCCTTATGGGAATTTCTTCAAATTAAGACACACTTGGACTCATTGATGAGCTGGTTAGATTTTGTTGTTCAAAGGTCAGGTTAGGGTGACAACAATTTATTTTTCTCTGTACCATCCATCTTTCAGGACATTGAATGCAGTGAGGCTGAGGCAGACATCGCAGGGACGCCCATGGCAATTTACACTGTTCGAGCTGAGGGTGATGATCCCGATGACCCTGGTGGACGCTTTGTAGAGGTTTGTGTGATCCTGGAAGGGGTCGAAGTTCTCCACAACCTCCAGAGTATCAACCATGCATGCTTTATGGGTTGATCTATGCACTTAATCTAAGCTATCCAAAAAGCTTAAAGAATACATTTGAAGTTTACTAGAAGATCCTGATGGACCTTGAATCGTCCAAGCTCTCCCCGAAAGTACGAGCACTGAAACCCAAGTTGCTAAGCTGACTCTTTTTTTGGTATGGGGCAGGCATGGGAGGAGGAAGTACAGGAAGAAAATGGCCATACATGCCAATAACATGATTATAGTGTTCTTGTTTGTTCACAACCTGAAACATCCAGCCATCCATAAGAGATGGTATATACTTAAAGGAAACCCCATTCCTGTCAGGTGATAAGTTAAAACTTTAACCTTCCTAACTTGCCTCTGTTCGATGATTTTTTGAAAGATTTTTCATGTTCTATCTTCAGCAGTAGATGACTTGTGAAGAGTTACACTACCTGTACTCTTCTGTCTGGGTCAAGAAAAGAAGTTTTCTTTAAAATCAATACATCTTTTGAATCCAAAAGGTGGTCTGATTGTATGCATCATCTATATATTGTTAAACATAAAATAGAACTAAAAACTTTAGATAATAATCATAAAAATACATAAATGTAACGCATCTTGATTGAATATAAGCTTAACTGTTATGTATTTCTAATACATACACATTATTCATCTAGAATAGGTAAGCTGATCGAAGAAAATAATTTGATATTAATCATAATACATAAATATAATGCATTTTGATTGAACATAAGCTGAATTAGTATGTATTTCAAACACATGCACATTATTCATCTTGAATTAGTAACCTAATTACTATGTAATTCAAACACATAAACCTGATGTATTCTGAATACATAATCTGATTAATATGTATTTATAATAAATAAATTGTATTAATACTAAACATGGTGAATATGCATTTCACATGAATAGGATTAATTAGACTGACGTAGATGCATCATGTAAAGTTTATTAGGTAGTTTTTCTTTTTTTATCATCTATAGAGCATTTTAAAATGACAATTTCTAAAATAAAATTTGAAAATGAAATAAACAATAAAAATGTTTATATTGCACAAAGTTTAGGTGAACGCTGATCCTTGCAGTGCATTTGTCATTATTGTTAGCCCTTCTTTTGACTCACTACCCTTAAAATGGCCAACAGCCTTAAAAAAGTTGATTATTCCTGCAGGTAGTTTTAAAGATTAGATAATGAAACAGTTGTGTCTATAAAATAATTAACCATTTCAAACAATTCAAAGTTTTGGTGTGGGGTGAGGCAAGAGGGGGTGTTGTCATGCAAGAGTATAAATATTAAATATTTTGGTAAAGTTTTTTTTTATTTTTATCCAGAAATGGGCCACATACACTGTCTAAAAAAGGAATCATCATTATGGCACTTTTTAGTTTGGGCATGAAGAGAGCAGGTGCTCTAGCACCACCTAGTTTCTATCTGTGCATGTTCCTGAGCTCTCCTGTCGTTCAGCTCCACCTGCCTGCCCAATCCCTGCCAGCTACTCCTATAATCTCCCTGCACCCTCCCAGGAGATTATTTAATCCAGACAGTGGTAACAAGCTGTGGTTCTCATTATGCCACATCCCCAGGATGCTGCCTCCCCCTGGACTTCCCTCTTTGGCTCCAAGTTTGAGAGGATAACTCCCTGGGATGGCCTGCAGAGACTAGAGCCACAGTGGCCCGTGAACTACTAAAGCATATTAATAATTGATGAACTGACTGAACAAATTATACAAAAGTTTGAAGTTCTACTTTTCCAGTCTCCATGGAAACCCATATCAAGGCACTTTACAGTTCACCAGATCATACAGTCAAATTGATTCAAACTTTTCTATCTAAGGAAAACCAGTTGATTGCATCAACACATATTGAGAAACAGTACCAGGCCTGTTTCTCAATATGTGTACTTTTGTGTTCTCATGTGCTTGTGTACTTGTGAAACGTCATCAACCTCAGCCCTAGTACTGTTAAAATTCACAAGAACCCCTCCCTATTTACCAAGTATTTATCAGAGCAGACTTGTCCGTTCTTGAGATTGACACCAGTCCCAGCATGCACTGCGGCAGCAGCAGCTTCCATTGGAGCTCCCACACAGCTCAGAGTATTAAGTTAAAAGTTCTCTTTTCAGTTGCTGTTGTTGAATAAAAGTACATTTTAAGACCATTTGAGGCGAGAATATTATACTTTAAAGCATCACTATATGGTCTATCTACCAATTTATTATGTATTTAAAAACAAATTTTTTCCAGAGTTGAGAGAACTACGTCAACCTGCGGACCTCCGGGGCTAACGACTATGGCAGGCCGATTGACATTTATTAGAAGCGTTTTCCTCTCTATTGTTCAATTTGTTGATCTCTTAAATAAAATTCCTCCTAGTCAAAACTACATTCCTACCAGTCAGAAATGTACATATAGATATCCTAAATTACATTTTCCTTGCAAAAATTACATTTCAGGCTGCCAAAAATATAATTGTTCTTTTAAGAATAAACGTTCAAATACCTAGATATCTTTACAAATTATTTGATGTTATAGAGGCTTATTTCATTTTCAGGCTAATTTGAATGTATTTGAATTTGTAAGCAGTTTTTTTAGATTTTGAAAATTGTTTCAACTTTTTCAATTTAATTCTTTGAATTTGAATAAAACAATACTTGAAATATATTGTTCAAAACTTCTCAGACATTTGGTCTGTGAAGTTTTGATTGTGATTACTTTTGATCCCTAATTAATGATGCATCACTAATTATAGATGCTCTCTGAGTCACCTGGTCCTTCAAAGATGTGTCACTTTCTGTGTTTTAAGTTACCTGCAAAAAATGGTAACTTATCAAGGGGAGTTGTTAGGTTTATTATTTATACATCATGTGCATTGTTGTTCTGTTAGACAGAGTAGAAGGACTTCCTTCACATAGTGGATGTCACTGTGTGTACGGAGGTCATCTAATCAGGACAGCCTTCGTGTCTTTAAGAGTACACAGGATATGGGCACATCTTGGAGCCGGTCTGATAGAGGAGAGCTATCTGCAACCCTGAGAGATAGAAGCAAGCTGCATGAAGTTCAAGACATGGATGGCGTGTCAGTTTCTGATACGGGCAGCTCAACATCAACATGATGCAACACATAGACTCATGAGCTATAAGAAGCAGGGGATGACCTTGTTCGGGGCTCAATCTTTGCCGGACGCTCGCGGACGTGATGTTTGAGCCCACAGCTGTGCAAGCTCCAAGCATTTTCTCTGTCCTGTAACGACCTGATCTGGAATAAACTGTTATTTTTTACTCCTGTTTTATAGTCCTTTTTATATGGTTTTACCCAGTTTGCACTTTTACACACATACATAGTGTATATGAATACTAAACCTGAAACAATAAATGTAAACCATCTTTAAGGACAGGGTTGTCCAAAGTATATTCAAAGTATATCCTCATGAAAACGTATCTTCAATTTTGAAGTAAGAGCAGATAATTCTGTGGTTTACAAATTAGTAGTTTCCCTGTGGCCAGTTTGAGTATGAGTTCTCAAAACAGGATTGTAGTTTCTTTGAATTAATAATTCAACTTTAAACATCAATTCCATATTAAAAGTGTTACAGGAAATAAGACTCCCCTTTTCTTTTTTGTGTTTTTGAAAAAAAATAATCAAAACACTTTTTTTTGCCATTTTAAGCAAAAAAAAATTTACAAGCGGTGTAGAATCTGTAGAAGAGTGGTTCTATGCATCTATATATCAAGTGGTTTTTGAAAGTTAGAAGAGTCAAATTACTTTGAAAATTATATGGAAATCTACTGATATTACAATTTGTACTTTTGAATACTTAAGTATTTTCAAACTGGAATAAACTGTTATTTTTTACTCCTGTTTTATTGTCCTTTTTATATGGTTTTACCCAGTTTGAGTTAAGAGTAGTAAATAACTTGCTCCCAGGAAAAGGACCGTGAGGAAGCCCCCAAGGCACAACGGCTTTTTTTAGGGGACATAACTTCCTCATTTTAACAGAAAGGATTCAGATACTCATTTGCAATGTTTTGGGAGGTTTTGTTCCAAATCTCAATAGATTGATTGCCAAAAGATTTTTCAAAGTAAAATAAAGGAAGTGTCCTACCATGACTATGAAGCTGATCCCAGTGGGAAATGAGTCCCTAACTATGTAGAGGAACTGATAGCCATGCCAGTCCAGGGACTGACTGAAGTTCTACTGTAGGGTGCCTTGGTTAAGGTCAATGACTGGGGTACCTGACAAGTAATAACCATACCATGCATAGTGCTTTAGGTTAATAGTCTATATTAATTAGGCTAAGTATGCTTCCAAAAAAATAAAAAATTCCACCATCCCCCTTTTTATTTATTTTTATTTTTTACAACTCGACTACTGCTGTTAATATATGCACTTTTACACACATACATAGTGTATATGAATACTAAACCTGAAACAATAAATGTAAACCATCTTTAAGGACAGGGTTGTCCAAAGTATATTCAAAGTATATCCTCATGAAAACGTATCTTCAATTTTGAAGTAAGAGCAGATAATTCTGTGGTTTACAAATTAGTAGTTTCCCTGTGGCCAGTTTGAGTATGAGTTCTCAAAATAGGATTGTAGTTTCTTTGAATTAATAATTCAACTTTAAACATCAATTCCATATTAAAAGTGTTACAGGAAATAAGACTCCCCTTTTCTTTTTTGTGTTTTTGAAAAAAAATAATCAAAACACTTTTTTTGCCATTTTAAGCAAAAAAAAAATTTACAAGCGGTGTAGAATCTGTAGAAGAGTGGTTCTATGCATCTATATATCAAGTGGTTTTTGAAAGTTAGAAGAGTGAAGTTACTTTGAAAATTATATGGAAATCTACTGATATTACAATTTGTACTTTTGAACACTTAAGTATTTTCAAACATGAGTACTTCAATACTTCAGCTTGACTAGATTTGCCCTTAAAATGGCCAACAGCCTTAAAAAGGTTGATTATTTCAAACAATTCAAAGTTTTGGTGTGGGGTGAGGCAAGAGGGGGTGTTGTCATGCAAGAGTATAAATATTAAATATTTTGGTAAAGTTTTATTTTATTTTTTTATCATCCAGAAATGGGCCACATACACTGTCTAAAAAAGGAATCATCATTATGGCACTTTTTAGTTTGGGCATGAAGAGAGCAGGTGCTCTAGCACCACCTAGTGTCTATCTTTGCATGTTCCTGAGCTCTCCTGTCGTTCAGCTCCACCTGCCTGCCCAATCCCTGCCAGCTACTCCTATAATCTCCCTGCACCCTCCCAGGAGATTATTTAATCCAGACAGTGGTAACAAGCTGTGGTTCTCATTATGCCACATCCCCAGGATGCTGCCTCCCCCTGGACTTCCCTCTTTGGCTCCAAGTTTGAGAGGATAACTCCCTGGGATGGCCTGCAGAGACTAGAGCCACAGTGGCCCGTGACCTGAGCTCCACAGCTCTAATAACTACTAAAGCATATTAATAATTGATGAACTGACTGAACAAATTATACAAAAGTTTGAAGTTCTACTTTTCCAGTCTCCATGGAAACCCATATCAAGGCACTTTACAGTTCACCAGATCATACAGTCAAATTGATTCAAACTTTTCTATCTAAGGAAAACCAGTTGATTGCATCAACACATATTGAGAAACAGTACCAGGCCTGTTTCTCAATATGTGTACTTTTGTGTTCTCATGTGCTTGTGTACTTGTGAAACCTCATCAACCTCAGCCCTAGTACTGTTAAAATTCACAAGAACCCCTACCTATTTACCAAGTTTTTATCAGAGCAGACTTGTCCGTTCTTGAGATTGACACCAGTCCCAGCATGCACTGCGGCAGCAGCAGCTTCCATTGGAGCCCCCTCACACAGCTCAGAGTATTAAGTTAAAAGTTCTCTTTTCTGTTGCTGTTGTTGAATAAAAGTACATTTTAAGACCATTTGAGGCGAGAATATTATACTTTAAAGCATCACTATATGGTCTATTTACCAATTTATTATGTATTTAAAACAATTTTTTTCCAGAGTTGAGAGAACTACGTCAACCTGCGGACCTCCGGGGCTAACGACTACGGCAGGCCGATTGACATTTATTAGAAGCGTTTTCCTTTCTATTGTTCAATTTGTTGATCTCTTAAATAAAATTCCTCCTAGTCAAAACTACATTCCTACCAGTCAGAAATATACATATAGATATCCTAAATTACATTTTTCTAGCAAAAATTACATTTCAGGCTGCCAAAAATATAATTGTTCTTTTAAGAATAAACGTTCAAATACCTAGATATCTTTACAAATGTATTAGTTTATTAGCAATGTATATTTCAGATGTCTCAAATGCATTTGTTCCTAGTCAAAATTAACATTTCAGATATCCAAAATAACATTGTTCTTATCTAATATATACATTTTAGATATCTGAAATGTGATTCTTACTAGTAAAAATGGCGTCATGTTTCCCATTCATGTGTATTGGGCTTTTACTTCCAGATATCTAAAATAACATTCTTCCTACCTAAAATAAACATTTTTTGTATCTAAAAGTGAATTCTGACGAGGATGAATTCTAATTTCAAATCTCCATAATAGAGTAACTGCTAGTCATAATTACTATTTTAGATATCAAAAATGAGTATAACATGACAGATATCCAGAAATCCAATTCTTGACCTCTAAAATATATTTCTACTCGCAGAAATATAATTACTGATATCAAGTATTGATAAATGACAAGTTGGATTTGGATTTTCAGATATCTAAATTTTAATAATGCCTACCCAAAATACAGTTTTAGATACTTAAAAACACATTTTGACTAACACTCAAAAAATAAATTGGGCGCCGTTTTAACATAAAATAGGCAGGATAACTAATCAAATTGAAATTATAGATAGCACTAAAGCATTCTATCTAGACACAATTACAATACTCCTAGTCAGAATTGTATTTCTGATATCACTAATTACATTTCTATCAGTGGAAATAAAATTTTAAGTACTCTGGAATCAAATTTGTACTGGTAAGAACTACATTTCAGGTATCTACAAATCTTTACTTATTTTAGGTGGCCATTTTAACATATATTTGTTTTTTTATTTCAGATATCTTTAGTTAGAATAGTATATAGTAATAGTAATATAACTAATCCAGATCTGTCTGCTTTGAATATTGGGTCCAAGATTTTGAGCCACAAGAAGCCATTTGCTATATTATCTTAAATAAGTGAGGGGTGAGAGATGTTGTATATGACTTTGAGTTTTATTCCATGTGTGAGAGGCATGATGAAAAAAAGCTTTTAAGAACTTGTTTATAAGATCTTCCAACTCTTTGATGATTAGCTGGTTAAAGCAGGGAAAAAAATGCAAAAATATGTCCTGGCTGTTTGATGCATTCAATTTTGACCCATTCCTAACTTAAGTGTTTTTTTTGTATGTTAAAAAAAAAAAACTTTCTGTGAGTTTGAAATTCTGTTGTAATTTTTGGTTAGAATGTGATTGGAATGGATGTAAGAAATACAGAGCTTAATTAGGATTTAACAGTTTTGGGAAAAAAAGAACACCGGGAAAAAAAAATCTTTATTCCAACCTGAAATAACTGAGTTCTTCTGGGTGAGAGAGGAAAGTGTTTGTGATGCTCAGGAAGGATCCTGGTCCAGGACAGAACTCACTCTACTAACCACCATGATCAGTGGTGTTCTGTTCCCCATGATGTTGCAACACCTTCAACAGAACTCAGAATAAATCATTGCAAATGCCACCACAGTATGGTTCAAGTTTTTTTAAAGTTTCCTGTACAATGTGAAGCACCTAAGTGTCCTCAGTAGATGGCAGTGACGTGCTGTGAAGTTCATGACTTGTAAGGCTCTGAATCCTATAATGCCAGAAGCACAATTATATAAAAATAAAATAATGCTTATATTTTAACTCCTCCTTTACTGAATTCATTTAGCTGCAATGAAAAGCTTTTTATTATGCTTCACAAAAAATCTAGCACAGTTTTACATGAGAAAAATAAATTTTACAAGTAAAAGTATTTGATATTAGGTTAAATTAGATTTTTGACATCTTACCTTGTATATAAAGTTCAAGGTCAGTAGTGGATCCAGAAAATTCTTTTTGGTGGTATTGTCTGGCAGAGACCAGTGTGCATTGTGGGTTGGCCAAAAACTGTTAGGCCTATAAGAATATGCGCTTAGAGGCTCCCTAAGCAGCCAAGTAAAAGAGGAAAAATTATCACTCAAGTCGAAGCCAGAGATCGCTGCAGCTGTGAGTGATGAAGACAATGGTTTCAAACTGGAACAGTGCACAAAAGTAAGACAACTGAAACAAACTGATAAAGTAACTGGATCATGCGTAATGATGCAGCATAAAAAGCCCTGTCTGCGTAAAACGCTGCTGCAGCTGGAAATAAACTGACCACTTTATGTTTGATGATACTCAGAAGAATAAGAATAAAATAAGGATCAGAATGAATTAAGATAAGGATCACAGTATTTACAATCAACATTATTTTGTTATTTACAGTGATGCTAAGTATTAAATGAAAATTATGGGACACGATGATGTTATTGCACTATTGTGCATTTTTGTGGATTGGTTAAACTGGATAGAATGGGAGTAATCCCGCTAGGTCTTGCTCACTTCGTGTTACAGGCCTCTGGTCATCGCTTTGTTTGGAAATAAAGGCTAGTGAATGCATCACCCAAAAGCCTCCTATCCCCGTTACAGAAATATAATCTTACAGTATTGTTTATGTCCTTTCAACCAGATGCTTCTCCTAATGCAAATGAGATTCAAACCAGTAAAGATGACTTCAATTCCACATTAACTTCGTGATGTGTGGGAACTCCAAATGACATCCCCTAGTCTGAACCTTAATCTGCTTTACCATCCTGGAGGAGACATGTGGGGAGAGAAAAGTTTGGGGATCTCTAGACTGCTGCCTCTGTAACCCTGCCCCAGATACGCAGAACATGAAGAGTAAAAGAACATTTTTCTTTTTTGGGAGCGATCAGTGGTGTTATTTATGTAGTGAACTACTTGCTTTGGGTGCACTATAATCACTCACTCCCTTACTCTCCTCTTCTTTCTCAACCTGTGTGTTAGGCCTGAGCACCAAATTTCATTGCCTCAATCAGTTTTGATGAGGACTGTTCATGACCAAAACGGAGATAGTGACAAGGGCGCTGCATAGTGAGTTAAAATGGTTAAGCAATAAAGGCAATACAGAAACTTACAATCAGTTATGAGCTTGGAGCACATATTGAGAAAACAGGCTCAGAAACATATTGCAGAATTAGGCTGGAAAAATCAGCATTGGAGCTGATATGTTGGTCTTTAAAAAATAGGTAGGGGATGAAAACAGGGAGCACAGGAAATGAGTTGTTGTAGAAATAAAGACAGGGCAGCTGACTGAGGTAGATCGGTTTTCACAGATGCAGTAAGACAGAAGTGCTTAGAAATTCATGGAAACAAAAAATATTAACTGACAAAAATGTTTTCAGTACTAGATTATCTCTGGCTCATTCAAAGTTGTTTCTGGAATAAAAAGCTTTACACATCGGTGTAAAAATTCTTTAGTATATAACTTTTTTCTCATTCTCTTTTAACAAATGCATTCAATTTAAATGGGAACCACTACTTCAAAGGTCAAGCCATGAGAGCATTTGAAACTGAATCTCTCTGGCCCAGTTGCTATAAAAAGGTCCTTGTTTATGTGAGGAAATATTAGTCTGGACAGAAGAAGGAGACAGCACTGAGTGTTGAAGAAAACAACGCAAGGTGGATATCTCTAAATTCATCAAGATATTTTGCTGAATTGCATTTGCAAAGCTAATCATTAATCTTTGAAATGGAGTTTACCAGACGCTACCTTCCAATGGAGTGGGAAGAGCGATGGCGGAAAGAGAAGGAGAGAAGAAAAAGAATGATTGAAGAAGGTGGAGAGGGGTTAGAAAGAGACAACAACGAACTGAGGCAGATTGTTGCTTATAACAATTCAAAGATGGGCCTAAAAAGTCTGGGTTATAAGACCGGAGAAAATGACTTGAGAAAGACTCAAACTGATATGGAATCTACCAGTGAATGTATGAGTGGTACGGGATTCGAGGATGTTGGACAGCATGTCAGCACATACTCTAGCAGAACCTTTCATAAGGACATATTTAAGACTCTGAAAGAACTGCAGAATTCCTCTCTTCTTACAGACCTGACACTGACTACTGAGAATGGCAGAAACTTCAATGTGCATTCCCTTATCTTAGCTGCTGTCAGTGGCTTTATTTTAGAAAAACTAAATGAAATAAATGTGTTCCAGTCTTGGAATACTGAGGGGGAAATCAAAATGAGGTCAGTACTAATAGGTTCCGAAGTTGATGAAGTTGGGCTTCAGGCAGTTATTGAGTTTGCTTATTGTGGGGATGTATCAATTTTGAACAAGAACACAATGACTCAAATCAAGACTGCAGCCGAAGTACTGAAGGTTCCAAGACTTCTGGATCTCTGCAACAACATGGATACAAGATGTGAAGATCAATGTCCAAAAATAGACATTACTTTTGCAGATGTTACTCTAAAAAATACTCTTCAGTCCATTGAAAGAATGTGGGGAGACAAAGTTGGATGTGATGTCATCTTGGAAGTGGATGGCACTTTTTTCCATGGTTAGTTGACAAAATCTTAGATTAACTGTACTTTATATTCTGTGATAACAGCTAAGTTTGACTTTTTCATCTGTCTCTAAGTTCATAGAATTATCCTGGCAGCAAGCAGTGACTACTTCCGTGGGATGTTTACCAGTGGAATGAAGGAATCCCACCAGACCTACATTGCCCTTCCATTTATTCCATCTTGTGAATTAGAGACACTAATTAATTGGTCCTATAGGGGGACCCTTGTGCTTAGCTGGGATTCTGTTTTTGAGATAACCTGCACTGTCCTCCAGCTTCAGTTTCAACCCGCTTTCTTGCTTTGCCTCAGATTCTTGCAAGAACAAATACATATTAACTCATGCCTGGATGTGGCATCTTTTGCTGAAGCATATGGCTTGTCAGGGCTGCTTGAGGAAGCTAAAGATTTTATACTGAGGAACTTCAGGGAAGTATCTGCAACTGCTAAGTTTCAAGACCTTGCAGCAGAGAAGCTCCTGGATTTACTTCGCAGTGATGGTCTATGTGTGCCTTCAGAGTTGACTGTGTTTCGAGCTGTAATCTCATGGATTCAAGCTGATCCTGAAGAGAGGTTAGCCCAGGCTGCCTTACTGATGAGTGGAGTTCGTTTCCCACTTATGACTTTTCGGGAGTTCAGGGAGGTCAGAGCAATTAACCTACGCATGGAGTGCTTTGCTGATAAAGAAATGGAACTGTATGGATCTGCTCTCAAGGAATTTGGGTTCAGTCCCCCAAAGTCTGATGATTACTGTCGGATCAGAAGACCCAAAGATGTTCTTGCAGTGGTTGGTGGAGACCATCTTGATTCAGATATGGGTAAACGTATACCAAGCAATGGAATTTGGTTTGCAAACTCTCTACGCAATGGCACAGGGTTGATCAAGGAGATAGAGTGGAGGAGCCTAAGGGAAATTCCAGACAAGCCAAAGTTCAGGCACGGTGTGGCAGTAATGAATGGCAGGCTGTTTGTTGCTGGTGGATGTTACTTTTATGCCAAAGATAATATAATGAATTCTGTCTACAGGTATGGTAAAAAAAATCTCAAGGCATATTTGAACCTCTTATATATGTGTATCTATAGATGATACTTACCTTTTTTTTTTTTTTACACATTGTAGTTATGACCCTTTGAGTGACAGCTGGAAACGTCTGGCTGACATGCTTGAACCAAGAAGTAATTTCTCATTGGTGGTCCATGAGAAGTGTCTTTATGCCATAGGAGGAGACAACGAGATCAACACCAACACAGAGACTGTTGAAATGTACAAACCAGACACTGACTCCTGGAGGTAATAATTATGTCACTTGTAATTCCTTCATTTAACAAAATCCCAATCCTTTAGAAAAAAACTGGGTTATATTGGCAAATCTTTAGGGCCTTGGTCATGTTGGATTAGGCTGATATAACTTAAGATAGGTTTATTGCAACTGCTTAATACTTGATTAGTAGACATTTAATTTTAATCACAATGTCAACTCTTATTGCTATATTTGAACTTCTCTTTGCCAGGTTTCTTTGGTTTCAAAGAGGACCTAAGACTGTCTTTTTGAAGAAGACTTTAACAACACTTTATTTACAAAATCAATTATTTATATAATATAATCAATTATTCATGTCAAATAAGTTTGAGCTAAAATTCTCTTTTTATGTAAAAACGAGTGTTAACTAAGAATCTCTTTATCGAGAAGCTTGTAAAATTGTAGTTCTACATTATCAGACACAGTAGATCAAATTTTGGTTAAAATCCCATAACTGCATAAAATCCTCCATGTTTTTTTTGAAGAAGACAAAGGTGTGCCTAGGATTCAACACAGATAAAATTATCATTTGTAAACACTATTCTTCAACTTTAAAAAAAATATTTCCTATTGATAATCATGAATAGTTGTCGTCTGAACAACAGCAAAACAAGCGATGTTTTTTTTAAAACTTGGCGCAATACAACTGATTGGACACAAGATTGCAGTAATTCCTTTTTAAGTATTATGTTCTAAACCATTGATCTCACACTCAAATCCTGGAAGGCTGAAGTTATATGTTTCCCCTGTCATGCATGTCTGAATCAGATGGTAAAACTACCATTCCTGCTAATGAAACACAGATTTGTGTCAGGTGTGTTGAAGCTTTCAAAAGTTGCAGGATACCCTTGTGGACTGGGGTTTGAGACCCCTTCTCAAAACTGTGTAATTTGCTCTTGTATAAAAAAGAAATAACAATAAAAAAATTATTGTTTAAGTGTTTTGATTTTCCGACATTTATGCATCAAAATCTACAGACTCTTCTAAAGAAGTAGGGCCAAGAGTCACTAAGTAATGTATCCAATGTATCAATATACATGTATTTGCAATTATTTATTTTTCATGAGTTATATCAATTATCGCTTATCTGCATGTAACATGTGTGATTTATCCAAGTAACTTTTTCTAAAATTATATCTCATTGTTCTATTTCTTAACATACTCAGTAAATACAAGCTAGACATCATGGAAATTAAGTGAATAGGAGTTTCCTTTGACATTCGAGGCATTGACCACATTGTTTGCTGATCTACGTTTGTTTTTTTGATCTTTTACAGTTTTGTCCACCCCTTGGACCAGGCTATCAGTGGCTATGGGGTCACTGCCATAAATGGAGGCATTTTCATCTCTGGAGGTTTTAACTGTAAATATGTGTGTCTGGTTACCATGTTCCTTTACCACCCAGAGAGTGGAAGTATCTACCTGGCTGACATGCCCAATGACAGAGCCCAACATTGTATGGAAGCATTGCAAGGATGTCTTTATGTGGCTGGGGGTGTTTGTAACATGAGGAAGTTCTATACTGATCAACTAGCCTGTGAGGTGTATAATCCAGTGACTGACACCTGGACTGACTTTGCATCACTGCCAGTACCCCATGTTGGTGCTGCATCAGCTGTCCTGGAGGAGAAGATCTATGTTCTGGGAGGATACTGCCAGGATGATTACAGCGAGTCAGGACTGGTCCATCGCTTCGATCGTGGTTTGCAGCGTTGGGAGAACATGGGCAATCTACCAGGAGCTGTTACTGACATTAAGGCTTGTCTTATCAACTTGCCCCAGCATTTCAGACTTTAACCAATTGATCTGAATCATGGAGCATTACAAATGAAATAAAATCAGATGTTCTGACTGGAAAACATAAACAGCCACTTGGAAAAAATATCATCACCCTTTTAAGTTATATTTTATCATGATTTGAACAGATATCATCTCAGAGCTGATTCCTTCAGATCAACTCAGAAGTTTTAAATGAAAAGAAAGGTATATATTTGAATATCGAGTTGTGTGTATTCCAATTGCACTGCACGTTTTTCCTGACTCGCTTGAAGCCCCTTTCAACATCTATGAGTTTTGAAAAACTGAGTTAAGAGTTGTTTAGAGCAAGTTGGCACTATGAAACATTTCAGAAAATAAAATGCTTCATCAGTAAAAGTAAATCAAAGAATTAAACATGGAAACAGTTTCTTTTCTTTTAAAATATCTTTCAGTATTTAGCCTTTTTTTCTATAGAACACTCATCAGAGAAAGGTAGTAGATATGTATAGATATTGTTAGTGCAAGGTAATGCCCTTACAGTATAAATGTTATATTTCTATGAAAGACATGAAATGATAAAAAAATCACTTCCATCACACATGTAATTCTTCCTTTCCCATGTAACTCAGATTTAATTAATTCAAGAATAAAATATATCAAAACCAAAAAAACAGGATGAAATTATTACTATTATATTATCACTGCGCTTTTTCTGAAGATGTTCCGACACATATCCAGGAGTCTTTATCAGTTCAGTCACCTCACACCAGAGCAATGTGTAGTTAGAGCAACAAAGTATCTTGGATAGGTGTGTAATTGTCTTCCAATATAAAGGTGCAGTAGATCTTTTCTGACGCATTTTTTACCATGTGGCTGAAAGATCTCCCCACAGCTTCTTAGCAAGTAGTGAAATAGAAGGTCTAAAAGTGTAACTACAATAAATGGTAAAAGTGAGAAATTAATGAATAACCCCAACCAATCACAAAAGACGGTCCTCTGTGCACGATTGTCTCCTGATACGTCAATCATAGTCGTCTGCTTGTCCCTTCCCCCTGTGCACGTACCCTGACACGTGAACGAATCGACCCCCCAATGCTCGTGCAGGACGCCATGGCTGGAAGCTAGCCACTGTTATGCTATGTTCACACCTAAAGTAGCAAGAGCAGCAAAAACCTGCGTGCTGCTTCATTTTTTTTTAATGCTTGTACAAGTTTAGTTCTGATGCGCGGCTGAAGCATCTCTGCTGCCCCAGTTGCGTGGTAGAGAAAGTGGGTCTGATGCACGTTGGGCGGAGCTACCCTGTCCTTCACTTGCCTGTACCAATGGCAGCTATATTCTCTGTGATCAGCAGGTAAAAAGTAATTTGAATCTATTTTGAAGTGAGAAAGTCCACCTGAAAACATCTTCAGTGCAGTCAGTTCATCTAGATTTCCATCCTGCCTTCAAATTTTATTTCTGTCAGAGCCGCTCAGACCCCCTTACTCCGGCGGTGCACTGTCACTAGGAATCCCATTCAACAGCAGCCTCTGGAAGCCATTTTTCATGTATGTCATCCAAACTGCAGGCACCAGGATAATAAATGAGAACATGTTTTGCACCCCATTTTAAGTTAATTTAGGTATTAATAAAGAGTAGTGCTGCCTGTCTCCCTGCAAGCTCCCAGACCCGTTGCTTCAGCTACTCAGATACGCTGCTCCTGCTGCTCTAGACATGCTGCAGACAGCATGCGCGTTTTTTTTTTTTTTTGAAGGTATGGTTTGGAGGGATGGTCTGAAGGGAGAGGCATGGTTGTGTATGTTCAAAAATATAGCTTGCTGGAACCGTTTTTCCAAGATCTCCTACAGCACCTTTAAGCCTAATTTGTGGTTGCCATGACCCAGATGACTGACACTTTACACGGGCATAAAATAAAATAAAAATCCTACTCTTATAAGCTTCCAATGTTGCATTTTCCTGAATTCTTTAAAATAGTAATGTCCCAGCTCTATACTATGTCACCCTATTAATAGAGCGTTAATCCCCTACACCTACAATAAAGGAATTAAAAAAGACAAAAAAGGGAAGCTAATGTCAAATGTTTTTGTAAAACGTAGACTAATGGGAATATTAGGAATCCACTGAAGACACTGGTATATATTTTACCACCTCTCCACAGAATGATATTGGCACAGTCTCCAGCGTTCATTTCAAGGATTACTGAGTTGCTCGTTGTGTCGCTGGTGTCTGATCCTTTTGACTTCCAGGTTGCTCACTTGGTATTTCCCGTTCTTCACCAGGATAGCTCCCGACGTGTAAATGTTGTAACCAAAAGTCATGTAGCTGAACAGATAAACACCTTTAACTGGAGCTGTGAAGATGCCTGTGAAAGAGATGATGATTTTTTTTATGCTTAAGTGATCTGGAGACATTCTGTTCAATGCTGCCTCAAAACAATCAACTTCTGTCGTAGCAAATATTAACGGGACTTTAAACTGATTTAGTGAGTGGGAGGATTTATACGAAGGATCATACCTGTCTTTTTGTTGTAGGCGTTTCCAATATTTGTAAAGACTTTGTCAAATTTTAAAATTTTCCTTGTATGAAAAGAGACATGTCCAATGAACGAATGAGAAGATGCGATGCTTGCTGAAAAAGCAACTTTATTCCGCACTGGAGGAAGTAAAGGAAATGTTACAGACAATTTTTGTGTTTTAGTTGTAGTGTTGGTTTTAAAGATATGCTATGTCAAAAAAATAAGCTTACAGAAAACATTGATAATATAAAAAAAAAAAAAAAGCACAAATAGAAGTGGTAAGCAGCTATATTAATCAGAGTCAAACGGGTTTATGTGATTTACAAACAGAATAAACTATAGATATTAGGTAATCATGATTTTTTTAAATTCGCTTTGAATTGTATCCAATTTATGGTTAATCTCCACTTCGGTTACATTCAGCTGGGCTTCAAGTTTGACTTGAAGTCCTCTGGTTGTTGAGATTAGTTGGGACACTTCATCCATTTGCAACCTCAGCAGGGTTTTTGTGCTGTTAAGAGCAGCTACAGTTTCTGCCTCCAAAATTTCCAACTTTTCTTTTGGTTTTTTTTCCCAAAAAAAGAGATGAACAAGCTTAACCCCAATTAACAACTTTTTTTTTTTAACTCGTTCACTTCAATGTTGAAGGGCATATAGTTCTCATGCTTACACCACCTGCAGTCTGACTGTTAAGGTGATTCATTGTGAGATTCTGTGTCTTTATCTCATTAATAACTTTGTTGAATCTGCTTTCAAGTTTGTGATCAAATTCAGATTTTTGATGGTGTAATTTACTATTGAGGGCTTAAAAAAGAGCAGAAAGATGTTGGACAGGTTAATAATATTTTCATATGTGTTACATTTTAAAACAATTCTTGAGAAAGTCTTCATCTTGTAGTTTTGCTTTACCTTTAGTTTCTTTGTGGACTTTCTCCAGATTATCTTCTAAGTCCTCCTTTGTGTTGTTCAGTTGAGCTTCAATGTTGACTGCAAGGTCCCCTGCTGTTGACTTTAGAAGGGAGAGTTCCTTCTTGTATAATTTCAGAAGATTATTGGTGTTGTTGAACGCAGCTTCAGTTTCCATCTCTAGATTTTCAAGCTTGGCTTTTTTTTCCAATAGTTGCATCTCAGTATCATTGAGTCTCTTCTCAAAGTCACTGAAGTTTCCCACCATTCCGTCGTTTTGCTTCTCCAGCTTGCTAACTTTATCCTGGAGTTTGGAAATGTCACCCATTTGTTTTTCCATTGATCTGGTCAACCCGTCAAGGCTTTCATCAAGTTTCTTCTCCAATCTGCCAAGGTTGAGAGTGTTGTTTTCCACAGATTCTTTCAGGTTTTCAATGTCATCATTGAGCTTGTCAAACCTTTTTTTAAGTTCTTTCTTCTCTGCATAAACATGCCTAATATTTTCATAATTAGAGCAAAGAGTAGGAGTGTCTCGTTTTTCCTCTGGGTCACAGTTCCGCATGTTTGGAAGCTCTGAGGATGAGAATCTAAATAAAATCAGAAAAAAAAAACCCTTGAAAGCCATTATTTGCCCTGATGCAGCTTCTGCTCTACATAAATCAAAGGTTCTGTCGAAGGAAAGCCCACAGATCTCCCTTTAATATTAGTCGCACAACCCTGTCTAACAGCTATTCTAGTTCTTCCTGCTGGCTTTTTTTCTTGTTGAAAGTTTCCTTTATATAAGGTGTCCCTATCATCCTGTAGCCCAAAAAAAAAATAATAACCTAACCAAGTTACTGTATTTCCACCAAGTACATCACCTGTTACATGCTGCTGTTGAGATTTTATAAATAGAAAACAAAGCTGGTTCCCCTGATGTTTTAAAACATCTGTTGCTGAAACAAAAACAGAAACACAAAAGATGTTTGAATTTAAAGTTGTATTAAACCTAACTGCAATCAGTAACGACCAAAATACAATACAATTACTGGCAATCAAAATATACTCAAGTCCTAAAGAAGTAGGAAGAAAATATATTAACCCTTTCTTCTCCTGTTATATTACTCGCCACTAGTGTTACTGCTCAAAGAGTCACATTTGGAAGAAGTGCTAATTTTCTTCAATTGCAATAGTTTGCAATATTTTTATATGACCAGGCGAGGCAAGGCAAGTTTATTTATATCAGATAATTCAGTACAAAGACTATTCAAAGAGCATTACATGAATTAAACTATGATGGATGGGACAGAGGGACCCAATATTCTTGGTGAGTCAGACAGTGGGAAAAATCAAAATGTTTATTACCAGAAAATAAAACAGAACAGAATCATAGTGCTATGGATCCTTGGACCACAGTGACTACAGTGGGGCACAACCACAGAGACTCTGGTTTAACAGTTCATTCCATCCTCTCCAAGGAAGGCATGATCTATCCAATGGACTGCCAAAGGTGAGTGCTCCCAATGCAGTAACCTCAGCGAGCAGGCAGGAATCCCATCCAGCTCAGAAAAACAGATCAGACAGGAACAGTTCTGGAATCTAGGAGTTGTAAAATTGTAAAAATATAAAAATAAATAAATAAATAATGCTCTATCCAGAATTCCTCAAGTGGAAGAGTTTAAGTTTCACCAGGTTTAATGTTTTAATAAGTCTTCTTTATGGAACCTTTTGCTATCTGATTGTTAATCGATTAATTGAAAAAAATAATGTTTAGATTAATTGATTTATAAACTAACTGGTAGTTGCACCCCTAAATAGGTTATTCAAATAAAGGCTAAAACCAATCAATGATTATTAGTTAGATGATTATCACTGTAATGTGCTTATTGACTTGGGTGCTTAGTATTTTACATAAAGGTTGGACCCCTGGACTGGCTGTTTAGAATCCAATTGCCTTTCACCTCTTTAGTAATTTATTAATCACCAACCAAAGAAATTTCAATACAGTGGAGGGAGGTCAGGGCCTTCAAGGCCTTCACTCCGGACCTAAAATCCATCAGAAACACAAACCACATTCCGACCTACACTTTATTTTTCTTCTATCTCACTCTATTAGTTTATTCAATCCGTTCTCTTAATTTTCTATAGCCTTTTTCCTGGCTTTCAGCACAAAGAGCAAGCTCACAACACTACACTACATGAGAAAGTAGAAAACATTGAGGGTTTATATCTAAACCCTCACCAGCAGGAGCTTTTATAGATTTTCCTCGGTGCGGACAGAATTTCCAAACAGAGTGTCATGATAGGCTTAAGAGGCTGAACCCACATGCAGAACACCACAGGAAGCTGAGTAAAAGTTTAACAGAGTTTATTGAAAAACACGCAGAGTAATAATGAATTGTTTCTGGTACAAGTCCTGGACTGGAATCACTGACATCTGCAGAGATGGATAATTTGATTAGCCAGGCAGCGAGATGGCTTGTCAGGTGTGTTAATTCAGAATGTACCTAGATGAGGTTCTGGCAGATCCTTTGAGAGAGGGGGGGGAACCGGTTGGGTCCAGAGACTGTAGATTCAGCAGGGGGCTCAGCGGCAGTAGCGTCTAGCTTCTGACTCGTGAGTTTCAGACCTTGACTTGGTTTCCTAGCTCTTCCTTGAGAGCTGTTTGGGGTCCGGAGACTGGAGATTCAGCAGGGAGCTCAGCGGCAGCAGCGTCTAGCTTCTGACTCGTAAGTTTCAGACCTTGACTTGGTTTCCTAGCTCTTCCTTGAGAGCTATTGGGGGAATCCAGACTGGCTTCCTTGGGCAGGCAGGCAGGTTTCCAGACTAAGCTCATCCAGAGCTTCAGACCTTGATCAGGTTTCCTATGAGGCAGAGAAGACAGAGGCAGGTTAGAATCTAGTTTCTCTCTAGAGTCTACTAGAATTCTATAAATTAACAGAGGCTCATGTTTCGCTAACCAAACTTGGTCAACACTGCGGCGTCGAAGGAAGGTCTGACTGCTGCTTATGTAGGAAGGTCTCCTGATGGGCTGATGAGCTTCAGGTGTGCTGGAGGCTCCAGCCCAGGAGACCCACAGCGCTCTCTGCTGGAGATAGATGGTGGATCTCCAGATCCCAACAGTAACCCCAGTCCCTAACAGAAAACAGAAAAGGATCCTCGGCGCCCTCTGGTGGGCAAAGCCTCAGGATCCCAACACAGAGTCCTTGTGTAGGGCCGTGGAAGCCCGAAACATTACCAACACTGGTGGTCACAAAGATACTAACTGGTTTTCCAATCCTTTTGGACTCCCAATAAAGTAAATATGACAAATTTGAAATGGCCTTTTAATTTTCCGATTATCATGCTTACTTGTGACAATATCGATGTGTGAAACTGATGAGGTGGATCGATTATCCAAGGTTACACAGATTTACACAGAATTGTGAACAATATTTGAGAGAAATACTATTCTGAGTTTAAAATGTATGTCTTAGATTTTTCTATTAAATTCACCTTATTTATATAGTGCCAACTCAAAACATGTCATCTCAAGGCACTTTACAGTTCACTAGATCATCCAGTCAATTGATTCAAAGTTTTCAATCTAAGGAAAACCTGTTAATTGCATCGACTCATTGACTCGAATGCAAAACCTCACACTAAACATGCTTTTAGCAATAGTGGAGAGGAAAAACTCTCTCTCTCACAAACTGGTAGTTGGTTCCAGAGGAACTAAAAGATCTGCCTCCCATTCTACTATTAGAAATTCTAGGAACCACTAGTAAACCTGCAGATTGAGAGCGAAGTGCTCTGTTAGGAACATAAGGAACAATCATATCTCTTTAATAAGACGGAGCTTGGCCATTTAAGGCTTTATATGTGAGAAGGAGGATTTTAAATTCTATTCTGGATTTATATGTGAGAAGAAGGATTTTAAATTCTATTCTTGATTTAACAGGAAGACAATGAAGAGAAGCCAGGATAGGAGAGATATGATCTCTCTTTTTAATTTTCATCAGAACTCTGGCTGCAGCATTTTGGATCTTTTCTAAAAAGGTTGCAAGGTTACTGTTCAAATTGTTCTATGGAAAACTTTTGCTATGTAGTTGGAAAACTAATATTTGTATATCATTTTTAACATTTTAATCTCTCTGGAATTAGTTTACTGTCATATTTTGACACATGGAAGATGAAGACACGTATAAAGTAAAAACAGAAATAGATGCTGTGACAATTTTAAGAAATGTAGAGTAAAAAAGGGTGTTGGTGTATCCACAATTTTAAGGATAAACAACTTTTAAGCTGTAAGGGAACTATGTTTATAAGAGCTATTAGCATGTTAAAAAAAAAACTAACGATTTTTTTCTTTACCTAACAAACAGCTCCTGTATGCCAAGGAATGAGGAAGAAGTGGTTTTGATAGAGCTAAACTACTTTAAAGGAATGAGGATGTTCTAAAAACTATTTAAAAAGACAGATGTTATCAAACTGCTTTCGCAAATACTATGGAAAAAAAACAGAGCAGTATAAAGATAAAAATCTTTTTTTTTTTTTTCAGCTCCTCTATATTACAGGAGTCAAGAGTAAACACATTCTTTACTTGAAGAAGGTATGGAGCTAAACTACTTTGGCGCCGTTTGTAGCCCTTGGATACTTCCCGGTTCCATAGTAAGTCATGGGAATTCCCAGGGTGTTCAAAACAGAGTGCAGCATGTGATATTTTATGCTATAAAACGTGCAACTAAAAGTCTGCTAGTTAATGACTTGATTTGTGATAATCACATTGACTTGTTTTGCCTTACAGAAACCTGGCTGCAGCAAGAGGATTATGTGAGCATAAATGAGGCAACTCCTTCAAGCTATTTAAATTTTCACATACCCAGAAGTTCTGGGTGAGGAAGAGGAGTAGCAACAATCTTCCAGTCTGACTTACTGATTACTCCCAAAACAGTTAATACCTACAACTCTTTTGAACATTTAACCCTTAATTTCCCTCATCCAAATTTCAAGGCAAGAAAACCTCTTCTTTTTGTAACTTTGTATCGTCCACCAGGTCCTTACTCTGAATTTTTAGATGAGTTTTCAGAGTTCCTTTCTGATTTGGTATTAAATACTGACAGGGTCATCATAGTGGGAGATTTTAACATCCATGCTGACATTGAAGGCGATAGCTTAAGAGCAGCCTTTAATGCTATCTTAGACACTATTGGCTTTGTTCAAAATGTGAATAGTCCCACACATTCTCATCTTCATACCTTGGAAGAGCAGTAAATAAAAATATTTCCTCACAACCCAGTCCTCTTTGACCACTTTCTAATAACCTTCAGGATTACTTTAACGGAGTTCTCCTCCCCCAAAAGAAGGTTCAATTTTAGTAGATCTTTATCAGATAGTGCAGTTATAAATTTTAAAGAATCTGCTTCACTTTCTCTCTCCTCTGTGTCGCTGAGCAGTGCTGCAGAGTGCAAAAGCATAGCTTATTCCCCTTCACAGGTTGATGATTTTGTTGATGGGGTTGCTAGTTCTCTGCGTACTGCCTTAGACAACGCAGCTCCCTTGAAAATGAAAACAGTTAAAAATAGAAAGCTTGCTCCTTGGTTTAATGCAGAGCTGCATACTTTGAGGCAAAATGCTAGGAAACTGGAGAGAAAATATCACTCCACAGGCCTGCAGGAGTCCTTCCTAGTCTGGAAAAATGGTTTACTGCTGTATAAGAGGACCCTTTGTAAAGCAAGAGCAGCATACTTCTCCTCATTAATAGAGGAGAATAAGAATAATCCTAGATTTCTTTTTAATACAGTTGCCAAACTCACCCAGAGCCATAGCTCTGTTGAACCGTCCATTCCACCTGCTCTTAGCAGCAATGATTTTATGGGATTCTTTATAAATAAGATTGATCTTATTAAAAATAAGATCATAAGCACTCCTCTATCCGCGATTGTACCTGAGGTAGTCATGGAATCTGAACCGGGTTTAGACTGCTTTGATCCAGTTGAACTTTCTGAATTAGCAAAATTATTGTCTTCATCTAAGCCTTCAACTTGTATGTTAGATCCAGTTCCAACCAGGTTATTTAAGGAGGTATTCCCTTTGATCTCCTCCTCCATTTTAGATGTGATTAATCTATCTCTGTTACAGGGATATGTACCTAAAGCTTTTAAGGTTGCTGTAATTAAACCTCTGCTTAAGAAACCGTCTCTTGACCCAGATGACTTGGTTAATTATAGACCTATATCCAATCTTCCTTTCTTATCCAAAATTCTTGAGAAAGTAGTTGCCAAACAAGTTTGCGATCACTTACACCATAATGAACTTTTTGAAGAGTTTCAGTCTGGCTTTAGAGCTCATCATAGCACTGAAACAGCTCTGGTGAAAGTCACTAATGATATTCTCATGGCCTCAGATAATGGACTTGTATCTGTGCTCGTCCTGTTGGATCTTAGTGCTGCATTTGATACAGTTGACCATAATATTCTTTTAGAAAGACTTGAATATTTTGTTGGAATTAAAGGAACAGCACTAGACTGGTTTAAATCTTATCTATTTGATCGAATTCAGTTTGTTCATGTTAATGATAGATCTTCAACACGCTCAAAGGTTACCTGTGGAGTACCACAGGGATCAGTGCTAGGACCAATTCTCTTTACTTTATACATGCTACCAATCGGTAGAATTATTAGACAGCATGGGATTAATTTTCACTGTTATGCCGATGATACCCAGCTATATCTGTCTATAAATCCAGATGAAGCTAACCCATTACATAGATTACAGGCATGTCTTGAAGACATAAAAACCTGGATGACTCTTAACTTTCTGCTTCTGAATGCAGACAAAACAGAAGTTATAGGGCCGGATTTATCAAGATCCAATTTTGCGTGCAGTAATTTGCGCTCGCAAACTGGAATTTTGTGCGAGAGGCTGAACCATGGTTTGCGGGTGATTTAACAAGAGTGATTGCGTAACTGGTGACAGGTGCAAAACTGTTGGAGACGCCCTATTTAAATGATGGTTTTGCGCGTTTTGTGGTTTGCGGCAAAGTAGTTTGTAGTTTGTACAAACTAGTGCATTAAGAAATTTAAATCTTACAGTGACAAAAAAAACCAACAAAAAAAAAAATTATATATATATATATATATATATATATATATATATATATATATATATATATATACACTATATTGCCAAAAGTATTTGCTCACCCATCCAAATTATTGGAATCAGGTGTTCCAATCACTTCCATGGCCACAGGTGTATAAATTCAAGCACCTAGGCATGCAGACTGTTTTTACAAACATTTGTGAAAGAATGGGTCGCTCTCAGGAGCTCAGTGAATTCCAGCGTGGAACTGTGATAGGATGCCACCTGTGCAACAAATCCAGTCGTGAAATTTCCTCGCTCCTAAATATTCCACAGTCAACTGTCAGCTGTATTATAAGAAAATGGAAGTGTTTGGGAACGACAGCAACTCAGCCACGAAGTGGTAGGCCACGTAAACTGACGGAGCGGGGTCAGCGGATGCTGAAGCGCATAGTGCGAAGAGGTCGCCAACTTTCTGCAGAGTCAATCACTACAGACCTCCAAACTTCATGTGGCCTTCAGATTAGCTCAAGAACAGTGCGCAGAGAGCTTCATGGAATGGGTTTCCATGGTCGAGCAGCTGCATCCAAGCCATACATAACCAAGTGCAATGCAAAGCGTCGGATGCGGTGGTGTAAAGCACGCCGCCACTGGACTCTAGAGCAGTGGAGACGCGTTCTCTGGAGTGACGAATCGCGCTTCTCCATCTGGCAATCTGATGGACGGGTCTGGGTTTGGCGGTTGCCAGGAGAACGGTACTTGTCTGACTGCATTGTGCCAAGTGTAAAGTTTGGTGGAGGGGGGATTATGGTGTGGGGTTGTTTTTCAGGAGCTGGGCTTGGCCCCTTAGTTCCAGTGAAAGGAACTCTGAATGCTTCAGCATACCAAGACATTTTGGACAATTCCATGCTCCCAACTTTGTGGGAACAGTTTGGAGCTGGCCCCTTCCTCTTCCAACATGACTGTGCACCAGTGCACAAAGCAAGGTCCATAAAGACATGGATGACAGAGTCTGGTGTGGATGAACTTGACTGGCCTGCACAGAGTCCTGACCTCAACCCGATAGAACACCTTTGGGATGAATTAGAGCGGAGACTGAGAGCCAGGCCTTCTCGTCCAACATCAGTGTGCGACCTCACAAATGCGCTTCTGGAAGAATGGTCAAAAATTCCCATAAACACACTCCTAAACCTTGTGGACAGCCTTCCCAGAAGAGTTGAAGCTGTTCTAGCTGCAAAGGGTGGACCGACGTCATATTGAACCCTATGGATTAGGAACGGGATGTCACTTAAGCTCATATGTGAGTCAAGGCAGGTGAGCAAATACTTTTGGCAATATAGTGTATATATATAAAGAAAAAACTTTGGCAACCTTTATTCCCCAAGGTGGTATGTGGCTGAATTTCTACTTCACTGCAGTAAAAAAAAAAAAAAAGTGTTTTGTATTGGCCTGTAGAAAAATGCACATACCAAATGGCTCACAAGAAGTTACTGTGGATAAGATGACGCATCCCCGCAGCATTGGCATGTTGCTCCACAGGCGCAGGGGGAGGTCTGGTTTCTCCGTTAGGGCGTCAGGGCGACATGGCATTAGAAACGTCAGACAGCACTTCTGAAAAACTAGATTGGGAGATCCAATGTTGCAAGGAGTTTTGTGATAGCTGGTATTGCGTGGGTCCTCCTTTTGGCTGTCTCCAAATCCATTCGGAGTTCCCCCAACAGCTCCAAAATGTCAATGCTGGATAAACGATATGTTTTGATGATTGTTTCCTCGTTCATTCCAAAAATATTCACACGAAAAGAAAAAATGCGTTCTCTGCGTCTCCTTGCTTCATTTCGATGTCTCCTTCTTGCGACAATAACCGCTGCCATGTGTGCGCAATTACGCATACAGACCATTTGCACCTTCTTTTGAAACGTGTTAAATATAGAGTCACATACCGTTAGCAAAATTGCTTTCAGGTTTGATAAATCACTTTGCGAGTGCTAAATTAATATATTTACATGTTCTCCTCCCACAGGACGCACTTTTGCGTGTAAACGCCCCATATTGCATATTCATTGCAGAAAAACTACTAAATGGATAAGAGGCGCTATTTAGCACGTTTTAAAGACCAAATCCTTTTAGCACGCTGTTGATAGATCAGTTTGTACATTTTTTAGCGTGCGCAGTGAAATAGCTCACGTTTTTATACACGCAAACCTTTGATAGATCCGGCCCATAGTCTTTGGACCAGAGTCTCTGAAAAAGAAGCTGATTAGCCAGTCACTTCATTTGGATGGGATTAGACTGATTTCAGATAATAGTAAAAGTAAATAATCTTGGTGTTAATTTTGATCAGGACCTGTCATTTAAATCCCATATCAAAGAGGTTTCTAGAATTTCCTTCTTTCATCTGAGGAACATTGCAAAAATTAGAAATCTCCTGTCCAGGGGTGATGCTGAGAAACTACTCCATGCATTTGTTACTTCAAGGCTGGACTATTGTAATTCTTTACTATCAGGAAGTCCACAAACTGTAGTTAAAAGCCTTCAGCTGATCCAAAATGCTGCAGCCAGAGTTCTGATGAAAATTAAAAAGAGATATCACATCTCTCCTATCCTGGCTTCTCTTCATTGGCTTCCTGTTAAATCAAGAATGGAATTTAAAATCCTTCTTCTCACATATAAAGCCTTAAATGGCCAAGCTCCATCTTATATCAGAGATCTGATTGTTCCTTATGTCCCTAACAGAGCACTTCGCTCTCAATCTGCAGGTTTATTAGTGGTTCCTAGAATTTCTAAAAATAGAAAGGGAGGCAGATCTTTTAGTTATCAGGCTCCTCTCCTGTGGAACCAACTACCAGTTTTAGTCCGTGAGGCAGACACTCTGTCTACTTTTAAGGCTAGACTTAAAACTTTCCTTTTTGATAAATCTTATAGTTAGGGTGGCTCAGGTTATCCTGAGCTATCTCTATAGTTATGCTGCTATAGGCTTAGACTTTTGGAGGACATAGGGACCCCCATTTCATCATTCTGCTTCATTCTCTCTCTGTTCTCCTATTCTGCAGAATCTGTTTGTTCAATCTCTAACCTTCTGCTCTCTCTGCTTTTCCTCAGAGTAGCTTTGCCTCGTCTGTTCCTGTTTGGCTGTGACGTCATCCTGGAAAGAAACATCAGCTGTGCTGCTTCCATCAACACCCTTGTTTATAGATGTTGGAGATCGGCCTGTTTTCCAGTGTGGTCCTGTTTCTCTGACCGTGACTGAGTGGATGTGCTCTCTTCGTCCTCTGGCATGGGAGCTGCCTTGGAGCTCGTCTGCCTGGCTGTGTGTTTCCTGGACGGGGCCGCCTTTTACAGCTGCTTTTTGTATCTCTGCTTCTGTCTCCTTGAACCCCAGTCGGCCTCGGCAGATGGCCGCTCACACTGAGCCTGGTTCTGCTGGAGGTTTCTTCCTGTTCAAAGGGAGTTTTTCCTCTCCACTGTCGCTACAAGCATGCTTAGTGTGAGGGATTGTATTTGAGTCAATGAGTCAATGCAATCAACTGGTTTTCCTTAGATAGAAAACTTTGTATCAATTTGACTGTATGATCTGGTTGAACTGTAATGTGCCTTGAGATGACATGTGTTGTGAATTTGGCGCTATATAAATAAACTGAATTGAATTGAATTGAACAGCCTGCAGACACTGAAGCTAGGAAGACAAGTGGACTAGGGTTGGGTTAGAAGCCTCAACAAATTACTGAATTGACAACTTATCTTGAATTAAGCTGTGCTACTTTCTAAGTAAATTTTAATTAAAAGTTAAACTGCACAGGTTTCTTGTTGTACTTAGATAGAAAGTAAAATTAAGTTCATGCTTTAATGACAACAAATAACTTTTTAAAAACAACAAAAAAATATTTCTATTATAGAGCTCACTGTGTTGGCAGAGATAACCTTAAATATTGACCTGTTTGGTTTAAAAAAATATCAGTTTCTCTTTAAGATGTTGATTTTTTTCCCTGTGTTGTTTCAGCTGTAATCTTGTGAAAGTAAGGAGTGGAAATTAGAGATGTTGGATCAGTCTCAAAAAGCAGGTTTAACAAACTCGAACTCAAATCCTCAACTCTGAATTGATCTAGTGTTCTTTTTCACAACGGCAGCTCTCAGTTAGTTTAATCAACTCTAAGCAGATCCACTCAGAGTTGAACACATGCATAACAAGTATATAAAGCCATTATTAACAGAGCCCTGATTCGATTAGTCACCATAACAACAGGCAACAGGAAGTCCCAATTTCACACCACGCGAACTAGAGATTTTAGTGGAAAAATTAAAAAGAAATAAAGAATGTGTTTAAAGCTGCAGTCTGTAACTGTCATGATGGGTTCTCTAGTGAGACCCAGTTATGCAGAACACCACGGAGACGGAAACAGAAGTAAAAGGTTTAACAATGTTTATTGTCACAAGCACAGTTTAATCACTGGTTCTGGTTCTGGCCTGGTTCACTGGAGTCTGCGTGGGAGACAGTTCAGTTAGCGTTTGATTCAGACAGTTTCAGATTTGTACCTTGAGGGTTCTTGGTTAAAGCCTTGAGAGGGAAACTGTTGGGTCCGGAGATAGTTTGTTCAGCAGAGTCCGTTAACTGCTTCAGCGTCTTACTTCTTGAGAATGAGCTGACCTTGGCTTTGAGTTTCCAGCTCTTGGTCCAGAGCTGCAAGGAAAATCCAGAGAGAGACTTCAGGTTTGGCTCAGAGGGCAGGCTCGACAGGTTAAGCTCCTCCTGAGCTTCACAGGAGAAAAACAGGTTTCCTGGAAAACAGAGACAAAGGTTAGAATCCAGTCTGGATTCAAAAGTCAACAAAGGTTCTCAGAGATACTAGGCTTAGGTGCTAACCAACTGGATAAAACACTGCGGCGTTGAGGCAAGGTCTGAAGACAGCTTAAATACTGTGGATCCTCTGATGATGGGCTGAGCTTCAGCTGTGCAGGAGGCTCGGCTCAGGAGGATCCATGGCGGACTCTGCTGGAGGAAGGTGGTATTTCTCCAGCTCCCAACAGTACCCCCCCCTCAACGACCGCCCCTTGGCGGTCCGGAAGATGTCGATGGACAGGAACGCTCGTACTCCTCGATCAGTGCTGGATCGAGGATGTAAGAGCCAGGAACCCACTGACGATCCTCCGGGCCATAGCCCTGCCAGTAGACGAGGTACTGCCAGCCGCGACCTCGCCGACGGGAGTCCACGATCCGGCGGACGGTGAATGCAGGATGACCATCGACTTCCAGGGCGGGTGGAGGGGAGTCGGATGGTGGGCACAGAGGACTTGAGACTACTGGTTTCACTTGAGAGACGTGGAATGTGGGATGAATACGAAGAGACGGGGGAAGTTGAAGGCGTATGGCTGATGGGTTGATGACCTGGGAAATCTTATACGGACCAATGAATTTTGGAGAGAGTTTACGAGACATTCCCTTGAGGGGAATATCTCGAGTGGATAGCCATACCTCTTGGCCCACGGAGTACTCAGGGGCGGAACGTCTTCTGGAGTCGGCGAAACGCTTGGTAGTCTCGGAGGAACGATTGAGGGTAGTGATGGTCTCTCTCCATATGCGTTGGCAGCGTCTGATGTGCTGGTTGACTGACTGGACCGAAATCTCTCTCTCGTCTGCGGGAAAAAGTGGAGGTTGGTAACCGAGACTGACCTGAAACGGTGACTGGCCGGTGGAAGCAGATTTAAGAGAATTGTGTGCGTATTCTATCCAAGTTAGATACAGGCTCCAGTCGGTGGGATTGTTTGATGTCAGACAACGGAGGGTTGACTCTAGCTGTTGGTTCATCCTCTCAGTTTGGCCGTTGGACTGTGGGTGATAACCGGAAGTTAGAGAGAACCTACAGTCGAGAGCGGAACAGAATGCCTTCCAAACTTGTGAAATGAACTGGGGACCACGGTCTGAGAGGATCTCTTGGGGAATGCCATGAAGACGGAAGACGTGTTTCACCAGGAGCTGGGCGGTTTGAAAAGCCGTGGGAAGTTTCCTGAAAGGGATGAGATGACAGGATTTCGAGAATCGATCAACGATGGTGAAGATTGTGGACATACCTCGGGAGATGGGAAGACCAGTGACGAAGTCGATAGCTATATGGGACCATGGACGCGAGGGAACTGGAAGAGGTTGTAACAGGCCTGAGGGAGGTTGATGTGAGGCTTTATTTCTAGCACAGGTGGAACAGGCCAACACATACTCCTTGACATCTCTGTGAAGAGTTGGCCAACAGAAACGTCTTGAAATCAAAGCGACGGTTCTGCTCACCCCCGGATGAGCAGAGAACTTGGCAGCATGCATCCACTGTATTAGGCGAGATCTGACTGAAGAAGGTACATAGGTTCGGTTAGCAGGACCATTACCTGGGTCAGGTTCTGAAGCCAGGGCGGAATTAATTAGATCGGTGATCTCCCAGGTAACCACTCCAACAGTGCATGATGCGGGAAGGCCAGGTTCAGGCGTCTCGGGTTGATCAACGGAGTATAGACGAGAGAGAGAATCGGGTTTGACATTCTTGGATCCGGGTCTGTAGGAGATAATGAGATTGAAACGAGAGAAGAATATGGACCACCTTGATTGACGGGGATTGGCTTGTTTAGCTGACTGGATGTAAGCAAGGTTCTTGGGTGCTCAGCTCCCTCCAGCCAGTGTCTCCATTCCTCCAGTGCCAACTTGATGGCCAGTAGTTCTCGGTCTCCAACATCGTAGTTTTGCTCTGCGGAGGAAAGTCTTCGAGAGAAAAAGGCACAAGGATGAATCTTTTGATCAGTGTCGAGTCTTTGAGATTTGTTTGTTATGCTCTGAGAGGTCTTTAGAGTAAATGAGTATGTCATCTATGTAGACGAACACGAACACATTTAAAAAGTCTCTGAGAACGTCATTCACTAGGGCTTGGAAGCAGGCAGGAGCATTTGTTAGACCAAAAGGCATGACCAAATATTCGAACTGGCCCAAGGGGGTCTTAAAGGCTGTTTTCCACTCATCTCCGTCACGGATCCTAAGAAGATGATAAGCGTACCTCAAATCTAGTTTGGTGAAAACAGTTGCCCCTTGTACAGGTTCAAAAGCTGAGGCAAGTAGTGGAGGAGGGTACTTGTTCTTAAGGTGGTAGGTAGTACTTCTCCAGCTCCCAACAGTAACATTGAGAAGAGAGCAGACTTCGACTGAAAATTTGAAGAAAAACAGGTTTCACCCCACTCCCCCACCCTCTCTGCTTCACTCATGCCCCACCTCCAAGCTCCACCCCTCTCACAGCATCTGCGGCAGCGGCAGGTTCAGCGGTGAGAGGGAGGGGGCGGGATTCAGAGTGTGTGAGCTGTGATTGACACTCCATCAGACGCTCCTCTGGCTGTGATTGGTTGTTTTGTCTCGTCCCGAAATATTCTTTCCAGATTGCAATACAGGCAGTAGGCGGGACCAAATGAAGCAGTTTTTTTCACAGGTTACATATCACATGTACTGCTGTCTGGGCATAGGGACAGTTTTAGCCAATATGACAAAAAAGTGATTTTTAAATACTTACAGACTTCAGCTTTAAAAGACAACTGCAAAAGAGAGGAAAATGTCGAAGATTGCTGTTTGAGTTGATGCATAAGTTTATATCAATATTTACAGTATTAAACGCACTCTATCACACCCTTTGTTGTTCCATTTTTGGATCACTAAAATAGGATTCTTCTTGGTCAATATTACATTCCTAGTCATACTTCCAATAATAGAGGTTCTAAATTACAATTTTTCCAGCAGAAAAAGATTTTCAGAAAGTAAATAAGAAAATAAGTTTGATATATCTAGAAATGTTAAGCCGATATCTGAAATACTGAAATAAATCTTCATAGTCAAAATTATACAAATGATGGCGTGTAAATATAGTAACATGGAGATCCATAATTCATCCAGAATGTTTACTTATGTTCATTCTAGAAGTGAAAAATGTCATTTTGTTTGAAATGGTCATTTTGACAAGGTATTTCTTTAGTTAGCAGTAACACATATTCAGTCAAAGTAGTACATATCAAAAATGCTTGCCATAGCCTGTTGTGATCACAATAACATTACAAGTTTATTTCTTGAATGGTCGGGGATCAATGTATCTATTTAGGTAAAATCACCTGGCGGCAGGTGAAGATGAAGTCTAAAAACATTGTTCTAAAATTAGAACGACCAGCGGTGTTGTAGAGGGCCGCACTGGGTTAACGCGGTGATTTCATTGTCAGACGCTCGCTTCAAAACACTCCAAGCCGCTTCTTGTAATTGCAACCATTGATTTATTCCATTTGGTTGTCATAATCCAGATTTTACATTGACTGACACATACTGACCAGGCTAAACCATTCTATGATGCCAAAAATGAAGCGACAATATAGCACGGTCAACAGAAATTTCGACCACCACTGGCGCACCCGCTTCCTCATTCATAAGTTCAGCGCGCCAGAATGACTCCCATTCATACCTTAGTGACAATCACGCCCACCTTAGACACACCCACCACCCAGGTGTCAAAGCCGTGCTGCTGTCACATTAGTAATTTCTTATTTTGATCATATGGCTCTTACAATTAGGACCTGTTCATTTTCTCATGGTGATCCTCCTCATTTTGATTCTATCTTCCATCACAGAGTAAATAGTTAGAGGCTGTTTACAGCCGCTTTGGATGTTATCATCCCAATAAGTGGTCATAATAAACGGTTATCAGTCCCATAGAATGGCTTCAGATTGTGCCAGTTAGCCTAGTAGGTTTTTATCATGAAATGAATACTAATTCTAACCCTAAAGTTATTCCTTTTTCCCCACGTAGAATTAATCAATCTATTTATGTGTAATCTGCAAATAATTTCAGTAATTCTTCATGTACTGTAAAAATAAATACATAGGTAAAATTATCCCCATGTAGCTCATATTAAACAAAGCGAAAACAAATAAATCTCATATCCTGTCAAATGAATGGTAGAAATGACCGTGTTTAGTTTTAAAACCTAATGTATCCAACAGACCTACTGAATGATTTTTTTTTTTTTATGAACAAAACTACAACAAACATCTCCTGACTAAAGGAAATAAAACAACGTGATTGGCTCTAATGAGAGCACAGACAGAGGACACAGAGTTTACTGAAAACAACCTAATCCTGACCAGGCTTGCTGTGGGGAGAATGCTACTACAGTGACTGAAACAGAGGTTGAATAAACACCCTTTTGGAAATAGAAAACGCAAGGACTTGGTATCTTGAGTCCTTATTATAAGTCTAATCTTAGATTGTTTATAGATTTATAGATAGAGTTATTTATATAGTTTATAGATAAAGTAATACGGCATATTCACAATAAAGACATTACATGATGAGAAAATCGCCACATAAGTCGATTTTTTACCATCAGAAAGTTTGATCCTTATAGCGAAACTAATAGTCTTGCACTAGCTTCCCCAAACCCTTCCCATAATTAGATGGGAAGTTAGAAAAATTGATAATTAATTTCTTAAAAGAATTCTTGTGGCCACCAAAATGCTTCAGTGGGATGTTTTGGTTCAAATTGTTGTGTAAAAGCAATAGCCAGAATTTGGCCTAATTTGGGACATCTGGAGAGGTTTGGAGGCGCTCGTAAAACCAGAAGTAAAAAGTCCCAGTTCCCATGTGGAACTGTTATATCTAGAGGCAGAGTGCGAAATACGGGGGGGTCCGGGGGGGCTCGACCCCCCCGATTAACCCATGAGACCCCCTGAAACCCTCAAGAGCAAAATTTAAAGGGGGTCTTAAATTGTGCGCTAATGGTCACTAAAATGTTTTTAAGCTCAACATGTCCAGTAATAAAATTCAAAACTTTATTCACAAATATGTTCGGTTTTTTACCAAGTGGAGCCAGCCAATCCTGCTCGCGTATGCAAATTAGCCATGTGCTTTTCCGTAGTTAATAACAGATTGCACAAAGACAGCAGGTCTTCACTCCTGTTTATGGACCTCAACGGACCTCCTCTGGAAAAATTCGACCCAGTTTCATTTGTCAGAAACTGAATTAAAGCAGGACATGTGCGTACATGAAAGAGAGAGACAGACAAAGAGACAGAGATAGAGACAGACAGACAGTCTTTGTGCGTGTGTGTGTAAACCACAAATGACCCATGGTCAGCCATTTCTTTAAGAAAGCTTAAGGCGACGGTTGTTGTGCTTAGCAGCAAAACGTTTTACAAACTTATCTAAATCTAGTGCTTTTGCACGCTGTTTCTCAATACTGAGAACAGCCAGATTTCTCAAACGGTCATCTGCCATGGTTGAGCGCAGGTGAGGTTTTACAAGCTTTAAAGTGGAAAAGCTTCGCTCACACCCAGCAGTACTAACTGGCAAAACAATAGCAATCTTGCACAGGCGAAAAAGTAAAAAAAAAACCTCTTTAAAAGGCACCAAGAATGTCACAAACTCCGTCAGACTGGACGGGTTTACTTTGCCGTTTGCTCTGCTTCTTTCAAGAAGTCTTTTTGCCTGGTGTATCTCAGTTTTTAAGTCTTGCCAGTCAGAGCCGTATTCCTCAGCCACTAACAAAACTAATTCTTCCTTTAAAAAGTCATTGTTGGATGGGTTTAAAGCTTGTATACCCCTCATAATTTTACTGCTAGAGTTAGAAAAGCGCCTGTCCACTTCACTGATCATTGAGTCTATGATGGGAATGAATATACCTATTCTAAAGGCATCTTTGCTGTCAATGTGTGTTTGCTGTCCAAGTGTAGATGTTACAAGAGTATCATGTAGTATCCTAGATGTGTGTTTGGTTCTTTTGGATTTGACAATAGTAGAAATGTTACAACCATTGCATGTGTCAATTGCTGTACTCCACAGGTCATTAAAGCTCTCCTCTTTACGATAATCTTCCAATGTCTGTCTGAGGGTTTCAGTAAGGTCAGCTGCTTTGGTAAGGTCCACATTAGTTGACTGGAGCATCTCAGATAAAATCTTAGTTTCACATAGAACTTTTCTGAAGACTGCAAGGAGCCCTATGAAATTAAAATCCATTTGAGAACGAAGTCCTCTTGCGTCTACAGCTCTCTGTGGATTAGCCTCATCTGAAATTTCATCCAGCACTCTTATTACTGCAGGCAGCCTGTCCATAAGGTTTCTACATGCAGCATAGCGACAGGCCCATCTAGTGTCACTTAGCCTAGGAAGTTCTCGTGGTGGCACACCACTGAACATTTCTTTTTGAACATCCATCCACTTAATGTGAACATATGAGCCTGACATGAATGTGTACAGTCTTTCCAGCAAAGTGAAAAAACATGCAGCTTCTGGGACATTTTTTACACTGTCCACAATGACAAGATTCAAACAATGTGCCCTGCAGTGAACATAAAATGCATGTTTGGCAACTTCTTTAACCCTTGTTTGGACCCCAGAGCACCTGCCACTCATGACTGCAGCCCCATCATAGCCTTGGCCTACCAGATTCTCTTTGTATTCCAGTCCATACTTTTCTAGACATGAAATAATTTTCTCTGTCAAACTTACTGCATCTAAGTGCTCTAAATTCTGGTACTCAAGGAAGCTCTCCTGAACCACACCATTGTAATAATATCGTACGACCGAGATAGCTGCTCCTTTTTTTGAATGTCTTTAGTCTCATCAGCTAAAATAGAAAAGTGCACACTTTCTTTAACCTCTTTTATAATTTCCTCTCTCACCATTTCTGCTAAACACTCCAAAATCTCATTTTGTGTGCTTTTGCTTGTGTATTTAGCGTTTCTGGGACCCTGACACAGCCGCTTTTTCACTAAGGCATCATGTTTACTCACAAGATATAAAATCTCAAGGAAATTTCCTCTGTTTTTTGAGTTTTCTGATTCATCATGGCCACGTTGGGAAATATTCTGAGTGGCTGTCAACAGCAAGGTTTCAGCTAAAGTTTTGATGTACTTTTGATTTTCGATTACTTGTTTCTGATTTTCATCTCCCATCATTCCCAAGACAGTTGTGTTTTTCTTGGCCATTCTTTTAAACTCACTCCATGCAATCATTGCATTCACATGTGTGTCTGCTCTGGAATGTACACTAAACCCACTGTCTTTGGAAGTGGCCTTCTTCGAGTTAGAATAGCCATTTTCTGAAGTGAATACACTGTTTTTCAAATGTGCAAAATGTCTGCATGCAAAGCAGAATGCTGCATCTTTAGACATGGAATATTCAAGCCATGGCCAAGAACTGTACCACTCCCTGTGGAAGCTTCTTTTTGCGGCTCCATGTTGTGTCTTTAGAAATGTCTTTAAATCAGGCTGCACTGCTGCATCACCTTTGCATTTTGATATATCTTAAAAAACAAAGAGTGCCAAATATGATTATCTAATGCAATTGAACAGTACATGGACATAGCTAATGCATATGTGGCATTACATATACTGTATTATCCCTCTGTATGGCAATTTATATAGAAGAAGAATAAAAACATACCATGTGGTCCAGGGAGAATTTCAGGTCTACCCTCTTCCTCTCTGTCATCTTCCTCCTCCTCCTGATCATTCCCTGCGTCTGTTCCTCTCTCTGAATCTGGAGCCTCCTCTTCATCTCTCACTGATTCTTCTTTTTCCTCAGCTCCTGCACTTATTTCCTCATTTCCTTCACTCATTTCTGTGTCTCCTTCATGTATTTCCTCTTCTTCGTCACTTATTTCTGTGTCTCCTTTAGTCTTTTCCTGCACTGACCCTCCAGGGCTCTCCAGCTGCTCTGCCTTCTCCCTCATTTCCCTTGCGCTCTTCCTCTTGTGTACTTGTTAGGCCCGAGCAGCTAAGCGCTGCGAAGGCCTATTGTATCTGTAATGTTTATTATTATTATTATTAGGCCCGAGCAGCAAAGCGGCTGCGAAGGCCTATTGTATTTCGAAAGTTTCTTATTAGGCCCGAGCAGCAAAGCGCTGCGAAGGCCTATTGTATTTCGAAAGTTTCTTATTATTATTATTATTATTATTATTATTATTATTTTTCTTTTCTCACTTCAAACGCATTTTACGGGGACTTCGCATATTCAAAAACTCAGGAAAACGTGGCAGTAAATTGTCCCCCGCGTGAAATAGCCGGTCTATAATGGAATCCAAAATGGCCGCCCCCAAATTACGCCACAGCGCCCCCTAACGTGAGTTGGGGGAAACTGTAAGTCCCAGAGATTTGAACTTTGGCACACAGGTAGATCACCTCAAATCATGAAAAAAAGTCTCTTGGAGGTATGCCCTAAAACCCACAGGAAGTCAGCCATTTTGGGTCAAAGTGCGATTTTTGGCCATTTTTCATTTTCGCTCATGTCGAACTTTAACGAACTCCTCCTAGGGATAATGAGCTATCGGCTTCAAACTCGGTCATTATGCAGTTAAGGCATTGGAGATTAAAAGTTATCAAAGGTTTTCGTTTTTGAGCATGTTTAAGGGGTCCCCAGGGGCCCCAAAGTTAGGGCACTTTTGAAGAATTTCAAAGTGGAATAACTTTTACAAAAAAAGTTCAAATCAAACCAAGTTTGGCAGTAAGGAGCCCCTTTGGGTGCTTGACCATACTGAATGGTCAAATGATGACATCATCTAAGCCCCGCCCCCTAAGGGAAGAAAGTCACTTTTTTCACTTGGGAGGGTCCCTTTCAGTCATATTAAACACCAGCACCTTGAAACTTTGTCAGATGATAGAAAACATGTTGGTCTAACTTCGTTTAAAGCACAAAGATTTTGAGTTAAATGGTGTTGCTATGGTGACCCGGCAAAGTCAGGTGTTTCGCTGTGATCATACTTTTGGCTCTCATCTCCTCATAGATCCTTCAATCTGCACCAAAGTCACTAGGATGGAACTTGGTCCAAGCCCACACAAGAATCTAGGCCAATAATCGATGGGCGTGGCTTACTTTCTATACAGCGCCCCCTAGAAAAACTAAAACGACCAGCCCCAAGCCATGCAATGACTTAGGATTATGAAAGTTGGCACACATGTTAAACACCCCAGGACCTACAAAAAAGCCTCTTGGACCCATGGTCTAAACCCCACAGGAAGTCGGCCATTTTTGATTGAAGTTCAAATTTTCACCGTAATTTTGCACTTTATAGCCTCTATATTTGAACGAACTCCTCCTACAGCTTTTGAGTCACAGGCTTCAAACTAACTCCAACTTGACTTGAGGCATTGGGGATCAAAAGTTATCAAAGGAATTTTTCTACATCAAAGCATGTGGGCGTGGCCAGGCGTCAAACTTGGTCATTAGGCAGGGAAACAAAGGGTAAGCCCCGTGCCATGTTATGACTGAGAGTTCTGAAACTTGGACCACTTATGTAACCCCTCAGGACCTACAAAAAAGTCTCTTGGGGCCATGGTCCAAATCACACAGGAAGTCGGCCATTTTGAATCAAAGAAATCCCTTTGCTTTCTTACCTTTGTGACCTATTTGAGCGAACTCCTCCTAGAGCTTTTGAGTTACACACTTTATATTCACCGTATAATGACTTGAGACATTGGGGATCAAAAGTTATCAAAGGAATTTTTCTAAATCAAAGCATGTGGGCGTGGCCAAGCGCCAAACTTGGTCATTAGGCAGGGAAACAAAGGGTAAGCCCTGTGCCATGTTATGACTGAGAGTTCTGAAACTTGGACCACTTATGTAACCCCTCAGGACCTACAAAAAAGTCTCTTGGGCCCATGGTCTAAACCTCTCATGAAGTCGGCCATTTTGAATCAAACGTCACCCTTATGAAAATAGAATCACTATGTTAAAATATTTCTAAAAAATCAGTCGTTTTCCCAAAAGAGCTAGGACTTTTGGAATATATTCCTCTAATAGCTACTTGTTTGACAGTAAACACAGCATAGCTCTTCTTAAAAGTCCGTCACTCTAATTTTTCAAAAGTTTGTGTTAACAGGAAATTGTTGTATCGCAAAAAGTTTTATAGCAATCCTAGCCAAATCTGGAACAGTTATTTATCCTTTGATTATAGAAAAGACTGCCAAGTTTGGCGTAAATCTATGCATGTTTGAGCATCTTATGAGGTTTTCAACTGCCGCAGTATAAGGCATTCACGTTTAAAGATTTTTCTTTCTTTAAATTATTTAATAAATCATCTAAAAAAAATCTAGGACATGCGAGATGTGTTCCTTGACATTTGCGATTTTTTTCGGGATTTTATTGCAAACTATGGATTTTTAATGATTTTTTTTGTTTTGAGTAGGGTGTATTACCGCTAACCGTGGATTTTGGCGGTGGTGTTTCTCCATCTTTTGAACATATACTTTTGACCCACCACCTGAGATGGCCGCAGCATCTATCTCACAGATGAGATTCATCCCAGATATTATATTTTATCCCTAGTTTAACCCTTCCTGACCAAAGCTGTGGTTGTCTCAGCAGGCCCAGAGGTAAAGCGTGGAACCCATTTTGCTGGGTCGGGAGGAGCAAGAAGGAGGCGGTCGCTTGGTTCCCGCGGTCGCAGCATACCAGGCGGTGCGAGCTGCGAGGGCCGCCCAATGCCACTTGTGGCTTTAATTAGGCCCGAGCAGCTAAGCGCTGCGAAGGCCTATTGTATCTGTAATGTTTATTATTATTATTATTATTATTATTATTATTATTCTTATTTTTCTCCCCCTAAAACAAACGGCTTTTTGGCGGCTTTAACATGTTCAAAAAGTCACCAAACTTGGCAGTAAATTGTCCCCCTAGTGAAATTTACGTATTATAATGGAATTCAAAATGGGCGTGGCCAAATGGCTCTACAGCGCCCCCTGATGTGAGTTGGGGAAAACCGTAAGTCACAGAGATTTGAGATTTGGCAGGTACATAGATATCACCAAATCATGAAAAAAGTTACATTGTGGGTATGCTCTAAAACCTACAGGAAGTCGGCCATTTTGGGTCAAAGGCTGATTTTTGGCAATTTTTCAATTTTGTTGACGTCGAACTTTCGCGAACTCGTCCTAGGGACGGTGAGCCATCGGCTTCAAACTTGGCATGTATGCAGATAAGGCATGTGAGATCTAAACTTATTATTTTTTTGAGTTTTCCAGCATTTTAAAGGGGTGTGGCCACGCCTCGAAGTTGGCGTACTCGCCAACATTTTCAAAATGCAATTACTTTTTCATATGAAACTGAAATGACACCAAACTTGGTAGTATTAATCCTCTCTGGGTTCCCAACAAAACTGTATATTACAATTTTGGCATGATTGAAGCCACGCCCCCTGAGAACCGGAAGTCACGTTTTTTTCTTGGAATGGTCCCTCTCTGTCCTACTTGACCTCATCAACCTAAAACTTTGTCAGCAGACAGACAACATGTTGTCCTAACTTCGTTTAAGGCACAGAGAGCTTTCGTCAAATGGTGTTGCTGTGGCGCCATGGCGAAGTGAGGCGTTTCGCCATGAAAATACGATTGGCTCTCATTTCCTGATTTATAATCAGATCTGCACCAAAATCACAAGAGATGATCCCAGTCCAACTCCAAACAGGAATCCAGAGCAATATTTTGTGGGCGGGGCTTAATTTCATTACAGCGCCCCCTAGAAATAACAACCTTAAAACCACCAGCCCCAAGCCGTTTTTAGTCCAGGAATGTTGAAACTTTGAACACATTTGCATCTCATCAGGCCCTAACTAAAAGCCTCTTGAAGACATGGTCTAAACCCCACCGGAAGTCGGCCATTTTGAATTACATTTTACCCTGTTGTGAAATCACAGACCTCTTTTCAAAAAATTGTATAAAATCAGCCTTTTATCCAAATGAGCTAAAACTTTCAAAATACGTTCTTTACAAAGCCTGCTATAAGCTGGTTACAACAGTAAAGCGCTTCTTTAAAGTCCGTCACTCTGATTTTTCAAAAGTTTGCGTTCTCGCCTAATAGTTGGTCAAGTGGACAGATAATGCCAGGAAATAATTCAGCCCCTAGCCATGCTCGTTCCTAGGATAATAAAACTGGGCACACATCTGTATGAGCTCTCCACCTACAAAATGTTTCATTGGAGCCATGGTCTAAACCTCTCATGAAGTCGGCCATTTTGAATCAAACGGCACCCTTATGAAAATAGAATCACTATGTTAAAATATTTCTAAAAAATCAGTCGTTTTCCCAAAAGAGCTAGGACTTTTGGAATATATTCCTCTAATCGCTACTTGTTTGATGGTAAACACAGCATAGCTCTTCTTAAAAGTCCGTCACTCTGATTTTTCACAAGTTTGTGTTAACAGGAAATTGTTGTATCTCAAAAAGTTTTATAGCAATCCTAGCCAAATTTGGTACAGTTATTTATCCTTTGATTATAGAAAAGACTGCCAAGTTTGGCGTGAATCTATGCATGTTTGAGCATCTTATGGGGTTTTCAACTGCCGCAGTATATGGCATTCAAGTTTAAAGATTTTTCTTTCTTTAAATTATTTAATAAATCATCTAAAAAAATCTAGGACATGCAAGATGTGTTCCTTGACATTTGCGATTTTTTTCGGGATTTTATTGCAAACTATGGATTTTTAATGATTTTTTTTGTTTTGAGTAGAGTCGGCCATTTTGAATTACATTTCACCCTGTTGTGAAATCACTGACCTCTTTTCAAAAAATTCTATAAAATCAGCCTTTTATCCAAATGAGCTAATACTTTCAAAATACCTTCTTTACAAAGCCTGCTGTAAGCTGGTTACAATAGCAAAGCGCTTCTTTAAAGTCTGTCACTCTGATTTTTCAAAAGTTTGTGTTAACAGGAAATTGTTGTATCGCAAAAAGTTTTATAGCAATCCTAGCCAAATTTGGAACATTTATTTATCCTTTGATTATAGAAAAGACTGCCAAGTTTGGCGTAAATCTATGCATGTTTGAGCATCTTATGAGGTTTTCAACTGCCGCAGTATAAGGCATTCACGTTTAAAGATTTTTCTTTCTTTAAATTATTTAATAAATCATCTAAAAAAAATCTAGGACATGCAAGATGTGTTCCTTGACATTTGCGATTTTTTTCGGGATTTTATTGCAAACTATGGATTTTTAATGATTTTTTTGTTTTGAGTAGAGTCGGCCATTTTGAATTACATTTCGACCTGTTGTGAAATCACTGACCTCTTTTCAAAAAATTTTATAAAATCAGCCTTTTATCCAAATGAGCTAATACTTTCAAAATACGTTCTTTACAAAGCCTGCTGTAAGCTGGTTACAATAGCAAAGCGCTTCTTTAAAGTCTGTCACTCTGATTTTTCAAAAGTTTGTGTTAACAGGAAATTGTTGTATCGCAAAAAGTTTTATAGCAATCCTAGCCAAATTTGGAACAGTTATTTATCCTTTGATTATAGAAAAGACTGCCAAGTTTGGCGTAAATCTATGCATGTTTGAGCATCTTATGAGGTTTTCAACTGCAGCAGTATAAGGCATTCACGTTTAAAGATTTTTCTTTCTTTAAATTATTTAATAAAATCATCTAAAAAAAATCTAGGACATGCGAGATGTGTTCCTTGACATTTGCGATTTTTTTCGGGATTTTATTGCAAACTATGGATTTTTAATGATTTTTTTTTTTTGTTTTGAGTAGGGTGTAGTACCGCCTTGGATTTTGGCGGTGCTGTTACTCCATCTTTTGAATATATACTTTTGACACATTAACTGAGATGGCCACAGCATCTATCTGACAGATGAGATTCATCCCCAGATATTAACTTTTATCCCTAGTTTAACCCTTTCCTGACCAACGCTGTGGTTGTCTCCGGCTGGTCCAGAGGTGAAGCGTGAAGCTTTTTCCGCTGGCTGGGAAGGTGCAAGGGGGCGGCGGTCGCTTGGCTCCCGCGGTCGCAATAGGCCGAGCGGCGCTGAGCTGCGAGGGCCGTCAATACCGCTCGCGGTTTTAATTCTTCTTATTTTTCTCCCCCTAAAACAAACGGCTTTTTGGCGGCTTTAACATGTTCAAAAAGTCACCAAACTTGGCAGTAAATTGTCCCCCTAGTGAAATTTACGTATTATAATGGAATTCAAAATGGGCGTGGCCAAATGGCTCTACAGCGCCCCCTGATGTGAGTTGGGGAAAACCGTAAGTCACAGAGATTTGAGATTTGGCAGGTACATAGATATCACCAAATCATGAAAAAAGTTACATTGTGGGTATGCTCTAAAACCTACAGAAAGTCGGCCATTTTGGGTCAAAGGCTGATTTTTGGCAATTTTTCAATTTTGTTGACGTCGAACTTTCGCGAACTCGTCCTAGGGACGGTGAGCCATCGGCTTCAAACTTGGCATGTATGCAGATAAGGCATGTGAGATCTAAACTTATTATTTTTTTGAGTTTTCCAGCATTTTAAAGGGGTGTGGCCACGCCTCGAAGTTGGCGTACTCGCCAACATTTTCAAAATGCAATTACTTTTTCATATGAAACTGAAATGACACCAAACTTGGTAGTATTAATCCTCTCTGGGTTCCCAACAAAACTGTATATTACAATTTTGGCATGATTGAAGCCACGCCCCCTGAGAACCGGAAGTCACGTTTTTTTCTTGGAATGGTCCCTCTCTGTCCTACTTGACCTCATCAACCTAAAACTTTGTCAGCAGACAGACAACATGTTGTCCTAACTTCGTTTAAGGCACAGAGAGCTTTAGTCAAATGGTGTTGCTGTGGCGCCATGGCGAAGTGAGGCGTTTCGCCATGAAAATACGATTGGCTCTCATTTCCTGATTTATAATCAGATCTGCACCAAAATCACAAGAGATGATCCTAGTCCAACTCCAAACAGGAATCCAGAGCAATATTTTGTGGGCGGGGCTTAATTTCATTACAGCGCCCCCTAGAAATAACAACCTTAAAACCACCAGCCCCAAGCCGTTTTTAGTCCAGGAATGTTGAAACTTTGAACACATTTGCATCTCATCAGGCCCTAACTAAAAGCCTCTTGAAGACATGGTCTAAACCCCACCGGAAGTCGGCCATTTTGAATTACATTTTACCCTGTTGTGAAATCACAGACCTCTTTTCAAAAAATTGTATAAAATCAGCCTTTTATCCAAATGAGCTAAAACTTTCAAAATACGTTCTTTACAAAGCCTGCTATAAGCTGGTTACAACAGTAAAGCGCTTCTTTAAAGTCCGTCACTCTGATTTTTCAAAAGTTTGCGTTCTCGCCTAATAGTTGGTCAAGTGGACAGATAATGCCAGGAAATAATTCAGCCCCTAGCCATGCTCGTCCCTAGGATAATAAAACTGGGCACACATCTGTATGAGCTCTCCACCTACAAAATGTTTCATTGGAGCCATGGTCTAAACCTCTCATGAAGTCGGCCATTTTGAATCAAACGGCACCCTTATGAAAATAGAATCACTATGTTAAAATATTTCTAAAAAATCAGTCGTTTTCCCAAAAGAGCTAGGACTTTTGGAATATATTCCTCTAATCGCTACTTGTTTGATGGTAAACACAGCATAGCTCTTCTTAAAAGTCCGTCACTCTGATTTTTCACAAGTTTGTGTTAACAGGAAATTGTTGTATCTCAAAAAGTTTTATAGCAATCCTAGCCAAATTTGGTACAGTTATTTATCCTTTGATTATAGAAAAGACTGCCAAGTTTGGCGTGAATCTATGCATGTTTGAGCATCTTATGGGGTTTTCAACTGCCGCAGTATATGGCATTCAAGTTTAAAGATTTTTCTTTCTTTAAATTATTTAATAAATCACCTAAAAAAAATCTAGGACATGCAAGATGTGTTCCTTGACATTTGAGATTTTTTTCGGGATTTTATTGCAAACTATGGATTTTTAATGATTTTTTTGTTTTGAGTAGAGTCGGCCATTTTGAATTACATTTCGACCTGTTGTGAAATCACTGACCTCTTTTCAAAAAATTTTATAAAATCAGCCTTTTATCCAAATGAGCTAATACTTTCAAAATACGTTCTTTACAAAGCCTGCTGTAAGCTGGTTACAATAGCAAAGCGCTTCTTTAAAGTCTGTCACTCTGATTTTTCAAAAGTTTGTGTTAACAGGAAATTGTTGTATCGCAAAAAGTTTTATAGCAATCCTAGCCAAATTTGGAACAGTTATTTATCCTTTGATTATAGAAAAGACTGCCAAGTTTGGCGTAAATCTATGCATGTTTGAGCATCTTATGAGGTTTTCAACTGCCGCAGTATAAGGCATTCACGTTTAAAGATTTTTCTTTCTTTAAATTATTTAATAAAATCATCTAAAAAAAATCTAGGACATGCGAGATGTGTTCCTTGACATTTGCGATTTTTTTCGGGATTTTATTGCAAACTATGGATTTTTAATGATTTTTTGTTTTTGTTTTGAGTAGGGTGTAGTACCGCCTTGGATTTTGGCGGTGCTGTTACTCCATCTTTTGAATATATACTTTTGACACATTAACTGAGATGGCCACAGCATCTATCTGACAGATGAGATTCATCCCCAGATATTAACTTTTATCCCTAGTTTAACCCTTTCCTGACCAACGCTGTGGTTGTCTCCGGCTGGTCCAGAGGTGAAGCGTGAAGCTTTTTCCGCTGGCTGGGAAGGTGCAAGGGGGCGGCGGTCGCTTGGCTCCCGCGGTCGCAATAGGCCGAGCGGCGCTGAGCTGCGAGGGCCGTCAATACCGCTCGCGGTTTTAATTAGGCCCGAGCAGCAAAGCGCTGCGAAGGCCTATTGTATTTCGAAAGTTTCTTATTATTATTATTATTATTATTATTATTATTATTATTATTATTATTATTATTATTTTTCTTTTCTCACTTCAAACGCATTTTACGGGGACTTCGCATATTCAAAAACTCAGGAAAACGTGGCAGTAAATTGTCCCCCGCGTGAAATAGCCGGTCTATAATGGAATCCAAAATGGCCGCCCCCAAATTACGCCACAGCGCCCCCTAACGTGAGTTGGGGGAAACTGTAAGTCCCAGAGATTTGAACTTTGGCACACAGGTAGATCACCTCAAATCATGAAAAAAAGTCTCTTGGAGGTATGCCCTAAAACCCACAGGAAGTCAGCCATTTTGGGTCAAAGTGCGATTTTTGGCCATTTTTCATTTTCGCTCATGTCGAACTTTAACGAACTCCTCCTAGGGATAATGAGCTATCGGCTTCAAACTCGGTCATTATGCAGTTAAGGCATTGGAGATTAAAAGTTATCAAAGGTTTTCGTTTTTGAGCATGTTTAAGGGGTCCCCAGGGGCCCCAAAGTTAGGGCACTTTTGAAGAATTTCAAAGTGGAATAACTTTTACAAAAAAAGTTCAAATCAAACCAAGTTAGGCAGTAAGGAGCCCCTTTGGGTGCTTGACCATACTGGATGGTCAAATGATGACATCATCTAAGCCCCGCCCCCTAAGGGAAGAAAGTCACTTTTTTCACTTGGGAGGGTCCCTTTCAGTCATATTAAACACCAGCACCTTGAAACTTTGTCAGATGATAGAAAACATGTTGGTCTAACTTCGTTTAAAGCACAAAGATTTTGAGTTAAATGGTGTTGCTATGGTGACCCGGCAAAGTCAGGTGTTTCGCCGTGATCATACTTTTGGCTCTCATCTCCTCATAGATCCTTCAATCTGCACCAAAGTCACTAGGATGGAACTTGGTCCAAGCCCACACAAGAATCTAGGCCAATAATCGATGGGCGTGGCTTACTTTCTATACAGCGCCCCCTAGAAAAACTAAAACGACCAGCCCCAAGCCATGCAATGACTTAGGATTATGAAAGTTGGCACACATGTTAAACACCCCAGGACCTACAAAAAAGCCTCTTGGACCCATGGTCTAAACCCCACAGGAAGTCGGCCATTTTTGATTGAAGTTCAAATTTTCACCGTAATTTTGCACTTTATAGCCTCTATATTTGAACGAACTCCTCCTACAGCTTTTGAGTCACAGGCTTCAAACTAACTCCAACTTGACTTGAGGCATTGGGGATCAAAAGTTATCAAAGGAATTTTTCTACATCAAAGCATGTGGGCGTGGCCAGGCGTCAAACTTGGTCATTAGGCAGGGAAACAAAGGGTAAGCCCCGTGCCATGTTATGACTGAGAGTTCTGAAACTTGGACCACTTATGTAACCCCTCAGGACCTACAAAAAAGTCTCTTGGGGCCATGGTCCAAATCACACAGGAAGTCGGCCATTTTGAATCAAAGAAATCCCTTTGCTTTCTTACCTTTGTGACCTATTTGAGCGAACTCCTCCTAGAGCTTTTGAGTTACACACTTTATATTCACCGTATAATGACTTGAGACATTGGGGATCAAAAGTTATCAAAGGAATTTTTCTAAATCAAAGCATGTGGGCGTGGCCAAGCGCCAAACTTGGTCATTAGGCAGGGAAACAAAGGGTAAGCCCCGTGCCATGTTATGACTGAGAGTTCTGAAACTTGGACCACTTATGTAACCCCTCAGGACCTACAAAAAAGTCTCTTGGGCCCATGGTCTAAACCTCTCATGAAGTCGGCCATTTTGAATCAAACGTCACCCTTATGAAAATAGAATCACTATGTTAAAATATTTCTAAAAAATCAGTCGTTTTCCCAAAAACGCTAGGACTTTTGGAATATATTCCTCTAATAGCTACTTGTATGACGGTAAACACAGCATAGCTCTTCTTAAAAGTCCGTCACTCTAATTTTTCAAAAGTTTGTGTTAACAGGAAATTGTTGTATTTCAAAAAGTTTTAAAGCAATCGTAGCCAAATTTGGAATAGTTATTTATCCTTTGATTATAGAAAAGACTGCCAAGTTTGGCATGAATCTATGCATGTTTGAGCATCTTATGGGGTTTTCAACTGCCGCAGTATATGGCATTCAAGTTTAAAGATTTTTCTTTCTTTAAATTATTTCATAAATCATCTAAAAAAAATCTAGGACATGCAAGATGTGTTCCTTGACATTTGCGATTTTTTTCGGGATTTTATTGCAAACTATGGATTTTTTATGATTTTTTTTGTTTTGAGTAGAGTCGGCCATTTTGAATTACATTTCACCCTGTTGTGAAATCACGGACCTCTTTTCAAAAAATTGTATAAAATCAGCCTTTTATCCAAATGAGCTAAAACTTTCAAAATACGTTCTTTACAAAGCCTGCTGTAAGCTGGTTACAATAGGAAAGCGCTTCTTTAAAGTCCGTCACTCTGATTTCTCAAAGGTTTGTGTTAACAGGAAATTGTTGTATCTCAAAAAGTTTTATAGCAATCCTAGCCAAATTTGGAACATTTATTTATCCTTTGATTATAGAAAAGACTGCCAAGTTTGGCGTGAATCTATGCATGTTTGAGCATCTTATGGGGTTTTCAACTGCCGCACTATAAGGCATTCACGTTTAAAGATTTTTCTTTCTTTAAATTATTTAATAAATCATCTAAAAAAAATCTAGGACATGCGAGATGTGTTCCTTGACATTTGCGATTTTTTTCTGGATTTTATTTCAAAATATGGATTTTTTATGATTTTTTTTGTTTTGAGTAGAGTCGGCCATTTTGAATTACATTTCACCCTGTTGTGAAATCACGGACCTCTTTTCAAAAAATTGTATAAAATCAGTCTTTTATCCAAATGAGCTAATACTTTCAAAATACGTTCTTTCCAAAGCCTGCTGTAAGCTGGTTACAATAGCAAAGCGCTTTTTTAAAGTCTGTCACTCCTATTTTTCAAAAGTTTGTGTTAACAGGAAATTGTTATATCGCAAAAAGTTTTATAGCAATCCTAGCCAAATTTGGAACAGTTATTTATCCTTTGATTATAGAAAAGACTGCCAAGTTTGGCGTGAATCTATGCATGTTTGAGCATCTTATGGGGTTTTCAACTGCCGCAGTATATGGCATTCAAGTTTAAAGATTTTTCTTTCTTTAAATTATTTAATAAATCATCTAAAAAAAATCTAGGACATGCAAGATGTGTTCCTTGACATTTGTGATTTTTTTCGGGATTTTATTGCAAACTATGGATTTTTAATGATTTTTTTTGTTTTGAGTAGAGTCGGCCATTTTGAATTACATTTTACCCTGTTGTAAAATCACGGACCTCTTTTCAAAAAATTGTATAAAATCAGCCTTTTATCCAAATGAGCTAAAACTTTCAAAATACGTTCTTTACAAAGCCTGCTGTAAGCTGGTTACAATAGGAAAGCGCTTCTTTAAAGTCCGTCACTCTGATTTCTCAAAAGTTTGTGTTAACAGGAAATTGTTGTATCTCAAAAAGTTTTATAGCAATCCTAGCCAAATTTGGAACATTCATTTATCCTTTGATTATAGAAAAGACTGCCAAGTTTGGCCTACATCTATGCATGTTTGAGCATCTTATGGGGTTTTCAACTGCCGCAGTATAAGGCATTCACGTTTAAAGATTTTTCTTTCTTTAAATTATTTAATAAATCATCTAAAAAAAATCTAGGACATGCGAGATGTGTTCCTTGACATTTGCGATTTTTTTCTGGATTTTATTTCAAAATATGGATTTTTTATGATTTTTTTTGTTTTGAGTAGAGTCGGCCATTTTGAATTACATTTCACCCTGTTGTGAAATCACGGACCTCTTTTCAAAAAATTGTATAAAATCAGCCTTTTATCCAAATGAGCTAATACTTTCAAAATACGTTCTTTACAAAGCCTGCTGTAAGCTGGTTACAATAGCAAAGCGCTTCTTTGAAGTCTGTCACTCTGATTTTTCAAAAGTTTGTGTTAACAGGAAATTGTTGTATCGCAAAAAGTTTTATAGCAATCCTAGCCAAATTTGGAACAGTTATTTATCCTTTGATTATAGAAAAGACTGCCAAGTTTGGCGTAAATCTATGCATGTTTGAGCATCTTATGAGGTTTTCAACTGCCGCAGTATAAGGCATTCACGTTTAAAGATTTTTCTTTCTTTAAATTATTTAATAAATCATCTAAAAAAAATCTAGGACATGCGAGATGTGTTCCTTGACATTTGCGATTTTTTTCGGGATTTTATTGCAAACTATGGATTTTTAATGATTTTTTTTGTTTTGAGTAGGGTGTATTACCGCTAACCGTGGATTTTGGCGGTGGTGTTTCTCCATCTTTTGAACATATACTTTTGACCCACCACCTGAGATGGCCGCAGCATCTATCTCACAGATGAGATTCATCCCAGATATTATATTTTATCCCTAGTTTAACCCTTCCTGACCAAAGCTGTGGTTGTCTCAGCAGGCCCAGAGGTAAAGCGTGGAACCCATTTTGCTGGGTCGGGAGGAGCAAGAAGGAGGCGGTCGCTTGGTTCCCGCGGTCGCAGCATACCAGGCGGTGCGAGCTGCGAGGGCCGCCCAATGCCACTTGTGGCTTTAATTCTTCTTATTTTTCTCCCCCTAAAACAAACGGCTTTTTGGCGGCTTTAACATGTTCAAAAAGTCACCAAACTTGGCAGTAAATTGTCCCCCTAGTGAAATTTACGTATTATAATGGAATTCAAAATGGGCGTGGCCAAATGGCTCTACAGCGCCCCCTGATGTGAGTTGGGGAAAACCGTAAGTCACAGAGATTTGAGATTTGGCAGGTACATAGATATCACCAAATCATGAAAAAAGTTACATTGTGGGTATGCTCTAAAACCTACAGAAAGTCGGCCATTTTGGGTCAAAGGCTGATTTTTGGCAATTTTTCAATTTTGTTGACGTCGAACTTTCGCGAACTCGTCCTAGGGACGGTGAGCCATCGGCTTCAAACTTGGCATGTATGCAGATAAGGCATGTGAGATCTAAACTTATTATTTTTTTGAGTTTTCCAGCATTTTAAAGGGGTGTGGCCACGCCTCGAAGTTGGCGTACTCGCCAACATTTTCAAAATGCAATTACTTTTTCATATGAAACTGAAATGACACCAAACTTGGTAGTATTAATCCTCTCTGGGTTCCCAACAAAACTGTATATTACAATTTTGGCATGAATGAAGCCACGCCCCCTGAGAACCGGAAGTCACGTTTTTTTCTTGGAATGGTCCCTCTCTGTCCTACTTGACCTCATCAACCTAAAACTTTGTCAGCAGACAGACAACATGTTGTCCTAACTTCGTTTAAGGCACAGAGAGCTTTAGTCAAATGGTGTTGCTGTGGCGCCATGGCGAAGTGAGGCGTTTCGCCATGAAAATACGATTGGCTCTCATTTCCTGATTTATAATCAGATCTGCACCAAAATCACAAGAGATGATCCTAGTCCAACTCCAAACAGGAATCCAGAGCAATATTTTGTGGGCGGGGCTTAATTTCATTACAGCGCCCCCTAGAAATAACAACCTTAAAACCACCAGCCCCAAGCCGTTTTTAGTCCAGGAATGTTGAAACTTTGAACACATTTGCATCTCATCAGGCCCTAACTAAAAGCCTCTTGAAGACATGGTCTAAACCCCACCGGAAGTCGGCCATTTTGAATTACATTTTACCCTGTTGTGAAATCACAGACCTCTTTTCAAAAAATTGTATAAAATCAGCCTTTTATCCAAATGAGCTAAAACTTTCAAAATACGTTCTTTACAAAGCCTGCTGTAAGCTGGTTACAACAGTAAAGCGCTTCTTTAAAGTCCGTCACTCTGATTTTTCAAAAGTTTGCGTTCTCGCCTAATAGTTGGTCAAGTGGACAGATAATGCCAGGAAATAATTCAGCCCCTAGCCATGCTCGTCCCTAGGATAATAAAACTGGGCACACATCTGTATGAGCTCTCCACCTACAAAATGTTTCATTGGAGCCATGGTCTAAACCTCTCATGAAGTCGGCCATTTTGAATCAAACGGCACCCTTATGAAAATAGAATCACTATGTTAAAATATTTCTAAAAAATCAGTCGTTTTCCCAAAAGAGCTAGGACTTTTGGAATATATTCCTCTAATCGCTACTTGTTTGATGGTAAACACAGCATAGCTCTTCTTAAAAGTCCGTCACTCTGATTTTTCACAAGTTTGTGTTAACAGGAAATTGTTGTATCTCAAAAAGTTTTATAGCAATCCTAGCCAAATTTGGTACAGTTATTTATCCTTTGATTATAGAAAAGACTGCCAAGTTTGGTGTGAATCTATGCATGTTTGAGCATCTTATGGGGTTTTCAACTGCCGCAGTATATGGCATTCAAGTTTAAATATTTTTCTTTCTTTAAATTATTTAATAAATCACCTAAAAAAAATCTAGGACATGCAAGATGTGTTCCTTGACATTTGAGATTTTTTTCGGGATTTTATTGCAAACTATGGATTTTTAATGATTTTTTTGTTTTGAGTAGAGTCGGCCATTTTGAATTACATTTCGACCTGTTGTGAAATCACTGACCTCTTTTCAAAAAATTTTATAAAATCAGCCTTTTATCCAAATGAGCTAATACTTTCAAAATACGTTCTTTACAAAGCCTGCTGTAAGCTGGTTACAATAGCAAAGCGCTTCTTTAAAGTCTGTCACTCTGATTTTTCAAAAGTTTGTGTTAACAGGAAATTGTTGTATTGCAAAAAGTTTTATAGCAATCCTAGCCAAATTTGGAACATTTATTTATCCTTTGATTATAGAAAAGACTGCCAAGTTTGGCGTAAATCTATGCATGTTTGAGCATCTTATGAGGTTTTCAACTGCCGCAGTATAAGGCATTCACGTTTAAAGATTTTTCTTTCTTTAAATTATTTAATAAATCATCTAAAAAAAATCTAGGACATGCAAGATGTGTTCCTTGACATTTGCGATTTTTTTCGGGATTTTATTGCAAACTATGGATTTTTAATGATTTTTTTGTTTTGAGTAGAGTCGGCCATTTTGAATTACATTTCGACCTGTTGTGAAATCACTGACCTCTTTTCAAAAAATTTTATAAAATCAGCCTTTTATCCAAATGAGCTAATACTTTCAAAATACGTTCTTTACAAAGCCCGCTGTAAGCTGGTTACAATAGCAAAGCGCTTCTTTAAAGTCTGTCACTCAGATTTTTCAAAAGTTTGTGTTAACAGGAAGTTGTTGTATCGCAAAAAGTTTTATAGCAATCCTAGCCAAATTTGGAACAGTTATTTATCCTTTGATTATAGAAAAGACTGCCAAGTTTGGCGTAAATCTATGCATGTTTGAGCATCTTATGAGGTTTTCAACTGCCGCAGTATAAGGCATTCACGTTTAAAGATTTTTCTTTCTTTAAATTATTTAATAAAATCATCTAAAAAAAATCTAGGACATGCGAGATGTGTTCCTTGACATTTGCGATTTTTTTCGGGATTTTATTGCAAACTATGGATTTTTAATGATTTTTTTTTTTTTGTTTTGAGTAGGGTGTAGTACCGCCTTGGATTTTGGCGGTGCTGTTACTCCATCTTTTGAATATATACTTTTGACACATTAACTGAGATGGCCACAGCATCTATCTGACAGATGAGATTCATCCCCAGATATTAACTTTTATCCCTAGTTTAACCCTTTCCTGACCAACGCTGTGGTTGTCTCCGGCTGGTCCAGAGGTGAAGCGTGAAGCTTTTTCCGCTGGCTGGGAAGGTGCAAGGGGGCGGCGGTCGCTTGGCTCCCGCGGTCGCAATAGGCCGAGCGGCGCTGAGCTGCGAGGGCCGTCAATACCGCTCGCGGTTTTAATTGGAATTTTCTTTGCAAAAAAGCTGGTTATATCCCCACTTTTAGCCTTCCTTTTCATGGCTAGGCCTATGAAGTAATATTTGCATGCAAAAGTCAATATGTGAAAACCTCTGGTTATCCTTGTATTTCATTAGCCTACACTGTAGGGCCATGGAACTTATAAGTTAAGTACTACAATACCTATATATATATATATATATATATATATATATATATATATATATATATATATATATATAGGTATTGTAGTATAGCCTATATAACAAATATAAATGAGAAAGATTTATCACATTCACACACGTTATGTTTAGACTACTTAATTCTATTGTATTTGTTATTTCCCCAGTTATAACCTGGTTTCATTGCTGCGATATCTGAGAGGAATTGGATTTATAGGACTGCTCAGCTAATCAAATCAACACTGTAGCCTGCGTGTTGTAACGTAACGGCGGCATAACAGTTACCATCAGTAAATCAGTTAACGTTATGGATACAAAAAATATTTTGTATTTTTTTATTAAGCTGTTTTTTTCTTAACATTAATCAAAGGGAAGAGTGCTCTTACAAATCCCGAGGGAAGGATTTGACCAACACACTCGCTGTTTTTGCTAATCGTCTTTAGCAGATATTGACTACAAATGTAACTTTTAAGTGAAACGTGTGTTTAAACTACACCTGGTAAAAGTCACTTCACCTTCAGATGCCCTGGGACAGCTCAGTCTCTCCAGTTGGTTTGCACACTACAGAGCCACCGCGACGTTGCAGACTGTGTGTGTGTGTGTCAGACAGACTGAGCGCGAACTGCGCTCTGCACGTTTGAATCATGGGCGTAGCTAAGTATTTGAGGGACGGTGGCAAATAATACATTAAAAATAAAAAACTGAATTGCAACCTTTTGGTAAATGTATTGTTTTGAGAAGCCTGTGAACATAGTGGCATGTTGTTTTTACAGGTACAGCTTTTGGATCATCAAAGTTAGGGGGGCAGCTGGGGGGGCAAGGCTCTATATTGGGGGGTCAGCTGCCCCCCCTTGTCCCCCTGTAGATCCGCCCATGATTGTCATTATTTCAGTTGAAATTTCATTTGTTATTTTCTCTTCAAGCTAAGAATTCACATTACTATTTTGAAGTGATTACATTTTCAATACTTATTTTTCAGTTTAATATTTGAGTGTTAAAAAAATCTGCATATAAAAAGATTCAACCTTTCAAAGTTTTAACTCAATATTTTCAGCCTCCTGAGGTTCAACTGGCTCGATTTCACTGTCTTAAATTCGGCTTCTAAATTCAGTGTAAAAAGGGAAGGGTTATTTCAGGTCACAGACATTAGCAATGGATTGCGGCGTCCAACACCCAGCCAATCCCGTTACGTTTTTTTAGTCACGGGACATGACGCGTGTGGCGCTCATACGAAAGGAAAACTATGGAAGGCCGATTGGTTTAAAAACACGTGAATTTTGACACGTAAACAACACATGATTAATGCGTTGTTTGCGTTAATCACCTGTTTACGCATTGTGAACGCGTTGTCTTCACCTTTTAATCGGCCACACGTAGTTAACACATTGAGAGCACATAAAGAACGCGTCAACTACACATTGACAATGCGTCATCTACGCGTTGATTTCATGTGATTATCAGCCATTTGGGCACTTGTCCAGTTTGAGCTGGTGAGTGTGCTATTTTCCCATTGGCTGCTGAGTAGTAGGGTTAAACGACTTCCTGAAAGCATACCAGCTTCTTCCCTTACCTTCTTCTGCTTCTTGGAGTTCATATATATATATATATATATATATATATATATATTAGGGATGGAACGGTTTATGAAAACAGTCCGAAACGTTCGGTTCGACTGCCTCGGTTCGATTCGCGTGTGTTTCGTTTGGTTCATGCGCGGCTCCTTTTTCTCATAGGCGAAGCGTGTACACTCCAGAGCAGAAGGTGGCGGTACTGCAACAAGTGGTGAGTGGGAAAGAACAGTAGTTGGAAGTAGGGTGGCCAGATGTCTGGCTTTAGAGGGGACAGTCCGGATTTTCATTGCACTGTCCAGCGTCTGGGGCCGCATCCAGCCAGACTGTTGGGATCTGGAGCTGTACCACCTGTCTCCAGCAGAGTTCGCTGTGGATCCTTCTGAGCTGAGCCTTCGACACACCTGAAACCCATCTCATCATCAGGAGGATCCTCCACCATATAAGCAGCCCTCAGACCTCGCATCAACGCCGCAGTGTTTATCCAGTTTGGTTAGCACCTGAGCCTCACTTCCTCTGTGAAATCTTTGTTGCCTCTAGTCTCCTAGCTGGTAACTAATTACCTTTGTCTCTGCCTACAGGAAACCTGTTTTTGTCCTGTAAGCTCTGGATGAGCTTAACCTGTCGAGCCTGCCCTCAGAGCCAAACCTGAAGAACCTTCTCTGGATTTCCCATGCTGCTCTGGACTAAGAGCTGGAAAACCAAGGTCTGTCCTATCGTTAGATGCAAGACGCTGAAGCTGAAACTGAACTCTGCTGAATCAAACAGTCTCTGGAACCAACAGTGCCTCTCTCAAAGCCAAACCCAGATTCTTCAAGGTAGATCTCTGAAGATAACATTTCCACATTCACCAGCTACGTGGCTAACTGAACTGTCTCCCTTCCAGTTGCCTGTGAACCAGATTCCCAGAAGTGAACCAGTTCCTGACTCTTTCATTGTACCATTGTTCAATAAACATTGTTAAACTTTTACTCCAGTTTCCATCTCCGTGGTGTTCTGCATATTGGGTCTTCCTGAACCAATCATGACAGAACACTGCGGCCAAACACTAGGCCCAGCAGACCAATACCATCGTCGGTTGGAGGAACAAGATGCCCAGATTATGGGACAAACCCAAACACTACGTGAGTTACACAGAATGGTTCTGTATCAGGATCAAATCATTCAAGGCTTCGCTAACAAATTAAACAGCGCTAACGCCACGCCGCTAGCACAACCATTTCCGGGTCCAGTCCCTCCTCCGAGGTCACCAGCGGTGACGTCATCGTCAGAGTTCCGACCAAGCCTCCCTGAAAAGTTTTCAGGTAACATTAGTGACTGTAAAGGATTTTTATTTCAATGTTGATTAATCTTCAAAAATTCCCCTGGCAGTTTTCCCACCGATTATAAGAAGATATCATTTATTTTGTCTCAATTGACCGGAAGAGCCCTGGAATGGGCACAGGCTAGGTTTTCTTCCGACGAAAGCCTTAGCTGCCAGTACTCCGACTTTATCTCTGAATTTCACAAGTCTTCAACCAGGAAACATATCAAACTGTTGATTCTCGAGCTCTTTTGAAACTAAGACAAGGAAATTCTTCTGTAGCTGAATTCTCCATTAACTTCCGGGTTAAAGCCGCAGCTTCCGGTTGGAACCAATGTGCTCTTAAGACAGCATTTTTTGAGGCTCTCAATGAAAACATAAAGGATGAGCTTGCTACCCTTGACGAACCCGCCACTCTTGAGGAGTTAATTCGCCTGACAATCAGGCTGGATAATAGGATTCGAGCCAGAAATAGCTCTAAACCAAGGAATCATGGTCCTTTAAGTTCTATTTCAGCCTCTATCATTGCACCTGCCTTCTCCTCTTCCACAGAACCTTTTCCTAAGCCAAGAACTAAGATCCAATCTCTCCCGTTGCCAGTTCAGGCCTCTCATGCGGTTGAAGTGGAGGTCGAACCCATGCAGGTTGGACATACAAGGCTAACTCCAGAGGAAAGGTTAAGGCGTGTCAGGAGCAAGCTGTGCATCTACTGTGGTGAGAGTGGCCATTTCATTGCCTCATGCCCAGCTAAATCAAAAGCCGGGGCCCGTCAGAGGATCAGAGGAGTCTGACGGGCCATGTTATTTCTAAAAAATCTCCTCGCCTATTACTTCCAGCCACGCTGATTTTTGCTGACCAAAACCTCACTTTATCTGCATTCATTGATTCAGGCTGTGAAAGGAACCTGATTGACTCCAATTTAGTTGAACAACTACAGATTGAAACTGTTCCTCTAACCCAGCCTCTCTGTGACTCTGCGATTGATGGAAAGAAGCTTCACCAAGTGACTCACCAGACACAACCCCTCGAACTGTTGGTTTCAGGTAACCATTGAGAAACCATATCTTTCTTTGTTTTTCCCTCTGCATGTTCTCCGTTGGTTTTGGGATTTGAGTGGCTGGAACGACATAACCCCCACATAAACTGGACCGATCGTCATATTGAGTCTTGGTCGACCTCATGCCATGAGACGTGCCTTCGTTCAGCGGCCCCCGCTGTAAGATCTCCTAGAGGGGGGGGGGGGGAGATGGACTCTCCTGACCTTACTTCTGTTCCTCCTGAGTACCATGATCTAGCCCCTGTCTTCAGTAAGGTCAGTGCTACGTCCCTTCCACCTCACAGACCATACGACTGTGCTATCGAGCTTTTACCAGGAGCTCCTCTACCCGGCAGTAGACTTTATAATATCTCCAAACCCGAACGGGAGACAATGGAGAAATACATAAATAAGTCACTAGCTGCTGGAATAATCCGCCCCTCTTCATCTCCTTTAGGAGCAGGTTTGTTTTTTGTGGGTAAGAAGGATGGATCTCTCAGACCATGTATTGACTACAGAGGTTTGAACCAAATTACTGTTAAGAATAAGTACCCACTTCCTCTACTCGCTTCTGCCTTCGAACCAGTTCAAGGGGCCACTGTCTTTACTAAGCTCGACTTAAGGAACGCCTATCACCTTCTCAGAATCAGAGATGGCGATGAATGGAAGACTGCCTTTAAGACCCCTCTGGGTCAATTCGAGTATTTAGTCATGCCTTTTGGTCTAACAAACGCTCCTGCGTGTTTTCAAGCCCTAGTCAACGACGTTCTCAGAGATTTTTTGAACGTGTTTGTTTTTGTCTACATTGATGACATTCTCATTTACTCCAAAGACCTCACAGAACACAAGAAACATGTCCGCCTGGTCTTACAAAGACTCCTTGAGAATAAACTTTTCGTCAAAGCCGAAAAATACGAGTTTCACCAACCTTCAGTCACCTTTTTGGGGTTTGTGCTCGAGGGCGGACAGGTTAAGCCATCTGAGGATAAGATAAAGACAGTTTTGGAGTGGCCGGTTCCCGAAACCCGCAAACAGCTGCAGAGATTCCTGGGTTTTGCTAATTTTTATCGACGATTCATCAGGAATTATAGTCAGACAGCTCTACCTCTAACCTCTCTTACATCAGTCAAGAAAACCTTCCAATGGTCTCCCGAGGCTCAAACTGCTTTTGACAAATTAAAGATGTTGTTTTCCAGAGCTCCAGTGTTAATCCAGCCTGATTCATCGAAACAATTTATCCTCGAAGTCGACGCATCCGACTCAGGAGTTGGTGCTGTCTTATCTCAGAGACTCGATTCAGACCAAAGAGTTCACCCGTGTGCTTTTTTCTCCCGTAGACTTTCCTCTGCTGAGCAAAATTACGACGTTGATGACCGCGAATTACTGGCCATCAAATTGGCATTAGAGGAATGGAGACACTGGCTTGAGGGAGCAGAACACCCGGTTCTTGTTTGGACAGATCATAAGAACCTTGCCTATATCCAGTCCGCCAAACAGGCCAATCCTCGACAGTCAAGGTGGTCACTATTTTTCTCACGATTCAATCTCATCATCTCTTACCGACCTGGATCCAAGAACATCAAACCCGATTCTCTCTCTCGTCTTTATTCCACTGATCAATCTGAGACTCCTGAGCCTGTTCTACCCGCTTCCTGCACTGTTGGGGTGGTTACATGGGAGATCACCGATCTAATAAACTCTGCCCTCGTTTCAGAACCAGATCCAGGAAACGGTCCCCCAAACAAGACTTATGTACTTTCTTCTGTCAGGTCTCGCCTAATTCAGTGGATGCACAATAGCAAATTTGCCGCTCACCCGGGGGTGAGTAGAACCATCAACCTCATTTCAAGACGTTTCTGGTGGCCCACTCTACACAGAGATGTTAAGGAGTATGTGCTGGCCTGGCCTTCAGTCACAATTTGAGGCAAAATTTGCTGCTCTGCACTCTGAGTGCTGTTCTACTTTGAAATGCAATTCATTTCCTAACTCCCTAATTCATTCTTAATTCATTCCCCCCCACACCCACCCCGCAAAAATCATTACAGCGCTTACCCTTTCCTGGACAGTTTGCAGACGTGGTCTGTCCTCATCCTGTGTTGCACAAAGTGAATGCCAGTCCTGTAAATCCTTTAACATAAAAACAGGAGAATCTAGTTCGTATTTATTTTGGTGAGAGTCCATATTTCCAAGATCCATGTGCAACCCACAAAGAAATGTACACACTTTATCTTACAACTTCAAAGAGAACTTTTAATGTTGGGTTATAATATATATATATATATATATATATATATATATATATATATATATATATATATATATATATATATATATATATATATATTGACAGCAATAGTTATGCTAAATGCACTAACATCACTTTCCATTCCACCAGGACTCTCCAGGGAGTTTTGTATGGACCACCTGCATGTTCATCAATGAAGCAGAACACACAATTTGATGACAAATGATGCAATATGTCAATCAATATGTATAACGGTTTAAGAGGTAAAATTGAGCTTACAGTGGCAGTGCTTTGATAATTTTGGTCCCGACTTGCATCCAACACTTGTTCTGCACCCTAAGGAGAAAGATGACATTTTTTTATTTACACTACACTTAGACATTGTTTTTTTATGGTAGGCAGCAGTGGATATTGTTAGTCCAAAGATAACTCCACTTTGAGATGAGTTCAGGAGAACTTTTTTTTTTTCTACCACCCCAAACGTAGAGCCAACGTCCAACTATAAACACCCACAACGAACAAAGGGGGCCATAGGCTATCCTGCAGAGCCCTCTAGTGGGCTGGCATGATATGTGAACAAGTTGTGCCGATTTCACAATGAATACTAGGGAGGCTAAGGCTCTGTTCGAAAACCTAGGACGCATCCTGAGAAGACCGGATTCGAAGGCCGATTACATCATAGCGCGGCGCCGAGGTCTGGTCGGATTCCAAGAGTCCTCGTTATGCAGCCTTAAAATGCGTCCTTCTTTTTGCCCGATTTGAAGGACGGGTCTGATGTATCCTCGGTATTCTTGGTTTACCCAGGATTCATTGCGAGACCAAGCAAGCCGTGATCAGAGTAAAGGTTACTTGGCGCCGAACAGTGGTGAAAATTGGAAGTTCAGTTTAATATAATACAAGTCTGTGAATAGTTCCGTCTGAGATTAATGAAAAATAGTTCTTTTAATGGTTATTGAGTCAGATATGTGGCGGTTTGTTTGATTTATCTAAAGGTTTTAATCTGTTACTGTGTAAATGGGTTTGGCTATAATTTAAAGACAGATTCTAATATATCTGAAGGGTGGGGACTATAAATCTGATAGGATTTTTATCTTTTTATTGCTGTTTTGCACAATATGCTTAACTACGTATTTTTTATTGTTGAATATTAGAGATTTTGCAGATACATTTTTAATAAATACATTGTTTAGATCTACCTATATCTTTCTACCCCTTTTATAGAATAGAATACAAAATCCCTTTATTGTCTAACGATGGGGAAATTTACAGCAGCAGAAAGATTATTGAAAATGGTCACACAAATGTGGACCTTAGAAAAATGTATAAGAATAACATAATAGGGAAGAGTTAAAATATATACAATACTGTAAAGTGTTTTAACAATATAAAACTGGGGAATAAATAACCAATATGAAGCTATGGACATTTTTACAGTAATGGATATTCGATAATAGCAGCAACATCAGAGATGTGCAAAATGACAGCAGCCTGTTATTTAACTGACTAAGGTTTCTATCATTACATTTGATTTTATTTTTTTCCTGCTCCCGGTGGTTGGAACATTTATTCCATTCTGGATTCTTGTGAGTGTAGTTTTTTTCACTTCACATTAAAAAAGAAATAAACAGTTTTGAAAACTTCTGTATTCATTCTTTTCCTGCTTTGTGTGTCAACATTTACAGTTGCTAAGCAACAGAGCATACGGCGGTAAAACCCGCCGAAGGGTAGACCTGGTCGAATTCACAGCCTAAACTCTTCCGGTCTCCTTATTTTCAAGGACTTCGAAGGATCCAGTCTAGGTAGACCGCGTCCTTGGAGGACACGTCCTAGGTTTTCGAACAGAGCCTAAATCTCCAATGTAAATTTCAGCTGACTGATGAATGCAGTTCAGCAAAAGGCTGTTAATCAGCTAACAATGGAAAACAGCTGTGCTGAAGTAGGGAAACCTGTAAAAGCTCCAGGACAGCGACCTTTGAGGACCGAGTTTGGGGATGCCTGCTCTACAAAATGCTGTCTGCAAACTTAGCCAGTAATCAAGATGATCTGCAAAGAGAAATGGTATTCCTGCCCTTAAGGGGGGGGGGGGGGGGGGGATTTTGCACTTGAAATAAAGTAAAAGCAGCATTACTTTTCTAAACAATTGTCTTACTCCATCATGAAATCGCTTAAAATTATTTCATGACCAAGTAAAAAAGATTTAATTTTTTCGCAGTTGTAGCTTTTTTTAATTTAAAGATGTCAAAAATAACACTACTCCTTTGAAACCAACCAGATAGGTCAAATGTTTTATTTTTCAAATACAAGCCATGAAGAGCCACCATATCATTTTAAATTTTATTTGATCATATGGCTGAGTAATTACATTTCAGTTTAGCTCTAGTTTGAATCTGCAACTTGCTGCTAAAATATTGCTTGCCTAACATGTTATGAAATAAAATACTTACTCGAACATCATTTTGCTGTTCTTCAACCTGCTCTTCCAGGTTCTCCTTAAAAGGTAGATCGTAAAAGCGGGTAAGATGGTGAATAAACATTTAATTTAAAGCTATAGTCTCTCATTTGAGAAAGATTCCGACATTTTGAAAATAAAAAGCCTCCCACCTACACAAACCTCTCCCTTATATGCAACCTGTTCCCTGCTGCATGGTCTTTTGCACGGTGACTCCATGACACACGCCAAGAGCACCCAAGGAGCAAAGAGGCCGCGTGCTGCAAATGTATACACACATGTGGCACCCGAGAGGCGCGATCATCTAAAAAAAAAAACCCATAAAACCAAACAGACTGCGGCGATTGTGAGCAGAGCCTTAAAAAGTTTAATCGCTTAAAGTCCAATAAAAAAAAAGATAAAAAGATAAGTTAAAAGGAAAAAAGATTAAAAAGAAAGATAAAAACACAGATGATGAAGAGCAGCAGAGTCAATGGGCCAGTCTGTTAAAAGATGCGCACTTGGCGGGTACAATGGAGGGCCCCGTCCACCCCAGCGCTGGATCCTCGTTCCGGCACGCTGCGCGTGTGGGCCTCTCCAGCATAGCTGGCCTTAGCGAGGTCACCTCCAACACGCGCCTCTCGCCAGCGTGCCTCTGCGCCTCGCTCCATGACGGGCCTCTTCACCTCGCTCCGGTGCGCGTCTCTGCACCTCGCTCCGGTGCGCGTCTCTGCAGTGCGCGTCTCTGCACCTCGCTCCGGTGCGCGTCTCTGCAGTGCGCGTCTCTGCACCTCGCTCCGGTGCGCGTCCCTGCACCTCGCTCCAGCGGCCTCCGGCCGTCAGTTCCCAAGCCTCTCCCGCTGCTTCTCTCTCACCCGCTCCGTCCGGCTCCCTCCATGATCGGCCTTCCAATGTCTGGTGTGTCTTCCCATGTCCAGGACCTCTCCTCCAACCAAACAGCTGCCTTTTTAATCAGCGTCCCAGTCGGCACGCTGCTTGGTTGATGGGGAACACCTGTGCCGTTGCTGTGGGCGTGTCCAGGTGTGAGTGGTATGGTGGCCCTGAGGTGCAAAACACTACAACATTAACAAATGCACAACAACATTAATGAAAACACAACAACCTTAATAAAAACACTACAACATTAATGAAAACACTACAACATTATTGAAGCACAAATACAAATTCAAAAACACAACAACATTAACGAAAACACAACAACATTAACGAAAACACAACAACATTAACGAAAACACAACAACATTAACGAAAATGCACAACAACATTAATGAAAACACAACGACATTAATAAAAACACTACATTAATGAAAACACAACAACATTAATGAAAACACAACAAAATTAATGAAAACACTACGACATTAATGAAGCACAAATACAAATTCAAAAACACTACAACATTAACAAAAACACAACAACATTAACGAAAACACAACATTATTAATTAAAACACGACATTAACAAAAACACTACAACATTAATGAAGCACAAATACAAATTCAAAAACACAACAACATTAACGAAAACACAACAACATTAACGAAAACACAACGGAAAAGGTATGTCCCAGTGGGTGACCTAAAAAGTCAATGATTGGACTATAGCTCCTTTTACTTTTGAACCGGAAGTTATTCTGGCTTTAACGTGTTTTTTAAAAACATGAATGTTCTCCGTGATCCAAACCTTACTTTTGCTATTCGAGAGTATTTTGACTCAGGATATACATATGAGGTGATACTGGACATGCTTCGGACCAACCACGAAGTGTCAGTTAGTATGCGTTCACTAAAGACTTATTTGAAAGAAGCAGGGCTGCATAGAAGAGGCAACTACTCTCCACTTCGGGAAGTGAGGCGTGCCATTATGGCCGAGCTGAGAGGACCAGGGCAATTATTTGGCTATCGGACCATGTGGCAAGTTCTCAAACAAAAACACAACCTGCGTGTTAAACGTGATGTTGTAATGAGACTGCTGAGGCAGCTGAACCCTCAAGGCATCGCTCTGAGGACTCGCAGGAGATTTACAAGACGCACCTATCACTCTATGGGGCCCAATTACATATGGCATGTAGATGGCTATGACAAACTTAAGCCATTCGGCTTGGCCATCTCAGGATGCATTGATGGATTTTCGAGAAGAATGATGTGGCTTGTTTGTGGGGCAACAAACAACAATCCTTCTGTCATTTCCCGGCATTATATAAACTGTGTCAAGAGTGTTGGAGTGATACCAATGAGACTACGAACAGACCTCGGCACAGAGAACGGGACTATGGCAGCAATACAGTGTACCCTCCGCCATGCGCATACGGATTATTATGCTGGGTCATCAAGCCACAGTTACGGATCATCCACAGGGAATCAACGCATCGAGTCATGGTGGTCTTTTTTCAGAAGAGGAAGGTGGGTACATATCTGTGTTTTTCAGATGTGAAGTACAGCGAAAGCTGATCACGGTTGGAAATCCATGGAAGCATACAGTCTGAGTTTAAAAAGGATTTGTAAAGTACGTCTAAACTCTTCATGTGAAAAACAAGGTTCTGGTGACTTTAGTAACATACACGTAAGCTATATGTTAGCCAAGTAAATTTTGCAAGTTCTGCAGTAAGTACTACAATACATATTTGTGATATTAATTTTAGTATTACACACAGGTGGGTAGAGTACTCAAAAATCGTAATGGAGTAATAGATGTTACATATTTTTACTGTTTATAAATTAGGGATGAGGTGAAAGCTACTTTTAAGCTTGTGCTTTGTTTATTGTTGTCATGGCAACTCCATAGAAGTGCCTATTGAGTTGGCAATCACATAGCTGTCCTTTTGCTAGTTAACATGCCATATTGAATTAGTTTCAAACATTTATTTTCATAAGGCTTTAGCAAATATTTTTTTCAAAATTAGAATTTTTCATGCTTTGGTTACAGATGCTATACAAACGTTTTAGTTTGTACGCGGAAAAGTAGGATGCGATATTCAGTTTGACATGCATTTAGAGCATGCTTTCAATGTTATGGACATGGAGAAAGACAGACAATCTGTCAATCATTTGAATATGAAAAAGAACAGAACTGTTTCTAATTCAATGTATCCTCAGGTCTCAGTTTTGGATGGACTTGTTTGGAGATTTAAGAGACTCTGGAAACTTCAACGGAAGCCATGAACACCAGTGCTTGCTCAGATTCTGCTTCACCAGAGTTCTGCAGAAAGACCTGGATGAATGCAAAAATCTCTGGAATAACCACAGGATCCGGCCAAGCAGACTTGCATCATGTCCTGGAGGGATTCCAAACGAACTCTATCTCTTGCCTCACAGGTAATTGACATCTTCACAAATAGAAATAATGCTTGACATTACACAATAATGCAGAAGTGCTGTTAGCACTAGTTAGGACATCTATTATCTATGTAGAAGTAACCTATAGCTGTTAATGTATAGTGTATCACAAAAGTAAGTACACCCCTCACATTTCTGAAGGTATTCAAGTACATCTTTTCATGGGATAACACCAACAAAAGCACACTTTGATACAATGAAAAGTAGTCTGAGTACAGCTTATATAACAGTGTAAATGTATTCTTCCCTCAAAATAACTATGTGCAGCCATTACTTACTACTTTTCATTGTGTCAAAGTGTCATTTTGTCAGTGTTATCCCATGAAAATATGTACTTAAATATCTGCAGAAATGTGAGGGGTGTACTCACTTTTGTGATTCACTCTATACGCTGTCACTGATAGTGCTCACTTATACTGTGTCATATAGCCAGCATAAAAAAAACAGACAATTACAAGTACTTGTACTAAATATATTAAATATCTGTCACAATTCTATTACTTATTATATTCTGACTTTGCAGATATGGTTCAAGAGATTGTGGATTTCCTGTTGAGGACAGTGATCTGGATGTTTTCCCAGAAGCAAGTCAGGTGACAGAGTTGTGTGGTGATAAAGACATTGAGGAATACCTACAGCAAGTCATGCAACAACATGGACAACAGCAGTCACAAGACTGGGAGTCAGCGATGGAACTGTATTTATTCCTCAAACACATAGCAAGGCTGTAGACACAAACAACCTGAATAAAGTCTTTTTATATTTTGTGTCCTGTTAATTTTACTCAAATGAAAAGTCATTGGTATAACAATAAAGAACATCATAACATAAAAAATATATATTTTTAGATAATATTTAAAGTGGAAGTTTATTCATATTTATAAGCTCAAGAAGTAAACAATCCCTTTGGGCAGATTCTGTTATTTTAAACTGGTGTATGTCCTGTTTAGGCTCACAGTACGGGCATTTGTCAAAGCTCTACACTATGAAATTTTGTATCATCTTAAAAGGGGATACACTTGGCTTTCATTTAAGCCAAGTTTTGAATCTGACCAACTCAGACCAACTCAAGAGTTGACAACTGAAATAGTCAGACTAAGAAGGTATACCCAATCTATACTAGCCTACCATGCAGTCATGTTTTGATGTGGTTATTATGGATTACATAATGGTAGGCTAATCTAAAAAACTGTATATGGTATACATTTCCGGATTTCTTAGTCTGAGTATTTCAGTTGTCAACTCTTGTGTCCCTGATGTCCCTGGATACCACTGGAGTAAAAACAATGTTTCTTGGTAAGGCAAAAAGGATTCATGTTATTTAGTTTTAACAAGCTCTGGTGACCTCTGAGTTGGTCATATTCAAAACTTGGCTTAAATGAAAGCCAAGTGTATTCCCTTTTAAAATGATACAATAAACAATATTATGAACATATTAATTCAATTACAAATTTAATATTATGGACAATATTAATAATATTAATATTACAAATGCCTGGACCGTGAGCTTAAACCAGACATACACCAGTCTAAAACAAAATACATGGTCTGGTCCATGGAGCAATCATCACAAAACTTGCTGAATACCAACAGCATTAGAACAAGACTGCCAAGAAATTTCTTCTGTCAGTTTCAGTAGCATCCGAATCCCGGAGCATTTTGTATTCCAAAGTCCATGTTAGCCCTAAAAGCAGCATAAGATTCCAAAAGTGGCAGCTTCAGTGTATTTGCACAAGTGTTTGCAACAGGAAAGGGTGAATCACTCAAAAACTGAAGATGTGGGGATGGCATCATGCCTGCTGGTGGAATCGCTGTCAGACCTGTAGCAAACATCAGGACTTCTTCTAGAGACACAGCAGTGTTTTTCTCTGAAAAATTAAAAACAATGTAGTTAAAAGATAATGCATTGCACACATGATTTATTTTTATGTATGCTTTCCTCCTAATAAAACAAACAAAAACAAATTTTTAGAATAAAACACAATCCGTCCTTACTAACCTTCGCAATCAAGCAAATAATCTGCCCAGAAGACGATTGTTTTGCCCTCCTTTTGCCGTGTATTGGTTCCTACTGGGCTGAGATCTGGTTTAAACATGGTCTCCAAGTCAGAAGCAGTAAGGGCCTTGGCAGAGAAACATAGTACTGGGGACAGGACACTGGAATGCTGTTGCAGTGCAGCGAAAAAACCAAGACTTGCCAATCCATCTTTGAATCTGTTAAGGATAAAAACATACACACTGCACTTTATTCATAGCATAAATATGAAGTATTCTAAGTCCTGTGTAAATGTGAACCACATTGTAGTTCAAAATGTCTAAAAAGAAAAGAAAATTAAATATAAAAAGTAAAGCTAACCTTTCACAGTGCTCAAAAATCATCATTAAAAGTAAAGATTTATCATTTCAAACTTTAAAAAAAATGTTTTTACTGTGCAAAAAAACAAAATTGTATCATGCAACAGCATATTTTTAGAAATCGCATTGAAAAATTGTTCCTGTGCCATACCTATGATTAATCTGTGTAATGGTGAACAATGATTAAAAATATATATTTTTGATGACAAAAGAAGACGATACCTATCGTACATAAAATTCTGAATGGATGATAAAAGTGGTGAAACTCAGAATTTGGAAAGTAATGCTCAATATATTACAACATTTCACATAATTTTTCAGAAGGACACACAAAGATGTGTTACCAACCAAGGATAAAAAACAAAATCAATTAAGTAAAGAAGCTTGTTAAATTTGATATCTGATTAAGTAATTTCATATCTATAATTTCATCATAATTTTTTATACCTTATTAGTTTTTCATAGTAAATTACAACGTCATGATGTCAGTGGCAGGTGTGAACAACTGGAAATATGTCATTGATCTTGAGTATTGAGCATCAAACTTTAGAATAGTTTTTAAATCTTTATAACATAATATATTAATAGCTCACTCTTTAGTAATTACCGTTGAATGGCACTGTAGTTTCTGTCAAGGATGTACCATCTGAGATACTCGTCTACAAAAGCTTTCTTCTCAGAAGTCTTCACACTTCTGAAGCAGCCAGCAGTTTGGAACATCCCGCTGTTTCGAAAAATTGCATTTACCAGAGCTTCATCTGATTCAGCTTCCAGGACCTATAAAACAAGCAGTTTATTATAAGAAAAAGTACAGAACTATTAATTTGACAACTTCTTTGTTATGAATACAAAAAATAACAAACATTTTGTGCGTTTGTGATTTCACATTTGTTGAGACAAGCTGAAATTGGGCCTTTCAAAACAAAAAGATTTGTCAAGCTTTGAGAAAATGAAATTACTATTTTGTTGTAATAATTTCGTAATCTTAATTTGAGTGTGAAAATAATCTCCAGTTGGCATACAATAAATCTACTCTCTAAACCTAGGTAATTTCCTACCTGTTTTAGAACTTTCCCTATCTCCTCATCTTGAACATCTTCTACAGTGGCGCTGAAACTTGGATTCCCTAGCATGTAGTGGACCAGGTTCTTTGACAGAAAATGTGGTGCCGGTCCCCCATGTACAATCGATACAGCAATCATCTTTCCTGCTAAAAAATACTCATCTTCCCTGGCAGCTGTTGTACAGAGCACAGATTTACTGTGGGTAATTAAATCTTAGATCAGCTTATGACGGACACATATACGGAAGAGGATTAAAGCCACTGAAAAAAAAAAAAATTAACTGATTTTTTTTTAATTCTATTTCAGTATAGTATGGGAAAAAAGTCAGAATTCTGACTTTTTTCTCAGAATTCTGACTTTTTTCTCAGAGTTCTGACTTTAATCTCAGAATTCTGACTGAATTCTCACATAAAAAAGTCAGAATTCTGAGGTTAAAGTCAGAATTCTGAGAAAAAAGTCAGAATTCTGAGTTTTTTCCCATGTTAAACTGAAATAAAATTTAAAAATCTGTTAACTTTTTTTTTTCAGTGGCCCTAATCCTCTTCCGTACACATAAGCAGATTTTTCTGCAAATATTTATTTTAGAAGTACTACCACTTCAGTAACCCAAAAATGACTCACCTCTCGAATTGCACACGACATATCGAGCTTCTGGGGGACCATCAAAGATAGGACGACTTCTCAAACTGGCCATAAGAAGCGTGAGAAACTCACGCCTTGGGCCACCTGAGTCCAACCCTTCCTCCAAACAGCCAGCATCATCGTTAAATTTGATGAACATGTCGTTCTTGTCAGAGTATGTGCTCCTCTGAAAGCCCCGAACAGCTCCATCCCACACATCAGTACGACATATATTGAACCGGCTGACTTTCTTGTGGTCTATATTCTTGGCCAGTTCTGCAATAATATCATGTGGCTGCACATTTGTTTTTCTAGAAAAAAAATAAACTAATTTTAAAACAGTTGATTGATCACACTTAGCATTATGTAATTACATTCAGGAATAGGATGTGGATTAATTTAAAGCTACAGTGTGTAACTTTTAGCGACATCTAGCGGTCAGACTGCAGACTGCAGCAACATGAACATCTCCCCCCACCGCTTCTCCCCCCCAACAGTACGGCGAGCGTTACGGGACAAAATGTCTTCCACGACGTCCGCATCACCTTCCTTCTCAAGTGATGAGGTTTGTTTACATAGATAATTTTACAGATAGTATTTCATTAGTCTGTGTAGGGTATAGATTTCATGTAGACTTAAGATAATAAATATACCCGATATTTTTTCTACATTGTTGTGACGTTTTGGCGATCTCGCAATCGCTAGTTTGTTGGCTCTGCGCTGCCGTAGCGCAAAGATGTCTGCCTCCATGGCTGCGAGACCCGCTCCTATGTAATTATAAATAACCAATTCTAAAGCAACGCAAATATTAAGGTTAAGAGGCTGAGCTCGTAGATGATGATGAATAACATAGTTATGTATAATATATTACATTTCTGACTGTATATCCCTGTAATTATTACACACTGTAGCTTTAATACAAAATATTAAATTTACTAACACATGTTCTTCTGGGGTCAGGTCTTGCTTTTTGTCATCTGTAAAATATTCAATCTCATCATCATCATCATCAATAACAATGGGCTCAAAGAGAGTGGTGTAGTCTCTGTGGAGAAAAAACATGCACAATATAGATGAGGTAATAAACAAAAAGAATAAAGATGTACTTCCAACTGTCCTTCACAAAACATTCAATTTATGTCAGAAGTTACATATACAACATCCAAAGTACATAAATATACAATAGATGTATCAGTATTACTTTGTCATGATGACACTACACACACACTTCTTTTTTATGACAGAAGCCCCTACACACCTGTAACAGGAGCTCTGGACAGTGAGACATTGACTGGTGCCTGGATTGTTGCCATTGTTATCCAAGTCCAAAACCTGAAAACAGAGAAAAGACGAGAGCAAAACTTAATGATCGACTAATCTGCAGTTATTTTAATATTGAAATATTTTACTTAAAGATTTAAGATAAAAATAGGTGGATTGTTGTGTGAGATAATTAAAAGTTTGTACCTGTTGTACTTCATTTGCAAGTACAAGATCCCCAGCCCCATTCCTTAGAGGACAATGAAAAAACATATTAATGGGTATTTTGAACATATGCTGTCAAGGTTTAATTTATGGGATCACCCAGTTTTCTTCAATGTCTTGATCATTTGATTGCACTGTAACTCCTCTGTCCATGATCTGACTAAAAAAGACATAAATTAAAACATGGAATCCCTAAAAGCGGTTTTGGCAGTACAATGCCATCTTTATAGAAGCAAAGTGATTTACTCATTATCGCCAAAAACTAGTTGACAAAAGTTATTTACTGAAACTCTTGTGAACCTTTTTGTTATATTTATCTAAACAACTGTATACTTGTAAAATTTATAAGACATTGAAGAAAGCAAGGGTAGTGTATTAATTATTTCCATGCCAGTATATTCAACATTTAAAAACAAACATCTTGGGGAAAAAAATACAAATACTTCCTAGGCCATGTTCCCATAACCACCTAATTTACAAATATCAGTACATACTGTATGAAAATTCACTGAAGGCTATAATACTTTTGATACACATACAAACACCATTCTATGGCATGTACCTAAAATATAACTTACTCTGTTTCTGCCACGTTTTGCAAAGGACTGCTTTCATTCATAGGTTCCCATGGCTGAAGAAAACGAAACACAATTTCACATAAAAACATCGACATAGTCCTATTAAGCTTAGGTAAAATGCTCTTGCTGTGGTCGCTCAACCAAATAAAAACAAAAGACCAAATACATTTTAAGTTTTACTTACCAGTGTATCAGCAAGATCAAACTCGGATTCTTTAATAACAATCTCTGGGTCGGAACCAGAGGAGTCTGATGATTTTCCAACTGATAAACAAGGAAAAAAAAGACAAAACAAGCCAATTTAACTTCAACTAAGTGATAGTACCGTGTTCGGTCAACTATATTACATTGTATCTGGAAGCACAAACACAGAACTGGTAAAAACTAATAACTGAGTGTCTACCTATCAGGTTTCCAGGAAGTAAGTTTACAGTTAGGAGCCAATCTATGTATACTTTTTACTTGATTGGTTCATGCCACCAATGCTTAATTGCACAATTTTAAAATTTACATTTACTGAAGTTAGTGCCAAACTAACTGTGCCAACAATGTGCCAAACAGTACACACAAACATCTGAGCTTACCTTCTTCAAAGTCCCTTTTCAAGCAGAGGAAAAGAGAGATCCTTTGATATGGCTTGCCAATTTCAGCCTTATAATCTGCAAGGGTAAAAGATGTTTGAGTCCCAGGGATATTAATAACCTCTGTCCCATCTGGGTACAGAAGGAGGAAAGGTCCATCTTCTATGTCTTTGTTGAAGTCCTTCATTTTTTTAACAGCAAGACTGAGCAGAGGTGTGGCAGAGACATCTGGGTTTGTTGCAAGCGAAATGGTTTTTCCACGCTGTGGCTTTAGACATTTCTTCTGAATGGTCATCAAGCCAATATTTATCTGAAAACAAGCAAAAAAATTATACGGAAGACTGAGCAATGTTTGGTTTTAGAGAATACTCTATTGTTTTCTTTTTGTTTTTAATTCCTCCTGTATTATGTTACAATAACATCCAAATAGATGCATTAACTATTATCAGTCATTTTCAACCTTTTACTTTTGAACTGATGCAAACAGAACAATGGTTGTAAAATTATTAAGCAATAATTAATCAGTAGATGATTTACTGTTTTGACTGATCATTAATTGACAGTTTGCTGTTACTGTTAAACAATTATTCTGTATAGTTTTGCTACGTGGAACTTTCTTTAAGCAAGTCTATTACTTAAAACCTGCTTGTTTTTGGTCGGAACAATACCGGACCTACCCGAACTTTCATTTTTTCCTTTTGCTTTAACCCCTTTTTCCCAAGAGAATACTTTTGTCGCTCCTCATTTTTTTTTCTTCTGTATTCAAGGAAGTTGCTGAGGGCTGGTGAAGGGCGGGATGGAACACACTGTTGTACTAGAAGTAAAAAAAAAAAAATGTTGCACATCACATTCATGCAAACAGACGATATGTATTACGAACGACAAAAATTACACTAGAAGTAGTGCCTATGGCTGTAATGGACCTTATATATCGCTAATACCATGCTGCTGTATTATATCGAGTATGTGTACTTTTAATTGCATTTACAATGAACAACTAAATAACAGTGGACACGGTCTGGAGACCACTAACGTTAGCAAGTTGCTACAACCATAAAAAACGTAAATATTTCTTTATTCTTATTAACTTACTTGAACATTGTGGAGTATCTTCCGTACAAATTTCTTGAAGCTTCTTGCCACAATTGCTACAAAAGTTTGGTGACGGCTCAACCAGCTCTTTTCCACAGTTTGGGCAATACATTGCGACGTGACCGTATTCCCGCTTGCTTTGCTTCTCACGAAGCACACTAGAATAACTTCCGGTTCAAAAGTAAAAGGAGCTATAGTCCAATCAGTGACTTTTTAGGTCACCCACTGGGACATACCTTTTCCGTTGTGTTTTCGTTAACGTTGTTGTGTTTTTGAATTTGTATTTGTGCTTCATTAATGTTGTAGTGTTTTTGTTAATGTCGTTGTGTTTTCATTAATTATGTAGTGTTTTTATTAATGTTGTTGTGTTTTCATTAATGTCGTTGTGTTTTCATTAATTATGTAGTGTTTTTATTAATGTCGTTGTGTTTTCATTAATGTTGTTGTGTTTTTGAATTTGTATTTGTGCTTCATTAATGTCGTTGTGTTTTCATTAATGTCCTTGTGTTTTCATTAATGTTGTTGTGTTTTTGAATTTGTATTTGTGCTTCATTAATGTCGTTGTGTTTTCATTAATGTTGTTGTGTTTTCATTAATGTTGTTGTGTTTTCATTAATGTCGTTGTGTTTTCATTAATGTCGTTGTGTTTTCATTAATGTTGTTGTGTTTTCATTAATGTAGTGTTTTTATTAATGTCGTTGTGTTTTCATTAATGTTGTTGTGTTTTCATTAATGTTGTTGTGTTTTCATTAATGTTGTTGTGCATTTGTTAATGTTGTAGTGTTTTGCACCTCAGGGCCACCGTAGAGTGGCAATGTGGCCTCCAAACAAAAAAACAACCAAAAAAACATGCAACACACAAAATTGAAAAACAAGCAAACAAGTTCAAAAATAAGAAAATCCAAAACCAGAAAACATGCAACAAACTTAACAAAAAGGCCACATTACCACACACACACTAATACCTTTAGGTTTCAAAAGTTGCCTATATATGTATATACACACACACACACACACAGACACTTACTAATACCTTTAGGTTTCAAAAGTTGCAAATGCACCGCCTTTTTTGACGCTAGCTTTCTTCATTCCTAGGCTAACGATTGCTAATTCTAATCTCTATGAAATTCAACAAAAACATTTTGTCAAAACTTTTCAAACTAGGGTGCCTTAATCATAAATATCTTAACGAGTCTCAGATAACCCGAATAAATGTTCATGGGAAACGCAAAGGAAATGTTTGTATGGTCATAAATCAAGTCCATACCACATATTTCTCCATACTTTAAAGGTCGGTTACTTACCTTTCTACAAGACTTTCAGAAGAGCTCGGCTGCTGCTCTTGCCGGTTCTGAATTTGCTCTATTATATTATTAAAACGGTTACTCATTTCAGTAATGTAATTTCTACGACTCTCCATCTTCCGTGGTCCACTAGCGAAAGACCGGACCGAACCAAGCAGCATCGATGTAAAGCATAGATCAAAGAGGCCGCAAAGGAGTGGAGGAGGGGAAGCAGTGTTATGATTGGCTGCAGCTTAACAAGCAATTAAGCAGCCTGTAACTGACTCACACTTGTATTACAACTAAATTTTAAACCTCTATTGCACGAGTTCTTATTTTACTAAATAATAAAAACTATTGTTTTTATTAATAACCATTTCTTATTATGTCTTAAAATGAGCTAAATAACAGATTTTGAAAATTTTTAACTTAAGAGGGGGTTCTTTGAGAAACTGGTGCCATATGGCAACAGTATGCCACTGTGGAAAGTCACATAAAATATATTTTTTTAATTCAACACTAATTTTATTAAACAGATTTGAAAAAATAAACAAATACATTCCATGCTTATTTAAACGTGTAGAAAAACATTTGTACATTGAAAAACATTAAAAAAATTAAATACCTTAAAAAATGATAGTAATATGAAGTCAGAACTTGGAATATCAATAATTTATTTCATTTATTTGAATTTAATTAATTCGGTTTTTCTGTGTTATTTAATTCTCTTTATGCCTTGTGAAAGTCAACAAACAGTTCCACATAGCAGTGATGCAGAGGGAAAACTGCACTTGCTTCTCACAGGCTCCCTTGCAATTATTTGCCTTTTCTAAGATGCATGCAGTGGAGCCTTTCCATTGTGGCAAAGGTGGAAGGATTTTCTTTCTCTGCCTCTTCAAGTTTTAGATCTCATGGAACTCCAGTATCTCATCACAAAAGCTTCACCTGTTGACACTAACAATATAAAATTAATATTTTAATCACAGCAATGGAAAGTATTATGAAACATTTAGATATTTTCATGTTTGCATTACTTGGGGGCTGAAACTAACTTACTCTCACAAGCACACATTTACACAACTAGGCACACACTTCTGAGGATGTAGTACTTCTGACTGCTTCTTCTGGCTCTATATCTGATTCTGAGCTTCCTGTACCCTCATCCACGTTTACATTAGCCTCAACGACTTCATCACTGTCTACCAGCTCATCGTCACTATCCTCTAGTCGAGCAGCTATTTGAGCCTTGTTCTCTTTCCCTCTACCATAGAATTAGACAGGATGTACAGTATATTTTTGGGGGGGAATTTGGATAATATTTTACAGATAAAGTAATTTAAACAACAAACGGTTTTAAAAATATAAAATGTATTTTACGTTTGTAATATAAGTGTATTAGTCTATTTTCATATTATACAAGTCAATAGACTTGAATGCACCAGAACGTTTCCATGTTTGTATCCTGTTGCCAAATGGCAACAAATATATATTGTAATTTAATCCACCTGAACGGGGTTTAGACTGTTTTGATCCAGTTGAACTTTCAGAGTTAGCTACTATCTTTATCTAAGCCTACAACTTTTATGTTAGATCCAGTTCCAACCAAGTTATTTAAGGAAGTATCTCCTCTGATTTCCTCCTCCATTTTAGATATTATTAAAATTTCCCTGCTACAGTGAGATGTACCTCAGGCTTTTAAGGTTGCTCTAATTAAACCTTTACTAAAGAATCCGTCTCTTGACCCAGAAGACTTGATTAATTATAGACCTATATCCAATCTTCCTTTCTGATCTAAAACTCTTGAGAAAATAGGTGCTAAACAAGTTTGTGACCCCTTAAACCATAATTAACTTTTATGAAGAGTTCCAGTCAGGTTTTAGAGCTCATCATAGCACTAAAACAGCCCTGGTGAAAGTCACTAATGATATTCTCATGGTGTCAGATAATGGACTTGTTTCTGTACTTGTCCTGTTAGATCTCAGTGCTGTATTTCATCCAGTCGATCAAAATATTCTTTTGGAAAGGTTTGAACATTTTATAGGACTTAAGGGAACAGTACTGCGCTGGTTTAAATGTGATTCATTTGACAGATTTCAGTTTTTTCATGTCAATGGTAAATCTTCCTCATGCTCAAAGGGTTACCATTGGAGTACCACAGGGATCAGTGCTAGGACCAATTCTCTTTACTATATATATGCTCCCAATTGGTAGAATTATCAGACAGCATGGGATTAATTTCCACTGCTATGCTGATGATACTCAGCTATATATGTCTATAAATCCTGATGAAACCAACCGATTACATAGACTACAGGCATGTCTGATGACATAAAAACCTGGATGATTCTTAACTTTCTGCTTCTGAATGCAGACTGAATGCAGACAAAACAGAAGTTATAGTCTTTGGACCACAGTCTTTGAAAAATAAACTGAGTCAGTCACTTAATTTGAAAGGAATGAAATTAATCTCAGATAATAAAGTAAAAAAAAATCTGTGGGTTATTTTTGATCAGGACATGCCATTTAAATCCCATATCAAAGAGGTTTCCCAATTTTCCTTCTTTCATCTCCAGATTATTGCAAACATTAGAAATATCCTTTTCAGGGGAGGTGCTGAGAATCTAGTCCATGCATTTGTTACTTCAAGGCTGGACTATTGTAATTCTTTACTATCAGGAAGTCCACAAGATGTAGTTAAAAGCCTTCAGCTGATCCAAAATGCTGCAGCCAGAGTTCTGATTAAAATTAAAAAGAGAGATCATATCTCTACTATCCTGGCTTCTCTTCATCGGCTTCCTGTTAAATCAAGAATAGAATTTAAAATCCTCCTTCTCACATATAAAGCCTTAAATGGCCAAGCTCCATCTGATATCAGAGATCTGATTGTTCCTTATGTTCCTAAAAGAGCACTTTGCTCTCAATCTGCAGGTTTACTAGTGGTTCCTAGAATTTCTAAAAGTAGAATGGGAGGCAGATCTTTTAGTTATCAGGCTCCTCTCCTGTGGAACCAACTACCAGTTTTAGTCCGTGAGGCAGACACCCTGTCTACTTTTAAGACTAGGCTTAAAACTTTCCTTTTTGATAAAGCTTATAGTTAGGGTGGCTCAGGTTATCCTGAGCTATCTCTATAGTTATGCTGCTATAGGCTTAGACTGCTGCAGGACCTAGGGACCCCTTTTTCATCGTTTTGATTCATTCTATCTCTATTCTCCTATTCTGCAGTATTTGTTTGTTCAACCTTTAACTTTCCGCTTTCTCTGCTTTTTTTCCATCATAGTAGTTGTGTATTGGCGCTACATAAATAATCTGAACTGAATTGAATGCACCAGAACTTTTCCATGTTTTTATACTGCCAAATGGAGACAAACATACTTGCCAAATGGAAACAAATATATTTTAATGTAATCTCAAAACTAAATTAATGATAAAAATAAAGTTTACTTACCTCAGATTTTTTTTATTAAAACTTTCCTAAATATAAAATAAGTGCAATCTTTTGGGTCCTCAGATTGATAATATTCACATGTCAATTTCCATAAGAAAAAAGAACTGGCAAACAGGGTATACTAAGTATATCATATGACCCCAAACATTCATTGTAAATCAAAGTAAAACTGTACCTTTTACAACAAACTGTAAGAAAATTAATATGACAGCATTTTTTGAAAATGAAGATATAGTAATTGTTGCAATAGGGTAACATTGTTCAAATTTTTATTGTTGCTGAATTAGGTGTGCAGCTTTTTGATTAATGACTACCTTTGTTCGTCAAGCTTTTCCTTATACCTTTCAGCAAAATATGTACTATAATATGATAATGTGTAGATAATGTGTGAAAGTACGTGTAGTTTTGTATGAAATTCATAAATTGATACAGTATCTTTTGAAATGAACCAAAACTTAGATTATTATTTTATTCTGCTGTAGCTTAGCAGCTATACAATTGTTGATGCCATGATTTGAAATTAAGTAACACTGATTGGTGTAAGAAGAAATAATTTTCAGTGAAAGACAAAAGCAATGTAATGTATTCGTCTTAAAATAATAACAATAAATAAAAAATAAAAATAATATAATCCAACTATGAGGTCTTTTTTTGAAAGGCTTCTTTTATTACAAAGGAAAAACAGTTAAAACCGTGCAGGGAAAATGAAAAAGGAATAGAAAAAAGGAAGATGGTATAAGGTTCAAAAGGTTGGGGGAAATGAGAAGAGGAAGGAGAAAGGAGGCAAGAAAAAATTATTAAAATGTTAAGGTTTGGTCACACAGGACTTAACGATACATTATTTGTAATAAAAAAAAAGACGATAATAAGATACAGGATGATGTCATCATTGTGGAAAAATAAAAAAAAATAGAACATGTATTTGAATGTGGAGCATGCGAAATAAATAAAAAAAAGAATTAAAAAACATGAAACAAAAATGTCCCAAATGTTTAGCTGAAAGTAAAAGTATAAAAATTTCTTTATATACATTATATATATATATATATATATATATATATATATATATATATATATATACAGTGGGGCAAAAAAGTATTTAGTCAGCCACCAATAGTGCAAGTTCTCCCACTTAAAAAGATGAGAGAGGCCGGTAATTTTCACCATAGATATACCTCAACTATGAGAGACAAAATGAGGAAAAAAAATCCAGAAAATCACATTGTCTGATTTTTAAAGAATTTATTTGCAAAATATGGTGGAAAATAAGTATTTGGTCAGTTACAAACAAGCAAGATTTCTGGCTCTCACAGACCTGTAACTTCTTCTGTAAGAGGGTCCTCTGTCCTCCACTCGTTACCTTCATTAATGGCACCTGTTTGAACCCGTTATCAGTATAAAAGACACCTGTCCACAACCTCAAACAGTCACACTCTAAACTCCACCATGGCCAAAACTAGAGAGCTGTCAAAGGACACCTGAAACAAAATTATAGACCTGCACCAGGCTGGGAAGTCTGAATCTGCAATAGGTAAACAGCTTGGTGTGAAGAAATCAACTGTGGGATCAATTATTAGAAAATGGAAAACATACAAGACCACTGATAATCTTCCTCGATCTGGGGCTCCACGCAAGATCTCACCCCGTGGAGTCAAAATGATCACAAGAAGGTGAGTAAAAATCCCAGAACCACACGGGGGGACCTAGTGAATGACCTGCAGAGAGCTGGGACCAAAGTAACAAAGGCTACCATCAGTAACACACTACGCCGCCAGGGACTCAAATCCTGCAGTGCCAGACGTGTCCCCCTGCTTAAGCCAGTACATGTCAAGGCCCGTCTCAAGTTTGCTAGAGAGCATTTGGATGATCCAGACGATGACTGGGAGAATATCATATGGTCAGATGAAACCAAAATAGAACTTTTTGGTAAAAACTCTACTCGTCGTGTTTGGAGGAGAATGCTGAGTTGCATCCAAAGAACACCATACCTACAGTGAAGCATGGGGGTGGAAACATCATGCTTTGGGGCTGTTTTTCTGCTAAGGGACCAGGACGACTGATCCATGTGAAGGAAAGAATGAATGGGGCCATGTATCGTCAAATTTTGAGTGAAAATCTCCTTCCATCAGCAAGGGCATTGAAGATGAAACGTGGCTGGGTCTTTCAGCAATACAATGATCCCAAACACACCGCCCGGGTAACGAAGGAGTGGCTTCGCAAGAAGCATTTCAAGGTCCTGGAGTGGCCTAGCTAGTCTCCAGATCTCAACCCCATAGAAAATCTTTGGAGGGAGTTGAAAGTCCGTGTTGCCCAGCGACAGCCCCAGAACATCACTGCTCTAGAGGAGATCTGCATGGAGGAATGGGCCAAAATACCAGCAACAGTGTGTGAAAACCTTGTGAAGACTTACAGAAAACGTTTGATCTCTGTCATTGCCAACAAAGGGTATATAACAAAGTATTGAGATGAACTTTTGTTATTGACCAAATACTTATTTTCCACCATATTTTGCAAATAAATTCTTTAAAAATCAGACAATGTCATTTTCTGGATTTTTTTTTCTCATTTTGTCTCTCATAGTTGAGGTATATCTATGATGAAAATTACCGGCCTCTCTCATCTTTTTAAGTGGGAGAACTTGCACTATTGGTGGCTGACTAAATACTTTTTTGCCCCACTGTATATATATATATATTAGGGATGGGACGATTTATGAAAACCGTCCAAACCGCTCGGTTCGACTGTCTCGGTTCGGTTCGCGTATGTTTCGTTCAGTTCATGCGCTACTCCTTTTTCTCATAGGCGAAGCTTTTACACTCCAGAGCAGAAGGTGGCGGTACTGCGACCAAAGCCAACCCCCAGTAGTAATCAAAGAAGAAGAAGAAGCGAAGCAGCATAGCCGGGTGTAGCAGGGAAAAAAAACAGTTGTTGTGGAGAATTGTGTCGGAATGGCGAGTGGGAAAGAACAGGAGTTGGAAGACGCGCCACCAGCACTTTATAGGTCTGCTGTATAGGACCGCTTTGCATTTAGAGTGACCTACGATGACGGCTGAAAGAAAGTTGTGGATAAAAGTGCAACAGTAAGCAAGCATTGTGCAACACGTTTTGTTTATGCTAACAGCAACATGACCAACATCTCATGCTAACCCCGAAATCCCTCATACTCCGTCAGCAACCCCCGCTGCGCTCCAGACCGGCTGCTCAAAGCAAAGCCTACAGCCCATACTGTGGCTCCCGTCCGCTCCCCTCTGAGTCCCTTGGAGATGGTAGAGAGCATGCGCAAGATGATTAAATTCAAAGCAGCAAAACATGTGGAAATGAACCATGGTTTCCGCGGATCATTTAAAATAATTACAATCCATTATTTTTGGGGGGATTTTTTCATTAATTTCATAAATTTTTATGGGATTTCGGTGTAACAATCAACATATACCGAATCGAACCGAACCAAAAACCGTGACCACGAAACCGTGAATCGAACCGAACCGTGGATTTTGTGAACCGTTCCACCCCTAATATATATATATATATATATATATATATATATTATGTCTGTGTGTATTTATTAATTAACACAAGTGACACAATTTAAGGTTGAAATAAATGAAAAGATAAATTTTTCTGTACCGAATTCCATACCAGTAGGTGGCAGCTTCAGTTTATCGCCAACTGAAAAATAAACTCCAAGAAGCAGAAGAAGGTAAGAGAAGAAGCTGGTATGTTGTATTTTTACAGGCAAACCACCCCCGGCTTTCAGGAAGTCGTTTAACCCTACTACTCAGCAGCCAATGGGAAAACAGCACACTCACCAGCTCAAACTGGACAAGTGGCCAAATGGCTGATAATCACATGAAATCAACGCGTAGATGATGCGAATTTGACCCCTCTTTACGTGCTCTCAACGTGTTATCTACGTGTGGCCGATTAAAAGGTGAAGACAACGCGTTCACAACGCGCAAACAACGCGTTAATCACGTGTTGTTTACGTTTCAAAGTTCATATGTTTTAAAACCAATCGGCCTTCCATAGAAAGCATCACGGAGCCGGTCATGCAAGCTAAAGCTTACTCAACTACCGAAAAATGAAAGTAATAAACTCACTGATGACTTAGCGTTAGCTTGCATGACCGGCTCCTTGATGCTGGTTTTCCTTTAGTATGACCACCACACACGTCAGGTGACTAAGAAAACGTAACAGGATTGGCTGGGTGTTGGACACCACAATCTATTGCTAATGTCTGTGACCTGAAATAACCCTTCCCTTCGCTGAATTTAAGACAGTGAAATAGAGCCAGCTGAATCTCAGGAGGCTGAAAATATTGAGTTAGAATTTTGAAAGGTTGAATTTTTTTACATGCAGATTTTTTTAACACTCAAATATTAAACTGAAAATTAACTATTGAAAATGTAATCACTTTGAAATAGTAATGTGAATTTTTAGCTTGAAGAGAAAATAACAAATGAAATTTCAACTGTGTAGAAAAAATGACGATAAATTTTTTTTTTAGGTCAAAAATGTGTTCTGAATATATTTTAACACTGAAACAGTAAGTACAGACATTCAACATTTAAATTTCAGTGGGATTTTTTATTCAAATCCCAGCGAAACAGATTTACTTCCATAAAATAACAGTAATTACAGTAATTTTGATAAAGTTGATTCAAAGTATCCTTTTTTCAGAGTATCTATCTATCTGAAGGCAATATTTTTCTAATGAAAAAATAAATTAAACAATCAAGCGACCCTGCAGTCATGATACATTTAACTCAGTTACTGAGTAGATTTTGTGTTTGTTTGAGCTACAATTGGGGTAAATGTATTGTCATTCATGGGTTCCCAAAATGGTAAAGTTCTCTCCTTTGTGTTGGAGTTAGGTTTAGGACTAGGGTGTAAATTCAGTTTAGCTCAGGGTTAGGTATTTGTTGGTAATTATTAGGGTTGGGTTAAGGATCTGGGTAAGGCCACATAAAATAAATGTAAGTCAATGAGATGTCCTCAAAAGGTATCCACACAAAGGCTGAATGTGTGGGTGTGAACATGTACTGTATGCTTCTTTTTCCTACATTGTGGCGAAAATTTTCTGTTGAGACACTACAGGTCAGGAACCGACCTCCTCAAGGCCCCCTTAGGGGTTACTACTGATTTAGCTTGTGTTAGGTTTAGGGCTACGGAGTAAATTAATTCTTGGTTAGGGTTAGTTGTACATTTTAAATATCAGGCTTTCTCTTTTTGTCTAACAAAGGCAAGAAAGATAAAGTCAAGTGGATTTAGAGTGATTGCCTTCTCAAGATTTTTACAAAGATCCTTCCCCTGAAGTTTAATTTTGCCAGCGAAATAAGTTATTGAGGTCACTGCTGTAATATTTTTAGCTGTGATATTTTTCCTTTTTTAGCTTTTGTGGGTAGACTGCATGTCTCATGTCTAGACTAAAACTATGGTTTAAAATGTCATCAGTACACCATATTAGAATACATCCTGGTTTAAGGTAAACCTGAGAAACGGCTTTAAAACAAAATGCTATTTTTAAGAGAGATGGACAAAGAACAGTGAGCCTGTGTGTAAAACAATTGTTTTCTTTCATGACTGCATCACCTGTAATGTCTGCTGAACAAAAGTGTAAATTCTGGTAAAGATATCCAACCACTGATACCTTCTCAGTCCCTGAGGTATGTAGTCTCTTCGTCCTCTGACATGGGAGCTGGCTCAGAGCTCGTCTGCCTGGCTGTGTGTTTCCTGCACGGGGCCGCCTTTTACAGCTGCTTTTGTGTCTCTGCTTCTGTCTCCTTGAACCCCAGTCGGCCATCTGAGGAGGCCGACTGGGGTTCAAGGAGACAGGCCTGGTTCTGAGCCTGGTTCTGCTGGAGGTTTCTTCCTGTTAAAAGGGAGTTTTTCCTCTCCACTCTCGCTACAAGCATGCTTAGTGTGAGGGATTGTATTTGAGTCAATGAGTCAATGCAATCAACTGGTTTTCCTTAGATAGAAAACTTTGAATTAATTTGACTGTATGATCTGGTTGAACTGCAAAGTGCCTTGAGATGACTTGTGTTGTGAATTACGCTATATAAATAAACTGAATTGAATTGAATAGTCACAGAGCTCAGACTGTCGATGATAGGGGGTGAGCCTCTGCTGACCAGTTAATAGCAACACTGGCTCAAAGTTTATTGGCCTACTATAAACAAAGGACTACATGGGCTAAAATATATAATATATAGTATTTATTAATAAATGTTAATCCTGGAGCAAATGTCACATCATGTGATTACTCTGTTGTACAACATTTGGTGCTTTAAATTGAAATTCCATAGTAGCATGAGGTTTCAGGTTGGTTGAAGGATTTAAGAGGACCCAAATACAGAAAGGGTTGCTGAGGTGGTTTCTTCCAAGTTTAATGTCCAAATGGGCAAGAGAAGCAAAAGTCTACGAACCAAATACTTCAATCCAAGACAACAGAAATAAAGGGTAAAGAAATGACGAATAACCAGCAAAGAGAGACTGAACAGAAGGAGTATATATGGGAGCGGATCTAGAAAAATATTTGTGGGGTGGTGAGAGGGGGGCAGGAAGTGGGGTGGCAACATATGGCATTTGTTTACACTGAATTTAATCACAGTTTGGTGAGAATAGTATGTACAGTAAGTGTTTCATGTGAAACAGTTCATATTAGACATACATCGTATAATGTGATCTCACTTAATAGGAGATAGAAGAATGATAACACTACTTCTAGAGGGGCCTTATGACAGGAAAGGTATTTAGGTGAGACACAGGTGCTGAGTAGTAGATGTGTGAGATTGACTGTCAGAGAGGCAGCTTCGCAGCATTTACACAAGAAGAAAGTATAGAAAGAAAAAGTTACCCATCAGAGATCTATGGACTGAGCTGTAGTAAAGTGAGCATAACTCCACAGTAGAAATAAATGGGTCAAGGGACCTGAACAAGGTACCAGACATCCATGTATTGTTTACTCTAAACACACCTTTACCTCATTTGTCCCTCAGTAACTTGACATAGCAGTTAAGGCAACATGAAAGGAACATTTCATGCATGTAAATATGCTGTAGATAGATCTGCTGTATCAACAAATCAACCAAAAGGCAGGTACTGTATGTTATATCAAAATCTCCGCAAATGAAAAGAAGCAACATAAAAATAAAAACATTTTGTGAGTAGGTTCATACGGGTCATTTCTGGATAGTTTCATACTATATATACAAAAACAAGAAACAACACTGCTTCATATTAAGCAGGATTTACACCAGTATCACATTTTTAACTTTACTTTTAACACTTTTGGTTTTATTCACCAGAGAGCATAACATAAAGTTGACATGACTATAACTGTCAGAAGCTCAGAGGTTTGGACCCAGAATTCAGAAGAGACAGACAGTGAAGCTTTAAACGAGTTTATTGAACAAGCTGCGTGCGGCTGCTCATCAGCTGGTGCGGGTTCACTGGATACGCTGCGGGGATATGGACTCAGATAAATATTTCTGAAGCTCAATCGGGGAATTATTATGAGCTGAAAGTCACCAACCTGGCAAAGTTCAGTCTGAGCTCTGAAGGAGGATTGAGGTCCGGAGGAGCTGAGCTCCGCAGCGTGAAACAGCCTAAACCAGAGATCCAGAATGGAAGAGGAGCAGCGACCAGCAGCAGCCAGAGCAACAGAGAAAACGAGGGATCCAGGAGGGATAATCCAAGCCGTGGTAAAAAAAAAACGATTCCAAGGTCGGCAACAGGTAGAATCCAGAGAAACAGAACAGGCAAACAGAGCAGAGCAGGGGCGGCGAAAACTCAGAAGTCCGGGGGCAGAAACAGGTCAATATCAGGCAGAACACATACAGAGAAACGCTAGAACTAGACAGGCTGGAAGCTTGAATAATCTGGCACCATGGGCTGGGAACTGGTGGCATAAATAGGAGAAGAAACAGGTGGATCTGATAAGAGATAATTAGGCTGGGGAGGAGCAAAGCAGATAAGAGGAAAAAGAGTAAAACCCAGCCTATGGTGCCAAGATCATGACAATAACAGCTGAATGCTGTGATTTCAATGTTGATCAGCAAAACGCTTCACAAATTTATTTAGATCCAATGCCTTTGAGAGTTTTGATTTGAGTACAACCAAACCTGATTGTCTCTTTTCTGTCATATTTGACCACAAATATGTCTTTATGAGCCTGAGACGTCAGGCCTAACTAACATCATTGTTAGAGAAATAATGTGCAACCTGATTTTTTTTCATCTCAAAATCAGCATTGCAGCTATGCTAGCAACATTGTGCTGTCATTATGATTTAATTTCACGATAGATAGTTGATAAGTTTTTTCCTGTTTCATCCCGTGTCTCCTCTCCCCATCACCCCTGGCTCCCTCGCTTTGCCCCATTCGGTTTTCAAAACAAATCAGTCTCAGTTGCTCTTGCGTCATCTCGTACTGCATTCACTGCAGTCCGACATTGGAAATTAGCGGTCGTAATTCTCAAATTATCCATAATTTATAAGCCTCGCCACCCCTACCACCAACTGGGGTGGCAGCAGGGGTGGCAAGCTGTCATTTAGGGTGGCATGTGTCATCCCAGTAGATCCACCTATGTATGGGAGACAGAAACAATGGGAGGACTAATTGGCAGACGAGTAACAGATGTGGACTGAAGAATCTAGATGGGAGCTAGGAGAAGGAGACTGACACAAGAGGGCAAACAAGAAACCCATAGTAACCCAACAATCAAAACAATCAAAAATAACTAGAATAATACAAAATGAAAATAAAACCATGGAAAACTCGAAGAGAAAACTTAAACAGAACCAAAACCATGACAGTAACTGTCACTTAAGGGCGGATCCCAGACACCCTAAAAAGTCCTAAAGACAAAGCAACCCACCCAGGGTGGGTGGAAGGGGGACCAGGAATGAGGGCTAGAAACAAGTGGGCTCTCCTCATCCTCCGCAGGAATTACATGCGTTTTGTGCCGTTTTGACCACTGAGGTGGTATTTCCAGTCCAGGTGAGGATGTCTTGGATGTTCACCCCCAGGAATTTGGTGCTGCTGACCACTTCTACAGCTGCCTACAGCAGTGAAGTGTGGTTAGGCCAGCTCTTCCTAAAGCCAATGATGATCTCCTTTGTTTTCTCCACATTTAGGATCACGTCTGTGAAATCGGTGAGCCCTCTGGCTCAGGTTTCACTGCAGGATGGCCACCAAATGGAATGAAAGCGCTCAACAAGGAGGTCCAGTGCAAATGACGTGGTGTATATTTATTTACAGTGCTCTAACCAAAAAGTGCCGTAACAAAAGGACTTTCCAAAACATAAACAAAATCAACACGATGGTTGTTCAAAATAATAACTAACAATAAATCTAAGCACAGAGAGCAATACCTCTTTTAACACGACAGTCTCAGGCACCAACCTTTCTCCTAGCCTCCCCCACCAAAACTGAGGAAAAAGTAGGGTTTTTATACAAACAGACAGAATTGGCAAATTGCATGCCTACTGGACTAAATCACTGACTGATTGGATGAGACCACTATGCAAGAAAAAAAAAGGTACAGCTGAAACAATGCACCACTTCATTTTCACTGTTAAATTACCTGCCTAAGCAATCTACATTAACCCCATTACTGTATGCCTACATTCAATAAAACACATTTCTCATTACATCAACATTACACCTAAAAATAGCATTTTAAATGCATCAAACACTCAGTTTCACCCCGTCAGGTAATCAAAGCCTCTGATTGGCTAAATGAGACATAAACTATTCCCCTACCCACAGTTCGTGTTTCCCAGGGGAGGAGAAGTTGTCGGACCAGGAAGTGTGTGTGCGTTTGTGTTTGTGTGCACACTGTGTGGAAACTGGAGCGGTATGGGATTATGGAGCGATATCGGCGGGTACCTCACCGAACGCTGCGATGGCTGGTCACTCAGGTAAGTACTGAAAGTTTTTGGAGTGTTGGCGTGACAAAGAGCTCTCACATGCGGTTGCCGGCTCCGCGAGTGAACGTCTCAGATTCGCATGTGCGCGCTTGTGTATGGAGGTGTGTGCAGGTGTGTGTGACGTTAGCCAGCTACATTGTAGCGTGCTTTTCTGTGGCATTTGTGAACAGGGAGGGCTGCCTTTTCACATTTCCCCCTTCCTCTGGAGGCTCGCCACTTGGGTGGCGAGACAGATAATCCGCCACTGCATTCTGCGTGCCCGCCCGATAGCGGACCTCGAAACTGTATGGCTGCAAGGCCAAAAACCAACGGGTAATGCGGGTATTTGTGTCTTTTATCTGCCCGAGCCACTTCAAGGCCCGGTGGTCAGTCTCTAAAACAAACTGTCGACCCAAGAGATAGTAACGAAAGGAGTCAAGGGCCCATTTCACAGCAAGGCACTCCAACTCAACAGCAGAGTACCTTGTCTCTCTTGGAAAAAGTTTGCGGCTTATGTAAGCCACAGGTCGCTGCTGATCTCCTTCACCTTGAAGGAGCACGGCCCCCAGACCAACACCGGAGGCGTCAGTCTGGACGGTCATCGGCTGCTTGAAGTCTGGACTCTGCAGTACTGGCCCGCTGCAGAGGGCCTCCTTCAGGTTGTTGAAGGCTGTTTCATGCTGGTCCTCCCACCTGACTCGGACTGAGCCAGCCTTCCTGGTGAGATTGGTGAGAGGGGCTGCTCTGGTGGCAAAGTTGGGGACGAATCTCCGGTACCACCCTGCGAGCCCCAAGAAAGAGCGGACCCCCTTCTTAGTCTCTGGCCGCGGGCAATCCCGGATTGCCTGGAGCTTGTCTTGTTGAGGCTTGATGACTCCGCGTCCAACAATGTGCCCCAGGTAGCGCACCTCTTGCTGAACAAAGGCACACTTGTTGGGCTGGATGGTCAACCCCGCTTGGTGAATGCGGCGGAACACCTCGGCCAGGTGCTGCACATGCTCCGCCCAACTGCTGCTGTAGATGATGATGTCATCAAGATAAGCACCCGCGAAGGCGCCGGTGCCGTCCAGCACCCGGTCCATCAGGCGCTGGAACGTTGCAGGCGCCCCCTGCAGGCCGAAGGGCATCACCGTGAATTGAAAGAGGCCCTGGGGTGTCCTGAAGGCGGTGTAGGGTCTTGCTTCTTTTGCCAGGGGCACCTGCCAGTACCCCTTGCTAAGGTCCAGCGTGGTAATGTACTGGGCGCCTCCCAGACGCTCTATGAGGTCTTCAAGTCGGGGCATGGGGTAGGCGTCGAAGTGTGACTGAGCGTTCACCTGGCGGAAGTCAATGCAGAAGCGCATTGTGCCGTCCTTCTTCGGCACAAGGACCACTGGGCTGCTCCAGGCACTCTCCGAACGCTCAATCACCCCCAGTCTCTGCATGACCTGGAGCTCCTCCCGGAGAGCAGGTAACAGGCGCTCTGGAACTCTGTACATCCGTTGCCTGGCGGGTGTAGAGTCTTTCAGACGGATGGGGTGCTCTGCCACTGGTGTGTACCCCGGCTGGTCACTGAGCAGGCCTTCAGGAACAATGGCCTGTATCTCTTGCTGCTGCTGACGGGTTAGATGGGACAAGTCCAATGTCCCAGCTGGCTGTTCGGTCGGGAAGAATTGCTCAGGGGTGTTCTCCTCTTCCTTCACGGCCTGCACCAACAGCTGTGGACTAGGTGGTGCCTCCCTTTCATTCCACTCTTTCAGGAGGTTGACGTGGAACGCTTGCCGCTTCTTCCTCCTCTCTGGCATCTCCAGCTCATAGGTGGTAGGCCCCAACTGTCTGCTGATGCTGTAAGGACCCTGCCACCTCGCCAGCAACTTATTCTCTTCAGTGGGCAGGAGAAGGAGGACTTTCTGGCCAGGCTGGAAGGTTCTCTTTCGTGCACTCCGGTCGTACCAGGTGGTCTGGGTCACCTGGGCACCCTGGAGGTTGTCTCGAACGAGGCTGGCCATCTCCTCCATCCTGTCCCTCATGGCAATGACGTAGGAGATCAGGTTGGAGGTGGTGGCCTTGGGCGGCTCCCAGGCATCCTTCAGCAGGTCAAGGGGTCCGCGCACATGTCTGCCGTACAGGAGTTCGAACGGCGAGAACCCCGTGGATGCTTGAGGTACCTCACGGTAGGCAAACATCAGGTACGGCAGCCAGCGGTCCCAATCTTTGCCGTTGGCAGACACAAATTTCCTCAGCATGCCTTTCAGTGTCTGATTGAACCTCTCAACAAGTCCATCTGTTTGGGGATGGTAGGGAGTGGTCCTGATCGCACTAATACCCAACAACCCATAAACCTGCTTTAAGGTGTTTGAAAGGAAAGCTGTTCCCTGATCAGTCAGTATTTCCCGGGGAATTCCCACTCTTGAGAATAACTGTAATAGTGCAGGGGCAATGGCTCTAGCCGTGACCTTGCGTAAGGGGAACGCTTCAGGATAACGTGTGGCGTAATCACAGATTACCAAAATGTACTGGTGGCCTGATTGTGTGCGCTCTAAAGGTCCTACAATGTCCATACCTATTCGGGTGAATGGGACATCTATCACTGGCAACGGCTGAAGTGGATATGGCCTGACTTTGTGTTTGCTGTAAAGCTGGCATGTGGGGCATGTTTTGCAGTGTTTTTGCACATCAGTATACAACCCTGGCCAGAAGAATCTGTCTGAAATCCTCTGCAAAGTTTTCACACTTCCCAAATGTGCCGACCAAGGAATGTCATGACCCAAACACAAAATCTTCTGTCTTAGACAGGTCGGTATTACCAGCTGTTCTGCACTGCCACCTTCAGGCTGATGATACAGCAAGCCATCACGCACAAAGTAAAATTCACCCAGCAATGTCTTTTCCTGGCCTGTACCCACACCATCCACTTCAACAACTTGGTCAAACAGCTCCTTCAGTGAACCATCTTGGTTTTGCAATTCTTTCAGATCATCAGGAACTTGCCACATCTCCTTCCCTGCATCAGGAACTGCCGCTAGCTCTTCACCAGACATGACTTTGACTGTGCCAACTAGTTTGTCATGCCTACGCTGTCGGTGTGTCTTCCTGTCTCTCATTTTTACAGGGGAACCAAAATCTTCTCCCCTGTATGGCATTTCACGTAACAACTCCTGCGCCTTTTTAGCCTGTGCCCTGGTTGCAACGCAACTCATTGGGAGAGAAGCCTGCACCAGGTCTGGCAGAATCACCACATCCTGACCTAAGACCACAGGATAATTCAAGCCTTTAACAACCCCGGCTTCTAACCTGAACATCTGATCTTGCACTTTAACAGACATAAGTGCTATGGGGTATTCATGGACATCACCATTCACACACACTACTCGCAGTTTCTCGCCAGTCAAAGCTTCAGGCTGCTGAACCAGGTGAGGTTGCACCAAAGTGTGGGTGCTGCCTGTGTCCAGGAGAGCCCTTGCCGGTTTATCATTCACAATCACACCCATTACTGGCACACCGTCAGCATACACAGCATCAGTCATAGGTCTAGGCACAGAAACCATACTGCAAGTAGCACCCCTAACCTTCTTCAGAGGACAAACTCTAGCCCAGTGACCTGGCTTACCACAATAATGACATACAGCCTGTGTGTTAGCAGGTGTATTGTGTGTTGTGGATGTGTCAGTAGGTCTAGGCTGAGAGGGGTGTTGAGGCGTGTAATGTCTAGTGCTTGGGCCCCTACTCTGTGTACCACTCCCCGGACCAGGACCAACTCCACTCCCATATCCCACAGACTTACCCTTCGGAGGTTGAGGTGCTCTGTTGGGGCCTTGGAATCTGAAGTCCTTCGGTCCGCGGCGGGCTGACAGGTAACCATCCACGAGCTCTGCGGCCTTCAGGCCTGTGCTGGGGTTGTGCTCTTTGACCCACACTCTTACCTCCGGGGAGAGTGAGAGCAAGAATTGTTCCAGAATGAGCACTTCACCGATTTCTTCCACAGTGTGCTCCGCTGGACGAATCCATTTTTGGTACAAGTCCTTCAGCCGGTTGTAGAATTCTTTCGGCGTCTCACCAGATTGAATGTTCGGCTCCCTGAACCGTGTTCGGTAGCTTTCGGCGTTTATCTCATATTTGGCTAAGATGGCATTCTTCACCTTGAAGTAGTCCACAGCTTCATAAGGATCCATGGCGACGTATGCAGCCCGAGCTTTGCCAGACAGGTACGGTACAAGGAATGTAGCCCACTGGGCTAAGGGCCACCTGTAGGCTGTGGCTAGACGTTCAAAGGTGGTCATGTATTGCTCCACATCATCGCTGTCCTCTAGCTTCGGCACTGCTGCTCTGGTCCACGTTGCTGGCGCTGGTGCTGCTGGATCAGGAAACAGGATCGATGGGCCTGCCGCTGGCATCCATGGGGCTGGTGGTGGTGCTGGATACCCCGCTGCCGGTGCTGCTTGGAGGGTTGCTGCCACAGGATGTACCGGTGCTGCTGCTACTGTCATGAGGGCTGTTGCCGCTGGATGCGCCGCCGCTGCTGGGAGGGTCGCTGCCGCTGGATGCGCCGCCGCTGCTGGGAGGGTCGCTGCCGCTGGATGCGCCGCCGCTGCTGGGAGGGTCGCTGCCGCTGGATGCGCCGCTGCTGCTGGGAGGGTCGCTGCCGCTGGATGAGCCGCTGCCGCCGGATGAGCCGCTGCCGCTGGGAGGGTCGCTGCCGCCGGATGAGCCGCTGCCGCTGGGAGGGTCGCTGCCGCTGGATGAGCCGCTGCTGCTGGGAGGGTCGCTGGCTTTGCTCCATCTGGCTGCTGCTGCTGCTGCTGCTGCTGCCCTCCCCTGGAACTCCTGCGATGGTCCTCCAGCTCATCACGGACATTACCCAGTTGAACTTGAATGTTGCGCCACCGCTGCTCTCGTTTCTCCCTCTCTTTCTCCTGCGTCCGCATGGACCGTTGCAGTAGGCTGTACAGGTCTGAAAGGTTGAGCGCTTCTTGCGGCCTGTCGTCGTCATCAGGTTGTGTCTGTTGCTCTCCTCCTATGGCTCCTTCGACCTCTTCCTCACCTGGACCCAGGGGGTTGGTCTTCTTCAACTTCCTGTAAGCCATCTCACTCTGCTTGCACTTCTTTCTTGTTGACTTTCGTGTCGGCACCACGATCCCACTTCTGACACCAAATGTGAAATCGGTGAGCCCTCTGGCTCAGGTTTCACTGCAGGATGGCCACCAAATGGAATGAAAGCGCTCAACAAGGAGGTCCAGTGCAAATGACGTGGTGTATATTTATTTACAGTGCTCTAACCAAAAAGTGCCGTAACAAAAGGACTTTCCAAAACATAAACAAAATCAACACGATGGTTGTTCAAAATAATAACTAACAATAAATCTAAGCACAGAGAGCAATACCTCTTTTAACACGACAGTCTCAGGCACCAACCTTTCTCCTAGCCTCCCCCACCAAAACTGAGGAAAAAGTAGGGTTTTTATACAAACAGACATAATTGGCAAGTTGCATGCCTACTGGACTAAATCACTGACTGATTGGATGAGACCACTATGCAAGAAAAAAAAGGTACAGCTGAAACAATGCACCACTTCATTTTCACTGTTAAATTACCTGCCTAAGCAATCTACATTAACCCCATTACTGTATGCCTACATTCAATAAAACACATTTCTCATTACATCAACATTACACCTAAAAATAGCATTTTAAATGCATCAAACACTCAGTTTCACCCCGTCAGGTAATCAAAGCCTCTGATTGGCTAAATGAGACATAAACTATTCCCCTACCCACAGTTCGTGTTTCCCAGGGGAGGAGAAGTTGTCGGACCAGGAAGTGTGTGTGCGTTTGTGTTTGTGTGCGCACTGTGTGGAAACTGGAGCGGTATGGGATTATGGAGCGATATCGGCGGGTACCTCACCGAACGCTGCGATGGCTGGTCACTCAGGTAAGTACTGAAAGTTTTTGGAGTGTTGGCGTGACAAAGAGCTCTCACATGCGGTTGCCGGCTCCGCGAGTGAACGTCTCAGATTCGCGTGTGCGCGCTTGTGTATGGAGGTGTGTGCAGGTGTGTGTGACGTTAGCCAGCTACATTGTAGCGTGCTGTTCTGTGGTATTTGTGAACAGGGAGGGCTGCCTTTTCACAACGTCATTGTCTCTGCATCAGCCCACCGGTCTGGTCCCGGTCGTTGTCTCTGATGAGGTCCACCACCGTGGCGTTGTCTGCGAACTTCACGATGTGATTGGTGGTGAACGTGGGGACGCAGTCCTGTGTCATCAGGGTGAACAGTATGGGGCTCAGGATGCAGCCCTGAGGGGAGCCAGTGCTTAGGATGATGACATCAGAGGTGTTCTGTCCAACCCGGACTGACTGAGGTCTGTTGGTGAGGAAGTCTAGCAGCCAATTGCAGAGGGGTGCATTGAAGCCCAGCTGTTCCAGTTTTCCCATCAGATGTTGTGGGATGATGGTGTTGAAAGCTGAACTGAAGTCCAGCCTCAAGGTGTGCCAAGCTCAGGTGGAGAGCAGCAGAGATGGCGTCCTCAGTGGAGCGGTTGCATCAGTAGGCAAACTGGAACATTGAAAGGTAGGAAGTCGAAGCTTTATTTGAAAAATTCTGATTTAACATGCTGTATCTTTATTAATTGTGCTTTGGTGCTGATAGTTTCCATAAAATTAACTTGGCATTTGAATTTAGGAGAATCTAAGCTTTCTAAAGATGTATAAAAAATTATTATACTTTGGTAAAAGTTAACCAGTGTTATTTTCAAGCATACTGCTGCGTCTGATGTAAATATACAAAAGGTCCTCTGGGGAACCAGTGGGAGTTCTGAATTTTTGATTATTCTAATGAATAAAATTTTTGAAACCCAGAAAATCTCAGAAACTGATATAACCTTGACTTTTTTTTATATATTAGCCCAAAGATAGGATCCTAACAAAACATTTTCAATTATTTTGTTCATGATGAAAGATTGCCAAACATTTGATTAACTTTGAGTATATGAATATAATATATATTGTATTTATGTTTTACTTTGAGTACAGGCTGACATCCCTGGACTGAAGAGCTGTTCTAGCCAATAAGTTGCGGGTTATGGTGGAGCAAGTAGAGATAATATGAAATACAATGAAGTATTCTAATTAGTTTTTGTTAAAAATTAATTTAATTAGATGCAATATCGGGGCCTAATTTATCTTTCTAAACAGGCATCTATGAGTCATCATTTGTGAGATCTGGGGTTGTTGATAAAACTTGGTGTTTAAGCCAGTATTGGTTTCATATAAATACAGTTGTTTTCTTTTTCCTTTTATCACATTTCAACTCAGTTCTCATCATCTTTCTTTTTCCCTGAGCATTTCTGATGTATTAGCAGGTTTAGTTTATCTTGTGTCACAGAGAGACTTTGAAGAACCGTTCAATATATTTATGCCTGAAATGCAAAACTGCGAGTCAACTGGAAGGTTAACGATAAGCAGTACAGATAATCAGCTTCCAAATAATTTCACATCTGCCCTCTGTAACTGATCATTAATGGCACATCCCCATTGTTCTTTATGAGAAACATGGGAAATAAAACTGCCCCTTAAAGATTTTTTTTTATTTATTAAATCTGTCAAAACTGATATTAAATATTTGACTGGCTTGACTGGTTAGGCAGATACCCAGTTTATGAGGACTGATGCCTAGAACTTGTAATGGTCTTTTTCATTGTGTTTAATTACGCAGAAATCACATTAAAAGGGCTTTATTTCATTAATACAGTAATTTCTGCTACAGCTAAAAGTAAATAAGCAATATATCTATCTATCTATCTATCTATCTATCTATCTATCTATCTATCTATCTATCTATCTATCTATCTATCTATCTATCTATCTATCTATATATCTATATATCTATATATATATCTATATATCTATATATATATCTATATATATATATATATATATATATATATATATATATATATATATATATATATAAAATAGACTTTAAAAACAAATGAAAAATTTCTATGTTGATAACCGGGCAACTTTAGAAGACAGGAAGCCCTTTTTAGAGCATATAATAAAAGCTACTTTCATAAAAGAAAAGAAAATAAAGAGGGCCGTTCATGAATGTAGAAGGAAATTATTGGTTTACAGCATAAATATTATCATTATGATGTAAATCAGACGAAATTGAGTGATTCACTGATTTTTCTCATTTTACATAGTTTTAAAATCAAATTAGGGGACAGTCCCCTCTTGTGGCCATGGGTTGCTATTACAAGAAAGAGACCATTCTTACTCTCGTATAAGAATCTAATCTAATATATAGATTTGACTTGTTGACAGCAAATCTCAAAATTAAGCATTTGTGATGTTAATAAGGCCCATATTACTAAAATCAACTAATGTCAAGTAATTTTTCTCTCTCCAAACCACAAAAATAAAATAATCAATCGCTTGTTCCATAGAACTTTGGACAAAGACATATCAGATATAAAACATAGACTTAGTTATCATGCGTTGTTTAAAAACAACTAAATAAGCTTTTCACTAAGCTGTTTAGTATTTATAATGTCTCTCAAACTTAGAATTTCTAAGGAATGACTAACTATACACACACACAAAAAAAAAAACCTAGCCATGGACATTTCTTTGGTCTAAGTAACTTATTTTCCACCAATGGCAGTTAATATGAATAAAACTGACAAACTTGTATACTTTAAATAAAACTAAATGACTTTGTCTGTAACTGTACAATTCGTTTTACAATAACAACAAAGACTCTGAGCCTGATGCTGAAGATTCCACTTTGCTTCCAATTGAGGGACCTGCTGCCTTCCACTTGGACCTAGTATCACTGGAATCATCAAAATCAGCTAATATAGAATCTGACTTATTTAGTAGGAATCACAGTAAGAAAATTTGCAAGGAAAAGTTTTAAAGGTATTTTCTTTTAGACAGTATATATTAAAGAATTTTTAGAGTATGTAGTAGTGACATGTTTTCAGTAATAACAGGCAGGTGGTAATAACCTAAACCTATCGTGAAATAACGGGATATGAAAAAAGCTAAAAATAAAAATAAAGAACAACCTTAGAGATTTAATTAGCCTCATGAAAAAATAAATGAACCGTTTTACTTTCCATAGTTTTTTCATCTTCTGGCTTGTTGCAACACTCAGAATTCTTATAGTTATGTATCGTGAGCAAGAATCTTTTCAGTATCTTTTCCCAGCATTTAGTGTCAACAGTAAAATAATCATATTCGATGATTAATTGCTTCATTGTGCATGTAGAACATTTAATCAAATATTGTTCTCACCTGTTCAGCTACAGGACTAATTCCATGCATTGCATAGTTATGCTGTAAATGTAAATCTCCAAGGTAACCTTTAATGTTTTATCTTTGTCATGACATTTGCCTCCCTGACTGCACTCATAAAGCTGATTTACTGATTTGGTGCGCTCAGAATTGTGTCTGTGAAAAAAAAGCAAAAGAGCATGCTAAGTCCATTTTGTGATTGTCTTTATGAATATGTTGACAGCCAGGTTCAAACTAGCTGGTATAAAATGTTCACAGGCAGAAGTGTCCAGCAGAAGGAATAAGCACAATAAGGACAAGGGAGATAGATACACTTGTATGCCCTTTTTAACACATTTGGACTTGTTTTAAGCAATATATGGATGAAATCTTAAGAATTGAGCCCTCTTTCATTGTTTTTGCAATCCCACGGCACAACAAATTTAAAATTCAGAAAGAAACGCTTTTCTGCTTTTTACAAATTTTGTAAAAAGCAAAAATGCATTATGGAACCAATAACATAAATAAATTACAGGAAGTGTCACAGATGGATTATGACATCCTAGTTTTTTTTCATGCAAAGGAGCATGTGATACTCTGCTGTAGTGAGACGTAGCAGCGACCCCAGAGAGGCGTCCAAGGAGGAGCAACTGGGGCTTTGACCGCAAGCCCGGGAGCAACAGAACCAGGAATTTGAGGTACCTTGTAACAGAGTTTAGAACACTGCTGATGAAGATTCTCAGTCATCCAGGTCATAGTCATACCATAAAAGTAAAAAAAAAACAATCCACTGGACTTGGTTTCTAAGATTTGAAGACGTTTCGCTTCCCCTCCAGGAAGCTTTCTCATTTGAATTGACATTTCAATTGAGAAAGCTTCCTGGAGGGGAAGCGAAACGTCTTCAAATCTTAGAAACCAAGTCCAGTGGATTGTTTTTTTTTTTTTTACTTTTACGGAAATTTAGAATACTGACTATGTAAAAAAACAACAAAAAAAACAACCTGAATTTACGCAAACAAACAAGCAAAAAAATATTACTTTTTCAATACATTGTTATTAAATATTTGTACTTTTAGTTTTATTTCTATTTATAAACTTTATCTAAACAGGAAAACTACTGAGAATAAAATTATATTTAAAGAAAATAGTACAATGCCCACACAAAATAATCCTGTTCATAAACATTAACTAGAAATAACTGTAAAATATTAGCTAAATAATTATTAAATTGTCATTAGTTCATCTATACCCTCATCATTATTGTGAGGTTGCTGGGGAGCTGATGCCTCTCTCTAGCAAAGTTTGAGATCAAGGTCCCAACCAGAGTAAGCAGGGTTTGAGTGTGTCTGACAAACGTTTTGGTCGGATAGGGGATCTGGACCAAACCACCATTTGAAACTTACTCCCAGAGCGGGAATGTTTGGAGCCATTATCTGGGACGGCTTCATCTGGATGTCCCTGACGACATAACCAGTTTAAAACTGCTAGACTTGCAGATGTTTGCTAACGTTACCTTCTCAAACTTAAAATGCATGTACAAACAAAAACCATAGTAATTCCAGAGTTGCATACATTTGCTACAAACTTAAGATTGGTAATACCTGAGATGTAAATTTCTCTCTCCCATAGGGGAATAATGTACTGTATATATCCCAATACGCATCACAATAATAACTCATTAATCCCAACTAACTGATAAAGTTCATGTGTTTTACATACGTAAATGGTGTGGCAGACACAGCACACATGCTCGTATTTCATTATTAGGCCCTGGCATTTGTCCAATGTTTTCCCATTTCTGGTTATTGGTGTCATAGCGGAGGACCATATTTGTGTCACTGCAGTCCTCCTGGCTGTACCCACCAAGCAAGTAAAAGTTTCCCTCCAAAACCGCACTAGCTGCCCCGACATGCGGCACTTGCAGAGATGTGAACGCAGTCCAACAATTGGCAGCTGGACTATACATTTCACAGGCGAGCTGATCAACGACAGTCCTGTTATCATTTGTGGTGATTCCTCCTGCTACATAAAGATGTTCACCCAGGGTCTCCATACAGTGATGAGCACGAGGTTGGCTCATACTTGCCAGGTAGGTGCTTCCTCTCTCTGGGTGATACACAAACATAGATGCAAGACACAACTGGTCACTGTTTTGCCCTCCTGATATAAAGATCTGCCCTTTAAAAGCCTTTGCTACATGCCCACCCAATGGTACATCCAGGGGTCTGGTAAAGCTGAAAGAGAAGAAAGTGATGTAAGCAAGGGCTGCACAGTTTAACTTGCTAAAGTTACTTTTAATGCTTTCAGCAGTAAATCAATATATATCAAAAAGCACCATTTGGTCCAAAGGGACAAAATAGAGAAATAAATTTTGAGGATTTCAATTCAATTCAGTTTATTTATATAGTACCAATTCACGAAACGTCATCTCAAGGCATTTTACAGTTCACCAGATCACACAGTCTAATTAAAATTGAAGACAAGACATTTATGTCTTGGTCATTTAGTGTCTAGAATACCTCCAAGAGTTTTTGGTGGGACAGTAGCGTTCAACAGTATCCAAATTATGAGGTTCACAGTATCCACCAACAGCATGTAACTGTCCATCCAGGACAATCACAGAAAAAGAGGATCTCTTCTCTTGCATTTCACACAGGCGCTCCCAGCTGTTTTGAAGAGGGTCATACCTGGAATTAGGGTGCAGAAACACATTTGGACATAAAAATCTTAGCTGTTATAGATAGATAGGTTCTCTTTATTTTCATATTATGCTTTCTCTCACCTATAAACAGAGCTAAAGATGTCACCCCTGCCATAATAACTTTTGCCTCCAAAAATGTACAGTTGTCCACTGAGAACAGCAACTTCATGGCTGAACCTTGGTGACTCCGGCATTTCTCCCAATCTTCTCCACTCAATTTCCTTGTTTATCCCTCCCAGACTTCTCACAGAATTCCCAAACCAAATATCTCTGCTGATGCTGCGGCTGCACAGGTCTTCGGAGATCTGGTCGCCCCCAATCAATACTAGACTCTCTTTGGGCAGATAGATGCGGCATTGATTCTGTGGTGGAGAGTCGTTATAATAGAAATCTTCATAGATTCTTGCATACAACTCGGTCAACTTGTGATTACACCAAATGCTATGTGACTGAACCTCTTTAAATTCCTTAAATGTCATCAGGGAAAACTGAACAGTCTTCATTAGCTCCTCAGCCAGTTTAAGTCTGGGATTGGGTTTTTCTTGAATCCATAACACCACAGCTCTGAACACAACTAGCTCTGAAGGAACACAGAGTGAGGTGCTGTTTAGGTATTTGAGTAGCTGCTTGGCTGGCAGATCTTTGAACTTGGATGTGCAGGCCACCTCTTGAAATTGCCGTTGGACAAAATCATCTGCAGCCTCTTGAAGTTGTGCCATGTCGTAGGCTTCAGCGAAAGATACCACATCAAGGCAGGTGTGAGCATTTATTTCATGGCGAAGGAAGCTAAAGCACAAGGACAGGGCAGGTTGGTACTGCAGCTGAATAGAAAGGCAAGCAATCTCAAAGATGCCTGTCCAGGTGAGTGGAAGAGTCCCATTGTAAGAGCTGCCAACCAAAAGTTCTAGATCTGAGACAAAGAGGAATGGCAGGCTCACACTATACTGAAGGGACTCTTTCATCCCCAGTGTAAACATCCCACGAAAATAGTCAGTACTGACAGCCAGGATCACTCTGTGGACTAGACAGAAGGGGGTAATGAAAAGATATCAACATACAGTATAAACATTTTTTGGTACTTTTCGAGCTTTAACTGGTTTGAGTAAAGAGTTAGAATGTTACACATTGCATAATTTTAGCCGGTTGTTTGCCACCAGGAAAGAATTAGCCAATGTTCATGTAAGATTATATAGGCTTTTTCATTTAAAAATCTGGTCACAACTGAATTTCATTACTCTAAGGTTCTTGATCTTAAATTCCACCGCCGTCTTCTGTGCATACAGTAGATGTAGACCAGGGGTCCCCAACGTGGTGCCTGCAGGCACCAAAGGGGCCCCTCATGGACCACATGGGGTGCCCTCAGACTTCTAAGAAAAGAACAATTCACCAGTGGGCTAAGTTTGAAATTTTCTTCTATTCTGTTTATCTCCTTTTTTAATAATTTATAGATCCTTTCAAAATGATAATGTCTAAAATACAATTAGAACTAAAAGGAAACAATAAAATTTTTTATAATTTATAATGAAGTTTAGGTGAACACTGACCCTTGCTGTGCATGGGTCAGTGTTGGTAGCCCTTCCTATGACACAGTACCCTTGAAGTGGCCCTCAGCCTTAAAAAGGTTGGTGACCCCTGATGTAGACCCTTGTGCCATTTAGCTATTTTTCTAAGGGTGTGAAATGTGTCATATTGGGTTCAAACGGCAAGATTGTCATACTGATTTTTGATCTGGTTTTCCTCTACCAAGATGCCCCAATTATTGTGATGGGTTTTGAAATGGGATAATCTCGCCCTTGGTGGTAGGTTAAACGTGATCAGGTTTGCTTGGAAGTATTTTAAGACCACACTGACCTAAAATCTGGGATATCTAACATGTTGGATTGTCCTGGCTCTGTGCCATATGTGGTGTTCCCCGAGTTCAAACAAGGATGCAACCGGTTGAATCTTGAATGTAGCCAATCAGAGGGCTTTTCCAGAGTAAAAAGAAAATATAACTCACCAGTTTAGACAGTAGACATCCAGCCTACACTGACAATATTCTATTGATAAAAACCTTTTACAACTCTACTGTCTTTATCTCTGGTACAATCTGGTACAATCAGTTCACCATGTTTAAATCCTCTGAACTCATGTCTGATAACAAAGATTTCATGAGATCTCCAATCTGATATTTAAATATTCCTGAAAGAAATCTGTTAGCTGATGTTGTGTCATGTGACTGTATACCGTGTTCTTTTCATCAAATCAGTCCTGAAATATTGCCATGGGAACCAGACATCAGTTAGGTAGCAGCAATAGAACATGATGAATCTGTAATTCCCAAAGGCTAGTGTGTTCTTGCCTTAGAAGAAGTTCCTTTTGGCTCACCACACCTTAATTAACAAAAGTACTTACCTGGTTGTTGCAAAACTCAATGGCAAGTCCAGGTGATTTACATTGCTTGTGGCTTCCTTCTGGTATGAAATCCACACTAAATACATATCCAGTATATTCAATAAAAGCATTTACACTATCTCTACAGACTGGTGCGGGGCAGCAGTGCGCATGTTGCCACCTGCTAAAAGTCTACTTGATTCAATTTTTGAAGTGTCAGTTCGAAGTCAGTTTACCCAGATCACACTGCACCTATAGGAAATTGATTAATTGATCAATTGTCTAGTTTTTTTGTTTTTTATGTTTTCTTCAAGACCTGGCCATAATTATAAACAAACATGTATATTAATACATATGTGTTGTCCAGGTGCCTGTGTCTTGATTATTTTCATAAATTTGCATATGCAGCGTAATCACTCTTAGTAGAGCAAAACTTGAAAATATATGGAAGAAAAAAAAACAATTTAAAAACTGTTTTCGCCTAACTTCTACATTGATCATTGGCTTTGTTTCCACAATCTGTGCAGGCGTCTTTGACTTCTCCAGGCTTCACAGCAGAGCAGATCAAAGCACTTGTGGTGCAAATTAGGACTTAAATGAACAGCAGCGAAGTGCAGAGCAGACCAGATTGGAGATAAAAGCAGAGTAAATCTGGGGTGATTCAACCATTTGCAACATGCATATTAAAGCAGAGTAATGTCTATTGCTGAGGGGCCCTTGAAGACTGACTGAGTACTTACCAAGAACTGATCCCCCAGGGGCTTCCAACCTGACGTCACAGCCAACTCTGTCAATCCACAACTGTTTGATGGATTCTAGATTTATGGCCATCTGTTCTGCAGCAGATAGTATTACCCTTTTATTGTCTCTGCCAGGTGTTGAGAGCTGCTCATTGTGCAATTCACACAGGGACAGCACTCGAGGGGCGCCCATTATTTTAGCAGCACCTTGAATCTGACTAAGGTTATGCTCATTCAAACTCGATATGAGTCCAGTATACGCAAACTCCACAACAGCCTCTAATCCGACACAATCCACCTCTTTATCAAGAGTCATAGACCACCCATGGACTCCAGCACCGGTATCAGCAGGTTTTCTTTCATTAACTCTACTGTTTTCTCTGTTTCTTTCATTCAGTTTTGCCCAGACGAGTGAGCTGACAGCAGCCAGGACTGTGGAGTGAACACAAATGCTCCTACCATCATTGGTGTTCAACGTAAGGTCTGTGAGAATCAAGGAATCCCTGAACTCTTTCAAGGAGAGGAAAACCATTGTAGCATAATCATCTTTCTGGTAAATCTTTACATTGTCTTCCTCTTCCTCCTCTTTTTCGATTAAGTTTTCCAAACCCCCATTTTGTTTTCTCTTGTGTTCCTCCGTCTGTCTCCTCCACTCCATCAGTTTATTCTGGAGGCATGCTACTGCCATTCTTCAACCTCTCTTTGTAAATCTTTTTTCTTAGTTTGGTTAGTTGATGCTTTGTATGCCTCTGGAGCTTCACGAATTGTAGATCCCTTATTGCAACAAATTGTGAGGAAATAATCAGACAGGCTACATGTCCCAGATGTCCAAACTGTAATCCCCTGCAGAAAATTGCTTGAGATTGCCGTGTGCTGCTTGACTTTGTGTCCCCTAAGCAGCAGTGTTGTGTATATGCTCCGGTCCTGTCTCTCTGTCCAGCTGCATGGGAGTAATGAAGGGTCACAAATTCCCACAGTTCCTCTTATAACCAGGCAGCTACATATTTACAGTGTAATATAAGTAGCTGGAACCCTAAACTGGATGTCTGTTGTTCACAGACTAAATAGTTTTGAGGGCAGTTGATGAACAAACTGTTTTATCTTTATGTTTTACAAGCTATCTTGTACTCATCATGCATTTTATCATTGCTATTTCAAACGATTCTGATTTCCAACCTCTGATTGTACTCATCGAGTGCCAGAACTTCAGTTAACACTATGCAACTCTAGTCTAAGCATAGATGAAGGGCTGATTTGATTCGCCTCTTCTAGCCCACACACTGTGACATCCAGAGGAGCCTTGGCAGGAACCTTGACTCTTGCACAGGGGTAAATGCCCAGAGGGTCAACAGTGGGATCGTGTTTCTCCTTCGTGCCCATGAGCTGTGGAATTTAGGTCACAGATCACAACTAAAAGAGCTAAAAGGGAAAAAAGAAAACAACATGCAGCTCTTTGCTTATTCACTTTTATGTCAAATGAAAAATTTAAGTTAGAGACTTAAGTATATCTGTGATAAAATACAGAAGCCCCACTTTCAATTATGGAGTTTTAATATAAGAAGACCATAAACACATAACAAATTCTACAAGGTTGTTAATCATTAAAAAGAGCTGGACTCTAGGGCCCCATTTCAGAAAGCATTATAAATCCCTACCAAGCTAAAATTGGTTGAAAAGACTGAAAAAAGATGACATGATTTACATCCAAATGGCGTTTGCATTTGGTTGAAAAGTGAAAGGGGGAAAGCCTTCATTTTCAGATCATTAAACAAACGTTGAAAACTGGTTTTGCAAAGTATTTTTAATGTCTATTATTGGACTGAAGTGGGACAAAATCAGGCTGAACCTAAATTAAATCAGGGTATAGCTGGTTTATGGATTTTACATGTTCTGAAACCTAAAATCCTGAATATCAAAAAGAATATCAAAAGAAGGGTTGGAAAACAAAAGACTGGAAAAGAGACATTGATCTGGCAAATAAGCAGGACCTTAGTTTATGCTTTGCTAGTACTGCTGATTATATCCAATCAGTCTAATAGTTACATCTGCTTCATGTCACATAACTCAAATTATATCAAATTGTTTTTCTAAACCTGACCATGATGTAACTGAGCCCCACTGAACTCTAAAGTCACCAGTTCTCATCCTACTGCTCATATTTTCAGATGTAAAACCGGCGATCTGCATCATGGATGTGTGATCAAAATACAACTTGTTAAATATCAGGTCAATGTGAATTAGTACCTTGTAAATGCACCTGACACCTTATTAAGAATTAGGGTAATTCATAAGACAAAAAGGGGTCATTAGTAGAAAACACTTAAAATGTGTGAGTATTCAAGTACAATTTGTCCAGTTCCATGTTGATCCTTTTTAAATTCACAGGCCACTGCAGCAGGCTGTTGATTGTCCACACAGACTCAGTCTCTAATCAAATGCTGCTGAAATGCTCTAAAGTTGAAGTGCTGTGTGGGCGAAATGGAAGTGAAACTGGTGGGCAACACCTCGCTTCAAAACACAAAAACCTCCTACCTGACTATACTGTAACTATGTCACTCTTAGAGCCATTCATATGCCAAGCAATGCTCCTGAACAACAGTGATGGAGGGCATTGTCCACTGCAGGCAAATGAGTCAGATTGTTTTCAGAGACGGCAAAAACAAACTCAGTAAAATCAGTGCAGTAAAATCCATGTGTCTTCACCACTATGGCAAAATGAGGGCTCCGTTCTATGCAGCAGCTTTTAAATCTACTTCAGAAAAGTCTGTTTCCCAAAGCAGGCCTGTTTGTTACCATAACAACTCATGTAAAGAGAGGAGCTCTAACCTGGTTATGGGACCCCTCCTCCACAAATCTTTCCTTGAGAGCAGCAGCGGTGCTCAGACAAATTTTCTCTTTTCTTCTCTGTTCAGGAAATCAAACAGAAGAGAGCATTTTCAAAGCAATGTACCATCGAGGTCGCGAGGGGTGCCTATCTCCAGCTGTCTGTGGGTGAGAGGTGGGGTACACACTGGACAAGTCGCCGGTCCCTCAAAGGGCAACACACAGACAAACAGGACAAACAACCATTCACACACACTCACACCTAAGGAGAATTTAGAGAAGCCAATTAACCTAACAGTCTTGGTTTGGACTGTGGGAGGAAGCTGGAGTACCCGGAGAAATGCGGGAATCAAACCCTGCAAGGCAGCAGTGCTACCCACTGCCCCACTGAGCAGCCCACCAATGTAAGATAAAAAATAAAAAAGGAATATCTGTACGTGGGTAAGTAAAGACGCTAAAATGAACATAAAATGAGAGACTGTGTCCCATCCATAAAGTTTAGAGAAAATTAAAAACTGCAATGCAAAGACACATTTTAAGTCCATGAACCTAGGAGAGGATTAATGACTGTGCAACCCACTGAAATTGCTGAAAGATAATTAATAGATTTTTTTGGCAACTACATTTTAAATTGACCTTAAAAAAATAGCTTTAGGAAGGAACTAAGTTTGAGTGGATTAAATAATGCATGGTGTTTCACCAGCAGGTGGCAGTGTAGGTCTCCAGCTTCCCCCCCTCCCAGACAAAACTTGTTTAAATAAAGCAGTAACTATAAACCTGTCTATAAAAAGTTATGTTCAATTCCAATTTGATATGTATGTATAAACCTTACCCCCATTGCCTCTAGTGGATAGTTGTTAAAAAAAAAAAAAAAATGCATAAAAACAAGGTTACTTTACCTGAATATTTACAGACAGATATTGTTATAGACTTAGTGACATCTAACATTAAAGGTGCTTTTTTTTTTATTGAGAGTTTTAAAAATGACAAATTATAATTATTCCTGTTGTTACATTTTGCTTTGAAAAAGTACAGTGTAGCAATAAACCCAGAGGTTTGATAGAGAAAGGTTGTACTAGAAATCCTAATGCCTTTTTAAAAGATAAAATATATGTTCAAAAAAATCCCAAACTGTGTTTTTAAAAAAATTTGCAAAATGGTATTTTAAAATGTTTTAATACTCCAAGCTTAGGCTTGGATAGGAGCACATTCTAAGCCGGATGTTTATACTATCTGCTCCAAAAAGGCAATCTATGAATCCCTCCTGAGAAGCAGTCTGGATCTGCAGGCTGAGGAGCCATATATAGGGTGAGCGTGTTTTTTCTCTAAAGCTGTATAAGGAGCTATAATCATCTGGCCTCTATTGGCTGGATTCTCCCAGATCAATGCACTGATCTGCATTAATATGAGCCGGATTGTTATTCACATGTGAATCTAAACCTGTATTAGTCTGTGTTTCCTGCTGCATAACCAGAATATACTTGACTGGTCCGAACATGAAAATAGCTTTAAAATCACATTTTAGTATTTTTTATAGTAAGTATTGTCTGTCAATATGGCTTCCTGTGTCGACAATGTCACACCATACAGCACATTATTATTTACCTTCTTTCTTAAACACATCTTTATACCTGCATCCCAAAATAATAGAACACACTTAATGGACAAGAACTTGGTAGAAAAATATTGTATTTTTATGATGTTGATTTATTCCTTCCTGTGGGTGATTTATATCCTCAGGCTCACACAGAGACTACAGAATACATCCCTCCATTCATAATATGAATTACTACCTTCTGGCAAATAGTACACAGTGCCCACTGGAAAACCTTGCAGATAGAAATGTTCACTTATCACTACCTCCGTCATGTTAATAAATAAAGTAGGCATAACTTTTGTCCTGGTATGAAGGCTGCTTTAATGATCCTGTTTGCTGTTTTGGTTGTTTGTTGGATTTTATGTTATTGTGCTGCTTTTTTTTTGTTTTTGCACTCACTGTGGTGTAACGCACAATATGCATATTTGATGTTTGTTTATTGTATATTATAGAGGTGGTTTTATTTTATTTCAGTCTATCTTATTTTACTGTTTATTATTTTTTTGACATTTTCAGCACATGTAGTCCGAGACAATAAAGTTTAAACTGATATAATGTAATTATAATGCTCATTTTAAATGTTATAGAAACTGTTCTGTTAATAGATGAGGAGACTGGGGGAGTTAAAAAAAAACTTTTTTTTTTCTTCTTCTTCTTCTTCTTCTTCTACATTGTTGACTTTGAATTTCGCTCAGTTGGTCCCTCCCCCTAAACCAACAGAGGACGCATCCCAGGTCTTTTTCTATGTTTATCCAAAAAAAAAAGTTGTTTCTGAAGGTAATTTTTTCCCATGTGGTTTATTTTCCTCATACTGACTGTTGATGGCATTTAATGATTAAAACTTAGACGATTTGATTCCAGTTACCTGGAAAGCATGTGCTAAATGCTGTGTGTCAGGCTAAAACATGCTGTTATGACTTAAAATCCAGTATAGTCTGGATGTAGAACTGGATGTTTAAGGTGAAGGATTTTTCCACATGGCACAACAGTACATGTGACTGATGGGGGGGTTATATTGTTATCATTTCGATGTCAAAAAAAAAAAAAAAATATATATATATATATATATATATATATATATATATATATATATATATACATATATATAAATTTTATTTTTACAAAAAAAAATTGCAAAAAAGAATATACCCCACCTTTCATCAAATCACAAAAACCACGCCCACATTCCAAAGTGACAGCCGGAAGTCCCGCCTCAATTAATATAAAATTAATATAAAGTTAATATAAAGTTAATATAAAATTAATATAAAATTAATATAAAGTTAATATAAAGTTAATATAAAGTTAATATAAAATTGATATAAAAATGAACTATGTTATTTTAATAATGGTTATGAATAATAAAACAGCCGTAAGTCCCGCCCTATCCCATCCCCCACTTCCGTCCACTTGCCCATCCCCCACATCAGCCCATCCCCCACTTCCGCTTCTCTTAACGTATAAGACCCTTCCTCCGACCTGCATAGTCATTGAATCCTTTCCAACATGGCTCCAGTAAGAAACAGGCTTCGCGCTATCATTTCTGAGACACCGGTCACGATCTTCAGCGATCAGACCAATTTTTGGCGTGCTCTGCAGACCCCCCGCAAGGGTACACTTTTTGTATGCAGAACTCAGATGCCTCCGACCCACGCTCTGCAAGAAGAATGGTCTCTGGAACCCTATGGTGCCAGCGGTAAATGGGGGTACGTTTTCAAGTATGAAACTGGGGATCTGTGTCTCTATCAGCGGGGTGAAGAAGCTGAGAAGCTGCAGACTATCCATTCAATGGGTGTCTTATCATCAAACGACTGGGCTGTTCTGAAACTCATCATGCTCCGTAGACTAGACCTCGAGGACCTGAATGTAGCAGGCCCTGTTGTTAGCCAAGGAGCAGAGGACAGAATCACGGATACACCCGATGCTAAGCGCAGCAAGCTCGAGCAACCCCTCCTGCACGAAACTGACATAGAATCAGGAAGTAGGATCTTCTCAGCTACTTGGCAGTCAAAGAGGGGGGTTACAGGCCGATGGTTTTTTCGCGCAAGTCTCAGAAAGGCTCAAGATGAATCAATTATTTTTATGCTTGAGTATTATAATACTGAGTGCGGTGTGTTCAGGACATTGTTAGCCATTCCTTTTGATGCATGGCTTGATAAGATGTCAGGAATAGCGGATCGAATTTCTACGCTGTTTCGCGAGTGTCGCAACTGGAAAGACATTCTGGGAGTCAAGAAAGCGCTTTCTTTGTAGACCCACCCCCTCACAGCAGCCGATGCCACCCCTTCAACATTAACCACGCCCTACCCAGTATAAGACGAGCAACCAAGCGGGCTGATCAGTACTCCGTGCAACTTCGTTGAACAGACTTCTAACATCTGAAACCATGAGGAAGGACGTGGGCTGCGGTACATCGTCCTGCGTTGTGGATAGCTCTCCTGCTCCACCATCGCCTTCTTCAACCGCTTCAACATCGCTGCAGCATGGGTCCCCGGACAGCGACAAATTCTTCCCGGGACCTCACCAATTCAATTCAATTCAGTTTATTTATATAGCGCCAAATTCACAACACGTCATCTCAAGGCACTTTACAGTTCAACCAGATCATACAGTCAAATTGATACAAAGTTTTCTATCTAAGGAAAACCAGTTGATTGCATTGACTCATTGACTCAAATACAATCCCTCACACTAAGCATGCTTGTAGCGACAGTGGAGAGGAAAAACTCCCTTTTAAGAGGAAGAAACCTCCAGCAGAACCAGGCTCAGTGTGAGCGGCCATCTGCCAAGGCCGACTGGGGTTCAAGGAGACAGAAGCAGAGATAGAAAAAGCAGCTGTAAAAGGCGGCCCCGTCCAGGAAACACACAGCCAGGCAGACGAGCTCCAAGGCAGCTCCCATGCCAGAGGATGAAGAGAGCACATCCACCCAACCACAGCCAGAGAAACAGGACCACACTGGAAAACAGGCCGATCTCCAACATCTACAAACAAGGGTGTTGATGGAAGCAGCACAGCTGATGTTTCTTTCCTGGATGACGTCACAGCCAAACAGGAACAGACGAGGCAAAGCTACTCTGAGGAAAAGCAGAGAGAGCAGAAGGTTAGAGATTGAACAAACAGATTCTACAGAATAGGAGAACAGAGAGAGAATGAAGCAGAATGATGAAATGGGGATCCCTATGTCCTCCAAAAGTCTAAGCCTATAGCAGCATAACTATAGAGAGAGAGCTCAGGATAACCTGAGCCACCCTAACTATAAGCTTTATCAAAAAGGAAAGTTTTAAGCCTAGTCTTAAAAGTAGACAGAGTGTCTGCCTCACGGACTAAAACTGGTAGTTGGTTCCACAGGAGAGGAGCCTGATAACTAAAAGATCTGCCTCCCATTCTACTTTTAGAAATTCTAGGAACCACTAGTAAACCTGCAGATTGAGAGCGAAGTGCTCTGTTAGGAACATAAGGAACAATCAGATCTCTGATATAAGATGGAGCTTGGCCATTTAAGGCTTTATATGTGAGAAGGAGGATTTTAAATTCTATTCTTGATTTAACAGGAAGCCAATGAAGAGAAGCCAGGATAGGAGAGATATGATCTCTCTTTTTAATTTTCATCAGACCTCTGGCTGCAGCATTTTGGATCAGCTGAAGGCTTTTAACTACAGTTTGTGGACTTCCTGATAGTAAAGAATTACAATAGTCCAGCCTTGAAGTAACAAATGCATGGACTAGTTTCTCAGCATCACCCCTGGACAGGAGATTTCTAATTTTTGCAATGTTCCTCAGATGAAAGAAGGAAATTCTAGAAACCTCTTTGATCTGGGATTTAAATGACAGGTCCTGATCAAAAATAACACCAAGATTTTTTACTTTATTATCTGAAATCAGTTTAATCCCATCCAAATGAAGCGACTGGCTAATCAGCTTCTTTTTCAGAGACTCTGGTCCAAAGACTATAACTTCTGTTTTGTCTGCATTCAGAAGCAGAAAGTTAAGAGTCATCCAGGTTTTTATGTCTTCAAGACATACTTGTAATCTATGTAATGGGTTAGCTTCATCTGGATTTATAGACAGATATAGCTGGGTATCATCAGCATAACAGTGGAAATTAATCCCATGCTGTCTAATAACTCTACCAATTGGGAGCATGTATAAAGTAAAGAGAATTGGTCCTAGCACTGATCCCTGTGGTACTCCACAGGTAACCTTTGAGCGTGTTGAAGATCTATCATTAACATAAACAAACTGAATTCGATCAGATAGATAAGATTTAAACCAGTCTAGTGCTGTTCCTTTAATTCCAACAAAATATTCAAGTCTTTCTAAAAGAATATTATGGTCAACTGTATCAAATGCAGCACTAAGATCCAACAGGACGAGCACAGATACAAGTCCATTATCTGAGGCCATGAGAATATCATTAGTGACTTTCACCAGAGCTGTTTCAGTGCTATGATGAGCTCTAAAGCCAGACTGAAACTCTTCAAAAAGTTCATTATGGTGTAAGTGGTCGCAAACTTGTTTGGCAACTACTTTCTCAAGAATTTTGGATAAGAAAGGAAGATTGGATATAGGTCTATAATTAACCAAGTCATATGGGTCAAGAGACGGTTTCTTAAGCAGAGGTTTAATTACAGCAACCTTAAAAGCTTTAGGTACATATCCCTGTAACAAAGATAGATTAATCACATCTAAAATGGAGGAGGAGATCAAAGGGAATACCTCCTTAAATAACCTGGTTGGAACTGGATCTAACATACAAGTTGAAGGCTTAGATGAAGACAATAATTTTGCTAATTCAGAAAGTTCAACTGGATCAAAGCAGTCTAAGCCCGGTTCAGATTCCATGACTACCTCAGGTACAATCGCGGATAGAGGAGTGCTTATGATCTTATTTTTAATTAGATCAATCTTATTTATAAAGAATCCCATAAAATCATTGCTGTTAAGAGCAGGTGGAATGGACGGTTCAACAGAGCTATGGCTCTGGGTGAGTTTGGCAACTGTATTAAAAAGAAATCTAGGATTATTCTTATTCTCCTCTATTAATGAGGAGAAGTATGCTGCTCTTGCTTTACAAAGGGTCCTCTTATACAGCAGTAAACCATTTTTCCAGACTAGGAAGGACTCCTGCAGGCCTGTGGAGCGATATTTTCTCTCCAGTTTCCTAGCATTTTGCTTCAAAGTACGCAGCTCTGCATTAAACCAAGGAGCAAGCTTTCTATTTTTAACGGTTTTCATTTTCAAAGGAGCTGCGTTGTCTAAGGCAGTACGCAGAGAACTAGCAACCCCATCAACAAAATCATCAACCTGTGAAGGGGAATAAGCTATACTTTTGCACTCTGCAGCACTGCTCAGCGACACAGAGGAGAGAGAAAGTGAAGCCGATTCTTTAAAATTTATAACTGCACTATCTGATAAAGATCTACTAAAATTGAAGCTTCTTTTGGGGGAGGAGAACTCTGTTAAAGTAATCCTGAAGGTTATTAGAAAGTGGTCAGAGAGGACAGGGTTGTGAGGAAATACTGTTATTTCTTCACATTCTATGCCGTATGTCAGCACAAGATCCAAAGTATGAAGATGAGAATGTGTGGGACTATTCACATTTTGAACAAAGCCAATAGTGTCTAAGATAGCATCAAAGGCCGCTCTTAAGCTATCGCCCTCAATGTCAGCATGGATGTTAAAATCTCCCACTATGATGACCCTGTCAGTATTTAATACCAAATCAGAAAGGAACTCTGAAAACTCATCTAGAAATTCAGAGTAAGGACCTGGCGGACGATACAAAGTTACAAAAAGAAGAGGTTTTCTTGCCTTGAAATTTGGATGAGGGAAATTAAGGGTTAAATGTTCAAAAGAGTTGTAGGTATTAACTGTTTTGGGAGTAATCAGTAAGTCAGACTGGAAGATTGTTGCTACTCCTCCTCCTCGCCCAGAACTTCTGGGTATGTGAAAATTTAAATGGCTTGAAGGAGTTGCCTCGTTTATGCTCACATAATCCTCTTGCTGCAACCAGGTTTCTGTAAGGCAAAACAAGTCAATGTGATTATCACAAATCAAGTCATTAACTAGCAGACTTTTAGAGGAAAGCGATCTTATGTTAAACAGACCGCATTTAATTGTTTTAACTTTTTCCCCAATTGGAGTTATTTTGATTTTAATTAGATTATCATGATTTACTTCTTTGGGAATCTTTGCTAATTTATTAGATTTTGGTCGTGGGCAAGACACTGTCTGGATGGAGTAAAGAGTGGGTAACAGTAGAGAAGCTGCAGAGATGTGTGTTAAACTACAACTCTGCTTCCTGGTCTGCACCCTGGGTGGTCAGGGTTTTGGAGGACTAATAAATGTGGCCAGATTCCTAGAAAGAAGAGCTGCACCATCCAAAGTGGGATGGATGCCGTCTCTCCGAATCAGACCAGGCTTTCCCCAAAAGGATTGCCAATTATTAATGTAGCCCACGTTGTTTTCAGGACACCACCTAGACAACCAGTGGTTGAATGACGACATGCGGCTAAACATGTCATCACTGGTCAGATCAGGGAGGGGACCAGAGAAAATTACGGAGTCCGACATTTTTTTGGCAAACTTACACACCGAAGCAACACTAATTTTAGTGACCTCCGATCGGCGTAACCGGGTGTCATTACCACCAGCGTGAATAACAATCTTACTGTATTTAACCTTATCCTTAGCCAGTAGTTTCAGGTAGGATTTGATGTCGCCCGTTCTGGCCCCCGGCAAACATTTGACTATGGTCCCTGGTGTCTCTAATGCCACGTTTCTGACTATGGAGCTGCCAATCACCAGAGTGGGCTTCTCAGTGGGTGTGTCACTGAGTGGGGAAAACCGGTTAGAAACGTGAACGGGTTGGTGGTGACCAGTGGGCAGAGATCCACGACTACGCTTTCTGCGTACAGTTACCCAGTCGCCTGGCTGCTCAGGCACTTTTGGAGGAGAGCTACGTGGGGGGCCTACTTTAACTCCTGGATGTTCAACAGCCTGAAGCCTGGATTCTAACTCTGACACCCTCGCCTCCAAAGCTACAAAAATACTACACTTATTACACATCCCATTATCACTAAAGGAGGCAGAGGAATAACTGAACATCTGACACAGAGAGCAGGAGAGAGGAGAGGAAGAAGGAAGAGTTGGAAAAGAGAGGGAGGGAGAGAGAGAAGCCATAGCAATGCTAAGCTAGCGCTAGCCTAGGCTAGCTACTCCTTGCTATCAGAAATAAAACCGTGTGAAACTGACAAGTGCTCAGTAGAAAAGTGCAGCAGAAGGTGCTATGTTTTAAAGTAGTCAGTTAGAGTTACTTAGATACAGAGATATCACAGAGAAAATAACTTAACGTCAGATGGAGTTCCTCCCGGACAGCTGCAGCACCCTCCTTCACCATCACCCCAGCCGGCTCTTGATTCCTCTTCCCAAAGCGACAGCGGGAGTGAGGATTTGTACGCCGCAGCGATCAAACGCATATCCGACTGGTCTTGTCCCCCGGGTATGAAACTCAGCCCGGAGCGCTTTGTATTACGGGCTAAGGACTGCAAAGATGGCAAGTTTCCCTTCCCCTTCCCACCTAACCCGGTGATCCAGGACGAAGATTCACAGTTTCCACCCTCCCCGGAGCCTTCCCAATCGGAGGACTCACAGCTTCCCCCCGGCCAAGGAGATCCTCCCTCCCCGGACTTTTCTCAACCCCTTGATTCGCAGATTCCGACGAGCCAAGGAGAGGGTGAGACCGGACAGGATGAATACGACGGATGGATACGGTTCGGCTTCATCAAAGCTGTGAAAACTGTAGTGCATTATCTGCTGAGCGCTGCGATCAACAAGTATATTCAGGACTCATGCTACGCATGTTCCCATAACCGTCCGAGTGTGAGAGAGCATCAGTGTGCATACGAGCTTGAGGACAGGTACTTTGAAAGCAATTACTCTCATGTAATGCAAGTACTTTACAATGCAAGGTTCATTGATGCCATTCAGCAGTTTTTAGCCGCTCGCAACATCCATCAAGACAGTAGCATGGTCAGTGCTGTAGCACAAGCTTATTTGTATGAATTGACGTTGGTCAACCAGGTGTCTGACCCCCTCAATGATCTACAGGATCAGCTGGATGAACAAGGCCCCGACATAAAAAATCAGCTTGAAGCCGCCACGCAGTACTGGAGGGGGTATTGATATATAAGAGTATGCAGTCATTTTCTTTTTCATGTCTTTTATCTTTTAAATGAGTAGTTTCTACATTAGCTCATGATATAATGAATGTATTTTCATGTCAGTGTTTTACTTTTCTAACATTGTTAATAAAAAAAAATTATAAAATCCTATCGTATTCATCCTTTCTTTCATTAAGCATCACTACGTGTGTGTGGGAAGGTATGGCTGAAAAGAAATTAATGAAACGGGTATATTACATGCCTGCCCACCCAGGGAGTTTTGGTGGAGTAAATAGGCTGCACAAAGCTGTGGAATGTGAAATGGGGAAGACGATACCGGTTGAAAAGGTGCAGGACTTTTTATCACAACAGGATGCTTATTCTTTGCATAAACCGGCAAGAATAACATTTCCGAGAAATAGAGTGTTTGTCACCAGGCCTTTAAAGCAGTTCCAAGCAGATCTTTGTGATATGCAGAGCTTATCCGAAAAAAATGATGGCTACAATTATTTATTAACCGTCATCGACGTATTTTCCAAAAGAGCCTATGTCAGGGTTTTAAAAAGGAAAACTGCTTCCGATGTTGTAAAAGCTTTTCATTCCGTTTTAGAAGAGAGTCAGATTCCGAAGAAACTTCAGACTGATGACGGTAAAGAATTTTTTAACAAATCATTCAAAGCTCTGATGGACAAAAACGGTATTGAACATTTCTCCACGGCTAGTAAAATAAAAGCTTCGGTGGTTGAGAGGTTTAACCGTACGTTAAAATCAAGAATGTGGAGGTATTTCACCGCAAACAACACTCTCCGATATCTAGATGTGCTTCAAGACCTAGTCAAAAGTTACAACCACGGCTATCATTCAAGTATTAAAATGACACCTATGGAGGTCACAGCCGATAACGCTTTTCAGGTGTTTCAGAACCTTTACGGGACTAATTCTAAACGATGCACAAAACGCAAGATAGCATTTAAGCAAGGTGACCACGTCAGAATCTCCAAGGTGCGTGGAGTGTTTGATAAGAAATATGAACAGAGTTTTACGGATGAAATCTTTAAAGTTACAGAAACGGTACAGCGATCTCCTCCGGTATTCAAACTGGAAGATTTAGACGGAGAGCAGGTTCGAGGTTCTTTTTACGCAGAGGAGCTTCAAAAAGTAAAAATGTCAAAAAACAAAATGTATCAAGTGGGAGAGATATTAAAGAAGCGCACCGTGCGGGGAGTCCAACAGGTCTTAGTACGTTGGAAAAATTGGCCGGAGAAATTCAACAGCTGGGTGAGAGCCGATGACCTGCGAGATGTATAAAAAGAGAACACTGCTCACAGACGGCTGACAATGCAACATGGATCGCATAACTGAGGATGAGGGATTTTATCTGACGCTACCCTCCAACGCTAGTCTCAACGTGTTTAAAGATAATAACATATCGAGTTTCCGCGTGGATTTAGCCAAGCATATTAACTTACAAGGTCAGTGGCAAGTGGCTTTGACAGAGGTTTCTTATCCACACACGTGGCATAACGTCCCTGCGGAAAAAGCCTACTTTGAATGGCGGAAAGCGGAAGAGGAAAATGTCCAACGCGTAAATATTGGAAACGGATACTACAATAATTTGAAACAGCTTATAACAGAGATTGAAGCCCATCTGAGAAAGATAGATTCAGACATTTATTTCAGGGTTAACCGGCTCGCAAACCTACTCACCTACCAGGCTGGTGCTCAGTACCATCTACGTTTTCACGCTCCACTAGCCCACATGTTCGGCATGGAACCAGGAAAATGGATTAAATTTGACCACTGGCATGCACCGCATCCTATAGATTTTAAGGCCGGTTTCTACCACCTCTATTTTTACAGCGACGTTGTTGCCCCGCAGATGGTGGGGGATGCTTACGCACCCCTCTTGCGTACGGTTCAGGTGGAGGGGGTGTTTGGAGATGTTATCACGCAGACCTTTCATAATCCCTACTATCTCCCAGTTGCCAAGAAACATATTGAAAATATACAAGTAGAAATTAAAACTGACCAGAACACCCCGGTGAAATTTACATACGGAAAGTGCATTGTGAAACTGCATTTCAGACCTGTGACCTCACAACGAGCCTTCAGATGAAACAGAATGTACTTATAAAAACGTGTGATTGCGGTTGGAATCATTCATAGCTGTGCAACCGGTCACACCTGCCACGTTGCTTTGTGCTAAAAGTTGGGAAGAAAAAACAAAAAGGTACTAAAAACCGAGAAAACATGAGTCAGATAAATCTGAGAGATGACCCGCACCGTTTTGTCTCCTATTACCAGAATCAAGTAGGGGGCGCATTACCCGGTTTCTATGGTGCCCCCGTTATGTACGGTCGGGGGATAGGATCTCTGTTTTCAAGGTTATTTCGTTTTGTGTCACCTTTAGTTAAATCCGGCTTTGCAATTGTTAAACCTCATCTGAAAAAGGCTGCCACAAACATCGCCTCGGATGTCATAGGTAAAGCTATGACGAAAATATCAGGCTCGCATCAGGGTGTGAATAACCAAGAGGGGTCAGGAGTTATGGTTCTATCAAGAAGAGCTAGAAAGAGACCTCCGGGGCAACGTGTTTGGCGTTCACAAATACTCGCGTCACGTAAAAAGAAGAAATCAGTTGGGAGAAGCAAAGCCAGAGGGAGGAAGTCTGCAGCGAGCAAAGATATATTTAGCTGAATTATTATTATTTTTCAATAAAAATCCAATCATAGCTCTTTTACATCAGAAATCATCAGAATGCACCCTAGCGGAACTGGATTTATTTTCAGCACCCATGACTCAACTATCTATCGAAGATAAGGTCTACACAGAAATATTACCCGTATCAGCGATTACAGACACCGGCCCTATCGAGTTTTTTATTCCCGGAGATGGAGAAAAATACCTGGATTTGAACGACACTTTACTGCACGTCCGTGTGAAGATCACGAACGCGGATGGAAGCAACCTGGCAGACGACGCGGCTGTCGGACTGCTGAATTACCCGCTGAATACGATGTTCAGTCAATGCGATGTTATTCTGGGAGACAGATTAATTTCACAGTCGAGTGCGACTCACCCGTACAGAGCAATGATTGAAACTCTTCTAAACTATTCCGAAGACACTTTAAAGAGTCAATTCAGCGCAGGTCTCTTTTACAAAGACACAGCGGGAGCTATAGACTCGATTGTTGTGAATAATGGTCCGAACAGAGGACTGAATCAGAGAGCCTCTTTCACAACTAATTCCAGAGAGCTGCCTCTGATGGGCCCGCTTCACGCAGATATTTTCTTCAGTGAAAGACTGCTCTTGAATTCTGTAGATATGAGGGTTAAATTAATCAGGGCCAGCGATGCATTTTCTCTCATGGGAGCTCGTGATTCAACCTTTCGATTGAAAATTCTTGGCGCTTCTCTCTTTATGAAAAAAGTTATGGTATCCCCAGCCATCCGGCTCGGGCATGCCTCAGCTTTGATGAGAGGAAATGCCCTCTACCCGCTTTCACGCGTCAATGTGAAAACATATTCTATCCCTGAAAATTCTAGGATATGTACTCAGGAGAACCTCTTTTTGGGAGCCATACCGAAATATCTTGTTTTAGGAATGGTTCACCATGAAGCCTTTACAGGAAGAAGAGATCTGTCACCTTTCAACTTTAGGCATATGGATGTCGAATATATGGCGCTCTGTAAAGATGGCAGACAGCTCCCAGCCAAAGCGTTTCAACCCCAATTCAACAACGGTATCTCAGTCAGGGAATATTATAACATGTTCACCGCTACAGGTCGTCATTTAAAAGACCTTCCTCTGAGCATCGCTCGTGAGGAATTCAACGACGGTTACTCCCTGTTTGTCTTTAATCTCAATCCGGGCGAGGATGCTGACGCGCTGTCACCAGTATCTAATGGTAATTTGAGACTGGAAATGAGATTCAGGGTCCCGTTACCTCATACAACCACTCTGATTGTGTATGCGTGTTACGACTCAATATTGGAAATCGATTCAAAAAGGCAGGTCTTGGTGGATTTTTATTAAAAAACATGAATAACCACGAGCTAGAGAGCCTGATGCATCACGTGTTGGGGGACTTATTTTATGGGGTTTGGGCGTCGGATCACCTCCCGTTACTCAAAAGGACGTACAGAGGACCCGCCTATTTCATCGTGAACACTCATCCTTCACACATGCCTGGAGAACACTGGCTAGCTCTGACTTTGGAAGAAAATAATCAAGCCACCTTTTTCGACTCTTACGGATTCCCTCCAGATTTTGATTTCTATCCCTCAAGCATTGTGTCATTTCTGAAAGACAGATCCTCAAAAATATTGTATCATCAACTTCAAAATACTCTGTCTCTCGTGTGCGGTCATCACTGTGTTTATTATCTGTGTCATAAAGCGTGCGGGCTATCGGTGCATGAAATATTGGCGACCTACGGCGATGATGTTTATAAAAATGATGTTATGGTATTTGATTTTGTGAAGAAATATCAGCGATGTATCAAAAAGAGGGCCTCGTGCTCATTTAATCATGGAACGTGTTCTTTACAAATGTTTAAAGATTGCTACAAACTGTAAGATAAAAAAAACACTGTACGAATGAATAATTTGAAACAATAAAAGTATCTTTATTCCAAATTCTTTTATCAAGTTTTTTTATTACATAGACTTTCAGGGTGAGTATTTCAGCCATTCGGGGTTTTCAACTCTTCCGCTTCTTTGTTTATCCGAATTTGAGTCCTGTCCGTTCACTTCATCCTCATACTCTAATCCTAGGAATTTTGGTGAAAGGATCTTTTTTTCTTCCTTCTCGCGAGAGGCTTATCTCCATTCTTCTCCTCCTCCTCCAATACAGCCGTTTCTGTCAAACGTCTGTATTGTTGACGTGCATGTGGATTGCTGACTGAGGAAACTGGGATGTTTAGCTCCTTTAAGGCTGTCAGGAAAGGGGTCCACCCTACAGGATCTGGGGTCTGCGTCTTCCTCTTAAACGGGAGCAAAAGATTTTTCAGCAGATTGAGTATATGAGACCCTCCCATCACACGATCCCGATACACAAATTCGCCTTTGGGTGTCCAGCTCTCACCGCTTTCGGATAACTTTTTCAATATGTATTTTGCGTTTTTGGAATCTCTGTTAGGCAGGGCTTTTAGAACTTCACTCGCTGTTTCATCCAGTCCGGCAGTAGACGGTGTAGAGCCAGAGTTTGCCTCATCTACATTATTTTCAGGCATGGGCTTATGCTGCAGTGTTAGTGTGACTCGGGGTTCCTCTTGCTGACCTTGTTTCATCAGAGCCAGAAACCTCTGCAGCAGAGCGTCGTATTTTTTTATTTTTTCATAAGAACTCAGTCCCGGTTCATTCAGTATTTCTCTCATTTTGGAGTCCAAATCCTCTTCAACCGTCTTTCTGATAGAAGTCTCTGACGGGGTCAAACGTTTAAATTGATGCGGTGAAACGAGATACATCTTTTGAGCCGTCCTAAGAGACATTTTCTCATCTCCTGATAAGACCACCCACTAGCTTTCCAATTAGAGGCGCTACAACACTGAGCAGGGGGAGAATAAAGCCACCCGTCTGATTTTTCAGAGCCAACTGCTTGCGTTTTAACCCTGTTCTTTTATCAGCAAGCAGCCTAATGATCTTTTTCTGCCTTTGCAATTTTTTATGTTGAGAAGGAGATATTTTAACGTTACCTTTTAAGATATTCAGAGCTATCTCACACAAGGCTTTAAGAAAGTCGGGTGAGCAGTGAGCGAGAATGTCTTTGCGTTTCTGTGGAGTAGCGTGATACAGAGCTCTGAATAAGGGAGCGTTCCTTTTTATGCGGGCTGACATGATGAATTAATTAATTAGGCTTAGGTAGATACACAACAGGCCACTAACCAGGGAGCATACCCGATCTCAGTCTGAAACGATCTGGGCAAGTCGGAGTCAGATCAACGATTAAATAGCCGTGAGGCTCTCTGGCAGCGTCTTCAAAACTCTCCATAAAGAAAGTCTTCTCTGATGGAAATATTTGGCGGGCTAATATATTCAGCTGCAATTTATCTCTGGGGTTCTTAAATAACACCATATAATTACTGTTCAAGCTGATGGTACGACTGTACTTCCCTTGGTGAAACACGTTCTGAGTCAACATCATCACACTCATATTTCTATGATGTCTGTATTGTGTAAAAATCTTGACCACTTCTGGATGCTCCGAGGCCTGGAAAATGACATCGTCCAAAATGACCAAATGATTTTGGTCGCGAGGAAACAGATTTTCATCATCAAAAGAATGAGGTAACCCCTCGATGAATTTAATATTTTTATTCATTTTTTGCAATTCAGAATACAGACTTTGAAAAGAAGTATAGATCCATACAATATTTTCTGGTACAACATCCATGACATGGTTACATTTCTGTAAAACATTTTTTACAAAGAAAGATTTCCCACATCCACTAGGGCCTACAATCATACATGAAAAGGGTGTTCTGAATCTTGGGTCAAATTCAATCTCCTGTGTTTCAGAGGAGAGAGACATTTTTTCAGTTAACACTTAGTAACCAAAAGGCAGAGTTGTTCCGTCGGGAAAAAGCCTTCTCTTGTCATACACCACACGGAACTTTTTCTGAAATGTGGCATTTTTTAGCTGAAAGCTTCTTTTATCTCGCCTGATGGTACATTGTGGAGCTTCTAAAACGACCCCTGTAGAACCTTTCAAATAACCTTCCACCAGGTCTTTCACACTATCAAAATTCACCCTCTCACTACATTCCTGAGTTTGAGTGATGCCTTTAACGCGCATCACAACCTTTTTCCGGTTTCTGGTCTGATACGCGTAGCTTTTGGGTCCTGTCGATGCAAATTCCTGAATCGTGTCACCTCCCAGCTCATCCGTTAAATCACCCAGATAATTCCCCAGCTCCAAGGGAGTCTCACTCGGTTTAACCACATAAATGAGGCTGTCGGTATCTATGTACAAAACTCGATGCTGAAGTTGTTCGAGACAGGTGTACAGTTTCAGACGAGCGTATGCTGTGGTGAACGCTGCGATAAACACATTATTAACCTTGTTGGGTGGAGAGAGACAGCGCTTGTTGTATTTCCACTGAACCATACACATTTTATCGGTTAGAAAGTGAAAGTAGCTGACTGTGTATTTACCTGAGAACAAAAAGTCAAAAAACTCATCAGCCTTGCACACGATGGTAGTTTGAAACAGGTCATTTCTTTGTGCAAATTTCCCCCAAAAACTGTTCAGACATAGTTTAGCCATCTGTCTTTTAGCAGGATTCACCTCGATGTTGTCCATGTTCAGTTGGATGCCCTGATTAAGTTTGTAGTCTGCTACATACTTTAAGCGGCTCTCCTCATCCGTTGCTTCAGCAGGGAAGCCTGAAGCTTCCTGTTTACCCTTGAGAAATTTGTGAATATACGGTTCAAAAATTTAACTGCTTTTTTTCTCAAAATGCCAAACCTCAATGATTTTTGCAACACGGTAACCGTGTTCTAACGCTTTACAAAGCTCGACACTGACCCATACTCCCCTCAGCGCTCTCTCCTCATCAGAGTGGGTGCAGGAACCTGCCTGGTAGTTAATTTCAGCACATGCACGGCAGAGAGTGAACACCAGTTTACCGGCAGATGTCCTGTAAGGTAAAACAGGAAAAAACAGACCGCGGGGAGGATACACCGTAGCTTTAATTAACCCGTAGTAGTTGCAGGGATCATCAAAATCCCGGCAAATGATCTTAGGATGACCTAGGGGGTAGGGGAAGTTGGAATTCACGTACGGGTACAGAGAAGTAAAATCAACATAATGCACCGCTTCCTCTTCTCCTGCACTGTACCTGAGTCTGAGAGCAGACGTCCTGCCACCGTATAAAGCTTCACGCGGTGAGAGAGGTTCTGGGGCGTTAAAACCTTCCAGAAAACTTTTGACGCCTAAGCGCGACGCCTTCAGCTGGACCCATTCGTGCTCCCAGACAACCTCTAATCGCACGCTGTAAACTGACTGTAATATCCTGGCTCTCTCGATGGTGGCTGAGTGGATTGCTTCAAAGCAAACACCCCTGAGAGGACAGGTTCGGTCAGGTAGAAAGCAGGTGGGACAGCCGTGAAAAAAACACCCGTTGAACTCGAACACAGTTTTGACCCCGTCCACTTCTGCGTACCCATCCACATAATAAGGGCCAATTTTCTTTTCCCCTCCATTTAACGCATGCTGAATCTCTATTCCCCTATCATGAGCTAACCATTCTAGCCACTGAATGGACGCGTTTGAAAATGTCTTACACTGACGCCTGTAGTCCACCGGCGAGGGTATGGCTAGAGTATTAGGAGGAAGGAAATTGGATGTGAAAACCTTCATGCAGGCTGTGGCGATTGTGATGCATTTTAAAGGATCCACGTTCGTCTCTTTAAAGAACTCTTCCCTGAATTTCACACAGCCCATAAAGAGAATCTCAACATCATTTTGACAATAATAAAGAGCTTCTTTCTGAAAGTCAAAGGATCGCTCGCACGCCTGGCTGTACCAGACGTTAAACCGTTCCTGCTCTGTGGGGTTCATGTGTTCGAATGCGTAGAAGCTGGGGGCAGGGAGCGGGCCAACATATTTTAAATTGTTCTCAGAGGAGAACAAATGGGGAAAAAAACCTTTACTGCGATCTGTGAAGCCTAAAGCTTTCGGCATTTGACTCAGTTTCATTGCAAGAAATGAAAGGCTGTCAATGAATTTCAGAGCGTAATCTGGTTCTGTGAAACAGAGGATTTTGCTCCCCTGGGTGATGAGGTGCGGTTTAATACCCATCTCCACCATCACCCTGAGAATCAAGTAAGAGTCATACCCCCGGGCGTTATGAGCGATAAATGTGTAACCCCTATACCGGGGTTTTCTGAACTGAAGCAGAAATTCACGGACGCAATTCAGTCCGTAAGCGTGCCAGAGATGACCTTTCCATGTTTTGGTACAGACAAGAAATGGGATGTGCACCCTGCTCTGATCGAAAAAACATTCGAAATCATAAAAAACCAGTTTATCAGTGAGCTCTCCATCAGTAAGGCTAGGTTGAATGTAGCACTGATGTTCGTTTAACGCTACATCAATGCTACCAGGCACTTTCTCATGACAGACGGTGCATTTTGATACACAGACGTGACCCCTGCTCTCTCCTCCTGCCGATACATGATGTAGTTTTTTACACGCAGGACAGTATTTTGTTGTTTGGCAATTACTTAAAAGCTTCCCGAGTTTAGGTTTCTCTCTAGGCGCTCTGTGTTTAACAAAGCAGAATGAATTACGACAGATCCGGTTACAATCTGCGCAGCGTACAGAGCGGGACTCTTGGAGAGTACAGCCCGGATCGTGGCATACGGAACAATGACCCCCGCAGTTATGTGTGCTGATGTTTTCGTAACCGGTAAAGCAGTAACTGCAGATGTACTTGGTGCCGGTGAAACCCTGCAGGTTTTTTACCCCATAATAATGATTTTTGAATAAGAACAGAAAAAGAGGATTTGAGCGATCTGGAAAGTCTGTCTCGAATTTACAAAGCAGTGCTTCCCCATCGCTTTTATAGAATACCACAATTTTCCTATTCACTATCTTTTCAAATTTTTGCACATCGCTGAAAGTCACGGGGGTTTGCTCAGTCAAACCTGCCATAAGCTGCCACTCTCTAGCTTGATGCGTGGCTTCTGCGTCTGTGAAAGACGGGTTAAATACATGTGCTAGACTGATTGAGAAACATAGCCGATTAGAACAATTGTCAATGATATACAAATGACGTTTCTTTTTTTGAATCAGCTCACAGTCTAATGTTTTTACAGCTTTACGCTTTGCACCGCCTGTCGGGTTTCTCACAACCTGAAGAATTAGTTCTAAGTTGCTATTTGGTGGGAGCTCTGCGTTGGACTGTACAAGCTCGTCTAAAAATTCCTGAAACCCCGCCAGAATTGAATCAGGTTCATCATTTACTTGAACAATCGTATGACGAGAGAATCCCTCCCCGCTTAATTCTAACTGCACAATATCGTTACGAGCTGCTGATTGTCTAGCAGAGTTAGCAAGCTCGACAAGTATGTTATGTACCTGTGTATAGAATTCTGCGAGATTAGGAACGTCACGGGGGCATGCAGCAATCACATTGAAAGGACGTCTTATCTCTGTAACATTAAAATGCTCACGTTCAACATGGGGTGCATGGGTTACCTGACTCTGTTCAGGGGTGTCTACCACCTGCTGATCCCGACTCATATCGGGCTGAACCATTCGGTCAGATATGGGGGCGGTGGAGGAAGGAGTCAGGTTCGGCTGTTGAGGTAGGCTGGATGTGGGATTTTGCAGAACATTACTGGAAGAATCACTTTGATTACTTTCAACGTTTTCTATAACCCTCTGATCGATATGCCCTCCTTGCTGCTGAAACTGACCCTCTGTAGGATTAGGGGGGGTTAAGGACACATTTTCTTGCAACACTGATTTAGGGACAGAAACGTTTAATTCTTGGATCGCTTGTTCTAATGAGAGTAAATGCTCCAGATTTCTATCTGCATTTATTTGTTCTTCAGGGGATGGTGGATATATATTGACAAAATCGGATTCATACTGAACAGGTATATTCTAAAGGTCATTAACAGCCTGTACCATTACAGTCAAAGCAGCTCTCATTTGCTGATTATCCATATTTTACAGAAGTCACAAATTACTTAGTTAACTCCGTTGTTGAACAGTTCATCCATCAGGATGTGGCAGGTTCTCAGAAGCACCCTGGATCTTGATCTGTAGCCTCCGGATCGACGCGGCCCACAGGTCGGTATCCGTTCCACCGTTGATGAAGTTTCTGTAATACGGAAGACAAATCATAATTAGGTTTTTGTCATTTTTACATTTATTATATCACAAACTAATTGTGAAAAAAATTAAATAAATTTAAATTTAAATTAGAAAATCTACCTGTAATCAAGTGTCTAGCGGTCTCCACCTTGGAGGCAATCCTAGTAATGCTTTGCTGGAGGGCTCGTACCATTGATCGTAGTTTATTAAAGGTCGGTCTCTTCTTCTTCTTCTTAATGGCGAGTCTTGCACGCCTTGGGGCCGAGGGTACTGTGAATGAAAAAACACAGAGGAAGAGAAGTTAAAACTTTAAATCATGAAATACAATCGGTATTAATTTAAGAATTTTAGGGTTAAAAGGCACACTTATGATTAACTTACACGGTAGTGGGTTTTCCCTCTCTGATGTGCTGATTCCAGCTTCAGCGATAGGAAGTGGATGGTCTGGTGGGCCAGCTTCAGCGTGTGCTACCGCTGTTGTTTCAGAGCGGGAGACGGTCAGCGCTCGTGGGGAAGTATCGGGTGAAATTATTATTACAGATGCGTCATGATGGTTGATGCCCTGTCGTTCTTTCTTTAGGGTAGATGTTTTTTCAACGGATAGTTGAAATTCAGGAAGTAAACTCTTTTTGACTTTGGAAAGAGTCAGCCTGTTTGTTGAATGTTTCTGACCAGGTTTGAAGCCGGGCTTCTGGTCCAGCTTCAGGTCCTGCTTCGGGTCCTGCTTCAGCTCCGGTTTCAGGTCCTGCTTCAGGTCCGGTTTCAGGTCCTGCTTCAGGTCCTGCTTCAGGTCCGGTTTCAGGTCCTGCTTCAGGTCCGGTTTCAGGTCCTGCTTCAGGTCCTGCTTCAGGTCCGGTTTCAGGTCCTGCTTCAGGTCAGGGTTCACCCGAGGCAGAATACCAGGGAGATGGCTGGGTAAGATTCTTGGGTTATAATGAGGAGCGGGCTGTCCATATTGAGAATCTATTAAACCTACAAGATTTAATAAGGATAAAAAAAAAAAAAGTAGAAAAACAAAATGGTTAAAACAATTTAATAGTATTTTACGATATATTGAAATAAAATTGAATAAGAGGTTTAAATATATCCTACCAAGATCCGTTATGAAATCATCCAGATTGATTTCAGAGGGTTCTAGGAAATAAATTAAAATATATATCGTCATTATCCTGAGACAGATCATATAATCCCACCAATAGGGTTTATTACAGTGAGAACAAGTTATTTCTGACAAAAAACTTATACCTCAACTTAAAGCAAACTTTATGCTCTATGACATTACTCAATGAAAGTTTGTGGCGTTAAAACAGAGACAATCCATTACGCTGCATACACAGAACATCAACTCAGTATCTTAAAGTATATTAAACATTGTTAAAATGCTGTAGCTTATAAATACAGTTAGCTAGTACTTAACTTACTCCGGGATAATGCGTTGACCTCCTGAGACAGCTCAAACCCAAGGTTATGCATTTCAGCAGATACAACACGGGTAGAAGGATGTGAAGACATGATCTCGCTTACCTCAGCGTCCCGGATGCAGTTCAGTCAAGGGACCAGAAGAAGTGTTCTTAAATACACTTTTTGCAGCTCCATCTAATGCCTTGTGACGCTGTGACGCTGCTTTGTGACGCTGTGGCTCCACCTTATCAGCTGATCAAATCAGGATGTGCCAAAGACAGATACCGCGACTTTTGAATAATGCTACGGCACGCTGTTCCCAAATCTAATAAAGACGCTGACACATCCTCTTCCGTATGAAAAGAGATCTGATTCAGACCATGGTCAGGAAATCCGCAAAGAGTCCCTCATCTTTTTATAAGTGGTGTATTTTTTACCCCCTCCCAAGGTCAGAGTTCCTCCTGGTGGACACTATCGCCTTTGTATAGAATGCCCCGGTCAGCCGTCATTAAGTCACCCATCTTAAACGTTTCCTGAGTGAGAACAGGTTTATCGAATTAGATAACACCGTGGCGCAGTCCGAACCCCATCATGGTGCAATCCCTCATCAGGAGACCCTTAAGACGGACACTATTGCCTTTGTATAGAATGCCCCGGTCAGCCGTCATTAAGTCACCCATCTTAAATGTTTCCTGAGTGAGAACAGGTCTATCGAATTAGATAATAGTGTGGCGCGGTCCGAGCTCCTCATTGGTGCAACCGCTTTACATCAGTAGACCTTTAAGACGGACACTAACGCTTTTGTATAGAATGCCCTGGTCAGCCGTCACTAAGTCAACCATCCTTGCTGGAGAAAGGCTGGGTTCACACAGCAGCCTAAAGTGACCCAGATCTTTTCCACTGCAACCTGCGTCTGAGCGAGCACAAGAAGCGGCTAGAAACACAACAACCATGGTGGATGATAATGTAGGGGAGCATTTTATTTATTTATTTTTTCTAACCATCTTAAAAAGATTGTGTTTTTAAGTTTGAGAAAGACTGCTAAATGCGAGCTAAACCTTCCCTCCATGTTTACTTCCGTAAACGTGGAGCAAGGCGGCTTGTGACGTTATTGAAGTCTCTACTGCGCATGTGGGACGCTTAAACCGTATGAATGGACAAAATTACACATTTGGTTTTTTAATAGACCGATAAATATACATGTGCATCATGATTGGTTGTATATATATCTACATATAGATATCTATATATATATATATATATATATATATATATATATATACACTATATTGCCAAAAGTATTTGCTCACCCATCCAAATTATTGGAATCAGGTGTTCCAATCACTTCCATGGCCACAGGTGTATAAATTCAAGCACCTAGGCATGCAGACTGTTTTTACAAACATTTGTGAAAGAATGGGTCGCTCTCAGGAGCTCAGTGAATTCCAGCGTGGAACTGTGATAGGATGCCACCTGTGCAACAAATCCAGTCGTGAAATTTCCTCGCTCCTAAATATTCCACAGTCAACTGTCAGCTGTATTATAAGAAAATGGAAGTGTTTGGGAACGACAGCAACTCAGCCACGAAGTGGTAGGCCACGTAAACTGACGGAGCGGGGTCAGCGGATGCTGAAGCGCATAGTGCGAAGAGGTCGCCAACTTTCTGCAGAGTCAATCACTACAGACCTCCAAACTTCATGTGGCCTTCAGATTAGCTCAAGAACAGTGCGCAGAGAGCTTCATGGAATGGGTTTCCATGGTCGAGCAGCTGCATCCAAGCCATACATAACCAAGTGCAATGCAAAGCGTCGGATGCGGTGGTGTAAAGCACGCCGCCACTGGACTCTAGAGCAGTGGAGACGCGTTCTCTGGAGTGACGAATCGCGCTTCTCCATCTGGCAATCTGATGGACGGGTCTGGGTTTGGCGGTTGCCAGGAGAACGGTACTTGTCTGACTGCATTGTGCCAAGTGTAAAGTTTGGTGGAGGGGGGATTATGGTGTGGGGTTGTTTTTCAGGAGCTGGGCTTGGCCCCTTAGTTCCAGTGAAAGGAACTCTGAATGCTTCAGCATACCAAGACATTTTGGACAATTCCATGCTCCCAACTTTGTGGGAACAGTTTGGAGCTGGCCCCTTCCTCTTCCAACATGACTGTGCACCAGTGCACAAAGCAAGGTCCATAAAGACATGGATGACAGAGTCTGGTGTGGATGAACTTGACTGGCCTGCACAGAGTCCTGACCTCAACCCGATAGAACACCTTTGGGATGAATTAGAGCGGAGACTGAGAGCCAGGCCTTCTCGTCCAACATCAGTGTGCGACCTCACAAATGCGCTTCTGGAAGAATGGTCAAAAATTCCCATAAACACACTCCTAAACCTTGTGGACAGCCTTCCCAGAAGAGTTGAAGCTGTTCTAGCTGCAAAGGGTGGACCGACGTCATATTGAACCCTATGGATTAGGAACGGGATGTCACTTAAGCTCATATGTGAGTCAAGGCAGGTGAGCAAATACTTTTGGCAATATAGTGTATATTTAGATATATAGATATATGGATCCTAGTCAGTGAGGCAGAGGGCCACATAGAAAGGCACAGGGCAGAGTGAGGGGGCCGCAGCCGCTGCAGCGAGGGGTTGGGGGTGGGGGTTGGTGGGATGGCTGCACTGTGTGAGTGTGAGTGAGTTGAGATCACAGAGCTGCTCCAGCTGCTGCTGCAGGCAGAGGCTGAATGCTAACAGGGATTATATAAGAAATCAATACAAATACTTAAAAATAATAATTTAATCATCATAACCGTTATTAAAATAACATAGTTCATTTTTATATCAATTTTATATTAACTTTATGTTAACTTTATATTAATTTTATATTAATTGAGGCGGGACTTCCGGCTGTCACTTTGGAATGTGGGCGTGGTTTTTGTGATTTGATGAAAGGTGGGGTATATTCTTTTTTATTGCATAAATTGAGATATACAGTATGTACTGTTAAAAGTTGTTTCAAAGTTGGCTGTTGAGATTTAATGAATATATAAATAAGTTGTGTTTGTCATCCCAGTTTGGTATGTTAATAGAAGTACAATTTGAAAGTTTAGAAATCTCAGTTTTAATTTTGGATGTTTGTTTATGAGCACATTCAAACAAAAAAAAGTTGCAGCTTAATTCTAAATTATTTTGATCAACAATAGAAATTTTGTGGGCGATACACTCATTGAAAGAGAAGCAAAAAGTTATTTAGTGAAATTTATTGGATCTATTACATGTTGCAGCTGTCCAAGGGATGGGATCCATTGTAATAGTCCTTTTTTTTTATATATATTGTAAAAAATCTTTCCCTAATGTGTTACTAATTACTATTATAATTAGTATAAATATGGCTGGGTCCACACCAACCATATATTTACAAAAAAATTGGTTTAGCAACCATCCCCAGTTTCAAAAAGACACTGAGCAGCAAACCTCTTTTTTTCTGTTAAAATACAATCTTGTTTTATTGATAATTATTGCCCAACGAAACACAGAGATGAATGTTTTTATACACTGGAATATAAGCATTAGGAAGAGCAATACAGCAGGGTTGAAGTTTCATATACTGAACTAATTCACAGTATTTAATAGAATACAGACCAAAATAATACTAATAAATAATAATCACCACTTCTCTCTCCTGGAAAGCAGCACAAAAAGATTAAATAGCAATGCAAAGTATAAATAAAACAACAAAAATTGAACAAATGAATGTTATACAGTACAGAGAAGCCGAAATGCTTTTACCAGTTTTGCATTTCAGCTTTTAACAACTAGCATGATTGATTGTCAAGGTCGGTTTTCTAAACATCAATTAAACATGAATTAACATAAATAAGATGAGCACTTGTCATGTTGAAATGATGGTAATATGTGGGTTTATATGAATAAATTGTACAGTTACAGCATTTTTCCTCAAAAGCTTATTTTGTTTTGAGGTCAGCATATTTCCCTTTGAACACATATAAATCAATAAAATTATTTAATCTGTGCATCAATAAGATGTTGTGTTGATTGAACTGTAGAGACGCTATATCTGAACAATATTCAGAGCACTATAAGAACAGAAAAGGGGAGGGGCAAAGGGGCCAAGGACACGGTGACATAGAAGATCATTAAGAACCCCCCCCGATGCCGGAGGGACAGAATTGCATAGTGTTTGAGCGTCGCCTTTCACATGTTTTCCTATGAAGAGTTTTAAAAGGTTCTGTGCAGCCCTGATACCCCCCCCCCCTCCAGATCAAGGTCTATTTTTACAAACGAGGGGGTGAGAAACTGAAACTTAGGGTGAGACGCAGCCAAGAACTCGGCTTGTATTTTTATTTCTACTGCGACTGTTCGCTCCATGAAAAGCGTTGCCTTATGATGTAACAAGAAAACCATTTGACACGAATTATCAGTTCTAATCATCTTTAACTGCTTTTATAATCCTTACTAAGGTTTAAAGGCTAAGTTATCTACTATAGAATATTGCAGGATGGCGTTAGCGTGACGGTTGAAAAAGCGCCGTCATGTGGCCGTCCAGGGCAGCAAGTAGGAGATGATCAGAATGACGAGAGAGAGGGAGAGCGGCAGCAGCAGCAGCAGTTTGATGGGGAGAGAGAGGGACGGGGGCCACAGGGACATCGTTTCAGAGCCTGGCGGCCAATCTGCTGGACTGTTCTGCATCTCAGCGTTGGGCCTGGCGATGATCAATGGCCTCACCTGTGAGACGCTCTCCTGAAAGACAAAACCGAGGATTCATGGATAAATGGAGCTGAATGCTCCTGCAGATCTTTCTTCAGCTGAAAGAGCAAAGAGACATTTCAGTTTCTGGCAGAAGGAGCCTTATCAATGCCTGATTTTCAGTTCTTTACTTCTATGTTTGTTTGTTTTTGCTTTTAGGTATGAAAAATAATGCATCAAACTAATAAGAAGAATGTTGACAAGAACACAAATCTAAAAGGCTAATTGATAGCCCCCACAGACCAGGTCAGTCCTGTCCAGATGCTAAAATGTTTAACTTTTCTTAGATTACAGACACAAATGTTATTTTGTTTTGACTTCACAGACAGACATGTATATATACACTATATTGCCAAAAGTATTTGCTCACCTGCCTTGACTCACATATGAGCTTAAGTGACATCCCGTTCCTAATCCATAGGGTTCAATATGACGTCGGTCCACCCTTTGCAGCTAGAACAGCTTCAACTCTTCTGGGAAGGCTGTCCACAAGGTTTAGGAGTGTGTTTATGGGAATTTTTGACCATTCTTCCAGAAGCGCATTTGTGAGGTCGCACACTGATGTTGGACGAGAAGGCCTGGCTCTCAGTCTCCGCTCTAATTCATCCCAAAGGTGTTCTATCGGGTTGAGGTCAGGACTCTGTGCAGGCCAGTCAAGTTCATCCACACCAGACTCTGTCATCCATGTCTTTATGGACCTTGCTTTGTGCACTGGTGCACAGTCATGTTGGAAGAGGAAGGGGCCAGCTCCAAACTGTTCCCACAAAGTTGGGAGCATGGAATTGTCCAAAATGTCTTGGTATGCTGAAGCATTCAGAGTTCCTTTCACTGGAACTAAGGGGCCAAGCCCAGCTCCTGAAAAACAACCCCACACCATAATCCCCCCTCCACCAAACTTTACACTTGGCACAATGCAGTCAGACAAGTACCGTTCTCCTGGCAACCGCCAAACCCAGACCCGTCCATCAGATTGCCAGATGGAGAAGCGCGATTCGTCACTCCAGAGAACGCGTCTCCACTGCTCTAGAGTCCAGTGGCGGCGTGCTTTACACCACCGCATCCGACGCTTTGCATTGCACTTGGTTATGTATGGCTTGGATGCAGCTGCTCGACCATGGAAACCCATTCCATGAAGCTCTCTGCGCACTGTTCTTGAGCTAATCTGAAGGCCACATGAAGTTTGGAGGTCTGTAGTGATTGACTCTGCAGAAAGTTGGCGACCTCTTCGCACTATGCGCTTCAGCATCCGCTGACCCCGCTCCGTCAGTTTACGTGGCCTACCACTTCGTGGCTGAGTTGCTGTCGTTCCCAAACACTTCCATTTTCTTATAATACAGCTGACAGTTGACTGTGGAATATTTAGGAGCGAGGAAATTTCACGACTGGATTTGTTGCACAGGTGGCATCCTATCACAGTTCCACGCTGGAATTCACTGAGCTCCTGAGAGCGACCCATTCTTTCACAAATGTTTGTAAAAACAGTCTGCATGCCTAGGTGCTTGAATTTATACACCTGTGGCCATGGAAGTGATTGGAACACCTGATTCCAATAATTTGGATGGGTGAGCAAATACTTTTGGCAATATAGTGTATATATGTATATGTGTTTATATATGAATACATGTGTATACATGTATATTGAAATGTACAGGATAGCTAACAGTTAAATGGTTAATTAATGAATTTGTTGGCAGCTATAAATGGATTACTAATAGGAGAATCTTAAAAGGAGATTTTTGTTTTAAATTTTTTTTCAGTTGAAGATAAAGCTGGTAAAAAGCCGCCCTCTCAAACCACAACACAGAGCACATGCAGATGTCGCAGCAGGAGAGGTGGAGGAAACTGTTCCAAAGAAGGGTTTTTGTAGTTCGCCAGTCTGGCAGTATTTCGGTCATGGCAAGTCGGACAAAAAACAAACCACAGTCATCTGTAACATGTGTCGGGAACCAGTGAAAACGAAGTCTGATAACAAAACCAACTTTTTTTTTTTTTTATCATCTCAGCCGCTCACACCCGCAGGAGTACGAGCTGTGTAGGCCCCGGCGCGGCTCTCCTCCGAGGAATCTTCGGGAATTTCGGGAAAATATATATATATATATTTTCAGTTCTGGGCAGTTTCCCACGTAGTTCTAACAATTGAGAGAAAAATGCTGAGGGGCCAGAAACTTCAAAGTAATAACTCAGGTTAAAGCAGGAAACTAAGCTGAACCAGGTTTATTTGTTATATTTATTTTGGTCACTTTAGTTTATCCTTTGTCAGTATTTAATAACATAACTCAGGTCTTTTAAGTTATTTTTCTTTAAAACAATTCTGTTATGGTTAAAAAAGTTGGTTAAATAAATATTTAATTGGAAGTCTATGTTTGTGTTTTTTATTAAAATTAAATCATTTAGCAATATCATAAAAAGTCCAGGCAGTGCCGCACATAAAATATGGTTTCAAATCTTTTCAATAATTATCGATATCGATCAATATGCATTTTTTTTTATCGATAAGCTTTTTTTCTATATCGCCCAGCCCTAATATATATATATATATATATATATATATATATATATATATATATATATCTATCTTTGGTACAGCTTTAAGTCTTTATACTTTCAGTGACGATTCGAATATGTTATTAAATTAGTTGAGGAAGCTTTCAGTAATGGATTGCTCTATTTTTAGATGATAATAATAGGGTGAATATGTTTGAAAATGAGCTTCTCTGTTATTCTGTGGGTCTATTGTTCCTCCATAGATCCTGGAAAACCTTGAGAGAACAGGAGGGATTAAAGACTCAGAAACATCAGGTCATGTTAGATAAAAAACTGGTGAACTCTGGTGGTGAACTGATAGCAAATCATGACTGCAACTTGGGACAGTTATCACAAACATGTGGCTACAATGATACAAAAAATGGTTCCCACAGAAAAAAAACACTTATAGGACCCACACAATGCTATAAGGAGAGGACAAAAACAAAGGGAACAAATCTCTACAAGTTGGTAAAAGGTTCCTTTCACCATCTCCTTAACTCTTATCCAATCATAGATAAAAATCTACACATTGAACTAAAATAGTTCTATAAAATATGAACTTGATAGTTCTTGGGTTGCTGATTCTGCTGATTCTGAATTGGGGATTTTGTTTTCCCCCAAAGATCCAAACTAATAACAGAATCTAGCCCCACCCATGAGACCAATCAGGCGGCGTGATCTACTCCTACCTCCAGGATGGTCCTGCTGTGCGCTCTGTCAGGGCTGAGCCGCAGGTTCCAGCGATGGCTTTTGTGGCTCCGCCCACCGTCGTCCTCGCTCTCCGTCGTGTCTTGACGGGCCACCCGCGGACGCTTGCGCCTGCGCGAGCTGATTCGCTGAAGAGAACTGTGCTCCTGAAGTCTGAACCAATCAGGCTTAAGGTCAGAAACATAAAAAAAAAAGGCGAGCAAAGTGTGTGAAGCTGTACCAACGATCCAACCTGCAGTCTGTGTCCTCTATGTCAGCGTCTGCGTCGCTTTCCCCCTGAGGGTCAGATAGTCCGCACTCCTCCTGCAGCACACAGAGACAATCATCCACCACCTTCACATTATGGGATGTTGTTCAATGAAAAGCTGTGAATCATCACTCGTCAAAAACAACATGTGCTGGTGGCATGTGTCCGATCGCAGGTGTTCATCATGTCACTACGGTTAATATGCATGAACCAATGAGATCACAGCTTATATAAATGTCATCCTATTTATATCCCAGTGTATCGATCTGTTCTGGAACAGATGACTGAATGTCACTAATGTGGGATTATTGATTCAGAGTTATTGTTTACGAGGGATTATTCAAACCAAAAGCTTCATTAAAGTCTGAATAGTAACAGCAGCTTTACAGGTTTTACAGTAGTAGCTATTAAATATTTCCTTACTTTCCTAAATGGGCCCTTAGCTGGTCCTTGGCTGGTCCCCTACAGTTCCATCTAAAATATTCTTTCTGTCATGATTTGTTACATTAAGATCTAAAGAGAAGTGTTTTCTCCTGGTCAGACCCTGTAACTCAGTGAAAGGGAGGAGTCAAAGTAAAAAATATGCACGCCCAGGGGACGGCCAGTGGCTGGAAGTTGGAGGGGACTTTGCTGCCATTTTAACCGGGAAGGGCCATTTTGAATGGCTGCTACTGTATGTATTGTAACCACGGAGACACTGTTTTAGACAACTTATCCTGTTAGATTTGATGGTACAGAGGTCAAGAAGGAGATTAGCATAGCAGCTACTCTTAAACCGCATATAATTTTATTATCTGGTGTCAGAACAGAAGACAACTAATAATTTACATTTCATCTGTCTATTTCTGTTTTTTTAGATTCATTTCAAATGCTTATAGAAGAAATAACAGGCAAAAGGTAGAATATCAGCTGCGGTTTGATATTAACCTTGTTTCACATATGACTATTCACATTTTTCTGATAAAGTGTTTTAAGTTTTGAGGTTTTATTATCATATGGTTTCTAATGTTCTATTAATAAAAACAGTTATCTGCTCTAGTCTGCACATATAAAAAGAATGTGGAACTGTATTGTTCTGATTAAAGCCAGCAGCATGTTACTGTGTTTAAAAATGTCCTCTTTGTAATAATTATTCTTCACTTTGGATCAGTAAACATTTAGATATCCCACAGATTTTCCTTTCTCTACAAGATCTAGAGAGTTAACCAGGGGCCATCTGTGGCCCTAACATACGTAGCAATGGAACAATTAGAATATTATTCAAGATTATTCAAGCCGTCTCATGTGAGTAACTGTAGCGACAACTTAAGTAAGTTGTCTGTGTTGTTAAATTCTGATGTGCTTTTTGCCCATGGATTTAAATTTTTTTGCCTTTTTTCCTGGATGTTGTTGGTTACCGGACTTGGACTGTTTTACTGACCTCGGCTTGGATTCTCCCTGGACACTTCTTCGGCTCTCTGATCCCCTGGTTTCTGAAACTGTTCTGGACTGGACTGCGGCTTTGAATTATCCCTAAAGAAAACTGTTTCTTTCTCTGTGTCGGCTGGAGCCAGCTCCCCCGCACTCTGACCGTAAGCGACGGGTTTCTCCTTTCTCAGAATCAGACTGAACTCTCAACCAGCTCAGGGGCTTTTTGCCATCTTTTTCTGCTCATCATTCTAGTCACTAACCTGAGTTTCCTGCCTCAGCAGAGAATCCGAGAACCCGGTTCTAGGAGCTTCTGGCCCTCTCTTTTGGTTTGTTTTTCAAGAAACTTGTTTGAAACATTCAGTTTTTCTGCTGAATATTGGGTGCAAGGTTCAGCGCTCGTTACACGTGTAGGTGTTTTTAGCTTTTGGATTAAAATTTTGCCACTTTACATGGGTATGAACCATGGATGCGTTATAGGCTAAATGAAGCTGCCTGAGCTGAGTCAGTAGCCTCCTCCTCCTCTGTGCCTCCAGACATCTGATGCTGCAGACGTTTCAGGTGACTCACATGCATTGTGCTCACAGATCTGCTCCACCTCATACCGACAGGAGAGAGTTCCCCCCGGTCTGGTGGATCAAACCAGAGCTGCTTGCTTTTTACTGTCCGCTCAATAAGCTACAGCTGAATGAAGGCGTCGCTGTTATAGCAGCAGCTGATTAACAGCTTCATTGCAATGAATCTCTAAGCAGTTTAAATGTCGGTCATTTAGCATAAATAAAGCCTAGCGTTAGTCTTTAAGTCTTCATATGGTGCAACTCTGTTATATTTGGAGACACTTACATCCAATAATTTATTTGTGTTGCAATTTTCTATGATAGACCAATAGAAACAAATGTTTTTTTGGTTTTGTTTTTTCAAATAAAACATTTTATTACCTTGTGAGTCTGGCAGTTAGGTGTTTTATAAACCCCTTATCTTTCTGTAATCATCAGGCAAAGCTCAATATAACATTTTGTTTATCTGTATTTTTGTTTATCTGCTGTTGTGTCTCTGCTTCTGTCTCCTTGAACCCCAGTCGGCCTCAGCAGATGGCTGTTCACATTGAGCCTGGTTCTGCTGGAGGTTTCATCCTGTTAAAAGGGAGTTTTTCCTCTCCACTGTCGCTACAAGCATGCTTAGTGTGAGGGATTGCCTTCGAGTCGATGTGTCGATGCAATCGACTGGTTTTCCTTAGAAAACTATGAATCAATCTGACTGCATGATCTGGTGAACTGTAAAGTGCCTTGAGATGACGTGTTATGAATTTCTGCTATATAGACTGAATTGAATAGAATTTTAGAAGTGTCTTTTTTTTTTATGATGCACTACATAATATAAAAATGCTACAAAATGCAAACATAAAACTCCAAATTATTACAATTATTAAAATCCAAGACGGCAAAATTCAGCTGCTCAGGTTAGGATTCCATGGACAGATCGGCTACAGACAGGTGACAGGATGTGAATGTTTTTATTCTCTCAGAAAAGTCGTAAATAACCTCTTACATGATATACTTTATATGTTTAATATATTTAGTGAGAGAAGTAAGGAAGTGAGGAAGGAAGTGATTTCTGTCTTTTTTTTTTATAAGGCACAAACGATGACCACCTAGATATATTCTGATTGCACAAAGGAGCTGATGGTTCAGATGGTGCTACCGGTACGGATCAGGTAGTGACACCGCTCTGATTTCACTTCTTTTACAATTATTAGTAGAGACGTACGGATCTGGTTCAGAAATCAGGTCATTAGCTGGATTGGATTGGACTGGATCGGATATCGGAGTTCTAATCCAGTGCATTTTAAATGGAACAGTAGTTTCCTTCTTTTTGCTGCTTATTTGTTAAATAATATAAAGTAAATTTATATCTGTGTTAATTTCTTTTAATTTTTTACCTTTTTTAACACTCACATGGAGAGATATGTGGTTCATTAATCTGAACAGGTATCACTAAAAAAAACTGGATCAGTGCATCTCTACAGGTTCTTCTCAAAGTATTAGCATATAGTGATAAAGTTCACTATTTTCCATAATGTAATGATAAAGCTTGAACATTCATATATTTTACATTTATTGCAAACTAACTGAAATATTTTAGGTCTTTTATTGTCTTTATACGGATGATTTTGGCATACAGCTCATGAAAACCCAAAATTCCTATCTCACAAAATAAGCATATCATGACAAAGGTCTCTAAACGAGCTATGCACCTAATCATCTGAATCAGCAAATTAACTCTAAACACCTGCAAAAGATTCCTGAGGCCTTTAAAACTCCTAACATGGTTCATCACTCAAAACCCCAATCATGGGTGAGACTGCCGACCTGACTGCTGTCCAGAAGGCCATCATTGACACCCTCAAGCAAGAAGGTATGACCCAGAGAGATATTTCTGAACCAATAAGCTGTTCCCAGAGTGCTGTATCAAGGCACTGCAGTGGGAAGGAAAAGGTGTGGCAGAAAACGCTGCACAACAAGAAGAGGAAGATTGTGGAGAAGGGGCGATTCCAGACCTTGGGGGACCTGAGGAAGCAGTGGACTGAGTCTGGAGTAGAAACATCCAGAGCCACCGTGCACAGGCGTGTGCAGGAAATGGGCTACAGGTGCTGCATTCCCCAGGTCAAGCCACTTTTGAACCAGAAACAGCTGCAGAGGCGCCTGACCTGGGCTACAGAGAAGCAGCACTGGACTGTTGCTCAGTTTTGCATGTCATTTGGAAATCAATGTGCCAGAGTCTAGAGGAACACTGGGGAGAAGGAAATGCCAAAATGCCAGTTGTCCAGAGCCAAGTACCCACAGTCAGTGATGGTCTGGGGTGCCATGTCAGCTGCCGGTGTTAGTCCACTGTGCTTCATCAAGGGCAGGGTCAATGCAGCTAGCTATCAGGAGATTTTGGAGGAAACTTTATGGAGATGAAGATTTCATTTTTCAGGATGACCTGGCACCTGCTCACAGTGCAAAAACCACTGGTAAATGGTTTACTGACCATGGAATCACTGTGCTCAATTGGCCTACAGACTCTCCTGACCTGAACCCCATAGAGAATCTGTGGGATATTGTGAAGGGAAAGTTGAGAGTTGCAAGACCCAACACTGGATGAGCTAAAGGCCGCTATCGAAGCATCCTGGGCCTCCATGACACCTCAGCAGTGCCACAGGCTGATTGCCTCCATGCCACGCCGCATTGATGCAGTCATTTCTGCAAAAGGGTTCCCGACCAAGTATTGAGTGCATAACTGTACAGAATTATTTGAAGGTTGACTTTTTTTGTATTAAGAACACTTTTCTTTTATTGGTCAGATGAAATATGCTACGTTTGTGACATAGGAATTTTGGGTTTTCATGAGCTGTATGCCAAAACCCTCCGTATTAGTGTGCAATAAATCTAAAATATATGAATGTTCAAGTTTTATCATTACATTGTGGAAAATAATGAACTTTAAAACAATATGTTAATATTTTGAGAAGGACCTGTATATACCAGGGAATACCTCTGCTTAAAGGAATAGTACACCCAAAACATGATTAGCCTTCATTTTCTACTCACCCCCATGCTGAACAACACTCTGGAGTACTTTTTTGATATCTCAAATGCATCTGGAGATCTGGGAGGCTTCTTGCTGTCTGCTGACATTCAAATAATGGAGGTCTATGGTGCCCGAGGCAGAAAGGTCCATAAAAGTCCACAAAAAACGTGTCAATATTCCTCCATACTGCTCGTCCAATGTATTCCAAGTGTCCTGAGTGGGTAACGTCCATAATTTACTTGAAACGAAGTCATTTAGAATGTTTTTAGAGCATAAACAGTAGTGTATAGGATTTCCTAAAAGCGCGTTCACGAGCCTACGGAAACCGCGGCAGACCAAGCCAGATGAAAGTGCGCATTCAGCTCGGCAAAGAACTCATGCTCTTCCTCAACACTGAAGTCCTCAGACATTTTTCGTTGTTTCTTTCTTTGCACAGGTAAACAGCACATTTCTTCTTCTACGCTTGCATTATCAAGAGCAGACGCTGAATGCGCACTTTCATCTGGCTTGGTCTGCCGCGGTTTCCGTAGGCTCATGAACTCGCAGGCGCGCGCTTTTAGGAAATCCTATACACTACTGTTTATGCTCTAAAAACATTCTAAATGACTTCGTTTCGAGTAAATTATGGACGCTACCCACTCAGGACACTTGGAATACATTGGACGAGCAGTATGGAGGAATATTGACACCTTTTTTGTGGACTTTTATGGACCTTTCTGCCTCGGGCACCATAGACCTCCATTATTTGAATGTCAGCAGACAGCAAGAAGCCTCCCAGATCTCCAGATGCATTTGAGATATCAAAAAAGTTCTCCAGAGTGTTGTTCAGCATGGGGGTGAGTAGAAAATGAAGGCTAATCATGTTTTGGGTGTACTATTCCTTTAAGGATGAACAGTGGCACCCTCTAGTGGACGGTGCTAATATTACAACCCTGAATAAAACTTTCTCAATCTCATGGAGCAAATTTGAATCCAATAAAAGATTATTTGATAGTTACTAGTAAGTTGATCATTTTATTCCATAATTATTTCAGAAGGATCCGATATTTATGGATAAATACAAACTGTGTGTTACAGTTTCTACAAAATATTCAATGGGACTAAATGAGGAAAAGTTCAAGCAACCTCTAAAGAGCTAGGATTATGGGTGGGGCGGTGGGGGGGACCTGAAAACACAGAACTGATATCAGTAAACACACATAATGTTCATTATTACCTCTGTTCCATATCCCTCAGAGAACCTGGTTAACATGACTCGTTTTTTTCCACAGTGTTCACATAGCGGAGCTTCCTGACAACAGAAGAGCAAAAGACAGCAGAGAGTGACTGATCCTGCAAAGGTGTAGGAAGAATCACAGAGGACCTGACAGCTGTCAGCTATGGAGCGCTCCTGGGAAACATACTGTACAGAAACAGAAGCAGCAACAGAGATGCAGGGGGGGGGTCAGCAGGAGGCGAAAGGCGCGGATTTACAGGACGAGTGCAGCTAGAGGAACCCTCGCAGCGGCTCGCACCACGGCCACAGACACTTAAGTGGGAAGCTGAGCACTCACCAGCGTAGGCGTGTGTGCTTCTGAGTAAAGTGTGCAGGGAGCTGCCTCGCACAGACACACTACATCTACCTCTTCACAACTCGCCCCCATCTGAGACACAGACAAAAGACGGAGAGGATGAACCGCTGACTCTTTGATGCCTCTTATCCCTGTTCCTGCATGGAGGAAGTTCCAAGATATTGTCTCCTAAACTTTTTTCTTTTTTAAATGATGCATCTCCTAATGGCTCTGTGATGTAACCTTTTCCACCTACTTGTATTTTCAAGAGCTGAAAAACAGGCGCTGATTAGGCTGCTTCTGCCAGACATGGAAATCACCAATGCTTAAAAAAAAGCCAAGACAATTAAGTCAGGGAAGAAATTAGCATAAACTCCACTTTAAAATAAAAAAAAATTTTTCATAACCTTGCAAATGATTTAATGCAATCAAGCACATTATTTTGTAATTGCAAAGTTCAATAATGTGCAAATTTCAACAATATGAAGATAAATCCTACATAAAAATGTATGAATCCAACTTAAGATGTTCATTTAACCTTTTTTCTTGTTGGACATGAGCTGAACTAAAAACAGAACATTAAAGCTGATATGTTTATACGGAGTTTAATCATAAAAATAAAGAAAAACCAAAGATAATAACAGCAACAATAAATCCTGTTCTGAAGGTTTTAGTTTAGAGCTAAAGTCAACCTTCAGTTAACCCTGGAGCTGCCAATTAATAACATTAATATTAGCATAGATCTGTGTGATTAGTTTTTTTTTACATATAATCACAAATTTTCACTCAGAAAATGTCTGAGTGAGGGATGGTTTAGTTATTCCCACGACAAGTCAAATTCCTTCTCCAGGTTTGTTAAAGTGTTGTAATTTGTTTTGACTCTGGCTGAACCTTCACAGTTTTTTACTAAACATAAGTAAGGGAGAAAAACTGTGTCTAGTTAGAACAGGGCTGATTACTACGGAAGAGGATTAGGGCCACTGAAAAAAAAGGTTAACTGATTTTTAAATTTTATTTCAGTTTAGTATGCGAATAAAGTCAGAATTCTGACTTTAATCCAGAATTCTGACTTTTTTTATTGTCAGAATGAAGTCAGAATTCTGAGATTAAAGTCAGAATCAGAATTCTCCCATAGTAAACTGAAATAAAATTTAAAAATTAGTTAACTTTTTTTTTTTTTTAGTGGGCCTAATCCTCTTCCGTAGATTACTGTGCCGTAAGGGCTGTATGATGAGGTGTTCTCTCTTTGCAAAGATATGATGAATAAAATGCCGACTGAGTGAAATCCATCGATCTGTGTTTATTTAATTAGGCTGAAAAGTTAAATACTTTTTCCCACTACAGATCTTAATTATTTCATTAGTGTTTCAAGTTTAAAATAAGAGGACAAAAAAGATTCTCAGAATTCAATTTAATAAATTGAGAAAATGTGTCTTTTTGAATTGTACAAACATACTAGAGAATATTTAAGCTATAAAAAGGTAAATATTGTAAATATTGCTTAAATTATCATTTGCTTCCAGCTTGTTTTTAAAAGCAGATAAATCATTTTAAAAGCACATTTTCTTCCATGTAGTAACACTTCTCCTTATTGGAAGACGTCTTTGTGATGTTGAAGGGATGTTTGGTACAGAAAAATGGTGAAGCGATAACTTTTGTGGACATGGAGGCAACATGTTGAGGAAGGATTTCAGATCCAATCTGTACATTGGAGAAGCTTTTTGGGGTCATTATCATAAAATAATCAGTAAGCTGGATTCAGAGGATGAATCAAAGGAGAATTCAAACTTAAACCAAAGTCACAGCTGGAGCAGATTACTGAAGGAGGGAGTCAGCAGTCAGACCACAGCTGCTGTTTATTCACCATAAAATTAACTAAGTAAGAAAAGACATAAAAAAAAACACGACTAACAACCACAGATTTTGATCAATCTAGGGCTGCAACTAACAATTATTTTGCAAACTGATTAACCTGGCAATTATTTTTAAGATTAATTGATTAATATTTGGATAGACAGAGATTCCTTAAAGATTTTTTATTAAATTAAAACAGGTGAAAATAAAACTTTTCCACTTAAGGCGGTTTGGATAGAGAATATTGATCGACAAAATGTGTTTTTTTTTTCTTAAAAGCAAAATATTTATGTATTTTTTTTACAATATTGATATATTTACTGCTCTAAGTGGGTCACTCTGTCAGCTTCAGGCATGTTTTACACTCTTAACAATTAATCAATTGCTAAGTTGGCTGACAATTATTTCAATAATCAATTGATGATGATTACTCCGACTAATTGTTACCACTCTAGTTTAATCAACAAAAATTCTCCTTAAATTTTTGTTTAGCAACATTAATTAGCTTGAGTATCCACTGGTATTTTTCTCGATCAGACTGTAGCTGCAGTTTGATTGGTTTTCATTGTTTAACTTCCCTTTTTCCCCAAAAACATTATTTAGTAGGGAAACAAACTGCAGATGAATCTTAGTCTAAATTACTGTGACAGAGAGCTTTATTGAAATAATGTTACTTCTGAGGAGTGTTACAAGTGTTAAGAAGGTTACATGTACTCAGTTTGATCCCAACAGCCTCCACTCTGAGTTCCTTAACAAAACCCTTAACCCCACACTGCTCCCTGGGGACCGCGCAATGGCAACCCATTGCTCCCCAATGGGAGGGGTTAACTGTGAGATCAATAAAGTTCAATTTCTATCCTTTTCTTTCTAAATATGTGGAGAAAAGTGAGACTTCACCACCCTCCGACTGAATAGCTGATTAAAAATTTATATTACAGCTGATGGGAGAATAGTCCTGGATTTACACTAAACCAGAGTAGTTTTGAAATTTGGTCACAAATGCTTATTTGCTGCTGTGGTGAAATACAGTTAAAATGGTTTTTAGATGGAAAATCACTTCATAGGGTGTCGATTTGTTAGGTCTGTTGTCTTTCTCACTCTCCCTGATTAAATTAGAATACAATGTCACTTCTTGAACTAAAATCTAAGCTTTCAACATTTCTTCCCCATATTTGGCTTAAGAATTGTGTTTTGAATGTTCTGAATCCAAACAAGATGCTTCTCTTTCCCTGCTTGCTTCTGCATTTTATTTATTTATTTATTTTTTTTTACATAATGTCCTGAAATTGACCAAGGGAAAGGATATAAATTTTTAGAGCAACATGTCTGGACACAAGTCAAATAAAAAAAAAGGTAAATATGACATTGAATTACTTATAGACGTATTCTTAACTTTAAATTTGAAATCTACCAAAATAAAATCGAGACAATCTGTTATTCCACTTTTATTTATTTAACTCTGAGTTGTTTTTCCTCATGATAACAGCTTTTTTGGCCTTTAATGGTTTTATTGTTTCTTTTTTTACAGTAAACCTAAATCCAGGTGTTCTTACCTCACAGTGATTATCAGATGTCTCTCCAGAGGCAAACAGGCTGTGGGTGTCAGACTCTCTCCTCAGCATGAACTCTCACTGGATCAGGCTTACATGGATCTAAAGTGCAGAGAAAAGGGTTTAGAAAGTCTTATTTTCATACATAAAAACCATTTGATCTAATTCTTTTTACAATATATCATCTGAGTTCTTTTAACAATGACTCCCAGATGGATAAAAAAGCACTGCAGTGGAGTAGAAGTGATGCAAACAGTGGATCAGAGGTTTGTCATCATAACACCTCTAACATCTGCTCTGCTCGCTCATTGCGTAATAACCATCAGTGTTTCAGGCAGCTGGCAACTTTTCATTTAAAAAAATAAAACGCCAAAAACAAAATAAGCTTTCAGTAATATGAAAAAATAAACATTTCAATAATTTTTTTCTGGAAAAATACTAAGTATTCCTGATATTTTCCCAACTGTAACACATGACAAAATAAGAGCGGAGTGACCCATCTTACCCGAAAACCATCCTAGGACACAGAAAGGACCCATAAAGAGGGGTTTAATGATTAGAGCACGAGCCGACGCACGAGGTGCTGCGTGTTATTACGGTGCGGGGAAGCCATGAGCGCGCGCTGTTCGCTTGTGTTTGACATTGTGGCAAATCCTCTGCGTGATGTCAGCGCGAGCGATGACAGACAGCTCCAGTCCGGGGGATGCGCGCCCACTCACAGCATAGACCAAAACAGCGCGGGAGCGCGCGCCGAGGTTGGTACGACTTCCGTTCTATGGGGCTTTCAAAATAAAACTAAACTCCTCAGAATAAAATTGATGATAAGATATGTACTTAAAAAATATATATATTTATTATATTTATTTTTTTAAACAGTGTATTGTGTTTTTAACGTGTAACTAAACTACCTTCCAATCACAAATACCAAAAAAAGAAAAATAAAGTGAAATTAATGAACTGTTAATTGTATTCCTTAGATGTAGATGGAGGAGTTTCATTTTAGCAATAACTGAAAATATAAATTTTAAATAAAAAAATGTCCAATATATTTGTTAGTTTTGTTTTTTAAACCAGATATTTTACCACTTAAGAAAATTGTCAATTTTTCTTTTAATTTCACTTTCCATCTTGATGAAATGTGATAGAACATCAAAATATTTAAGATCATTGATGTTTTGTTGTTAATAAATACATAGCTGTCAGCAAAAAACGGAGTTGTTCTTCTCCACTATCACTGCATGCATGACCTGTGTGTGGAATTGCTGTAGTCAGAGGCAAAAAGCGAGCGGGTATCTACTTTCTCCACATGATCATCCCGAAGAAGGGAATCCTGTCAAATCAATGACTGAAGGCAATCAGCGGGTTTTCCTCAGATAGAAACTTTTAACCAATTTGACTCTATGATCTGATTCAATTGTCTTTGTAAATTGCTTTGAGATGACATGTGTTGTGAAATAGCAATTTAATAAATAAAAACGGAATTAAATGGAGGTCAAGTGGGAAGAAATTGAATTGAAAAAGGATTAATCATAAAGTAATTTGAACATTTCAAAAAACAAAGTTTTAAGTTCATCAGAGTTTCATACTATTTTCCTAACTTCTTAAAGACTTTATGATGCCATGACATTCTATTTAGTCCCAAAGTCCTTCAGACGAAGGACAGGCAACAACATGACAGATACTGAACCTCACTGTTTATGCATGAGCTATTTCTTTTCACACATCTTTCATTATTTTCTTATGCTGAGCCAGACTTTTTTGCTGCCAAAAAGCTCAGTGTCATTGCCCTATAGTATATGATTATAGCCAGGGTTCTGGGAGTGTTTAGAAAAGTTTTGATGTTTGCAATTATGATAGCAGAGCTGAAGAGGCTTTTTTTAAACCATTACTCCTTAACAAATAATTGACTAGTAAGTTGTAGCTAACAACTGCAATGGGGAATTGATGATTCAAGGATTTCACAGCTTACAGCAAATTTCTGACAAGGAGCTTCAGTGATGGAATAGAAAAAAAGTTTGACAGCATAGATTTTCCTTGGATAACAGGTTAAAAATACATCTTTGGATGTTTAAATCAACTCTTTCAAACAAAGGCGCATACCTACTGGACATAGAATTGCAGGTCACCACTTCATACCTCATTCTTTCATTGAACATGTGCCATGAGGCTATGTGGTACACTGGTATGTTATTGTCTTTGTGGAAAATAAGATGTTTACGTGCTCAGAGTGAAACTGTTCAAAATCAATGGTAAAGGTTAAATCTTTTGAAAATGTCTCATCTTGAGTCAAATTATATACTATGAAGATATTCAAAGACTCTGTTCCGACAATACTGGCATTAGTTTTAGAAAACTAAATCTTTTAATGTGCTGCAAGGGTGTTTCACTTTTATCTGACCTTCCTAAATCTAAGTTCAGTTTTATGACCCTGACATCTTAAAAGGACCTCAAACGTGGAGCAATTACATGTCGTTTTTGCCCTGATCTTTATCTTGCTGCTGTTAGAGCCGACCTACTCTCAGTCCAGAAGCCACGATGGGACCCACAGAAGAGCAAAAACAAAAAAGTTGTAAGTTTTATATACCCCACAAAGGGAAAAGGATCATCAACACACTTCCCAAAATTGTTGGTTCCCACAGAGAATGTGTCCCTTTTGGTTAAGTGCACCACATCGTCACCAAAACTCTACAGCTACACTTTTAGTAACTGCAGCCTCGCCAAAACAACTTTCCTGTGTTGTAAGTACATTTTAACTGTCTTTAGGAAACTTAAAGAGTGCAACACTAAATACTCCCAAGGCAAGCAGTAAGTTTGTGTATTTGGCTCAGACTCTGTGGATAAATAAATGCTTAAACGGTATTAAGCCTTGCAAATAGACCTCATTTCAGCTGAACTCTCCCATGAGTCCTGCTGCCGCCTGTAGACAGCAGAGCAACTGAGTGAGATAAAGTGTAATCAGAGGGAGACCTAATGGCAGAGGGAGGGATCCTCATTAGGGCTGCATGTGGACCATGCAAGGGACCCTGAGGACACACCTCATACATGCACTGCGTGTTTTAGAGACATTTCAGCATGGATATGTGGTATTTTATTCAAGTATTTTCAAAACAATTCTCATTGCAACAAAAAAAACAAAAAAACATCACAGTATTTTACTGTTATTTGCTGCAATGGATCAATGATTAGTATCACTTTTTTCCCCAACTATAATCAGAATTTGTTGGTATTTGTATTCAGCCTACCTGCAGAAATACACCGATATTAAAGGAAAAGTCCCGTCATATTCAGAATTTAAAGTTCTGAAAGTATTTTAAATATGAAATTATTACATACTGTTCAATAAATCATACTTTTTTTTTAGTAATTTGATTTGACTGTGCATTACTGGAGGCATCCATGTTTTTCAAAGAACACTACTGCCACTTACTGGTTTGTGACATCACAGTGCGGTATCGGTTGTTGATCAAGTCCCAATGCCGTGTCAGGTGTTTGTCACAATGCACTATTATCCAAGTCATCTTGAAAACATTCTGCTTAGAAAAGTTGGCTACATATTGCGTTTTTTTTCTCTGGCAAGTAGATCAATAGCAAATCCTCCCTCTTCAAGTTGGCAATCGAACGACAAACCTGTCCGGGGAGGATCATGAATTGGAAAGGTGAATAACAATTTTTTTTTTCACTTTTACCTGATATATTACAACATCCAACTGCCATGCACACATTGACAGTTTAACTATAGCTTTCAATGGTGAAGTCCTCTCAAAATCTAAAATAATTGTTGTTGATTGCAGGGGTGTCTACTAGTTCCCATTCATTTTGCTTGTAAAGAGGAGACAATGGTGCAAAGCTTACCGCACTGTGACGTCACTGCCGGGTGATGTCAGGAGTGAGGTTTAACTGTATTTGGGCAAAAATGTCCTCTCCCAGACACCATGATCACGACAAAAATTATTGTTTGTATTTTTTTTACTAATTAATGCTAAATTCATTAAATCACCACAAACATATTCGTTTTAGGTTTAGATAATGTTCCTCTGATTATTGCTGACCGCAATTTTCCTTTAAGATATCTAAGGTAGCGACCAGCTTTGCAGCTGCACAGAATGTCCATCATCCTTAGCAAATTGGCTCAAGCTCAGTCAAGGTTAGATTTTCAATGCTTTGATGAAGATGTTACATCAAATTTGGACGTAATACCCAGAGAAGTTATTGCATTTCAGTTTTGATAGCTTTGCAATATACTGGATTATCCAGGATTCCCTTTACTTTGGCTCCAACCAATATCAACAGATTTCAGATTATTTCCTAAATTTTTGGAACAATTCTGCACATAAAAATTTCCCCTCCTACTTAAGAAGGTATGTTAGAACACTATGTCTTCATAAAACTGACTGAGGAAACAGAGTCTGTGTGTGTCAACCGAAGAGACCGGAAGTAAAAGATCTAAAAGAGGAGATAAAGATGCTTGTATACACACCATGACAGCAACACAAACAGAGATTCAGCCTTGATAAGGAAATTAAGGAAAAGGGCGCAGCTCAAACAAACCATAACTGATGGACCAGAGCATCCCTCTCTCTCCATCTCCAACCGAAAGTCTCGTTTGCTGTAACTTCTGGAAGGACACAGAGAGATGAAAGTCAGAGGGCAGCTGCAGAGGCATTTGGGTGTTTAGAGCCGTAGAAAAGGCATTCCGTGAATTTTCTCATCAGAGTAGGAATCAGGAGTTAAACACAGCCCATGAGGGCTTACAGGAATTCTCTCCTTTTCACTGAGGTTGCAGCCTTATGCCACAGAAAGAAAAGCAGGACAGCAACGGAGGTTTCGATCAGACGCCACACGCTGCTTCCAATCTGCGGGGACAAACACGACACCCAAGGGAATTACAGGTTACGGAGGAGTGAGAAAAGACCAGAGGTGGTTCAGGAAGCAGGACTTTGGGCGTGGGAGCTATGCGCTCCTGTGGTGGAAGAGTGAGACAGAGCATCCACAGATGTTCAGATGGAGATTTAGTGCCTGTGAGGTGGTGGCTGATTGAGCAGTAAGAAGAGAAAATAAGGAAAGCAAGAAGCTCTGCGAGTATGTAGAATGTAAGCAATGAAAGACAGAAGGTCTGATAGAACCTAAAGAAGCCTCTTTTTTCAGAATTCAGAGGAGGTATGCCTTTTAGAGTCAGATAAATATTTTTTTTTTGCTTTTTTTTTTACTCATGTATTACTTCTAAAATACCAATGAAGGAATCAGATCAAATTAAGGACCTGACCTGGGATTTTGACCAATCCTGGGACTCGATCATCAAACCGGCTGCACGCCTTTGCCTCAATACCTTGGATTTCTCAGATCTCTGGGAAGAGGACGACGGTGGAGAGGAAGAGGGGCTCCTTTCATCACCACCAAGTCAAAACCTGTCCGTGGCGCCTCCTCCACCACCACTTCCACCACCTCCTCCTCCACCTCCTGCATCTCCTTTACCTTCCTCATCAAAAGGTGCTGTGATGAAAAGTCACACCTTGAAGCTTCACTGGAGGGAACTCCAGAACCTGGCCCCGCTTCCCAGGATGACGCGCTTCGGCAAGCAAACTATATGGGCCGGACTGGAGCCGGTGCATTTGGACACAAACCGTCTGGAGTACTTGTTTGAATCTAAGGCCACCAGCAGCAGTTTTACCATGGCCTCTGCGCGGCAGGTGAGAATGAGACCAAACAACATAGTCAGGTCAAGGTCAAGTGTTTAAATCCTTCTTTCCTTTTCTAAAAAGGTATTTCCTTTATGAATGGATGAGTTGGCAAACCGTGTTAATGTAAAGAAGACAGAATAAGAGTGCTGTGCCAAAATTGGAGACTTAGTAAGGCTTAATACATTCTTTAAAAGACATTTGTTCTTGTTTTGAAGATGGCCAGAACAAGAAAAAAGTTAGTTTTGCCTCAAAGCATTAGTACTAAACAAAGTTGGCTGTTGAGTCAGCTCAACTATGAAACTCACTGAAGTTCAACTGAGAGCAGTCTGGGGAGGGGGGCACAAACGGCGAGCCAAGCACAGGGCAGGCAGAGAGCTGAACATAGAGGAGCGGACAGAAATGAGAGCTCACATTGTGCTCCGCTGCTGTTTGGAAAGACTGCAAACATAGGGGGTGTGGTGTTGCATGGGTGGGACTACCTCACTAGAATATCTAATATAGAAAACATTGCAAGTGAGCAGAAGTGGTGTGTTTAGCTGCTTAAACCATCAGAGTCTTACCAATCACAGCACAGTAGCTGGACATTCCCTCAAAAGAAAAAAAGGAAAGATAAAAAAAAGAAACAAGACTAGATAGAGAACTAAGGGACGTGATTTGTGGGGTAAATGGCCTAAATTATACTTAATGTAATGATATATGATCTGTCAAAATACCTTATAAAGGTCTAAATGAAGTACACAAAGACTCACATATAAATAGACTTTAGCCTATGGTAGTTTAATTCTGGTAACCATAGAACAAACTGCACCACAGGAAGCTAGGTTGTCTTCTACCTTTTAGAAAGAGAGATGACTGGCACATGGTTTATGCCTAATGCTCTGTCTTTGATATTTTTCATCAGATAATACTCTAGTGTCATGTACTGTTTTACACATACAACGCATACACGTTTTGGTGATGATGTCCTACACATGGACAAGTAAACATAAACAAATATGACATTAATAATGAATAAGGAAATACAAATTTTAAGGAATGCAAGCACCATTAAACAGCAGCTGCAGTACAGAATTAGATTCAGTTATACACATACGTGCTTGTATTTCATAAACACTTGTTTATAAGGCTAGAAGCAGAGGGAAAGAAGCTGGTTTTGTTGGGGGATGTGTTGGTCCTGTTGGACCACAGCCTCCTGCAGGAGGGGCGAGTCTGAAACAGTTTTTGTCCAAGGTGGGAGGGGTCAGCTGCAATATAACCTGCTCAACTCACTTTTCTGCCGGTTCGATTACTTTTTTTTTTCAACTTTGAATATTTTTAAATGTTTTTAAAAGGTACATTATTTCATAGCTCCATTCGCTAATACAGGGCTGCTCAGTGGCACAGTGGGTAGCACTGCTGCCTTGCAGCAAGAAGGTTCTGGGTCGAATTCCCACCCCAGGGTCTTTCTGCCTGGAGTTTACATGTTCTCCCTGAGCATGGGTTGGTTCTCTCCGGGTTCTCCAGCTTCCTCCCACAGTCCAAAAACATGACTGTTAGGTCAATTGGCTTCTCTAAATTCTCCCTAGGTGTGAGTGTGTGTGTGAATGGTTGTTTGTCCTGTTTGTCTCAGTGTTGCCCTGAGATGGACTAGAAACCTGTCCAGGGTGTACCCCGCCTCTCACCCGTAGACAGCTTGAGATAGGCACCAGCATCCCTCGCGACCCCGCTTGGGATAAGCATGATGGAAAGTTGATGGATGGATGGATTTGCTAAGACAAACAAATTACATGAATTATTTCAACCCTGAGAGATGGTTTCAAGATTTTAAAGAAGAATTTATAGTGATTTTCAACTTAAAGCTACATCATGAAGGTACATCAAGATCAAGCTTATTTCTATAGCAGATTTCAAGCTACACAGAGTACCTTACTATATAAACATCCAGACAGCTAAAACAATAGTTTCTAAGGCTATTAACTCAAAATCTGCTCTTAGCCATAAAAGGTAATTTTTGTAAAGATTTTAAATGTTCCATTGGTTGTCCAGACACATGTTAGTATGATACTCCAGAGACTTTGATCTGCCACAGAGAAAGCTCTGCAACCTTGAGATTTAGACACAGACCTTATAATGAACAACAGCAGTTCTAAACTGAACTTCATGAAATACAGAAGCAGGTCTACTTTTATGAGTTGTAAAAACAATAAATACATTTTGTAGTTAAATCATGTAAATAGCAGGAAGCCAGCATAGAGAGGGATTAAATAATAATTTGAATATAACTGTATTTCTTTGTAACTGACTTCTAGTTACAAACTGTTCTAAGTATAATCTGATTTTACTGTGGTTCTATGTAAATAAAACTGATTGAATTGCATTGAATTGAATTTTTTCCCCTGCAGTATGCCTGATGGATAATGTGTTGACACCGGTACTTCCTTCCAACGCCTGAATTAATCTCTGGTTAGAGTAATAGTAACTTAAAAAACAAAGTAACTTTCCTGGAAATTGGGAAAAATTGTACTGCAAGTTCCTGAATAAGTTGCCAAATGTTTTGAAAGTCCTCCAAAATGTCTAAATTAATGCTGGCTTTAAAGAATTGCGTCAAAGTCTTCCTTAGTAAAAAAAAACAACAAAACATTAAATAATAGATGGTGGTTGAAAGTTTGATGTTTTATAAGTAAATTCAGAATCAGCTCAAAATTAGAAATATACAGGAAAAACATTAATATTTTTTTGTTTACTTTTTCTGTTTTATTAATCTATTTTTTCTTGCCTCAATGTTTGCAGGATAAGTGAAGCATTTCAGTATACAGTAGCAGCCATTTAAAATTTCCCGACTTTCCTTGATGGGCCCTTGGTTGGTCCATAGCTGTCCTTTTTAAACATCAATCTTTGTACTTAAATATTCTTTCTGTCATGATTTTTGGACCTCAAAATCTAAAGAGAAGCATTATCGCCTGGTCAGACACTGTAATTCAGTAATTCAGGGTGGAGTCAGAGTAAAGAGATATGCATTAGGAAGGTGGGAGTCGCTCCAGTGGCTGGAAGTTGGCTGCCATTCGGCTGGCGTTTGACTGGGAAGGGCCACTTTGAATGGCTAATACTGTATGGTGAGATAAATACCTGTTAATTATGCTTTGAAGATTCATCATCACTGATTTTTTTTTTTTTTTTGCGTCTTTGCTCACCAAATGAATTACAACATTTTGTCCTTTTAATAAGAACCAAACCCATTTAAGAATGTGTGCGATTTCCAAAACGATTCAAAGATCCAAATATTTAATCCCGTATGTTAAAAGGTAACAGAAATATAATTGTGGTGCTTTATCACAGAAGCAGTCATCCGTCTCTGTGCTGGGCATGAAGCGCAGTAACATCATAACCATTGCCCTGAGCAGCCTGCCTCCACCTCGCCTCCTCCCCCCTGCCATCTACAGTATGGACAGCAGCGTACTGGACAGAGAGGACATCCAGGTACAGAAAACACGTCAGCCACCCCCTCCATTCATTAACCTTTATGTGACGATGAATATTGACCTGAAGTCATTTGAGCTTAATCTATCTTAATATTTTCTCCAAACCAGCGACTTCAAGCTCTGCTCCCGACTGAGGAAGAGCTTCGTCTGATTAATGAAGCCAAGGCCCAGAATCCTCACTCTCCCCTGGCCCAGGCAGAACTGTGTCTCCTCACTCTGGGAGAAATCCCTCACCTCTCTACAAGACTTGAGCTCTGGACCTTCGCTCTGGATTACGACTCCTTAGAGAAGGTAGATGAAAACACTGATGGCTACAATGCCAGTGGCTAAATAACTGGATGACCAGGGTTACTTAAAGCACCCTGCAAAAGTACTCCCTGTAAAACAATCAGATCCAAGTTTAGAATTCAATATCTTAACTTAGATGCAGACCAACAAAATGTATAAATGGAGTAAAGGAAAAGATAGATTCATGCTTTTTAGCTTTTTCACAAAAAAGGGTCACAAAAATGTCTTCAGTCTCATTTAATCTGATGACTTAAAACAAAATCCAGTAGAAGTAGTTTCCTTGGGTAGATATCTAATTTATGAAGATCACAACTGAACAGATGCAGCCTTGATGTAAGAGTGGCAAGAAGAAACCCAAAGTGGAAAGAAAGGCAGAATATGATCAGATAGTTTTGGCAGGGAGCCGAGTATTGAACACATGAAAACTTGCCCTGGTTAGACCAAATTTAACTTTTTAGTCCACATACGACTTTCAGTTGTGGTTGAATATGTACCCTACTCATCATCGTTAGCACACCATTGTCATGGTAAACCTGCTAGGAGCAGGATCATTCTTCAGCGGGGAAATGTGAACTTGCTGGGAAGAAAGAATGCAGAACAAGATATAAAACTAGATTGGACTAACGGTTAGATGTTGAAAAAGACCTGAAACTGACTCAAGTCGTTAGAACATTTTAATCAAAGCATATCCATGTGATAGAATGGCCCACTCAAATCCTACACCTAAAATTTAAGAATCGGAGGCAACAGCTAAAAATACATGTTTACCATCCAGTTTGACAGAAACTGAGCTATTTTACAGATAATAAAGGAAAAAGTCTCCAGTTTAGCTGTTTATATCCCAAAACACTGTAATTACAAGGAAATCTGTCTCTGTAGAATTTATATTTGGGATTGTTGTCCCTATGTCTTCATCTTTTATCTTTTAAGGAGTGCTTCTCCTTTAGTATTCTTGCATTTCCTTTTATCTTCTGGCTGGTTTCCTACTCCATTCTATCGGAAAAACCACAGCATGATGCTGCCACCGCCATGTTTCACAGTGTAAGGATGTTTTCTCTGTGATATGTTACTGTTTCACCACAGATACTGTGTCACCTTCAATGTGGACCATGATCTTTGATTGTAGCATATTCTTTAACCTGTTTGTCACCAGATGTTTTGTTTCCTTTTTTTGCTCAGAGCAGAACTGCTGAAGCCAGCTAATTCTGACTCAGGGGATCTAAAAAAAAATGCCCGGTCACTTTAAAAAAAAAAACCTTTCCTTCCTCTTCTACTTCTAATTAATAGACAATTTTCACCAACAGATAATTATTTATATATGTGAAAAAGTTCACAGTGTTGAAAAACTACTGAAAGGCACAACATGCTGAGGAATTCACATAATGCTCTCTGTGCTCTCTTTACAGGAAATTGCTGAGCCCTTGTTTCACCTAAAGCTGGCAATGGAACAGCTGGCAGCCAGCCAGACCTTCAGGTGTATCCTAGCGACCGTTTTAGCCATCGGTAACTTTCTCAATGGCTGTAAGGTGAGGAAGAGCAATTGATAGATTTAGGTTTCATTTTCAACATAGTGTTTGATTTTATAAATGCTTGACAATCTGAACACCCCAAGGCTCGAGGCTTTGAGCTGAGTTACCTGGGGAAGCTGTCTCAGGTGAGGGACACTCACACTCGCCAGCCTCTGCTGCACCACGTCTGCGTGCTCCTGCAGCAGCTCTACCCACAATCCTCTGACCTCCACTCTGACATCACCGCTGTCACCAAAGCTGGAAAGGTGAGTACTTTGGAAAGTAACAAAGGTTTGTACTTTCCCAAAATTCATGCTAAAACATTTCCGTCTTCTCTACAGTGCGACTACTCTCAAGTCCAGTCCAACTTTGCACAGCTGGAGGCCATGTGCAAGACATCATGGGAGCAGCTGAAGGTTTTGGAGAAGTCTGAGGAAAAGAAGAAAGGAGGAAAAGGTGACAAGCGTAAAGGGAAAGATGACATGGAGTTGTTTGTTCCAGAGGGTTCGCTCCGTTACAGGCTGCCCAAGATCCTGAAGGAGTGTGAAGAGAGGCTGAAGGTCCTGAGAGCCGTCCACCGCCGGGTTATCAACAGGCACGCTGCAGATGGTTAACACCAAACCAAATTCACAACATCTTTCTCTAAAATGCATAGCCTATACTTTTTCTGCCTCTTTTTAATTGTTCAAGGTTCCACTCCTTCCTTCTCTTCCTGGGTTACTCCAAATCCATGGTGAGAGACACCAGAGCAGAAGACTTCTGCAGAACCATCAGTAACTTCTCCTTGGAGTACAGGTCCACAAGGCAGGCCGTGCTCCTGCAGAGGGAGCGCGAGAGGCAGAGGAATGGATCTGAAAGCCCAGGCCCTGGAACACCTGTGGGCAGGAGGAAACACCTGCAAACCCCAGGCTCACAGGTAGGAGGTTATGTTAAAGAGTAATCAGCTGTTGATATCTTAGTAAATACCTTGGTAATCCCATTTAATTGAAGCTAACTCCTGCTCCAAGATGGTTTTCTATTGGCCTAAAACAACCGAAATCTCACAACCACCATAGCTTGTGTGCAAATGCAATTTCCATGCATTTCCAACCATTGCATTGTTTGTATTGGAGCAGTTAACTACTGTATGTACATGGTAAAGAGAAACAGGAGGGAGTGCGTCTAAGGATGTTTCTATGTAAAACATTTTCTAAAAACAGAACTAGAAAACTCTCCCTGTTAAAATAACTTCAAAAATTTATTGAATCCCAATAATAAAAGGGAGAGAAAGCAGGTAGACCATAAGCTAGAAACATATTGATTAGATAGAATAGAATAGAATACAAAAACCCTTTATTGTCCCACAATGGGGAAATTCTGGAGCTTGTCCTCCCTGTTCAACACTAATTGGAGTTCAACACAAACAACAGAAACTAACAAAGACAGATTATAAAGGATTGATTGTGGTAATTTAATACAGAGCTGAAACTGACCCACGCAGTAATTTTAGCAAATCAACTGTACTTATATGATATGTCAACATTGATGAATGTCAAACATTTCTTAGATTTAGGTTGAGGCATCTCATTTACTTCTGTATAAGTAGTAAAAAGCTGTGAAGTAATTTTTTATAGGAGTTTAGGTAAATGTTTAATTGTTTTCTACATTCCCTGATGTTTTCAGTGCATGTTTCACATGGGATGATTATGGTTGATTCACTCCTCCTAATTCATTTCCTGTGTAAATAATCCGGCTTCTACTGTATAAATACTAGTGGAATACCAAAATGAGCCATAGTTTACAGGTTCATGTAATGACACTCATAAATAAAAGATTAAGACTTTTTAAAAATATTTTTTTCATATTTCTTTTAAGACAGAAGTCTCTTCTTTCAGTGATTAAAATGCCTAGACGGTTGTCTTCAGCTTGTACGGTTTGCAGGAGAGCTGATCATTTCACCAATTCATATTTTTGCAATTCGGATGCCTACTTTTTAAATGGATGTGCAAAAAGGATTTTTTTAATTTATTCAATCACTTAATTTTAAAGACATAATCTCACATTTTATAAGGCTCAAGTTGTCCATGAAACATCATAAGTGAAATTTTAGCACTATGATTATTTAGCTCCATAACTCTTCAAATATACAAGAAATAAATTGATGAACGTTGGTTGAGTAGACTGTATTTATTGATTTCTTTCCATTTAATGGAAAACAAAGTGATAAAATGGTAACATGTGGGTGTAGAAGTAAATTGATCCAGAACTACTTTAACTGCTTATAATATTGGAAGAGAAAAGAGAAATACTCTAGCACCCTAATAGGTTCTGAATAAACCCCTCTGCTCCATGCAGGAAAATGATGAACAATGTCGGCTGGAGGAGGTGCTGAGAACACCTGCGTCACTCGCCAGATTAGATGTAACTTTGCCACGAAACCGCAGGAGGATGGCCAGCTTTCAGGGTATTTTATACTTTTGGTTGATCAGCTTTATTCCTTTATTTTCTGTAATTTATGCTATTTGTTTGATATAATGAATTCAAATGTTTTTCATTGCAGGTTCCTTATCAAGAAAACTCAAGTGGTGATCATGCTGATGTTCCTCTTTTAGTCCATGGAGAAGGTTATTTAATATGTAGCTGTGAAATTGTCACCCTGGGGTAGAGTGGGTTTGCTGGTCACATAACCTGTCACTGCAACACTATGGGGGGCCTTGATATTGCTGTCCAGCCATTTTCCAGTTCATCTTTTATTGAAAATAAATGTCATTTCCATGGGGATTTTTGCTTGCTTGTTTGTTTCTTTAAGTTGAAATAAAATGTGTTATTTAAAAAAATTGAACACTTATTAAAAGTGATTAAAAGATTTGGTTTTGTTCAGTTCAGTTCCATAGATTCTTTTCTTTTTTTTAACCATAATGTATTTGTTTGGACAATGAATGGTGACAGTGATGCACCAAAGGATTGTGGGATGTTTAACTAAAGCAAATGTATATATCACCTGTAAATATGTTATTATTGAACATTACTTTTACCAAAGGACATTTCACAATTAACCAAAATTATTCAAAGCTGAAATAAAAGTTTGAAATTATGCTATGAAGGTCTAAATATTGAGTTATCTATCAGGGCTTAAAAGCTAAAGATAATGAATTCCCAAGATTTTTGTTTTGTTTTTAATTAAAACTTCTTTAATAACTGTCCTGAATTGTCAGAAGATTTTAGAGTCGGCTTGTTTTTTCGTTACAGACATTTGCAAATATGTGTCACGAGCCAGCACTTTAAGCTTTTAATAAATCATTTTAAATAAAAACAATTCAAGCAAGGGACATTTTTCAGAAATAATCAAACGGAGTAGATTAATCTCACAAGTTTTGTGAAAAAAAAAAAAAAACTATGAAATGTGACTTTGTTTGATGTTTTAGTCAACATTTAGTTATGACATATCGTCCTGTTTGTTATAAAAAAGATAAATATATAGATGCATATGGGATGAATGTGTAATATTAGAGCATTAAACCATTTAGGTGAAAATATAAAACAACCAGAGTGGTCATTTTTAAAGCTTAATAATAAGTTAAAATTGTCCAAATTCTAGGCTCAGAAGAAGTGAAGAGTTTAGCTTCTTCTTTTTCTGGGATTTATTGCTAATTGGCAACAAACATTTAGAAGCATTAACGCTACGAGTGTGGTTCATGATGGACTGTCTACTAATAAACATATATATAAATTCTATGAAGAAAAAAAAAACTATATATATATACACACACACACACCCAAACACAAATACACATACTTATAGATAACTTTGTATTCTACCCATCTATATCATACACACATTTATCCTCTCTATAATCAAATTCTATGAAATAATTTAGTTAGCTTTAAAAATCATATAGCTATTTGTATATGTTTACTCCCCAAATTCTTCCTCAAAATATGTAATAAATTGATCTTTCACTTTATACATTCAGACTCTCTCCTCATATATCTTCTCTCGCTTTCATATTTATGACATTCCAGTATAACATGTTCTATTGTTCCAAATTTTCCACAGAAATCCCATTTACCAGTAGTATGCTTTTGAATTTGGAAAAGTTTATAATTAAGTCCTGTAAGTCTCCTTTTTATTTCTTCTTCCATTTCTTCTTTGTCCTACTACTGCATTGTGAATTTTATAAAACCCTCTTCCTGTTTTTTCTTCATCTCACCTTTTTTTTTTTTTTTTACCATTTTCCATCAGTCTTTCTTTAATAGCACTCTTTCCCTCCGATTCCGATTAACTTGCTTTAACTGTAAAACTAATAGGACTTTGCATTGCGTTTAGCAGCTAATTCTAATTCTCTATGAAGGGTTTTGTCTAAAACTACCTCACGCGCTCACTTGCGTCAAAGGCAGCGATTGGCAGACCCCCTCATTGACGTACAAATTGGCCAATCGGTGATAGACTTTTCCAAAACACGTCTGCTCAGAGATCCAATCAGAAACCAGGACATCACGCAGAGGGTGGGGCCTAACTGGGTCGGAGACTGTGGACCGACGCCATTTCGTGTCCCCTAGTTTCAAGGTGCTGCCTGAGCAGTAAGCGGATAATCCAGCTCCAAATTAAAGCAGGCTTTCAGTTGTTCTCATTTTTAGTGTTTAAGGTCCTGGTGAGTATTTTTAACGGGAGATTTTTGGCAATCTTTCCCATTTTTTTTGTCCTGAATATTGAAGCGTCTTTGGAATTTTTTAATTGTATTTTTTTATTGCATTTTTTTTCCTGGCTGTTATTTTTTTCCCCCAGACTGTGTTGGCTGACTGTTATGGCGTTCAGTCTATCAGCGGGCAGCAAACGCTGCTCTTATTCTAGATTTTGTGTAGTTTTTCCTATTTTAAACCGCCATTTTTAATGATGTTGTGGTTCTTTTACCATTTATCTGTTTGCTTGTTTTCATGGAGGATTGTTCCAGGATGATCTGGACAGTTTTTTTTATTAAAGGCCTAAAAAGAGAAATGTTTTATTATTTTTTTTTATTATTGCTTTTTTTTTAATCAATCGCCATGAATCCTGCTTTGCATTTCTTGACACAGAGTGTTTTTGAATTTTCTTTGTAGTGATTGGTTGCTGTCCTGAGGCTTTATGTTTCCTGCTGCAAGTCTCTGAAGAGTGATGTCATTTTTCAGGCAAGATGATTCTGGCATTTTTTTCAAGGACATTTAAACATTTTGCACAATGAAAACGAGTTGGATTTTTCTTTGCATAGATGCAACACATTGTATTCTGTTGATTTTGATCTGATTAATAAAGATGGATTTAATCCAGACAGGATATGCTAGTAGAGTTTGTCTGAGGGATGACTGGGCTCCAACAGGGGATAAATAGCTTAGCTTAGATTGGGATCATTAGCTTTAGCAGCTGTCTGTAGCCTAACAGCAAACTCACTTTTTTTGATTTATATATAAGGATAGATCAAACAAGCTCCCTGTTTTGGACAAACAGAGGAAAGTACTGATGCTGTGATGTTTTCCTGCTTATATTAGCACAGACATGCAGGTTTAACAGACAATTAAGTTAGATTATTTCCCCCAGTTGATCCAATGTTTTTCAATGTTTTAAATATGTAGATCATCCATTAACCATCTAATATCAGTGGTGTCAAAAGTACACACATTTGTTACTTAAGTAGAAGTATAGATACTGCAGTTTAAAAGCACTCTGGTAAAAGTTGAAATATCAACCTGAGTTCTTTACTCAAGTAAAAGTGAAAAAGTATGTGCTCCAAAAACTGCTTAAAGTATAAAAGTATAAAGTAACCTTTAAAAAAACCAGCCAGATTCCACTATATGAATTAAAAGCTCAATTATTCGACTATTACTAAAAACATCTTAGAGATAGTGACAAGGATGAGGGAGGTCTTGTTGGTCTCCATCTCCCGATACGCTCTCGCCTGTGACCTTTTAGACATTTCAGCATCTTTTTCTTAATCCAACATTGTAGCATGGCATAGACAATTCATGTTTGCAGTTTGAAGAACACCTGCTTGCTTCTGATGATTTCCTTTAGCTAACCAATGAGTGTTTGCGTCCAATTACACTAGTTTTCACTGGATGTGGATGAGACCAATGGATGGCGCACATGATCTCAAATAAATATTAATAAACATTAAACCGAAGCCAAGAGTAACGAGTAACGTTTTTTTTAAAAATGTAAGGAATAGAAAGTACAGATACTTGTGTGAAAATGTAATGAGTAGAAGTCAGAAGTAGGAAGAAAAATAATAAATAAAGTAATGGAGTAAACTATAGATACCTAAAAAGTGTACTTAAGTACAGTAACAAAGTATTTGTACTTTGGTACTTGACACTTCTGCCCTTTATAGAAGACTCAGTCAAATACTTTAAAAATCCAAATTTCAAGCCAATAGTGTTATTGGAATCCAGGACAAGACCTTACTACCTTTGTAACGTAAAAAAATATAAATGTGAATGTAATAAGAATCACCATCTTGCCTGAATATATTAAGAAGAAGAAGAAAAGTGCTTCCATAAGAAAAACACTCTTGGAGTGAAAGAAACACATTTTTGTGGTCCAACATAACCTTAGAGAAGTAAATGCTGATATTGACACTTAGATCTTTTAGTTTATAAACCTAAATATTATTGTTAACTAGGCTTATTAAATGTTTACCTTTTCAAATATATTTTTACTTTATTTTTTTACTTAATTCATAGTAGGTAATATATAATTCAAGGGTCAAACGCCAAAATAAGATGTACAGCCATGTAGCAGCAACTTTGCTGAATGGCTGGATATAGATCTTGTACTTCTAGACCTCACTAGAATCCATTTGTAAGGGATATGTTAGTGATCTAAACCATTAACTTGCCCTATAAAGGGTTAAACATTATGTGGTGCAAAAATCACCCACAAATAGACTCCAACTCTTCTAACGTTTTTAATCAAATTACAGTTTGTTGAATTCATAACAAAATAATTGGAGAAAATGGAGGGGAAAAAAACTTGAACTGGCTCTTTTTGTTATTCCATGGAGTTATAATCTTACTTTTTATAAACATGTAAACATTAGTTGTAAGCAACCTTTAAATGTAAAATGAAAAGAAAACGTAAGAATATCAGTTTTTCTATGAAGTGTTTAGTAGTGATGCACTGATATGAACTTATTTATCTCCAGGAGTCACTGGTTGAGAAGCAGGCTGTCAAAATAATACTATCTATAGTCAAATAAGAAACGATGTTTAGAATTTTGTGTCTTTAAATTGACATTAAACCGCATTGTTAATAAATGTATTAACCTGTTAAAAAAATAAATGGATGCAAAATAGTTTAGTGGTTTTTAAAAGTGAATTGAACAAATGGGCCTTTGTTGATATAAATTAGCCGACATCACATTCAGCTGTAGTAAATAGATGGTTTATTTACAAGTTTATCCTTAAAATATTTTATTGTATAGTGGGAAAAAAATAAATTAATAAAAACAGACAAGCTCAGGTTCATGTTAAACCAAGAGCAGTTCTTCTCTCAGGTCAGCATGTTTACATTCCTGCTTTACCTTCACCATCTAAATTTCTGTGAGATCAGCATGAATTTAAAAATATTTCCTCACTCAGCCTGAGGCCCAATCACGGATAAATTAATACATAACATCTACTATAAAACAAGTTTGGTTCCTTTTTTATAGTTAATCCATTGTCTGTGTTTAGTTTGTAGTAAATAGAAGCACAAACATGCTAATGTTTTATTCACACCTGACCTGATTTAAATGGACCAGAGTTTCTCTGAAGGTGTGAATGTAGATCAGTAAATTCTGGTCCAGACTGAACAACTGGACTGATAACCACCTTAGATGGTAGTTAGCTGTGGATCTCCCTCAGCTTAAAGGACACATTATCTGTGATAAGATTAGAAACAAGTCTATCTATAAGTGAGCTGGTCTAGACCCTCTTATTGGTTCCACAGCTGTAAAACCAAGGTTCTGGATGAAGGACTTCAGGTTCTGTGTCCTGCTGTAATGAACCCCACTAACACAACCCGTTTGAAACCGTGCTGAGAACGGTCCGAGCACGGTAACCGAGATAACAGGACCGTGTCAGACACAACCGAACCGCTCTTAATCTAGTACTAGTTCATCATTCAGTGTTTTCTGTGGCCCGTAGGAGCTTTCAAATCATCAACTTGAAATCTCAGCATGAGGAGAAGTTTGGGCAGCAGAACTTTAAGCTGTTATCCCAGCGTCAGAAACCTCCAGTATCACTGAATGCCTGCTTGGCTGGAAGAAGGCACTGAATGAATGTTTGCATCAGGACGCCTGATGTCTCAGTAGCATTATTCCCAACCCTGGAAAATATTCCATATCTTTCTCAATCTAGTCGGGATAAAATGATAAATTAGGGCTGAAACTATCAAATTAATCGTGATTAATAGATTAATGAAATCATCATCAACTAAATAAGTAATCTGTTAATCGTTAACTGGAGTATAGAGACTGTAAAATATGATTTTAGCTGTCAGAACTTAGAGCTCTAATTGTATTAAAATTGTAAAAAAAAAAATTGAACAACCTTTTTGATTTAGAATTTTAAAAAAATCTATCAATCTGCTTTATCCAGAAGTTTATTTTCACCTGGTTTAATTTTGTAAGGAAATCTTTGTTAAGGAACATTTGTGTATCCGATTATTAATCGAAAAAATAATCGACAGATTAATCGATTTGCAAAATGATCTTTAGTTGGAGCCCAATTATAAATAATAAAAGGCATAAAAGATCATTTGAGAAAGTTGAAAGTCTTCTTTGTCAAACCTTACATGGAGATTTTTCTACACAATCAGGTTTTCTGAATAAACAAATAGATGCAAAATAAATCCTGTAAAAATTACGTAGTTTGACAACAGTTTAAGGTTTTCGGAGGTATTATTAATCGAATGTAATCCTGAAATAAATTAATAGTAGCTAAAAATATTAGAGCAGCTTCAGTATCAATGCTCTTTCACATCATTGAGTGTTGATGTGTTTGACAGCCTTATTAGGAGCTAAATTATTCTGGTTCCAGCATCATGATTGTTCCCATTTTTTTATGAAACAACATGCATAATCTGCATAAAATAGATTTTGATTTTTTTTTATTTTAAATTAAAGTCCATAGCTGTAAAGATGATCAATCTGTTAGTGATTGGTTTAATAACTCTGCTACAAAATGGGACTAATGGCTCAAAGCAGAAGCAGGTTGGGGCCAAAAATATCTCTAGTGAACAGATGAGAGGCTCCCAGAGTCAGAATCACCTCTAATTAAACATATTAACACCGAGGGACCTTTTGATTACCATGTTTAGAAAGTATCAGCAATCACTGCCGTTTCCATAAAGAGCAAGCCGTCTCATACCCAGTAAAAAAGAAAAAGTGTTATTTTAACACCTACAGAGTTGAATCTAACTCTGTTCCAGGTAACATTTGGTCCAACTCCAAATGAGTGTAAAATATACTCTATAAATAGTGTCAGAGTTAATTTTACTCAGTGTCAAAATGAAGGCGACCTCTCAGAAAATGGCGGGTAATCGATCCCATATAGAGTAAAGGTTTCACTGCATTGCTGTCAGATTTTACACTCATTATTGTCTCTAACACCTGAGAAAAGTTTTAAATGCTCCATTTAGATTTAAAATAACATTTAACACCAAATATATAACTGTGTCCTCCTCCTGTTTTAATCCTCATCTCCCTCTGTGATAAAACATCACCTCCGTTTGGTCTGACCTCCTGTTGCGGTACAGATGTGCCACATCTGCGCCCGCCGTGCGTCTCCGGCCATCATGTTGCTCCAATCTGAGGCCAGTTAGCAACAGTGCGCTCATATCACAGACACATGGAGACAGAAAATAAATCAGCTTCTCGCCAAATCAGAGCGTTACTATGCAGGGTCGGGTTTCAGGGAATAGATGATGTAAGGCAGGTGGATGAGAGGAAAATCAGACTTTAGACAGATTTTATCATTTTGTTCACACAAATGGAAAACAAAAAGAAATTTCGTTTGGAACAGCTCACTGCACAATTTGTCTAGTTTTAAAATCTAGTTTGTGTTTCTGTCCTTTTTAGCTTTATTGGTTTCAAACAAAGGAAAAAATCTTAACTGAAAAGGATCCATCCAGCAACCGTAGGCTGCAGTATCCCTGTGATTATCTTTTATTCCCTTTTCTACAAACTCTTCCAAATATTACCTCTGTCCATCAAGGGTGAATAAATGAACAGAACCTCATTAAAAAAATAAATATTTCTACTATCTTCTCAGTTCTTTAGTGCTGCAGAAACTGATCAGTTAGGAGAGGAAGAGAAGAGATAGACGCTCTGTCTGTCCGTCCGTCTGTCTCCTGCTTACAGAGACGTTTGGGTTTAAATGCTGCAGTGCAGCTTTGGCCAGATGACCTGCTGCATGCATGTAATGTATCTATCTGCAGAACTGAAAAGTGGAATCTGTCCCTGCAAGAGCGCAGCTGTTTTAGTTTATTTTAAATGAAAACAGTTTCTGTCTGCATAAAAAATGTGGTCACACATGTTTAATCCGGTCAGAGGGATTCTAGGAGCCACAGTGATTCGTTTCTGCAGCCTCCCTCTGTACCATTATAATGAGATCCCTGCAGTCTTACATAACTTTGCAGCACATGTGACAATAACTCCAAACAGCGGCATTTCTAGACCGTATTTTCACGGAGGGGACGGCGTGTTTTAGATGGGGACACAGAAATCATAGAACTAAAAAAACAACAGGTTAATACTTAAGCATTTAAAATATATTAATAGAGCCACAGAAGCAATGAGCTGCTTGTGTCTCTGCACTGAATGAAGTGGATTTTCCTTATTTAGTTTAATTAAAGATGTTTGCTCTAAATGAAAATTTGTATTTTTGGACTAAAATTGGTAAAATCCTAAAAAAACTTGAAGTGATTAGTTACTTATTAAATATCTACAAAAATATGAAATAATGTAATTCTTTGGGATAGCAAAGTATATTAATAATTCCAGCATATTTTTGACTTTTTAAAGTAAATTTTTAAAGTCGTCTAAGGGAGCTATGAGCCACTATGTCTGTTCTAGAGCACATCAATCATTAGATTGATCTATTTATAACTGTCTAGGAGTTACCTTTAAGCAATGCAGCAATAAACTAAGTACACTCAGTATTAATTCTAAGTATAAATTACCAATACTAAATACATAATCCGATTATTAAATATTTTAACTAGATAAGCTTTATTAAACTAAACAAATGAAAATGCACCATGTAAGGTTTATTTAACGGTCTAAAAAAAGTAAATAAGTATTTGTTGTCTGATAAATTGACACATATCTTACAATATTTCTTTGTAGGCTTTTTTTCTGTAATCCGACAATATAAAAATCAAAGCCTTTACTTGTGTCCGACATTATAAATGCTGCTAAATGATAATCCCAACACTCTGGGTCTGAACAGGACATTTACTGCTTAATTCTCTCTGGATAGTTTCTATGTTGTGCTTGACATTTGACATACCCTTCCCAAAAAGAAAAAAAAACAGCTGCCAGTAAAAAAAAATTGCAATTGGAAAAAAAAGTGATAATATATAAAAATGATTAAAAGAAAATGGCAATCATGACATTTATTTTGAATATATATGAATAAATAAAACAGGTAAAAAGGCCTGAAGGAGCTCCTGGACTAAAAAGTCAGACTTCTGCACCTGTTGACAGGTATTCTGCTGCACTGTTTATAAGCAATGTACTTTTGATTTGGGTGGGAAACATCCACTAACAGAAACAAGATGGAGATAATGACCATTACTTATTAAAATCAGCCTAGTCTTACTTATTGGAGCAAGACTTGTATGTTTAAAATGTGACTAAAACCATCTGAGATTAAAGCTGATTTAATATCCATCCTTTCTTCTTTATTACCATTGGATGACTTCTTAAAGAAGGATCCATCCCATATGGGGAAAATTGAATTCCTATATAAATAAATTTGGACAACAGTGTTTGCAAGCAATCCATTTCTTTTATCCTTTCCCCGTTGTCATTATTTCTGATGTTGCTAAAGCTCTTTCTATCTGATAAAAATCAATCTATCAAGAGCCACAGGAGTTTTTGGCTTTAAACTTACCACAGTTTTATTTTTTTTCTATTTGCAAATTTTTAGGCTGTAGTTGCTTTTATTTAGGCAAGTTTTGAAAATAGGCAGACAGGAAATGGGATTACACAGAAGAGGCATTCGTGTGGCAAAGGTCACAAGGCCGGGATTTAAACCTGTGCAGATGATGCGCGTTTAATCCCTTCCCCACCGCTAGACTGGCCAAACTTACCAAAGGTTACCAAAACATCAAGCAGGATAACAACCTTTGCACTGTAAAAAGTCAACAATCTGGTGTGTGATAACAAATTCCACCTTTACAGACTACCTTTACAGCCCTTTTAGTTGTTTTACTGCTCCCGGTCCAAAGCTGCAGTCTACAACACATGGTGTACCTATTAGCAGTTAATTATTTGATCTTTTATTAACCTTTTATCTGAGCTTATACCACAATGTTAAGAAGTGTACCAGATATCACCCTTTTAACATCCCTTTGGGATCATCTTTTCTCCAACAGACGGCCCTCCACCAATCCCATAAAGACACCACTGAGTGACTTTCGGCTGCTTTATGATCCGCTTCCACTACTTAGACTTAGACAGCTTTTAATTGTGGTTTTGTATAAACAGAGTGTATACAAAACGATGGCAACGGCAATGGAACGGCTACAGCACTAAAAGCCCCTGCTTTTAGTGCTGTAGCATCAAAACACAGTCCTCGTGTTAGAACATACTTAATGCTGGGAACAATTTTAGAAAAATAAACTGGAAAATTTAAGGTAAAAATGTCAGATATTATTGATGTTTAACAGACAGTTAGCCCGGCCAGCCTGCCTGATACCACGTATAAATGGCATAGAGCTCGATTTCAAAGGCGGGACTACTGTAACTGGGTCAGTTTGATTAGGTGAGAACCAATCAGATTACTACTAATTACATACAAAAACTCCAAGCAACACCCTCTGTTTTTGTAACTTTGCAGTCTGTGAAACATGTCCAGCCTTTGAGGAAATTCTCCAGTAAACAATTTCTGCCAGTTCTGAATATAAAATCTGAGGATGTAAGATATCCTCTGTTAGATACTTAATCGTCATTGAAGCATGGCTCTATTTCAGTTACCAGCTGATTTTTATGCTAGCACAAAAGTGCTGCTGCATTATGGGTAATTCTGTCACTGAGAGTCACACATCGTCTCCAGTTCCGCCTCCAGTGCTGTGATTGGTCCAGATCTGGCCGAGGTCTAAAGCAGTTTCCCATACTGTATGACGCTTTGTGTATCTCGGCCTGGTTGGTAAACCTGGTTTTCAAGTTTAGTTGTCCACAAGAGGGAACTCACATAAAATTAGCGGTTGGAATACCCCAAATATCAAAGTACAAGAAATATCTTCTGCTCTATATGTGGCATCACGATGTATAGCTATACCGTATCTAGACATCCTCAACATGGTTTTCTATGTTTTCCTTCCTTCTCACATTCCTTAATATTTCTTTGCTTTTATTAAGCAACTAAAACTCTTTCAAAATGCTCCAGATCATCAACATTTTATGTGCTTTTGCCAGGTGGTCCACGTCACCCTCCTCTTCCAGCTTGATGGCGAGCAGCAATGTGACCAACAAGACTGATCCCCACTCCCTGAACTCCCGAGTCTTCATCGGCAACCTCAACACCCTGCTGGTCACCAAAGCGGACGTTGAGGCCATCTTCTCCAAGTACGGAAAGATCGTCGGCTGCTCCATCCACAAGGGCTTCGCCTTCGTCCAGTACTCCAACGAGAGGAACGCCAGGGCTGCCGTGGTAGGAGAGAACGGACGAATTGTGGTTGGGCAGGTGTTGGGTAAGTCTGGTTGGTCTTCTAGAGCATTGTAGTGATCCAGGGCTGTAGTCCTTCAGGTTTTAGACCTATTCCTGTTGGAACAACCCTAAATAAAAGGCTTCTCTAGGTTTTATCAAGTTTTGTTAATAATCAATTAATTTACTCTGTTGGACGAGGAGAAGATCTAAACATGCTGAAAGGCAGCCTTTAAAGTCGTAGGGAAGTCATATTTAAATTTTAAATCATTCTGGCTAACATGTATATAAATGTATTCCTTATCAGACCATAATGTCTCAAAAGTTAGAAAATTTTTATTTTTAAAACAATCCTGTCTTTGTCATGATGGGTGTCACAGAGAGTAAGCCCAAGATGCAGAACACACACGGAGGCACTGGTAAAAGTCCAAAGAGTTTATTAAAGGCTCAAGCACATGAATCACAGTTCAGGCAGGGGACTGATTCGCTGGGGTCTGTGCGGGGAAAGGGAGATGGCTGGATTTGAGCTTCCAGCTCACTGCAGGGAAACAACAGGGGAAATCCACATGGGAACCTCTTAGGGAAACTCCACAGGGGAGTCGACAGGTAGCATCCACGTAGACTTCTTGGGTTGGCTCACCAGGGCAGATTAGCAGGTTAGCTTTCCTAGAGCGTCAGGCTTGGGACTGGCTTCCTATGATGCAACTCTCCCAGAGCTGCAGGCCAGAGACAGGTTGCCAGAGAGACAGTTCTTCCAGAGCTTCACAGGGAAACAGGGGGTTAAGCTCATCCAGAGCTTTCACGAGGAGACAGGTGGTTTAGCTCATCCAGAGCTTTCACGAGGAGACAGGTGGTTAAGCTCATCCAGAGCTTACACGAGGAGACAGGGGGGTAAGCTCATCCAGAGCTTTCACGAAGAGACAGGAGGTTAAGCTCATCCAGAGCTTTCTCAAAGAGACAGGATTCCTGTGAGGCAGAGACAAGGAAAAATTAGAATCTGATCTCACACTAGAGATAACAAAGATTCATCTGAAACAGAGGTTCAGGAAGCTAACCAACTAAGATCAACACTGCGGCGTGGGATCAAGGTCAGGCAGGAGCTTATAAAGGAGAGGTCTTCTAATGAGAGGATTAGGAACAGGTGTGCAGGAAAGTTCCAGCTCCAGAAGACCCACAGCGCATCCTGCTGGAGACAGAGGGTAATCTCCAGATCCCCACAGTAACTCCAAACCTAAGGGAGAAAACAAAGAGAGCAGAAGAGGATCCTCGGCGCCCTCTGGTGGGCAAGCCTGAGGATCCCAACAGAGCCCCCCCCTCAAGGGCGGATTCCAGATGCCCCCAGAAAAAAAAAGTCCAAAAAACAAAAAACAAAAAACAACCCACTCAGGGTGGGCGGAGGGGGCACTAGGGTGAGGAGGGCCAGAACCAACAGAAAAAAAGGTCCAACAAACAAAAAACAACCCACCCAGGGTGGGCGAAGGGGGAAACAGGCCAGGAGGGCAGAAAACAAAAACAGAGTCCAGAACAAAAAACGATCCACTTATGGTGGACGACAGCAAAAGAAAACCCAAAAACTTTCTTGGGCACAGTCTCTGGTGGCCGGCCGAGGGACAGGCTGTACGGCTCTGGGTCTTGTTAGCAGCTCGATATCTAACCCGACTGCAAGCTCAATGAGATCCTCAAGGGTATCAGGCTCAACGTAAAAGCTTAGCTTGCTTCTGACCGGTTCATTAAGAGCTTGGATAAATGCGGTCATAAGCGCAGACTCGTTCCACCCAGAAACGGCTGCTTTACTCTGGAACTCAGAAGAAAACTCAGCAACGGACCTATTACCCTGTTTTATTTTCAGAAGATTGCCGGAGAAGGAGCACTCAGAAAACTGACTAAAAGTTCTTTCTAATTCTCGGATGAACGTTTCATAATAACAGTTAAATTTTGACGGGAATCTGGTCTCAGCCCATTCAAGGGCTTCACCGGACAGAAAAGACACAACAAACGCTATCCTATCCCTATCATACAGGAAATCAGACTCATAAAATTGAAAAAATAACCGACACTGAAATAGAAAAGACTTGAGCTTACTTGGGTTGCCAGAAAACCTCTCAGGAAGAGAAGGAGGGTTATTATCTTGACTGGAAAGTGACGGACGGACTTCCGGAAGTGTCGAAACCGGAACCGGAAGTTGAACTGGAGCCATCTTGTGATTCCCACGAAGCCTGTGGGATCTTGAAACGTGTGTTTTCTTAAAGTCAAAATGGGATTTTAACTCACGGTGGGACTGTGTGTGATCAGGAGTCAGAGCGTCCTGTTTCTCAGACCTACGACGGAGGTGATCTGCTGGGCTTTGTGTTTGGCCGCAGTGTTCTGTCATGATGGGTGTCACAGAGAGTAAGCCCAAGATGCAGAACACACACGGAGGCACTGGTAAAAGTCCAAAGAGTTTATTAAAGGCTCAAGCACATGAATCACAGTTCAGGCAGGGGACTGATTCGCTGGGGTCTGTGCGGGGAAAGGGAGATGGCTGGATTTGAGCTTCCAGCTCACTGCAGGGAAACAACAGGGGAAATCCACATGGGAACCTCTTAGGGAAACTCCACAGGGGAGTCGACAGGTAGCATCCAAGTAGACTTCTTGGGTTGGCTCACCAGGGCAGATTAGCAGGTTAGCTTTCCTAGAGCGTCAGGCTTGGGACTGGCTTCCTATGATGCAACTCTCCCAGAGCTGCAGGCCAGAGACAGGTTGCCAGAGAGACAGTTCTTCCAGAGCTTCACAGGGAAACGGGGTTAAGCTCATCCAGAGCTTTCACGAGGAGACAGGGGGGTAAGCTCATCCAGAGCTTTCACGAGGAGACAGGTGGTTAAGCTCATCCAGAGCTTACACGAGGAGACAGGGGGGTAAGCTCATCCAGAGCTTTCACGAAGAGACAGGAGGTTAAGCTCATCCAGAGCTTTCTCAAAGAGAGAGGATTCCTGTGAGGCAGAGACAAGGAAGAATTAGAATCTGATCTCACACTAGAGATAACAAAGATTCATCTGAAACAGAGGTTCAGGAAGCTAACCAACTAAGATCAACACTGCGGCGTGGGATCAAGGTCAGGCAGGAGCTTATAAAGGAGAGGTCTTCTAATGAGAGGATTAGGAACAGGTGTGCAGGAAAGTTCCAGCTCCAGAAGACCCACAGCGCATCCTGCTGGAGACAGAGGGTAATCTCCAGATCCCCACAGTAACTCCAAACCTAAGGGAGAAAACAAAGAGAGCAGAAGAGGATCCTCGGCGCCCTCTGGTGGGCAAGCCTGAGGATCCCAACAGTCTTAAAATCTATTTTTTTTTTTTCATTATCTTATGCAGGTCAGTTAGTTATACGTCAGCTTGTACAGCTAAATTCGGCCAATCAAATATCAACGGTCATCTGTCACTCAAATTTTTTCGGTCATAGCATCTTGATTCATATGTCGCAACTAATATACGCAACGGTTCAAATAAGAAATAAGAATTATTTACTTCCCCATTGAGTTGCGTCCCAGTGTTCACGGGGATGGACGTCTGTGTCTTCAGCAGGCGTAGAGCTAACAGAACTGACAGCATTGCGAGGCAAGGGCTCAAACATGTACGGCTGTAAGCCTACACCAAACCAAGCTTCTGCCGCCCTGGCGTCCTCTTCCACAGCATCTTTGTCCCCGCTTTTCTCCACTAATTAAAAAAAGTATGACGGAGGAGACTCATCCATGACCTCCGATACAAACCTCTCCTCCTCTTGCATGTTTCCTCTGTCCATAGCGTTCCTTGACAGTGTCGTTTCTAAGTCACCAATTTAGTGCTACGTGGTCCCAATGGAATTTCCCATTGGGAACCGACTAGCAATAAGTTGCTAACTGGTTAGTAAGATGCTTCTGACAAATCGGCTACAACCAAACTTGCTTGTAAACCTTCAAGCACAACAATCCCGCCCCCTTGATGAACGACCAATAGCATTTACTTTATTCAGTTGTGTAAAGTCATGCACCACTCGGGAGAATTTGGAACTGCAACCGTTGGAACAGCCGATTTCCAAAGACTTTAAGGACTGACTATAAACTCCGTCACTGTACGACAGAGAAATTGAGGAATAATTGGCTGAATATCCCTGAAATACATATAAAAAAAGGAAACCAATCTGACTTTAACCATATGGTTTGTTACCAGGCGATTGCTTGTCTTAATGTCTAAGAGTAGAACAAACTGTAGAACTACACAACTATAAGTTTTAAAAAATCAGCATAATCTGAGACACAAACTGGATATTTTTGCCTGAAAAAAACGATTTAGAAAATACAACTTTGACTTTAATGAGGCAGATGTTTTATATCTAATGGATGGGGATAGGGATGCACGATATTGGGATTTTGGCCTATATCCGATATGCCGATATTTTAAAACTCATGTAGCCGATAACCGATACCGATACCGATGTTAAAGCTGGACAAAAATAAGTAGTCATTGAAAATAGCAGTTTTGTTATCCATTTGATTCCATTGAAAAATAATATACTCAAATATATTTTCATATGCTGATATCAAATTGATTTTTAAAAACACGGTATCGATCCATTTTACTTTCAAAATCTCGTGAAATTTCATCGTTCTCTTACAAACTCTAGTGATATTTTGCAAATTCTTGTGAGATTTTGTTAGTAAAATAGATCGATACCGCGTCAATATATCAACATATAAAAATATGGCAAAATTTCTGTTCCGTGAATTTTCAGGGGATTTCGTAGCATAATTACATAAACATAATTAGTAAAAGAGATTGATATGGTGTTTTTAAATGGCAATATATCAGCATATGAAGATATTGGGATATTTTAATGTATCAATATTTTTCCCTCATCTTTAGAAGTTTTTAAGTCTGTAAAAAAGAAGTTTTTGAGGAAGAAGAAGAAGTAGTATTTTATTTATTTTTTTAGACTTTAGAAACTCAGAAGCTGATCAAATATCAGGTTAAATATCGGTGGGGTGGCCGATGTCCGATATTAAGTTTTAAGGCCGATACAGGCCGATACCGATAGGGGGCCGATTATATCTTGCATCCCTAGATGGGGATATTTCTAAATGCTAGTGGTGCCATACAACTGTGTTTGAAGGTGAAGGGAATTACTAAAACCAATGTTAATAGTGAGTTTTGAGCATTTGAGCTGTTAGTGAAATTATTGAATTGGAAGAAACCTTGGTGAAGATTAGTGCTTTGACTTCCCTGTCTTTCTATATTAATGGCTTACTAATGTTGAACTATATTTGCAATAAAATAAAGAAAACAATCCTCCACTGCTACCTTGAATATTTTCTTTTCTGCTGGTAGCTCTTATGATAATGATCTGCTCAGGAAAATGGATCCAGGGACAGAATAATTGGCCTTTTTTTTTTGCTGTTTTTGCTTCTGCTGCCCTCTAGTGCTAAAAGTGCAGCATTACTAAAGCTGCTTTAAAGTCAAATTTATTGGTTTCTGTGAACCTCCTGCAGACATCAACCTGGCGGGTGAGCCGAGGCCTCGCAGGTCGAAGACGGTGAAGCGATCAGCAGGAGAGATGTACAGGTGGGTGTCCCTGCTGTTTCCCTGGTAACAACATGTCAAAGTGATCAGAAGATGAGGAATACTGTTTTAGATCTAGTTTTGAGTTTTACTTATGGCTAACGAAGGTGTTTATTAATTATAGTTTGTGTAATTTTGCTAGTTTTAGTTAACAATAATAACCATATTTCCCATGTTGGCTCAAAGGTTAATCCAACATTTCTTCTACTGGTTTCTATCTGCTTGTGTTCAGCTTTTAATGGGATTTCAGTAATAAAACAGTAATAAAATGTGAAAAGTTTAACAGTAGAATGAATTGAGTGAGGAGCTATAAGGATATTCTGTGCTGCTCTAACATCTGTGCTGTTTTTGTTTTTTTTTGCTGCTCCACAGCTCATCTTTTGATTTGGATTATGATTTTCAGAGAGATTACTATGACAGGTAACATGTCTGTTTTTATCCCCGAGGATGAAATGTTCACTTTCTTCTCTTTATTCCTCATCAACCCTCTACTGTCCAAATGTCAAACCTTCCATTTTCTTCCTTTTTTCCCCCCATTTTAATCCAAAGCTAAATAAATCCTCTTTCACTCTTGAAGCCAAACGAGGTGAAACCGTTTAACATCAGCCTCATCATCTTCAACCCTCTGTCACTTCTAGGATGTACGCCTACCAGCCCAGAGGGGCGCCTCCCCCCCCTCCCTCTCTGTCCCACTCGGTGGTTCCCTCCAAGCGTCCCAGGGTCAGCCTGAGCAGCGGGGGGAGCAGAAGGAGTAGGACCGCCTTCTCCTCCAACTCCTCCAAGAGAAGCCAGAGGATCTCCCACACAAGTAGTTATGGTCTTTATCTGACACCTGAACTCATTGTAGAACGCGCTCCTGTTCTCCTAAAGATAGAAATGTGTTCTTAGATGTGGGACAGACCTCTCCATCCTTTGCTTTTAGGGGTTTTATCGTCTGATAGAATGGATTTGAAGGGCATCAATGCGTCCACACATGGAGCAGACTAACATGTCCGCTACTGTTTGTCCCGCAGTGAGAACGGACGACTTACAGACCATAAAGAGGGAGCTGACACAGATCAAACACAAACTGGTCCACCTGCTGGACAGCCTGGAGCACATTGAGAAGAACCACAGTAAGAAGAAACTTGTTTTTAGCTTTTTAAAGAGGTGTAGGAGCTGCTTAACAATCGCTGTACTGTTGGGTCGTAATGTGGATCCACCTCATCTTTACCCAGAAGGGATTTTGACAGTTTTCCTTTAAAAAGAAGATGTATTGAATCTAATCACATAACTTTCATCTATATATGTTAAAAAATGCTATTGGTTGGTTTTATATGTAGAGCTACTGAGCTTAGAAAGGCTTTGCCTCGTCCGACTGTCGCCTCACCTCTAGATTTACTGGTTGTAGAAGCTTCTTTAAATTCAGTGGTGAGGTCAATTTTCCTCAGTTTGGATTTCCATCCATCCATCCATCCATCCATTCATTCATTCATTCATTCATTCATTCATTCATTCGGGGTGCAACGGTTCACAAAATCCACGGTTCAGTTCACGGTTTCGTGGTCACGGTTTTCGGTTCGGTATTGTTAGCCTGACATGTTGGTCATGTTGCTGTTAGCAAAAACAAATAGTGTTGCACAATGCTTGCACACTGTTGCACTTTTATCCACAACTTTCTTTCCGCCGTCATCATAGGTCACTCTAATGCTACGTTCACACCGGACGCAGCAAAAGCAGCAAAATCACGTCTGCTGCTTAATTTTTGCTGCTTGTACAAGTTTAGTTTTGAAGCGCATCTGAAGCAGCTTTGCTGCTCTGGCTGTGCGGTGCAAAAGTGTGTCTGACGCGCGTTGGGCGGAGCTTCAATATCCTTTCTCTGCCTTGCAGTAATATTTGCTGTGATCAGTGGGAATAAAGTAGTTTTATTATGTTTTTAAGTGAGAAAATCCACCTGAAAACTTAATCAGTGCAGTCAGTTCATCCAGATTACCATCCTACCTTCCAATATTATGTCTGTCGGACCCGCTCAGACCCCCACATACCAGCGCTCCGCAGTCAGTAGGAATCCCATTAAACAGCAGCCTCTGGCCCAGTCGCCTCCTCGCGGTTCACCGTGGATCCAAACTGCAGGCACCAGGATAAGAAAAGCGAACACGTTTTGCCGGCAGGTTTCAGCATTTTAAGTTAATTTAGGCGTTAATAAACTGTTTCAGAGGAGTGATCACAGCGCTCTGTGTCATTAGCGCTGTGTCTCTCTCCCTGCCAGCTCCCAGATCAGCTCTCTGATTGGTTGATGCAGCACGTCGAGCAGCAAAAGTTCAATTTTTCCATCTTGAGCAGCAGCGCGTTTGCTGCTTCAGCTGCTCAGACGCGCTGCAGGACCTTTTGCTGCGCCTTGACGCGCGTCAACCATTGACTTTGCATGTAAACTCGCATCCGCGTCCGGTGTGAACGCAGCATGAATGCAAAGCAGACCTATAAAGGAGACCTATAAAGGAGACCTATAAAGACCTATAAAGTGCTGCTGGCGCGTCTTCCAACTGCTGTTCTTTCCCACTTGCCACACCCACACAATTCTCCACAACAACTGATTTTTTTCCCTGCTACACCCGGCTACGCTGCTTCGCTTCTTCTTCTTGTTTACTACTGGTGGTTGGCTTTGGTCGCAGTACCGCCACCTTCTGCTCTGGCCTATGAGAAAAAGGAGCAGCGCATGAACCGAACGCAACACACGCGAATCGAACCGAGACAGTCGAAACGAACGGTTCGGATGGTTTTCATAAACCGTTCCATTCCATCCATCCGTCCATCCATCCATCCATCCATCTTTTCACCTTTAAAGGTCAGATGTTTTACAAGAACAACAGCATTTTCTCCCGTCTACATCCTACACAGGGTTGCTTATGACCATCCTGGAGCTCCAGAGTCCTGCACCTTCTGGATGGCATCATGTGATCACCTCCTCCACAGTCCTGCTGGTTATTTGACTCAGGTGCTTGAAGCATAGACACGTCTAAAAGGTGCAGGACAGCGGGCTTCCAGGACTGGACACTGAGATAAACCATCACAAAGGAATGCATCATTGTAAATTAGGAAGGAGACGGCCATTTAAACATAGAAATATAATTTTTTTTTAATTTTTAAATGGATATAGGCAGTAGATCCACCCTCTGATTCAAATCGTTTTGTTTTGTCAAAACTTTGAAACATTTCACTGTTAGTTTTTGCCTAAAAATGCTTAAATTCAGTCAGATTCGATGGAGAACAACAATGTTTAGGTCTCCCCACAGCTTAACAGGCTTAAGATCCTTACTTTGACTAGGCCATTCCATCATATACATACGCTTTGTTCACAATGCCTCAGACTACGTTTAGTGTCCTTTTTCCATGCACTAAGGTCAGATTTTGGGTATTAACAGCAAGGATGTCCTGATCCAACTTTTTCAGTATTGACCTGATCAGAGCTCAGCACCAATCATGCTTTTATTACTTGTTTTGTTGTGCAAAATATCAGAAAAATTTTGATTATCAACCAATTATTTACGTAAACTACTCCACTGTCGCTACAAGCATGGTTAGAGTGAGGGATTGCATTTGAGTCGATACAATTAACTGATTTTCCTTAGATGGAAAAACTGTGAATCAATCTGACTGTTGGATCTGGTAAACTGTAAAGTGCCTTGAGATGACGTGTTGTTAGTTGGTGCTATAGACATAAACTGAATTGAACTGAAGTAACCTTAACCTCTTAAGTGGTACAAGGCCGAACTGACACCTGCTCATGTTTATATATTTATAGAAATGGCCAGAACACAGTCACATGGTGTTTCATCCACATGCCTTTCAAAATGGGGCTTAAAACACAAATACTTTATGTTTTATAGCTCTGTAAACAAACAAAATAAGATTTAAAATTCCACCAGACATGTCTGACTCTGCAGTGCCAGCAGCATTGGAAACTAGAGGGTCACATCTTCTTCCAACGAGGTGTCGGACATAACTGAGCAACTATTTCAGGTGATGTAAAAGGCATGCGTAACGTATGCTTGCTGGGTGCTGGGTCAGTTCACTTTACGCACGGCAGCTTCCAGGTTGCTCTGCTCCGTGGATCCTGTGTCGGCTCGTCTTTCTCTCTATCATTTTATGTCAGGTGAGGTCAGAGGTGATATATTCCCCTATTAGTTATATGTCTGATGGCAGATCAGGACGTCCCTGTTAACCGTTAAAGGTCGCCCTGCCTGCATCGCCTCCAGAGCACCTATCGTCTGGTTTGCATGCTGTTTCAGCTTCAAGTCATGCCTGTGAAGAATGTTGATGTGCTATTTCCTTGTAAGATGATGGACTTAGTGTCAGGCGTTCAATGGCCTCTAGTATTTTGTTCTCTAACTTCCTCTGTGACTTTAAACGTCCCGCAGGAGTCATTCAGCTCATGCATATTTTGAACTTAGATCTATTTCCATGTCTTTTGTGCACAGAGATAAAAAGCACCAAGGCAGAACCTGGTGAGGTGTCTCCCATGCACTCGTCTACCTCCAGCAAGAGGGAGGGGAGCCTGAAGAGAGCCAGTGAGAGTCAGGATCTGAACGACTCGGAGGAGGACGGGGACCTGCTGGAGGACGAGGACCAGGTCAAGCACCATCTGAGGTGTCTCCTGGCTTTAACGTGTTGACGTCTTCCTCATGTTCTCCTTCTCACTTCACAGGAGAAAAGCAGAAGGCGGGATGAGGACGAGCAGGAGGAAGGGGAGGAGGACGACGACGACGACAGCACCAACGGAGACGAGCCCTGAACCGTCAGAGGAGCTAAAGCAGTTTCTCCACTTGTGTTTATTTGTTGATTTCCGCTGAAAGGAGAGAATTTCCAGTGTAGATATGAAGCCCACATGTTCAAGAAGTGAAGTTCTGCTTTTATTTCCCTTTTTGTTTCTTTAAATCAAACATTTCATGTTTGTTCTCTGTGACCCTTTGCTGCCAGTAGACAGAGACGGATGTTGGAGAATTGAACAGAGTTTGTTAAGTTGTAGTTCTTCCTCACATCTTCCTCGCTGACCGATGGTGAAATTCACTGTTTTACCCCGAAACGAAGAACCGGTTCGTATTTTACTTAGAAAAATCAGTTTAGGAGCTTTTTTAATTGTACAACTGATGAATTTGACTTAAGAATTGGAATTAAATGCAACTTGTAGGTGTTTAGCATGTTGGGTTAGAGTAGTTTTTTTTGTTGTTCATTGTTAGAAGTTTGTGTTGATTTGAACAAAATTAATGACTTTAGTTTTAATGTAAGTTTGGGTATAAAACTTTTCCCTCTGAAACTGCTGCTATTCCTGCTGCAACGTTGCATTCCAACCAGCGGGTGGCGCCAAATGATGTCTGTGTTCTGATGTCTCCTTATTTTTTTTTCTCTTGAGATAGAAACTTGATCAGGCAGAAATGTTTCTCCTCTCTGTATGAATTCTGTAAGTTAATCATTATTTAGCGAAAACTGACTCCTCCATCTTCACTGGATGTTTCTTACTTGCCTTCACAGGCTAATAAACACGTTTTATCCTGTTGGATTGGATGCATGCTTGTGTTTTCCATTATTGGGACTGAACGGTTTATTTTATTTTAGAAGACTAGCTCCTCTACAGAAAATGAGGATATGATGAAGATCTGATCAGATCGTAGAAATCACATCAACATCCATCAAAGTATTTTGATAGGATCTCTGTAGGAGACCCTGAATAAACCCAATTACTAATGCATATTGATCTTCAGCTTAAGAGAGGGGAGTTAAACAGACAGGCTCCTTTGTAAGCACAAATATGCATTACAGTCCAAGTGTCTTTCAGACCTTACAATGGCGATCACAATATAAACCCACAGTTTTTCCCACTTTGTTCAGACCGTTTGCGCAGATATGGAAGGTCTCAAATTACCTTGATCTGAAGCAAACAACCAGACCAAGGCCTGGTCTAAATATCAAATACTAACTGCTGCTCTTATCTCTGTACTTTGGGATCCTAAATAAGAACACCATCCAGGGCAGGAAAGCAGTTCCACACCGCCATCAGCCTTATGGACGCCATATGATGGACACACACACAGGTTAATGATACTGGTCAATATGGGAGATGAGCCTGCAGGAAAAGAACTACAATAAGGTTTTACCTTGAGACGGTTTCAAAATATAAAGTTTATACCAGAATAAAGCTTTTGGTTATAGTTAATCTACAGGAAGGTTTAGTGGTTCTTTATGTTCATAAAAACACAGTATTTCTTTGACTCTACTAATGAATACATTCTGATAAAAAGGTTGGTTTCATTTTGTAGCCTTTTTTATAAGGTTCAGCAGCAGAGAGCTGTTTTACACCTGAAAATGTGTAGAATTTTAGATGGTAAGTGGCAGCCGATTGGTTAGGGCATAGAGCCTTGAATCCTGAAGTTCTGAGTTCGAAACTCACTGCCAGTGGCTCACTGAGCAAGACCCATAACCCCTGATTGCACCCCATGATGGCAGAGATCAATACATTTCAATTATTAAGTATATATTTTAAATATTTTTTTCAGAACTCAGTATTTTACAAAACTAAAGGCTATTTTAGTAGCAGAACTTCCTGAGTTGTGGGCAGGAGGGTTCATGTTGCACAGTGCCAGGTTTATAAGCTGCAGACCAAAACTGGATTCCAATATAAAAAGTGGTTATATTATCCATTCTGGTAGGCAGACGCATTTTAAGGTGTGAGGCAGCAGCTGTTAAGTCCTCTACAGAGCCTTGCATAGGAATTCAGATATTAACTTTCTGTAATTCTGTTCTATTTCAAACACAACAATCATTGTATGTTATGATATATTTAAGAATAGGAAGAAAAATAGTTGGTTTTGATCTTTCTAAACTGTCTAAAAGCAGAAAAGCGAGACTTGCCTCCAACATCCCTACAGGGAAACATGATGATTGACCATTATGTTGTGGGAAAAGGACGATTTTCTTCCACCTGGTAGGGTGGAACTCCTACCAGGTGGAAGAAAATCATTATTAAAATATATTCAATGATTTAATTGGAAAATATTGAGATTTTGCAAGTTGATTTCCAGTTGGGACAGTGTAGACTGACCCGGAACTGGATTTGGATCAGTTTTCGGCCCCTCCTCAGTGCACATTAGTATGGAAGCCCGTTTCCGCCACTCTGTATAATGAGAAAACAAATATAATGAGATAGTATCTCATTATAATGAGATAGTATCTCAATATAATGAGATAGTATCTCATTATAATGAGATAGTAACTCAATATAATGAGATAGTATCTCATTATATTGAGATAGTTTTTTTTTATTTTTTACCAATTTTTTAAGTTAAAATTGAGTATTTTTGGTCAATAGCTCCCAGGTCATGTGACCTATTGACCCAAAATCAGTGTGAAATTGTTTTACTAGTCTCTGTAGATGGGGCACACTCATTTGTTTTGCAGTTTAACTATTTTTTTTTTTTTTTTACCAATTTTTTTAGTTAAAATTGAGTATTTTTGGTCAATAGCTCCCAGGTCATGTGACCTATTGACCCAAAATCAGTGTGAAATTGTTCTACTAGTCTCTGTAGATGGGGCACACTCATTTATTTTTCATTTTAACTCTTTTTTTATTTTTTTTTACCAATTTTTAAATTAAAATTGAGTATTTTTTGTCAATAGCTCCCAGGTCATGTGACCTATTGACCCAAAATCAGTGTGAAATTGTTCTACTAGTCTCTGTAGATGGGGCACACTCATTTATTTTTCATTTTAACTCTTTTTTTATTTTTTTTTACCAATTTTTAAATTAAAATTGAGTATTTTTTGTCAATAGCTCCCAGGTCATGTGACCTATTGACCCAAAATCAGTGTGAAATTGTTCTACTAGTCTCTGTAGATGGGGTACACTTATTTGTTTTTCATTTTAACTCTTTTTTATTTTTTTAGCAATTTTTTAAGTTAAAATTGAGTATTTTTGGATAATAGCTCCCAGGTCATGTGACCTATTGACGCAAAATCACTTGGAAATGGTTCTACTAGTCTCTGTAGATGGGGCACACTCATTTGTTTTGCATTTTAACTCTTTTTTTTATTTTTTACCACATATGGACACCCTTATGCTTGAACATGGTGTTCGTTATGGACAATCCATGACGAGCACAGAAGTCCAACAACAGAACACTACTCGAGTTCAGATCGGGGTGACCATTCCTCCCAACCATGCCCCTCCAGGTCTCACTGTCATTGCCCACGTGAGCGTTGAAGTCTCCCAGCAGAACAAGGGAGTCCCCAGGAGGGGCACCCTCCAGTTCTCCCTCTAAGGACTCCAAGAAGGGTGGGTAATCTGAACTGTTGTTCGGCCCGTTAGCACAGACAACAGTCAGAACCCGTCCCCCCACCCTTAGGAGGAGCCCTCTCGTTCACCGGGATGAACCCCAACGTACAGGCGCCGAAATGGGGGGCAACAAGTATGCCCACTCCTGCCCAGCGCCTCTCACTGTGGGCAACTCCAGAGTGGAAGTATGTCCAGCCCCTCTCAAGGAGACTGGTTCCAGAACCAGAACCATACGTCGAGGTGAGACAGACTATTTCTAGCCGGAACCTCTCAGCCTCACACACTAGCTCCAGTCCCTTCCCACCAGCGAGGTGACATTCCACATCCCAAGAGCCAGCTTCTGCAGCCGAGGATCGGACCACCAGGGTCCCCTCCCCCGGCCAACACACATTGCATACGACCCTTATGGCCCCTCTCACGGGTGGTGGGCCCATGTAAGGGGGGACACAACAAGTCACACTGGTTTTGGGTCAATAGGTCACATGACCTGGGAGCTATTGACCAAAAATACTAAATTTTAACTTAAAAAAATGGTAAAAAAAAAAAAAAAAAGAGTTAAAATGAAAATCAAATGAGTGTGCCCCATCTACAGAGACTAGTAGAACAATTTCCAAGTGGTTTTGCGTCAATAGGTCACATGACCTAGGAGCTATTGACCAAAAATACTCAATTTTAACTAAAAAAATTGGTAAAAAAATAAAAAATAGTTAAACTGCAAAACAAATGAGTGTGCCCCATCTACAGAGACTAGTAAAACAATTTCACACTGATTTTGGGTCAATAGGTCACATGACCTGGGAGCTATTGACCAAAAATACTCAATTTTAACTTAAAAAATTGGTAAAAAATAAAAAAAAACTATCTCAATATAATGAGATACTATCTCATTATATTGAGTTACTATCTCATTATAATGAGATAGTAACTCAATATAATGAGATACTATCTCATTATAATGAGATACTATCTCATTATAATGAGATACTATCTCATTATATTGAGTTACAATCTCATTATATTGAGATAGTTTTTTTTTTTTTTTTTTACAGAGTGGCGGAAACGGGCTTCCATACATTAGTGCCTACTTTGACACCTACTGTATAAGAAAATGTCCTGGCTTCACCACTGCAGTCATGGAGTCTGGGTAAACTTTAATTCTTATTTTCAGCATCGTCATATGATGTTGGTTCGCCACAATTAGATTCATTAAGTCATCGACTATTCATCTTTCACACAGCTACTGGAAACAAATGTACTGTAGTTCAATCATACCGCAAGTGACTGGGAGATCAATTCAATTCAGTTTATTTATATAGCGCCAATTCACAACACAAGTTTTCTATCTAAGGGAAACCAGTTGATTTCATGTACTCATTGACTCCAAGGCAATTCCTCACACTAAGCATGCTTGTAGCGACAGTGGAGAGGAAAAACTCCCTTTTAACAGGATGAAACCTCCAGCAGAACCAGGCTCAGTGTGAGCCATCTGCCGAGGCCGACTGGGGTTCAAGGAGACAGAAGCAGAGATACCGTCCAGGAAACACACAGCCAGGCAGACAAGCTCCACACAATGCACTGCTCCTCATGGGAAATGTTGCCTTCCTTCAGGGAAAACTACAGCTTTTGTCGACTTGGTGGAACCAAAATCAACCAAAACCAAAATATTCTCAGATATTTCTCTTTCAAACTGTATATTTTAAAATTTCTCTTCTTTAAGTTCATTTCAAAATGCATTTTCTCCTTACCGCTGGGGGCGGTCTATCCTCCACAGTGAGGAGTGAAGACATGTTTCTATTGGTCTGCATGGACCTGAGCAACAACACTTTGGTGAATGATTGTGAGAGAGTGTTTGTACCTGGCTCTAAGGGAATGTAATCGGTGAAAGGCAATTTGAAAAGGATGAGATTTGTAAAACTCAATAGAAGAAAGAGAAATAAAAAATTAAAAAAGGAAATCTGTCAAAAAAAAGTATATTAAAGCTTGAAAAAAGCAATTTGAACAAAAAAAAATCTGTAAATAACAGCAAAGATATTGCAAAACCTTTTTTGGATTAAGATGTTTTTTCAAGATTTTATAACTTGGTTGCATTTTTTTAATTTTATTTGTTTAACAAATGAAGCCGATTTACAATTAGTCATCAGACTACATTAGATCAGTCCATTTGCTGCGCATGTGCATGAAGATCCAGATAGACATCAGCAAACCATTTAAAAACAGACTGCGTGAAGAGACGAAACAAGCTGAGAAGAGAGGAAGATATAAGAAAGATGAAAAGAAGCTGAAAAGAGGAGAAAGAAGGAAGAAAGTAGAAAGCTGTAAAATGTTGCCAGGAATCTTTGGAGGACTTGGAACTTGACAAGAGGAAGAAAAAAAAACAAAGTAGAAGCTCTAAAGAGGGATGCTAAAGGCAAGAACCATTTCATCAACAGGGATCTTCACAGGATGAACTATGATTAACAGGGAGGGGTGGTAAGAGCACAGAGGACCGGAGACAGATGGAGGGGCAGCTAACAGATGGAGAGAAGGAAGAAAGAGTGGAAAAGATTTGTCAGGAAAGGCTGGGGGGGCAGAAGAAAGTGGAAACGGTGTAACAGTTAGAGCAAATGAAGGTCCGCAGCTTGTGCCTAAACTCTGCTGGATGCTTCATAGCACACCTGACACATAAAAGAATATTTAAAGGAATCAATAGTCCTGATGCAGTTAACACTAATGCATTGGACATTTTATCACTGTTGTGTGATAAATCCATGCACTCTAACGCACAAACATTCAAATCAATTAAAAGGTTTGAAATCTGGCCCATATAACAGCACGGTGGGATCAGACCGAGTCTGATCAGATGGCAGCATCGCTGACATCCTGCAGGCCGTCTCGCCCTGTTTGCATCAGCGGGGCCGCATGAGCAGCAGTGAGTGCAGCAGGATCATGCAATGAGTCTGAGGTGTGAGAACTTGTCTGAGTGGAAGATTTCCGCCTCCAACATGATAACCGACTCTGAATATGGAGAATAATTGGGCCTTTCAGTGAGAAACAACATGAGGTTTCAGAAGTCATGCAGTTTGCATCGACTCTCCAGTCGTTAGGTAATCACAGTGCTGCCAAAAAAATGATTCAACCCTTGCTGGAAAAGTGGCAAAACAAAGCAGCTGCTTGTCATAAAACATTCGAGAACAATTTGAACAGCTCCACATGACTAGAGCGATATCTGCAAATTAAAGATGAGTTACCATAACTCCAGCTGTGAGGAAACTATTTAACCCTTTCATGACAAGTTCCCCCACCATCCAGACATCCAACTCATATCTTTGGTTGAATATCACAGCTGCCTTTTTTTTCCAAATGATGCAATTACTTTAGTTTCCTCTGTGATGTGTTATCAAACCAAGCCTTTATGGGATTCACCACTTTGTTACAATGTGACATTTTCGCCCAGAAATTTCTGATTTGTGATACATTAGCATCGATATAAAAAGGAATTCTCATTGAAAAATGTCACGTTATGAGAACCACACAGTCACAGAGACTCATTCTGATTGTTCAGATGTACAGAAGGTAGTCCCTGCACAAAGAAGGTAAACCAAAATAAGCCTTCGACAAAGCAGCTGGTTGCTGCAACCAAGTATATTAATGGGAAATTAAGTGGAAGAAAAAAGTGTGCTGGCATCATCATCATGAAATGTGTAACTAAAGCAAAAAAGGATGGCCCATCCATCCCTGAGAGGACTGTGAACTAAAGCTCACTGAAGAGTTTGGGGAAGGTTCCAAATATGTTGAGACAGTTGTTTAAATACAGAAACAGATGTTTTCAGGCCATGAGCTGCTAAGTTTTTCCTTCTGTTAAGCAGCTCCATATACACAAGTAACTTAACTGGGTTAAGGATTCTAATTTTCTTTTTAGATGAAAGTAAACTGAAATTAATATTTGGAAAATTAAGGTTTCAGATTCGGGATGACAAGTGAATCCATGTTACTTCAGGTCTAGACTGAAGGAGATGGGCGAGGAGAGGAATAGAGGGAGGTAGAGTCTGATCAAGCAACAGAGAACTCAGTCTGGATAGATGTTTCTCCTTGACCTTTGCGCTCTCATAACTCATCCAAAAATAGGGACCATTTTTTCTTCATTCTGCATCATTCTATCTCTATTCTCCCATTCAATGGTTCAATCTCTAGCATTATGTTCTATCTGCCTTTTTCTCTTAGACTCAGACTTAGAAAGACTTTATTATCATTTTGTACACAAAGAGTGTATACAAAAAGAAATTTCATTCAGTACAGCTCAAGTGCAGCCTTGATAAAGATAAGCAGCAGTGATAATATAAACATATGACCGTATAGTTCCAACATTCAGGTTTTGTTTTTTTTTCTACCCATTTTATACAACATTTAGCAGTCTAAGGGCAGTGGGGAAGAAAATGTTCTGGAACCTGCTTGACCTGCATCGGATGCTTTGAAGTCTCTTTCCAGAGGGAAGCAGGGAGAACAGTCCATGGGGGGGTGTGAGGGGTCATTGAGGATGTTACGGGCTCAGGATCTGCAGCGCTGAATGAAATTCCTCTAATGGAGGGAAGAGGAGCCCCGATGATCCTCTCTACTGTTCTCACCACTCTTTCCACCCTCTTCCAGTCTGAGACGCTGCAGCCTCCACACCACATAGTAAGAGAGCTGTTCAGAAGACATTAGGACCTTTCTCATCATTGTAGCTTCATCTGATCTGTTTCTGTTTGGCTGCGACTCCATCCTGAAGAGAAATATCAGCTGTTCTGCTGCCATCAACACCTTTTTTATCGATGTTGGATCTAGGCCTCTTTTTTAGTTTAGTCCTGTTTATTTTACTTTGAATAACTTTACTGCTCCAATTCATCCTCTGAAATGGGAATTGGCTTGGCGCCTATCTGCCTGGCTGTGTGTTTCCTGGACGGGGCCCCCTGAGCTGGTTGACAGTTGCAGTACCCTCCATATCTCTGCTTCTATCTCCTCAAACCCCAGTCGGCCTCGGCAGATGGCCGCTCACACAGAGTCTGGTTCTGCTGGAGGTTTCTTCATTTTAAAAAAGAGTTTTCTTCTCCGCTGTCGCTACATGCATGCTTGGTGTGAATGATTGCTGAAGAGTCAATGACAAAATGCCAATGAAAATTGTCGCTCCCTTCAGGAGGAGCATGTCTTGTAAGACTTTGGCCATTATAACCTCTAATCTTTAGGGCATTCTGTTGTCCATTTATTCCTGTGTTAATAAGGAGTTAATAAGGAGTACAGGTTCTGCATGCATCAGGTGTCGTCATAGTTAATAAAACCACATGTGATTTCCTCCAAACCTTTTTAAAATTCTGTACCCATTCTAGCTATTATTTATTATGAATTGCAGAGAGATCTTTAATAATAAAAACAGCTCAAATCTCCAACTTAATTGATTTAATTCAAAAGGTTTTGGATTTTTTTAATGGATATATTTCATATCTGCTTGTCACTGCTTGCACTTCTTCACTGAAGGCAGCTCTTTGATAGATTAAATAATTATGTTAAATCTCTCATCTTCAAATGTATTTTTTAGAGACCTACAACATTTGCAGAATTAAATAACCAACTCAATAAAATTAACAAAACTAGAAGAACAGAGACCGGCACCAGCCCAATATACCCTGCCCACAAAAACACATCTACTTTACATTTATGGCATCATTTAAGGGAAAAAAAACTGTTATAAAAAATGCTTTGGTTTTATTACTGAGAGATTTAAAGGAGCAAAAAACCCTTTCACCTTTCATTACGTTTATCCTGTTACATCAGGAGGGGTTTTAGTCAAATAATAATGGTTCCGATCCATTTGGCTGTAGCAGCTGAGCCTAGAGTAATCATCCTGGCTCAGCTGGCACACATCAAGATGGCCGAGCCGTTAATGATGCTGTTAGTAACACAAGAGGAAGTCAATTAATCCTGGTGGCCTTCTTAGCAAGTTTCATGATGGGAAATATTCAGACCTCCTAGTAGATCAGTTGTTTCAAAACAGAGTTCATCAATTTCCCTATTTTTCTTCTTCTTTTTTTTAAAACAGTATTTACTTCATTTAATGATAGACGATTATTCTGATTAACCCATTTTTATGTTTTTAGACACATTTAAGAGCATAAATGTAATAGCAAACTAATTTGAACATTCCTCTAGTTTTTATAGAAAGTTTGACATCACATTGATGGGGCTGCTTAGTGGAACAGTGGCTAGCACTGCTTGCAGCAAGAAGGTTTCAGGTTCGATTCCAGACCTGGGGTCTTTATGCATGGAGTTTTCATGTTCTCACTGTGCGTGCATGGGTCTCTGGGTACTCCACCTTCCTCCCACAGTCGAAAAACATGACTGTTAGGTTAACTGGCTTCTCTAAATTCTCCTTATTTGTGAGTGTGTGTGTGAATGTTTGTTTGTCCTGTTTGCCTCCTTGTTGCCCTACGATGGACTGGCGACCTGTCCAGGGTGGACCCCGCCTCTTGCCCATAGATAGATGGCAGATAGGCACCAGCACCCCTTGCGACCTGACTTGGGATAAGCGTGACGGAAAATGGATGGATGGCATCACATTATCTTGATAATTTAAAAATGCTGCAGATGATTCAAGCATTTCACTTCTTACCTATTACTATACCATACCCTTGCACAAAGTCATTTTTTATTATATATGATGTTGGATCCCAACTGGATTATAGGTTGAATGTAAAGAGAAGAAATTGGAGCAGGAAACCTTACAGATAGAGTTGGCAAATGACTGAGAATTGCTTCATATATGCTAATCATCAGTTAGAGAGCATAACTTCATTCTGTCACCTCAGCAGAAGGCTCTGGCTCTGGTTTCTGTCAAATGGGAGTTTGTCTGGGTTTGCTTTGGTCGCACAGTGGGTAGCGTACATGACCAATGTATGGAGGCCTTAGTATGTGATGCCAGTCACCGAGGTTCGAATCCGGGCCGTGGTCCTTTTTTCTGCATTTCTCTCCCCCTCTCTCATACCCTCCTTCCTGTCAAACTACTGTCCATTAAAAAAAGACACTAGTGTGGTAAAAAATAAAAAAGAGGGAGTTTGTCCTTTTAATACTGAAATGAAAAGATAGCCACACCATTCTACTGAAAACAGTCTTAATAATTAACATTCATTGTGTGAGAGGCTTGGTACATCCTTAACAGCTCACCAGTTAACAATAAGGTAAACAACATTTGACTGGCAACTAGAGAACGCCATGAGAACTAACACAAACTAATGGGTAGTTAAGCAGTTCTTACTAGGGCACACCTAGCCCAACCTTATTATGGGACTACTGTTTAGTTACCAAGGAAACACATCGCTACTTATCAGAAACTAATGCGTAGTTACCAAGGACACCAAAGAGGAACTAATCAGGTACTAATTTGTTGTTACCAAGGAAACCAGAGGAACTAATAAGGCACTATTGTGTAGTTACCAAGGAAACCAAAGAGGAACTTTTATTGTCCCACAATGGGGAAATTCACTCTCTGCATTTAACCCATCCCCTTAAGGAGCAGTGGGCTGCCACTGTGCGGCGCCTGGGGAGCAGTCTGAGCTTAAGGGTCCTGGTCAGGAACCCAGAATGGCAGTTCGTGGGAGTGTGTGGGACTTGAACCAGAACCTCCAGAGCGCACAGCTCTAACCACCAGGACAACACTGCCCACGATCCCCATTATCAGGAACTCATGTGTAACAGAAAAGGAAACCAAAGTGGAACTGACCAGGAACTAAAGACTAGTTACCCAGTAATTTTTAGGGGACTACACGTTCATTAACGCAAAATTGGAGTAAAAATTCTTAGTGTTGCTTTTGAATGACCCCTAAACCTGTGTGCGGAAAAAAAAAAAAACTACTTCACTGAGTACCAAATTATGGCTTAGCCATTATTCCATGTACTTCTTTGAGTCAACATATCATCATATCAAGTAGTTACTAAGGAACTAATAATTACCTAATCACTGCCTGACCATTAACTATTATTTCTGTGCACTAGTGAAGTGAAACTACCCATTAGCTCCTGCCTTGTTACTCTGTGTTTCCTGGTAAATAAGCAGTAGTCCCATAATAAAGCGGAGCTGGGAGTTCCCCAGTAAGTAATTACCAACTAAGTTAACTACCCATTAGTTCCTTATTACTTCCCTTTGTGCTCTCAGGTTGTTAATCATATTTTGATTACCTTATTCTAAAGCATTACTGATTGAAAAACCATGCAAAACTACATTCATATATAGAGTATTTGCTAAAGCTGTGCTTGAATCATTCAATATTTATTGACAAAGCGCTTTTGTCATGGACCGAGGACAGATGGACCCAGTATTCAAGGAGAGACAGTCAGTAGGAAAGTTCAAAAACGTTTATTAAATAAACAAACAAAACAAAAGCGGAGCTGTGGCTTGCGGACACTGCAGGATGGGGAGCGGGGCACCGCTCAATCACAGACACTCTGCAGGGGAAGCACAGGTAAGTGACCACGATCATCTGACTGAAGATTATCTGAGTTGGTCACTTACCTGGTTTAACAGTCGAGTCCAAGAATGTCCCCAAGTGCTGCAGCCCCAGAGGACATGCTGGAAGCCGATCCTGGTCAGGGATCCAGAACAGACAGGAACAGACAGAATCCAGATCAGGCAGGAAAAGAAACAGGTGGCAGGATCCAGACTTCCGGGCATCCACAGGCTCCCAGGAGGGTTCAGAGTCTGACTGGGACCAGAAGCATGACCAAGTGGTCATGGACAGGAGCAGACAGGATCAGGTGCAGACAGGCAGGCTGAGTGGAAGAGGGTAGCCAAAACAGGACTTGGAACCGGAACTTGAAGCAGGACTTTAAACTGGTCTCCTCCCTGGAGCCAGGCTTACTGGATAAAAACGTAACCTCCCCACATATTGAGCCAAAAACCCAGAGGACTCCACGGGGGAGGAACAGGTTAGAGGAATAAATTATAATTGAGGCAGGGAGGAAAAACGGCAGGTGAAAGGAATAACCAATCAAGCAGGAGCAAACAGGCCAGATCATGACAGCTTTAGACGCCGAAATTGACCAAACTTCTGTACAGACATCTTTTTTAAGGAATTGGAGGAAGCTGGAGAACCCATGCATTCAAACGGAGAACATGATTTAATTCCTGCTGCACAGCAACATTCTCACCACCTGCATCAGCATACAGACATGGTTTTTGGCCAGTTTTTAGATGTAATCTCCTCCATTGCTTAAAAACATCCAAGATAGCAAAACATTCAAATTCAGGAATTTAAAACACAGGTGGATCAAACAATAAAAGGCATTACATGAGCTTTGTCTGTTTTCTCTTACATTAAACACAACACTGCAGCGGCAGCACTGGGACATGTAGGCCACTCCATCAATGCTGCGTTCCAAGCTGCACTCTATGCACATCAGGAGACATAGAGGGATGTGTGTCACATCGTGCATAGAGCTGGCGTCTGCATTTCTCTGTGTTCCCATGAGGTTAGCAGGAGCTGTTCTATAGCACTAAAGAAACTAACCTGAAGTGAAGCTTTTTTTTTTTTTACTGAGGGTTAGAAAATTGACCCAACTGGCCGTATGGGTAAGGACACTGTTAAAGAGCTTTATCGATCATGGATACTCTGCAACATAATGAATAAACACTTTTACCAAAAGGTCAAACCACTTCCTGACCTGTAAGCTGAACCAGTGAACATCGATTAGGTGATTGTAGGTGAAGGGGCATGTGAAGGATATGCTAAAGGAAATATTTTTCACCAATATTCAAATGGCTAGTTGTACACTGGAAAACTGTGAGATAATTTAACAGGTTTAAAATGATAGAAATACAGTAAAAACAATACAAATATGGTGAAAATGTATTGTGAGTATTGTGGAGCCTCCCTGGTAGGTTGAGAGCTGATGTAAAGAATGGGGGAGGAGATACAAGCATGGCTTTACTGTGAGCTTCTGCAAGGTCACTGTATAGATGGAAAGGGGGGGGGGAGCAAGAGATGCAAGGACTGTGAAAGAGAAGAGGATAAGGGAGATATGAGCTGGGAGAGCTGCAGGGCGGCACAGTGGTCGGGAAATTGGAGAGAGGAGGGAGGTGGAGAGCCGGAGGTTTAGAGCCGGAAGCCCCAAGGGTGATTTATCAGCTCTGATGGGAGCGGTTAGTGTAGAAGCCCTAATGTATGGATGGAGGCAGAAATGGAAGAAATAAGGGGGCCTGGGACAGAAGGAAAGCAAAGTGAGGGAGACAGAAACATATCAGAGCGTGTGTCACTTTTCTTTTCATGTGTGCATGTCAGCATGTAATTCAAAGATGGGAGAGAGGGTTAGGAAAACAGTGAAATCTGAGTAACACATCAGGGGAGAGAAGAGTGGTCCCACGGGTGGATAACTGCTTAGTTCTCAGCGCTGTGTGCAAACTGTCTGGCTGCACATTTAGGAAGCAACATGTTAGACTCAGAATACCTGGTAAAAGTGCTCATTTGTGCCAATAGATACAAAAAATATTCTGTGAAGAAATTAGATTTTCTAACCTTGCCACAGATTCTTCAATTTCAAATGCTTTGACTATTGAAGCTTTGGCTGCATGCTTTTGGTTGTTCTTCTCCTGAAAGGTGGATTTTCTCCTGAATTTCCATTTAAATTGGCTAATTCCACTCTATTTTCAAACAAATACATATCCAAGTATGATTCTGCCACTACCGTGCCTCACTGTAGCATTGCTTCTTCTTCTAATGTCTCTCCTTTAAATCTTGGTGTGATTATTGCCTCTCTTATCAGAAGTACTGAATGTGTAGAGGCCACAACTAAGTTTTACATTCAACAGATCTTCTCCTTTGGGTTGCAAGATATCTGCAGCTCCTCTGGGCTAACCTTAGGCCGATTGATTTCTTCTGTTAAAAAGAAAGAATTGAAAAGAGTTCTGTTGAAAGTTCAAAGCATATAAATGTGTTTTTCATGTAACCTTGGTTCAAATTTCTTCACATTCCTCCTCTGACCTTTTCTGTAGCTGCTTGGTCTTCAACCTCCTCCATTAAAGTTCTCCAACAACCCTTTGGGGTTTTTCCAGCAGAAATAGATTAATATTGTGACTAAGTTGTATACAGTAATACTATACATAGGAGGAGTCTATTTACTAACTAGGAAAATAAAAGTACAGGTAGGTGAACTACATATGTATGCCACATTTTTACATTCTTTAAAAAAAAAAGATGCATACATGTAGATATGCACCACTTCCTTCCAATTTCCAAATTCTGATTCTGTTTACTTTCCAAAATACTTCCCAAAGTTTATTTTGGGATAAGTGCCTTTTGATGATGAACTTAACTGAACTTCCTGCATTTTGAAGCCCCGCTCTGTCAGTATGAGCTTATGGTGTTTTCATCAGCAGAATTTTGCTGAGGTTTTCCCGGGACTCGCTGCACATCTATGGAGAATATAAATGAGAGAGGAATAGCGCTTCCACTGCACACAAAGGCAGAAGAGAGAGAGGGAAGAAAAGGAGGGAGATGAGAAAGAGGAAGAATGACTGCTTTTTGTTGTTTCCTCTTCTGCTTCTCTAGGGGAATGTGGAGGAAAGGAACAGACTAGATTATCTTCCTATCTTCCCTCATTTCTTATTTCTTACGTTTCCTAAATTCCATCCCACATCCCCAACCTAAATTTAAGCAACCCTATGCTTCTCTATCGTCTCTCTTCCTCTTCAGCCCTTTAAATCAGATCACTTCATCGTTCTACCTCGCTGCAGGATGATTACAGAAGGATCTGACCATATTAGTGGATTAGGTGGTGTGACCCTGCAGCTGTCATCAGTCTACAGCATTCCTTCTTCTCAGAGTTAATCTACTCGTGTTAGGGTTTTTAAAATCTGCCGATACATCTGTCTTTCATTGTAACACAATAATACATTTATTTCCACACCCTGATTTCAGTGCTGCTGCCGAAGAGCAAAACTGCAAGGATGGTACGTAGATGAATTTAACACAGTATTATAATTGTCCTGATTCTTCCTAAAGTGGTTTATCATTCTGAAGGTTGCATCCAAGTGGGATGAGTCCAGCGTCCATCACACAACGCCCAGACTAGCCATAGATGGTGCATTCACACCGAAAAAAAACTGTCTTTTTAAAGCCACCAACAAACATCTTCAGAGCATTCCCGCTCTGTATAAGAAAGGTCAGAGGAGACTCTTTCTGCTAAGGAGACTCAGATCCTTTGGAGTGCAGGGGGCACTCCTAAGGATCTTCTATGACTCTGTTGTGGCATCAGCAATTGTCTATGGAGCTGTCTGCTGGAGCAGTGGCCTATCTGTAGCTGAGAGAAAGTGGCTGGATAAGCTGATCAGGAAGGCCAGCTCTGTGATAGGATGCCCTCTGAACTCAGTGCAGGACGTGGAAAACAAAAGGATCCTTACTAAAGGAAGTTTTCTGCTGGATAATGTCTACCACCCCATGCATGAAGCTGTTGCTGAACTGGAGAGCTCCTTCAGTGACAGACTGCTGCACCCTAAATGCATCAGGGAGTGTTATCACAGATCCTTCCTCCCAGCAGCTGGAAGACTTTTGAAGTTTTTGAAGTTTCTATCTTAGTCAGTTAAATAACATGCTGCTGTCTCTTTGTTCATCTCTGATGTTGCTGCTATTTTCACACATCCATTACTGTAAAAATGTCCACAGCTGTATATTGGGTATTTTTTCTGCAGGTGCACAGTATTTATATTGTAAAAACACCTTACAGTACAGTATTTTATTTGTTTATTTTTTTATTGGCTCTTCACTAGTCTGTTATTTTTATACACTTTTCACATTTGGAAGACCACTTTTGCTATAATCTTTTTCTTCTGTAACACCAAAATATCCCCTTTTTTGGACAATACGGGAATTTTATATTCTATACTTAATTCTTCATCAAAGTGATTTTTTTTTTCATTGAAAATAGCTTGTCTTCTCTCCTTCATCACAGCCACATCTAACATGATTATCTGATTTGTAGTAAGATAATATATTACTATCCATCCATTTTCCATCATGCTTATCCCTGCGGGGGTCATGAGGGGGGCTCCAGCTGTCAATGGCGAGAGGCGGGGTACACCCTGGACAGGTCGCCAGTCTATTGCAAGGCAACACAGAGACAAACAGGAAAAACAGCAATTCACACACACACTCAACCCAAGAAGAATTTAGAGAAGCCTATTAATCTAATGTGTTTGGACTGAGGGAGGAAGCTGGAGTACCGGGAGAGAACCCACTCATGCTCAGGGAGAACATTCAAACTCCATGCAGAAAGACCCTGGGCCAGTAATCTTATTCAGAACCTTCTTGCTGCAAGGTAGTAGTGCCTCCCACTGTGCCACTTAGCAGCCCATAATATATTAACTCCAATGAGATAATTTTTTTGTTGTTGATAAAATTAAGAAAATCTTAAAAGTACACCTTGCCTTTTAAAAGTCAAGCACCTTGGACTCTTAGATTCTGTTCCATTTATTCCATAAAATGTGATGTGTATAATTGTGTGATACATCAAAGCAAAGTAGCTCATAAAATATAATTGTGATGCTATAAGTTTGGTCTTTATAGGAGAGTGGGAAGCTATTGATAAAGGAAAGCAATTAGAAGTCCCCATGCACCATTCAGAGGATGCAGCAAACACCGAGAGCCTGGGGCTCTTATCAGATAACAGAAAAATTTAACTTTTTCTGGGTCAATTTGCTGAGAGAAAAAAACATCACATTGAACACCTCAACTTCTATATCTTCTTTATATGGTGGCGCCGCTATTCTGTAGGCTCTATCTCCTCACTAAGAACAGGTTAGCTGGTCATTGTTGATCAGATAATCCTGGAAGAAAACCTGTTAGAAGCTGATAAAACTGCAGGCTGAGGTGGAGGTTCTCCTCCCAGAAGAAAAACAACCTCAACATCCAACCAGTGCTACAGTGGACTGGTTTAGATGAAACTGTATTTGTCCAGTCAAACTACCAGTCGAACTAAATCCCATTATTTTGTTTCAAGATTGAAAAACTGAAGTTCACAGAAAATGTTTCATCTAGTTTGACTGAGTTTGAGCTGCTCTGTAAAGTATAATGGATAGAAATGTGCAGAATTACAGCTGTTCCTGCATATTAAAGGAGCAAAGTGCAAGTTCTAGAGTTTTTGGTAGAAAAGTGCCCCCTCAGGTGACAAATTAAAATAAAACATGCATCCCAGATTGTTCAAGCTTCCTTACCTTTCCTAAAAAAAATGCTCTAAATCAGTCGTACCTGTCTGTATCCATGCTGGGTCGAATCCTGGCGTTTTGAAAAAGGAAGCAGGAAAGCAGATTAAAGTTTTAGCCTCACTGCATGCAATTAGCCAAGCCCTGTAGCTAAACCAGGTCCTAGAAAAAGACAGAGTGTACCGTCTCCATCTGTCTTTGGACTGCTGGTTAATTTTGCTGTTCAGCTGATCAGGTCCAAACGGTTTCACCTCCAGCTTTTCTTGGTAAGTTTGCTTCCCTCCTGTGACTCGGCCTGTCAATCACCCACACAACAACTGTGATGACAATTCCTGTCACCTGAGGACGTAGCTTTGGTTCGCCCTCAGCTCTCTTATATTTCTGTATTGCAGAGGAGATACTGTGCAAGTACCATTTTTAATGAGAGATGTTGCACATCTAAAAAAATATATCTAAATATATTTCAAAATATTATAATTTAACTTTCATTTGTTTTTTTTTATGTCTTAATCAAGTGTCCTACCACCCTCTATTGGCTGTGCGCCACTGCTCTTCACCTTTGTCCAAGAGCCCTTGTTCATTCTGGTGGCTCAAACCAGAGCAATCTCCAGTTGGAGCACTAATGCTCATATTCCAAAGTGGACTGTTGGAGCCTTTTGTTGTGCATATGCTGTGTGATTAGTCTTTTGGATCATAATGGGACTACTGATGTAGTTTCTTTGGAATGAGTTCCATGACCTTAATCTAATGTATTCACGTCTAGAAATGTATTGTAATATAATTGTAATTGCTTTGTCATTGAAGCTGTAAAGTTACAGTACATAGTTGTTTTTCCAAAAATGTATTGTAATTTTACAGATATGAAATTTCAGTTAATCATCATATGTTTCAAAGTATATTCCAGTAATTCTTACTGTGAAACTCATCCAAAATGTATCTAATTTTTCATTGCATTGTTAGAGAAAGGTACCAGTGGCAGTGCTCATTTTACTGGGGAAAACTTTAAGACATGCAGCTTTCAATCGAATCAAGACAGCTGCGTAAAATGTGAAGCTTCAAAACTTTATTTGTAGGAAAGGAGATGTAAAACCCGATATCATCTGCATAAGAACATGAAATATCAATCAAATATGACAATAATGGACCAGGCGGGAGCAGGTAGATAAGAAACAGCAATAGCCGCAGGAACACAACACCCAGCCTTGTGGAACACAAAACTGAACAGGACATGAATGAGATGTATAAGCTGATAAAAATGAAAAGTTAATCTATCAAAACAGGTTCCAGAGTTTTTGCAGACCCCTTAGTGCAGTCTGTGATTGGGTTTTAAGGTGGCACAAACCGGCACCCGTGTTCCAGGGTAATGAGAGTGCAAAGCACATCATAGCCATGCATGGCCCAGATAAGTAAGCCCAAGTAGCTCTGTCATGACCAGACTAATGGAAAATATAGAGGAAATTTCATTTTACATGTCAAGCAATTGTAAGGGAATGAAAGAAAATTATATTTACCTTCTATACATGCAGGCGATTCTACAAAATATTGACTGAGGGGGTTAAACACAAATGCATTTCACACATTTTAGATGCTTATTTCTGAAATATCTTGCTTTCTGCTGATTTTTTTTCACTAATTACTTGTAAAACTCATTAAAGTTTGTGGCTGCAACATAAGAAACTATAAAAAGACTCAAAAGCACCAGAATATATCTTCCCAGAGCCCAGTGGTTGTTTTCTCATGCAGTTGGCACCAGCCTCGTACAGCTTATTTTTTTCACCCTCACCTATTTTTGTAGCAGAGCAGTTTTGCAGTCTAACAGTAATTTGATACATACGTACGAAAGCTACACACAGAACACCGAATCAAAACAAGCTGCAGAGTGTATCTGTCCATATGGGGGAAGCTTGCCTCCTCGTTTTGTAACATCTTTAGGGCTGGCGCTGCTTTCCAAGTTCCAACGCATTAATATTCATCAGGATAGCTTTAATCTTTAGAAAGTGGGTTATTGGCGGCGGTAGATTGTTTCTCCTCTATCCTCTCTCCTTCACTCCCCTGATTAACTCAGCTTCTGTGCTTCAGTGTGATTATAAAAAGGGAAGAAAAAAGTGCATATTCATGGGAAGGATGGGGGTTAGGCAGGGATAAGAGTTGTATAAGAGATTTGAAAGTGGGTGACAAACAAGTCAGACAAAATAGAAGAGACAGCGCTGACGTCATGGACGCTTTATCTAGGTCAGGCATGAAGTTGTGATGTCAGCTCCTTTGGAGCCAGCCCACTGGGCCAATCATAAGCAGGGACACACCCCCATTTTTTTCTCCTCTGACCCCCCCCCCCCCCTCAACAGCTGGTGGTCTCACACATATAAAGATGCACACCCTGAGCTGCACACACATCTATACAGCCTGCCTGCTGTAAACATGAATGCTGCTCTGAGGGAACTGAAGGGGGTTGCTCCACAATGCAGATAAAGTTCAAAATGACGCCATGGTTTAAAATTCCCCCCAAAAAAAGAAAATGAAAAACAATCCACTGGACTTTGTTTCCAAGTTTGAAGACTTTTCACTTCCCATCCAGGAAGCTTTTTCTATTCGAAATATCAGGAATAGCGTTGAGTTTGAGGTTTTATACAGTAGCCCATCAAGAAGTTTCTCGTACTCACACATTATTCAGAGGGCGTCTGTCCCAAATTGGAGTGCAATATTCTGGTGAAGATTCTTAGCCATCATCCTACTGTATAAAAGCTCAAACTCAACGCTATTCCTGACATTTAGAAACAAAGCTTCCTGGATGGGAAGCAAAAGGTCTTCAAACTTCTAAACAAAGTCCAGGGGATTGTTTTTTATTTTCTTTTTTTGGAATGACTATGACCTGGATGACCAGCATGGTTTAAATTGCTTTCATGTGATTGTGTCTTCATTAATTTAATATAATATGACTGCTCGATTTCCCCTTATTATTGTTAAAAAACATAAAATAGAGCTATTTCTGGTAAAACCTTTAAGACATAAAATAAACCTGATGTTATTCAAACAACAATTTTCTCATTTCCACCTCCGGTAACTTTGGACCAAATAGTGAACTATATCCAATATCATTGCACTTTACAGAGAGAGTTCATCAGATCATCCAGTCAGATTGGTCAAAACTTTTCTATCTAAGGACACCCAGCTGATTGCATCAGTTATCAGGCATGTTTCCATTAACCATCAAATTGAGGATATTGTAATTACAAAAATAAATTCCTTAATTGGAAACGCTACAATTTTTGATAACCCCACACGTTTCAATAAAAAGTCTGTACTCTTTTTTTTGGTGTTTCAGTCAAATCAGAATAGTTATATTTCACAAAAATGCAATGCAAACCCTTTTTATTTTTGCTTTATGTGGGTCACATGATCTGCAGCTGGACTATATAAGAAAAGACAAAGAAGAAGAGGAGGGTGGGGCCCACTAAAGCCATGGCCAAAATAAAGGTATATCTCTTACAGTATGTGTTTAAAACAAAGTTATGGTGTGACTAAAAGTATTCAAATGCACTTTTAATTGATTTTTTTTTTTTATGGAAATACCGCTATTGCAAATCTTTACATTTTCAATGTAATGATATATCGACGTATTTTTGCCCACCTTTGTCATTTTCATGACAAAGGTGGGCAAAACATGTTGAACATATTTATTTTACTCAACAGCAATCCCTCACATTTTAACTGAGCTTGAAGCTCTGAATATTGATCGTTACCTGATCTGATACAATATCAGAAGGGATATTACATCATTTTATTACTCTTTTTGTTGTTTGGAATGTTAGAAGAGTTGGTGAAGTGATTTTACTAACCGGGGAATAATTAACAATAGGAACAAGAAAACTGGCCTATTGATTACAAAAACCCAAAGATTCACAATTTTCATCTCAACTAACATTCTCACCTCTGCAGGATTTTATTTGACTGTAGCGCAACAGACCAAGATCAGGATATCCTTTCTTTGTCCCCTGCAAAAAAAGGAAATTTCTCCTGGGTAGCCATGGTGCTTACAGCGGTAAAGATAAACACTTTTATAAAAAATTTGGAATATTGGTTAAATATGGTCATTAAAAAGTACTAAACCTGCATTAGCATCAGTGGGTTATAAAAACATACTATACACTTTACACTATATGGAAAATGCATTTGTTAAGAGACATTTGACCTTATCTAAGTCAGAAAATTTACTGAATCATTCTCCTTATAATTTAAAATAAATTGACTGGAGTGACAGTATTGTGGCCTTCTTGGCTCTCTGATATATATTTTTTTCTATTGGGAAAACTCAATATTATTTAATGTTAAAAAAAAAAAAATCCGGTCTAAATCTTCTGGGAACCTTTTAGGTCATTTAGCCCTTTACCCTCTAGGAAACCAGAGGAGAACAATAACAAGCAAGCCCTATGAATGTGGCACGGGGGAACATCTCTCAATCTTTTCCCATGTCCTTTTTTTATCTTCCCTCTTCTTTTTTCTCACCCTCCTGCCTCATCCCCTGCGTTCGCCTCCCAAACTAAGCCTCCTCTTTATCTCAGACAGCATTAAAGAGGACGCCTGCGCTGCATACAGGGAGCTATTTCTGATGTTCTTTTGACGCAGACCATCAAACAAATCCACTTGGCCTTCATCAAGATGCGATAGTGAAGCATTCAAGTCCTTAGATTGTCTGGAAGTGTTGGAGTTAGAGTCTGTGGCGCAGAGGAAAGAAAACATTTATACAGAGCTGCAGGCAAAAAACTGTCTTCTGAAAAGACTTTAACTACTCTGGTTTTGATGCTTGTAAGATCTCTTCTTTTATCAAAAAACAGAAGTACCTTGCTGTAACAAAATAGGATATGTTTCAGGTCATTTCAATTCCATTAATTTATATAGCTCTAATTCAAAACATGTATAACATCAAAGGGCTTTACAGAGACAATTCAATCAGATCACGCAGTGAGATTGGTTAAATGATCTCTATGTAAGGAACTATGTATATATTACTTTGCAGGATTTGCTCCCCCTGAATAAGCATGGAATGACGTTATATATTTGCTTGCATTTTGACGTTGACTTTACAGTAATCCCTCACAATGAGCATGCATGCAGCAACAATGGAGAGGAAATACTCCCTTTTAACAGGATGAGACCTCCAGCAGCACCAGGTGCAGTGTGACTGTGAGGGCAACTGACGGTTAAACGAGAAAGAAGAAGACATAAAAAGTGATTATAAAAGCACTGATGTATAAATATTTTCTATGTTAGAAAAGGTAACAGTAAACTAGCTCCATAGGTGGCTTTGTCTAGGACAGGAACAGTTACTCACATTAGCTCTGAGCCATTTTTCATGACAAAGGGATGAAAGATTGCACTTACAATTAGTTCCAATAAAATCTCAAAGCTGATGTCTAGAACAGAAAAAAGTAAAAACTGTAAAAAAAAAACAAAATAAAAAAAAAAAAACAGCACAAACTATGACCTGTAATTTAAGTTGTTAGCAGCATCAGCCCAGCTGATGGTTCCCTCCAAGAAACAGCACTAAACAGCGTTCCTAGCCAGATGTGGCTAAAATAAGAGTAAAAAAAACAAGAGAACATAAAATCAAATAAATTGATAAATAATACAGAATCGAAGAATATTTGAAGGACCTAACAAAGGCTTGAAAAATGGCCCCATGTCCTCCAGCAGCCTAAGTCTATAACAGCATAACTAGGTAGAGGTAGCAGTAATAATAGCAGGTAATAATAGTAATAATGAGCCAGTCTGACTATAAGATTTATCAAATGGCGTTTTAAGCCTAGCTTTAAAATTAGACACAAACTAAATCTGGTAGTTGGTTCCACAGGAGAGAAGCCTGATAACTGCCCTATTTTTCTTCTTGTGCGCTCAGTGAACTAACCGTTTTCTCCCCGTTGGTCACATAACTCTGGCTTCCAGCACAGTAACTGTGTATTATTTGCTTTCTCTCGCCGCCAAAACAAATCCTGTAATGCTTTGTCAGGAGAGCTCTTGCAAAGCATTCTGGGATACAACGGCTGATCTGGTGACCATTGACGTACATTACCTTTCAAGGTGCATTGTGGGAAATTCTGAGTCCACATTTTTTTCTTCCATTAGACATTCAGACATGTTCCTATACAGCCATAATCTCTCTTTCTATGAAAAACAGATGCTATCACTTTAAGTATGTAGTGTGTTTTCTTGCCGTACAAAAACCTCAGCATGCTTATGAGTCACGTCCATAAGCTTTGAGTTATAACATAACTCACGCCTTATGGATGAGGAGTTAGGTGCAAAGAAACACCTCAGCAAAATACATGATCACATAGGCTTCATACTAAAGAGGTCTTTAATATTTCACCTCTACAGTAAAGGAACCTGTCATGATCCCAAACATCAGGAGGAGTTTTGCTTATAAGTTTATTTATAAAGCCCATTTCAATAGTGAGTCAATTTAGTCCTGTAACATATCTGTGAAGATTCTCAGTCATCCAGGTCATGGTCAAACTTGGAAAGTTAAGTTTAGACAACTGGGCGTCAAGTTTTGTAGAAGATGCTTCGCCAGAAAAACACTTGCGAAAAACGCATCTGTGTTTATACATAGCTATATATGTTTTTCTTTTATCGCTAAAATGTTGTTAGCATTACCTTAGCCAGCCAGTGCGCAGCAACAGGTTGGGGAGGGGCAGCTGTGTATTATTGTGTTCTCCATAGAGCTGAAGAAAATTGCAGGTCTTCATGCTTTTTCTTTGATATCTCATTTGAACCACTTTTTTGCACAATCATGGTATAATAGATCTTTGTGTGGTTTTAAACATTCTTCATCTCTCCTCCTGTTTGAATCAGGTCACATGCAGTAATCTGTTAAGGTTTTCATGTTAATGTAGTTTTCATTTTAATGAGAATTTTGAAAAGTGTTTTACTTTGAGATATATCAGCTCACAGCTCTGTTTCACTGTGTTATAGTACAGACATAGTTTGATTACAGGTATTTCAACCAAAGGACTATTATTTAGTTAAACCAGAAGGTTTTATCACTTTGTGATTGAAATCATATTGTTGTTTTTTTTGGCAGAGCACATACATTCACTGAAACAAAGACTTGCATCCTCATCTCAGGTAATCAATCTGTTTAACACTAAATATTGAAAGGTTAAGACACTATGAAGTTCAGGGTAACAGTTTCTACAACTTAATACCAGAGATGGGAAGTTAACGAAGTACAAATACTTCGTTACTGTACTCAAGTAGATTTTTCTGATATTTTTACTTTACTTTACTACTTATTTTTATGGCGACTTTTTACTTCTACTCCTTACATTTTTACACAAATATCTGTACTTTCTACTCCTTACATTTTAAAAATTTGGCTCGTTACTTTAGTTTTGAATCATTTCAATAGAGTTACCGTTATTATTTTTCACGTCATCAATACCAAATTCTATCTAATTGGTTGGGAATCTACGTTGCATTTGACGAACCACTACAAGATGAATCGACAGATTCGGCGGTATTCATTCGTGGCAAATCATTCCAGCTTGGTGGCGGTGGCGTTAGCATAGTAGTATGGATGACAAGATGATTGAAAATGAACACAACGGAGATCTAGTCCAATTGGCAGACATCCATTTAAAATGTAGGCAACGGCATGAAAAAAGTGGTTTCTACTTTTACTTTTATACTTTAAGTAAATTTACAAGCCTGTACTTTGTTACTTTTACTTGAGTAAAGAAGTTTAATCAGTACTTTCACTTTTACAAGAGTATTTCTTAACACAAGTATCTGTACTTTTACTCAAGTACGGAAAGTGAGTACTTTTGCCATCTCTGCTTAATACCCTGGAAACCATTACTTATAGTGGGAAAAGTATGCTTGCTAGAAAGGAGCAAACAAGTTTAGCAACTGACATTACTGTTTACTGCATATCCACTGACCTCAAAATGGCTCAACAGGCTCAACAATGAAACATGTTTACAAGCCAGATATTACTATGTCTGAAGCATTTTGATCAAAACATGTTTGTTCATTATCCAGTGCTGTAACTAGGGCTACACAGCAGCAAATTGTGCTAAAATAAAAGTCGTTTTAGTCTAAAAATTAAAAGTTACTTAAAAGAAAATGTGTTGTGCAGTGGAACTGTCAGAGAAGTGCAAACTGTGAAGGGGAGCAGGACATTTTTTTTTTTAACAAAATGGGAGGAATTGTATGTTTTGCATGAAATAGATAAGAAAATCCCTCTGCTTGCTCTGTCAGGCTTCATTGTGACATTTTACTGCTTCAAACCTTTTTTTTTGCAGCTTGGCATAAAGTCAAGAAAGGGAACAAGAAAGCCCTGTGGCGTGATCTTGAATACATTTTGTGACTTAATCTGTTTTTTTATGTTCAGGTGTTTAGTTTAGAAATGAGACAAACTAAAATTAAAATGTTTAAAGGTTTATGTTCTTGTCATCTGACATTTAAGTGGTTAAAATCTGTGGGCTCTTTTTGTGCAGCTTTTTAAAGTGTTGCTGTTGGAATTGATTGTTGCTACTGATGCTGATCTAGTTGACCACGGCTGGCATAGAGCCTGAAATAAACAGTTTTCTCAAAGCAACAGTCACAGCTGTTTGTTCTTTCCAGCCAATTATCACAGACTGTATAAATTCTCTGCTTCTACTTTTCATTCTGTCTCGTTTTAACACATCCTTCTCTTATATCCCCTGATTTTGTTGTTGCTCTGTTTATTCTCCTGGGTTTAAAATCATGTTGAAGTGTAAGACCTCTAGCAGCGTAGAAGGAGAGCAGATGGTGTGATTAACATTCTAGAGTAATAAGACACCGATGAGGGAAGAATGGAGGCTCTGCATGAGCATTCAGACTTTCAGTCTCATAATAGTCATGCCACAAGGACCACAGAAGAGCAAAAAAACTTTATTGAGAGTTTGTTTGAACAGTCCACAAGTAATTAAATCTGTTCATTCAGTGCACCTCTGCATGAACACAAACAACATAATAACAGAATTTGATTTGGTAAAGTATCACTGTTAATTTTTCATAGTTTGAGTCATTATTGTTGTTTTTTAATGGTATTTGGCTTCTATGCCACAAGAGTTTGATTGTCCATGTCCTGCAGGCAATGGTGGTATGCAAATATTTTGAAAGCATAATACAGAATCAGAGCACATGAAGATGAGGCATAATTTGGTAATTAGATGCTGATGTTGTTAATTGCCCCGGATACTGTAACTGTGTTTCCTGTAGGTAAAAGGTCAAAGGGATTCATTAATACTGAATCAAAAGAGAGACCTTCAATTATAAGGAGATTTATAAGGAGACCCTACCTGGCAGCTGCTAAATGAACACAGCTGTTAAAAAAAGACTTTGTCTGTACAGATTCCTCCTTGTTCAGACATTTCAGAAGATCATGAAATAAATTTTAATATAAAAAAAACTAATTTAATGCAACAACTAATTGTTAAACAAAACCAATAAGAGAAGTATTGCCCTCTAAACTGAAGCAAGTTCAATCTGTTCCATCCATGTGGAAAAGTCTTGGTCCAAATTTCTTTGCAGAGTTTGCTTTTCATGACAGCCAGCGTCAGTTTTTATTATCCCATCACAAGCTCCCTAGAGGGTCATAAAAACAGGAAAACTGAATTCATTTACAAAAGAACACAAAAGATTCCACTATAAGCTACCTTTTTTCTTTTTACCAGAGTTTCACTCAAAACTTTTTCCACACATAAACAGGCAAAACATAGGAAAAATATTTTTTCTCTAGAATTTCTGCTCGTGGCTTTGGCACCTATCTAGCCGATTAACAATGTATTCATGCTGTCGTTAAATCAAATGTGAGCAGTGATGATGAGCTACTTGCCTGATGCTTTAGGAGCCCTTTCTTCCATTCATGTTCCCAAAACTTGGTCCTGCTCTAATATTGCATATTATAGCAGTGAACTGATAAAACATCTCACATGCTAGATGATCACAGTTTTAGGATAAATCCCATTTCTGTAACTGGACTGACACGTTATGTCCATGAAAAGATTTCCTTTGACCCGAGGATTAGGAAATCAAAGGATATATTAACTCACTGATTAATTGATTTCTTTTTTTATGCAGGATGCTGTCTGGGTCATCATGGCACACACAAACCATGCTTAAATAGGAAGGCAACTGGACTTTTGACCTCTGTGAAAGGTCAGGTTGTCTTTCTATTTAATCATCTTTTGTCGTAACTTTTTTTTTATCTCACTAATGAATTCATTAATGTTGTGGTTACATTGTTAACCCAAACACTTGGAAATTTCCAGATACTTTTTCCTTCTTGATATGCTATGAACATGATTATTTCTGAAATCTTGGGTTAGACACATATATAATACTGTAAAACTTTTTAAATCTAAAGACAATTGTTGAAACTCAAAATGTAATTTTATTTCTAACATCAGGTTGATTGTTTGGTCAAAAACTTGGACCTGACTACAGTTGGGTTTTCTTAAACTCCTAACAGCACCATGGTGAGTTGGAGCACACACACTGGAGTTTGATTGGCACAGTGGGTAAGCTTGATTATAATAGAAGGGTGGACAGAAGCAGCATCAATCAAAGCTACCTACTGCTCTATTGAGTTTAAAACTGACCCTGGGGCTGCACAAACTTTTAGAAATGTCCTGTTCAAGTGTTTTGACTTTGTTTCCCTGCCTGTGGCACAGATTTAGCAGCTTTAAGATCCACATGTAGCTTTGGGACCTCTTTGTTTCTCAAGGTGCCCTTTTCTTGGCAAAATTCAACATCTTAATGAAAAGTTACTTTCTATTTTTTGCAGAGACCTGCAGGTTACATGCACACTCCTGGCTTATGATCGAAGGTCAGACCAGGACTAAGTAAAGTTTAAGGGTGCACAGATCACCAAACATTTATGACAAGTTAAATAGAATACAGGAAGTGATATCCCTGTAAGGCTTTCAGACATGTGACTAAAAATGCAAGTCAACACACCTCACAGTTGGTCCCAGGAAACATCAGGGGTCCATTTCACAAAGCAGGTTTGACAAACTTAGATTAAAATCTGCAACTACAAATTGATCTACTTTGAGTTTTCAGTTTCACAACGGCTGCTATGAAATAGTTCAAGCAACTCTAAGTAGAACCACTAAGAGTTTAGCATGTACGCAACAAGTATGGAAAGCCATTATCAGTAGAGCACCGCTTCGAAGAGTCACCATGACAACAGGCAGCAGAAAGTGTCTATTTCAACCCATTTGAACTAGAGATTTAAATGCAGATGTGCAAAAAAAATTAATAAAAAGCAGAATGTGTTTTAAAAAAAGAGAAACAGCACTACATTGTAGAACATTGTATTTCAAGTTAATGCATACTGTAAGTTTATATGAAGTGGCCTATGGCAGGCTGTATCTGCATTTATTAAAAGCACTCTCCTCCTTGTTGTTCCACTTGTAGATCACTAAAATAAGATTGTTCCTGATCAAAATCACACTCCTAGACCTAAATGTAATAATATATTTTCTAAATTACATTTTTGTGGCTGAATTTTAGAAAGTAAAAAAAACAAAATTGTTCCAGTAAGAATTAAGTTTTATATATCTAGAAATGTTTACATATTTTGAGTGGCCGGTCTGACATTTATCAGCTTGACTGAATATGTATTTATGATATCTGAAAATAATTTTTTCATAGTCAAAATAATACAAATAATAACTGTATACTATGAATATGGAGAAATTGATTTCTAGACATGCGGAAGGTTTATTCTAGAGGTGGAGAATGCCATTATGTTTGAAATTGTCATTTAGACAAAGAATTTTTTTTTTTTTTCAGATATCAGAAATACATATTCAGGATTACTAGTACATATCAAAACGGCTTGTGATGTGACCGTGATAATATTAGTGGATTATTTTTTGAATGGTAGTAGATAAATGTATCTATTTAGGTGAAATCTTCTGGCAGCAGGTGATGATGAAGAATAAAAATGTTTAAATATACAGAACCTGTGCATCATCTCATGGGTCCCTCCTCATGTTGATTCATTCTTTTACACAGTAAATACTAACTGGCTGTTAGCAGCCATGCTTCGGATGTTATCATCCCAATAAATGGTAGTTCTAAGCGGCTATCAGTCCCATAGAATGGCTTCAGATTGTCATTATGATTATTGATCATAAGGCTGTTATCATCGAGGGAAACCTAATCCTAACTCTAAAGTAATTCCTTTTCCCAGTAGACTTAATGAATCTATTTGCATGTAATCTGAAAATCATTTCAGTAGTTCTTGATGTACTGTAAATATAAATAAATAAAAATAAAATGATCCGCATCTCGCTACATATATATATATATATATATATATATATATATATATATATATATATATATATATATATATATATATATATATATATATATATATATGTATATATACTTGCCCAGAGAAGCAGTTAGCTGTAGAGATGCTAATTGTAAAAATTTTATATTTTTAGTAATATTTAGCCCCAGTACTGCTGGGTTACAGCAACTACTAAACATCTGCTCTGAGTATGGTCTGGAACACGACATAAAGTACAATCCATCTAAAAGTGTGATCATGATCTGTAGGAGTAAGGAAGATAAATCTACTGAGTTTCCAGATTTTTTGCTGTCAAATACTGTGCTGGGTGTTACAAACAAAACCAAGTATCTTGGGCACATCATCACAGAAAATCTGTCAGACGATGATGATATTTGCAGACAATGTAGATTGTTGTATGCTCAAGCTGATACCCTTGCACGTAAATTCGGTTCATGTACTGATAAAGTCAAAGTGGAACTGTTTAAAGCATATTGTACCTCTCTGTACACTGCTCACCTGTGGACTACCTATAGAAAAGTCAACCTGCAAAGGCTGCAGGTGGCCTATAATGATGTTATGCGGTTACTTTTGAAACGTCCAAGATGGACCAGTGCAAGTGAGATGTTTGTCACAGCAAGAGTTAATACCCTATAAGCTGTTCTACGAAAGTTAATGTATAAGTTTATTTGTAGGTTAAATGCATCTGAAAACGATATTATTTTGTCACTTACTGATACCACACGTAGTGCAATCCGATATCAGTCTAAGCTGTGGAGACAACGACCAGTTTAGCTCTGGGGAGATGTTACTATGGTGACTGAAACAGAGGTTGAGGAAACTCTCTTTGTGAAACGAAAAAGTCAGAGTTTCCCTGTTTTCAGGTTTAGAGAACTTAGGGTTTTTAGTAAACCTGCTTCATGAAACATCCCTCTGGAACATTATGACTACTTGAAAATAAACAAGGCCTTGAATGAGCCATTCAGGTAATTTTGCCACTTCATGTTATAGAGAGATCTCGATTCCAATATTCACAACTATGTTAAGATGTACACACAGAATCAGTAAGTAGCAACAAAATAAACATCAGCAGTTGGCGAATAAAAGTTTCTTGAGATTAAAGTTTAGAATTTCTGGCCTGGCTGCCTTATTTAATAAAAATTGACTAATGCAACTATTTATGGAGTGCTTATCAATAATAAAGTTTCTGTATTTTCTTCTCATGTTGTGGCAGTAAAAGAATATAGCTTTGATATTAGTTTTTTAAGGCTCTGTCTTGATTTTTCCATACTATATCCAAATTAATTAATAGAGATACTTCATCCCTTTGACATGAAAACTGGCTCAGAGATCTTCTGCTCGGCTGTTTCTATCCTAGACAGAGACCCATGGGTCTATTTTACCATTTCTAACAGAGAAGGTATTTATAGATCAGCGTTTCTGTTCTTTTAATATGTCTGCTTCTGTCTCCTTGAACCCCAGTCGACCTCGCCAAAAAGCCGCTCACACTGATCCTGGTTCTGGTGGAGGTTTCTTCCTCTCCGCTGTTGCTGCATCCTTGCTCAGTGTGAGGGATTGCTGTACATTTTATCAACTGGTTTTCCTTGTATAGAAAATTTTCTACCAATCTGACTCTATGACCAGGTTAAATTCTCTATTTAAAGTGCCTTGAGATGATATGTTGGATAAAAAACTGAATTGCATTCAATAGAATGATGTTCCAATATTAAACTAGAGAGCAATGAATTTTATTCTTTTTTTATCTTTTTTACCAATTTTATTTTTTATTTTTTATGCAACATCAAAGTATGAGGATTCTCTTCAAAACACATTTTAAAATTCATCACATTTATTGAGACCTTATTTGACTGTTTCAGAGACAGTCCAGTTCTAGCAGGCTCTGTCTGGCTCTTGCTAGATTAAGATGCTATTATTTATTGATAAACTTTTTTTTTTTCTTGTTTTCTTGCAAAAAAAAAATGACTGAATTTGGATCAGAAAAATCAGAATAAAAGTTGTTTTTGCGATTAAAAAAATGTAGAGTAGAAAAACTATTAAGATGTAAGTTGTCATGTAGACTTCAGTCCATTTTGCTAGACTGTTTGTAATGATTACTTCCTTTGTCTCAAATTATTGCCTATAACTTGTTTGATTATCTCATAGCAATAAGTCAATAAGAAGTTCTCCTGATGTCCTACTGATAATCAATAGGGGCAAAACTTCCTTTTGGTGAAGAGTGCTATAAAATCTGAAGGACGGATTAAACAACCAGTCTGTAGGTACTGCTTTGAGTACATATGTTTAAGAGCTGAAAAACTCAAACTATGGGAAAAAAACACAGATAAAACTAGGACAACTCCTTTTCTGTAGCTTTATGTAAAAAAAGAGAGTAGATTAAAAAACTGATTTCATTTAGAAAAAAAAGAAACATCTGCTTTATATTGTATATGGCAAGAAGAGAACTTCATTATATCAAGGCAAAATTACTCAATATAATCTAGTTGGCTTGTTTTGGTGCGTATTCAGCTCTTGTCTCTATCTGGCACATTTCAAATGTTTCATGCTAGAGGGTGTTACGTCACCTGGAAGCCCCTTTAATCCACCCCGGCCGACCCAGCTGTGGAGCCAAGATAAGCAGTGTCCAACTACATATCTGCACACAGAACAGCAGCCGTGAGCACAGATCACTGCATTCACCATCTCTGCTTTTAGAGGACCGAGAACTGTGAACAATTGGTTAGCCAAACACTAAGGGCTACTGTTGTTTCTTTACTTAAACTGGTCTCCATCTTAACTTTAAAACAGAGATGGGAAGTTTGAGGATATGGCAGAAACTTTAGAGTTTGAAGTTTGAACACAGTCACAGATTTCAACATCTGTCTGTTTGAGGCCCACCACAGCCTGACAGCAAGCACGAGCTGCAGGATCGTTATATAAGGTTGGTTTGTGTGAAACGGTAGGAATGTTTAAAACTATGGAAAAACCAACTTAGCCTATGAAGCACATTGAGTTTTCCGCTCCAAATAAGTCTGGAATTATTTAGACAACCAAATAAAATTTCGAGCGTACACAACTTGTCTAAAAAATAACTGCAACTCATTTATTCAGTCTGCAAGAAAATCTTACAACCGCTGCAGTGTTTGTTGGGATTCCTCAAAGGACTATTACATCATGTTTTTTTCCTCTGTAGCTGGCAAACACTTGAAGGAAACAATGGGGTCAGCTAATGGCAAGACGAATATGACTCTTAACTGTGTCATTTGCAGGGAAACTTTGAACCCACGTATGAAACCCCAGAGCCAATGAGTGATGTTCTGTCTTTCAGCAGCAGCGCTGCTCGTAGATCCGATCTGCAGTAATATTCAGCAGAGACTCAGCTGGGATTACACCCATCATGTTTACGTTTCCCGTTTTGCTACCGCATGGAAGAACTCACTGTGGATTTTACTCAGAGAACAGATTTATGTTTGTTTACTGCTTCACAGTTATATAACCAAAGGTTTTATGCTGACTTAAGGTATAGGATCAGTACACTCTGGTTAATGTAGAGCTAATGCACAGCACGATATTTTCTCAAAGCACAGATCCAGTTTATACACAGGATAATCAGATCAATCTAATTATAGACACAGATTCTATTAGGTTACTCTAAATTGGCCTTAGGTGAGAGTGTTTGTGTGAATGGTTGTATGTTTCTTTGTTGACCTGTGTTGCACAGGCAACATGTCCAGGATGGGCTCCCAGCATTCACCCATAAACTGCTGGAGAAAGGGACCAACCCCCCTGTGACCCTGTGATGGTCACATGGTCAGCAACCCCACACACAACCACTTTTTCACTTTAAGTTTTATAACACACAGTAGTTTTTGTTTAGTAATAATAATTACATTTTAATCCTTAATCTAACTGTTCATTTTTTTGTTAAATTTGTGTAGATCTTCTCCCTACCTCTTCCTCAGTGTGTCAGTATGGTCTGATCAGCCAGTATTTAAGTCCCCTTTGTTTGCTTTTTGTCAGGTCAGTTTTGTTTGTGCAGTTAGTCTAAGGTTTTGTTAAGTGTAACCTTGATATTTTGTGCCCTAAGTTAGTCTCTTCATTTGACCTATTTTAAGGGCCCAGTAATTCTTGTTCGGATTATTGTTACTTTGGGGAAATCAAATCCATTTTACTTGATAATCATCACTGTGTCCTCGTGCTTGGCTGGCTCAGTCCCTCACAGACCCTGATGGAAAAAGGTAAAAGATAAATGAGTTATTATGGATGGATGGTTACATTGTAACCATACAGTATTAGCCATTCAAAATTTCCCCACTTTTCTTGCTGGGTCCTTGGCTGGTCCTTAGCTGATCCTCAACAATTTTTAAACATCAGTCTTTGCTCTAAAATATTCTTTCTTCCATGATTTTTGGCATTAAGATAACTAATCATTATCTCCTGGTCAGACCCTGTAATTCAATAATAGGGTGGAGTTAGAGTACAACAATATGCACACCCAGGAGAAGGCCAGTGGCTGGAAGTTGGAGGGGATTTCGCAGGAAGTCGCAGGGGAATAGGCTGCCGTTTGACTGGAAAGAGCAATTTTGATTAGCTGCTACTGTATGGCTAAGCCAGTCTGTTTAGGTTAAGACATTTTGTTAGATACACTAATTCTGTAGCTACTGGTCTAACTTGTTGAGCCGGATCTAAAAGATCTGAAAACGGCACAGATGACTCAAAATGACTGTTTGAAAAACTAGAAGAAACACATTGGTCATCAAAGTTTTGAATCTATTGACTGTTATCAACTAATAATCAATGGAGGGCCAGTGGCTTAAGCTGTAGTTTGGCCCTGTAACTGGTGGGTTACCGGTTTGAGCCCTAAACTTCGTCCATCTTCGTTGTTGTGTCTTTGGGTCAGACACTTCAACTGCCTTCCCTCCTTTTGGTGGTAAGAGGGTCTAAAGGCACCGATTTTACAACAGCTTTACTTTAGTCAGTATGCCCAGAGCAGCTATGGCTACAATGCAACTGACCACCATCAGTATAGGAAAAAGTGAATTGGTGAAAGACTAAATGTAGTGTGATGCACTTGGGAGTCCTTGGATTTGATAAAGCGCAACATAGAGTAAATACAGATCATTAACCAATTAATACAAATACTGCTCACTTTTTTTTTAACCACACAGCTTAAAAAACAAGACTCGCACTTATAGTTAAAAACTGATCAGCTTTTGGAACTGGAACAGCTGGTGTACCACAAGGTCCTGCTTTCAGACCACTGATCTTTGCTCAGGTATTATTCAGTTCAATTCAGTTTATTTATATAGTGCCAATTCACAAGACATCTCAAGACACTTTACAATTCAACCAGATCATACAGTCAAACTGATTCAAAGTTTTCTATCTAAGGAAAACCAGTTGATTGCATCGACTCATTGGCTAGAGCGCAATCCCTCACACTAAGCATGCTTGTAGCGACAGTGGAGAGGAAAATCCCCCTAACAGGAAATAACCTCCAGCAGAACCAGGCTCAGTGTGAGCGGCCATCTGCTGAGGCCGACTGGGGTTCAAGGAGACAGAAGCAGAGATACAAAAAGCAGCTGTAAACCAGCTCCATGTCCAGGAAACACAGCCAGGCAGACGAGCTCCGAGCAAGCTCCCATGTCAGAGGATGAGGAGAGCACATCCACTCAGTCACAGCCAGAGATTACGAGGGATAATCTCACATTTCAAAATCAGAGGGAAAAAAAGTACATTATGTAAATATCTCAGAGTTTATTTATTTTTCTCTATATAAATTGGGTTTAAGCTACATAAACACTTTTAAAAATTATTACAAACTCTTTTTTACAATAAGAATATGTCTGCAGGTCGAGACTGACTAATTGCACTATATATATAGTGAGCTCACCTGAGCTCCTTTTCCTGAGTTGCCCTTTGTTCGGGCAAAAGTGCAAAGAGTTTAAAAGTTAACTGTAATTTGAGGTAGCTGAATTACTAAGAGCCCCAGGATAAGGAGCTACACAAATAGAGAAATTATCACAAACTGTTAATAAATAATCCTCATTTGGACCATCATCAGTTCAGCAAAGACAGGAGATTAAGAAGTTAAACTGACTTTTGACTTTTTAAATCAGTCTATTAACAATGACTTTGTTTTCTTCTCTTCCTATTCATTAAATGCTGTTTTCCTGTCAATCTTTTTTTTTATTCCTTTAATGCGTTCTCATTTATTACGTTTAAAGGATGAATTTTCTTAAAGACCAAATCATGGACTAAAATGTTGTCACATGGTTTTAGTTTCCATCTCCGTTCAAATTCATTTTATAAAAGAGAAATAAAAGCTCATAACTTTTTAACCTATATATTTTTTTAGATTAACCTTTCAAGAAGCAGAAAATCTCTTAGGACAGAAGTCAAGCTTGTTTATTTTGGATCAGTGTTAGTACACTGAGGACGACACGACCCACCAACTGAAAATGGCTTCCTGAAAGAGATAATCAGAGGCTCTGGGGGGACAGACCCTATAGGGACAGCTTGAAGCTTTTTCTACTTCAGTCGAAAAACAACAATCATTTTACTGTTGATAGCTGTGACATGAACCTATACTTCATGATAAAACTCTATCCAATAATTATCTTCTGCTATCTAAGTAGTCTCTATTACACAAGTAATAAATACATCTCATAAAAAATAAAGGAAGAACGAAGTAATATTGAGTGTGAAATTATGCTAAGACAAAGATATGAAACATTGGTTATAGCAGTTAAGTTTGCCTCGTCTTTCCCCAGTTTAGTCTTTGGCCTCCCGCTGAAGTCTGAAGATAAAAGCTCTGATGGAGCTCTTGATCTGGCACTTTCTAGGAATTTCCACATCAGGATGGTTTTTGTCCCCAGGACTGACCAAAGTCATTTAATAATTGTCCCAGTCCAGCACTGCATAGAAACAGACAATAGCAATAAATATGTGTGACTTTTAATCAGGTTGTAATAGAGCATGCAGGAATAAAATCATTTCCAACTTAAGTATTTGTGAGTACTCAAGTTGTGGGTGCAGATCCTCTTTTTAGTTAAAAGATACTTAGTTTTTTACAAACTGCTGGTCCAATAAATTTAGTTAATTTCTTTTTCACTCCATGTTGTAGCTCAATGTCTGTAGATAAAAATGATTGTTCCAAATCTTGAATTTTATGTGTCACATTTATCTTTTCTTTCTTTTTCTTTTTATAGTAAAAACTTGTAAGTACCAGTTTATTGTATTTTCCTAGTTTGTGTAAATGCAGGGTAGGATTCCTTTCAGATTTCTTTGCATAATTTCTCACATTCTTCTCCAGCATGGTTACACATTAGAATTCATGACGGCGCAGCAAAGTGTCCCAAAACCATGACAATTCCAACTCTATGCTTCACAGCTGGTACAGTATGAAAAGTTGAAGCTGTTTTGGGTTTCTGGCAGCTTTTTTAATCTCACCATGGTGCTTACTCTCTAAACCAAGGTATAGATCTTTTATTTCCGAGTGGAACATCTAAATAAGTGGTCCTCCTAATTGTCAGTCATTCTGGTAATATGTTTACGTAAAGCCGTCCTACGTACTTGCTTTGCTTTGCTACTTTGCTACCTTCTTCTGGCCAATGCGCAATTTCAAGCATATGTCATTAAATTCACCTTTTTCTCTGAGATTCTTTGAAAATGGCCGAAGGTCGTAAGAGAAAAAGTGTCTAAGAAGTGCATGAGAAGAAAAGAAAGGTGTCAGAGGGGGCAGATATATCCCAGAATGCTTTGCGCAGAGAGCTCTTCTCGTAATGTATTATGGGAGCCTACCCAGGCTGTCACTATTTGACATCAGCGACTAATAACAAAGATGGCGCAGGCACTGCGCGATGTAGGCGGAGTTATTTGACCAACGGGGACAATAAAGCAGTGATCATCTGTCTGATGGGTCAGTTACGGTGTGGGAATGGCGGACTAGTGGTTATGGCATAGGGCTTGGAATCCTGTAGTTGTGAGTTCGGAACCCACTTCCACGGACTGCTCTCTGAGTTAAGGGCTGGTTATCCTCCCGCAGCAGTGTGTCACAGATATTTTTGATTTATGCCCAATATTGAAGTGTGGTCTGCGCTATGTTATTCCACGCCGCAACGCAAGAGGGACAGTCACCAAATAAATAAAGCAGAGGTGGTGAGGAAGCGGGGGCAAGTTTGTGCAACATAGGAGGGACATAAGGGCAAAAAAGAGCGGGCATCCAGGTGGAAAAAGGGTTCCAGCGTTCTCACGCACCTCGCTCTTCTAGCTGGTCCATCTTCACAAATCGTTTTCCATAATGGCGGTCATACAAACAAAACAAGCCAGTAAGGTACCAAACAGGAAATATGCATAGTATAGAGGGGATGTAGATATGACCAATCAGAGGCCTCCTGTCTGCGGAGAGGCACACCAGATACCCCATTTACACTACCATTAAAAAACCGTGCCGAGACTGGTTCGAGCTAAGTAACTGAGATAACTTATCGTGTGTAAATGGAAAGCACACTGAACTGAACCGACATAGACACAACCGAACAGAGATAACTGCAGACCAGTTCCAGAGGTGGGCTCGGCTCGGTTTTTCCCTGGCTCGGTTCTCTGATAACAAGAGTGCATGAGCAGTCACGTGTCATCTCCGTCTGGCTACACATCGCGATTTACACTCCATTCCAGTAGTTGGCTGTAATGCCCCTCCGGAAGTTGCATGCCAAACAACACAAAGCAGAAGAAGAACAACTATAAACAACAATTGAAATCTTCTCCACGCAACATTTTAAATAATGGCATTTTAAATAATAACACTGAAGTACAGCAATAATAATCAAGCACAACTTTCTGAATGTGACGGGCCATTTTGGTTTGCTTGATTCCCTCCTTCTTTGTCTTCTTCTTCTTGTGTTTTATGGCGGTTGGCAAACAACTTTTGGTGCATTACTGCCACCAACTGCTTGATTTCCTCCTTCAATACTGGCAGTAATACCGCAGATCGTCACTAGGAGGCGAGGAGTTGAGGAACCGGGATAGCGTGATGTGTAAACGGTCGTCGGAACCAAGCTCAGCCTGGTTAACTGATCCGAGCTCGGACTGGTCACTGCAGACGACCTGGTTTCTGAGAATAAATCAGCTTTAAAACCCTTAACCCGCAATTGCTACTGGGTGCTTCACAGTTGTTTAAATGCAGAGTTAATCTATTCATTGGGGAGAGTAGTGGCCTAGTGGTTAGGGCATAGGGCTTTCAGAAGTTGTGAGTTGAAAACCCACTTCAGTCCCACAGACTGCTAACTGAGCAAAGACCCTTAAGGATCAGCTTAACCCTCGTCCCTCTCAGGAGCAGTAACAGGGATGTGCATGTGCTTTTTTTTAGAAAGTGGAGAGGGCGAATTTTTTTTTTTTAATTCACGAAGATCCTCCACAATACCTTTAAGTTCTGCTGATAGGATTTGTGTGCGGGATGTTAGTGGACCAATTTGAAGCTGCAAAAAAGGGGTGGTTGTAACATGTTGCAATGTACAAATATCCTAATGCCCACATATATAAAGAAAGAAAGCACAGGGTGTCTTAGCTGTATTTTTTTTAACGAATAAAGTAATCGTTTATAATGTGCTGCCATTGAATCAGAATTAAATACTGACAAATAAAAAAACAATGTTTGCACTATTTTCTTTTTCATTATAATGATTAGTATGTATTCACAGCTTCCTAATGTTTTGATGTGAACATCTGTAATGTTGATATTGACCCAGGAAAAGCCTTCAGATTAGACACATTCCAGAGGAGTGGATTTAGAGTTGGAGCTGCTGCCTTTATTAGACCCCTCAGTTATAACTAACCTTTTCCATCTAGATCTGAACTCCAGGTGAGTTTGTTTACCTGCCTGCTCGGTCCCAGGCGGGAACGCTCCACCGCTAGGGAGGTGGGGGATTCAGCTCCGCGAGCTCCACAAGGACGGACTGTACCACCTCCACGGAGAAAAGGAGGGGGGAAATCAGGGAGTGAAGCCAGGCTTTTTCTATCAAAGCTCTATTTTTGTCACTCTGGTCCAGCATGTAATCAGTAACACATATTAGAGAATAATTAGAAATGTTTCTGCAGCAGACAAACACACTTTGATGGGTTTTACTCCTTATTTTAGTGGCAGATAAGTTTGTTTTCTTCCCCCTTTTTTTAAGAAATCTGAGGCTCCGTTTTGCCTTCTGATTGACCGCTACATATATGTTTTTCTGGGTGCTGAATTTTCCCTCTGCAGGAAAGAAATAAAGCGACAGCAGGAGACCGAGGAGATAAAGAGGAAAATAAGAGTGGTGGAGGAGAAAGTGTCATTACAGCAGCTTCGCGGGAAAACTGGGGGGACAATAAAAAAAAAAAGGGATCAAGAAGAAACTGAGCAAGTGGAGAGCGATAGTTGCCATATAATTTCTGGAGTCCGTTCATTTTATTGGTTTGCTGCAATTTAAAAGGTATGTTTCTCTTTTCTTTTTTTTATTATGGATATTAACAGGGATTTATTTTGAAGTGTTTTTTTTTTTCTAAATGTAAATCCTGTTTTGATAGTAAGCAATTTAAACTAGATGATCCACTAAAATGTATTTAACTCTCACTATTTGTGACGCGTTTACAGAAAGCAGGTTTTTTTTAATGAGCGTCTGTTATTGATGTGCACATGTGGCACAGCCAGTGGGCTCTTTGTTGCTCTCTCTCTCCTCCAGCTTTGCTTCAGTAAAGTGGCCGATATTGACATTTGTTTCTTGCCGCATGAACTTATGTGATAAATGGAGGACCCCTCCTCCTTTTTCCCTCTCCCAGCTCTCCCTCCTCCATTTCTTTTCTTCCAGCCGTATCCCTCCTTTCCTTTGTGCTGTTCAACAGTTCATCCCAGCTTGTTTTACGGTTCACTGCGTTTTATTTACAGCGATGTTTCTTTTTTTGTTGTTGTTTTCTTCGCCCAACGGGAGGTGCTGAGGGGCAGGCGCCACATTGCCAAATATGTGTCAATGTCAAATGGAGGTGTGTCCCTTGTGCGTGTGTGTGTGTGTGTGTGTGTGTGTGTGTGGGGGGGGGGGGGGGTTGGGGGGGGGCGTGTTGGGTTGGATGCCAGAGCTGATATTTAAGTGTGTGTTTCACAGGGAGAATGTCTTCCAGTTGCATGTGTTGGCTATCTGGGGCGCGCGGAGCAGAAGCGAGGTGTTTTATTCACATTCAGTAGGAACGCAGCCAGGGAAGCTCGCGCGCTGCTTCTGTGAGTCATACCGCATTTAGAGGCTCGCGCTGCTTCAGTGAAGTGGGGCTCCTGCTGATTGCGTGCACGCGCATACTCACACATCCTTGCAATAAGTAGGAGTTATTTATTTATTTTTAAAGATTCTTAGGGATGGGGAAATGTGGGCTCACGAGGACAGGAAATGCAGACAGGTGCATTTCCTGTTCTCATGAGCCCAGGTTGGGCTCATGAGAACAGGAAGGTTGGGTTGGTAGCAACATAAACAGAGAGGAGGGGAAAGGTCCCTTATTGAGAGGATTTTCTTACAGAGGCCTTCTTTATCCTTTATTCACATTATAATATATTTTAAAGGGGTCATAGAATGCAAAGCCGAGCTTACATAGTCATAGATGAATATTGATCGTTCAGTAGGTGAAATGGAGGTACAGGGAAGTTGAAACACCATCAACACCTCCTTTCTCTGCTAATCTCACAATTCTAAACTTCCAACATAAAACGGGCAAATCAAAACAAAGCCCAGAGTTGACCTAAACTCGGGGATGTTGCCTTATTTGGTTCTGGCCTGGACTTTTGTCACGCCCCGAAATTGACATACAGACCAGCCCACTGATTCACTGGCCCAAATGGGGGGGTTGGTATGAAGTGTCGCCTGTCACCTTCAGTGAGTGAGTGCTTGTTGCTATGATGCGTCTTTGCTCAGCAGTTTCACTCGTTGTAAACCAACAAATCAGTACACAGCTCATCTAAATATTCATGAGCATACCATAGAAGGAAGAAAACCTAGCATTTCATTCTAGGGCTTTTACCAGGCTTGCATTAGGGCTCATAGAAGAGCAAATATACCATTTTCAGCCCGACGAATGTTACACCTTGTATTCAGAGACCTTAAGGACCAGCACCAAATACCCTATAGAATCATTCTATGACCCCTTTAAGCCTAAAAAACAGAATAAATGAGAGCAAACAAACCTACCCATCAAATGTTATTTAGACATTGGTTTTTAGGCCAAATCTGGTCGGCAGTCATAGTCCAGAAATAGTTGTGGGAAATTAGGCTGTGTTTGGGCAGTCTCATTCTGTCCCACTTAAGTCCAATAATAGGCACTGAAAAGATGTTGCAAACCCAGTTTCAATGTCTTTTCAACGATCTGAAAATTTTTTTCATCTTCACTTTTCAAAAAAATCTAGACATCCTTTGCATATAAATCATGTCGTCTTTTCAATGTATTTTTAAACTGTTTTTGGGTAGGCTACTTTTACGAACACATGGAATCATCATCAAGTCGGGCACTGTACGATATTTTCAGTCGTTGTACTCAGCTACAACTCAAACTGTACGACTGAAGGGTTTAAAAGTTCACAGCTTACGATGCATGTTGTTACAATGTATGGCCCAACACTCTAATGCGATCAGCTAAAAACCACACTTCGGACTCAGCGCTGAGAGATGGCGCTGGTCGGACTCATGAATCTGGAAGAAGTAGAAGAAGAACTCCCTTTTTTGCTAATCCGCAGTGCACAAGGTTCTGGTAAATCGGCTAGTTCATGGTCATGGCTCTGCTTCAACAGCAGGATTTGTCAACGAACACCTTACGACGGCTGACTGAATTTCAGACTTGTTTGATTTTCCTCTGAAGCTTGTCACCCCTCGTTATCATCTGTATACTACACGACGCAGGACGCACGATAAGGCTGAAACTCGTCCCGGTCCAATACAATCTCGCTTGACTTTATATTCTGCCTGAAAAGGGCAAAATATCATACATGTATGACCCTTTTTAAAGGGAGAGTTCATCAATTTGCATTGGTGGTTCCTTTTTCACTTGTTGCCTTATATTTTTCAGTCCATTTTGAACCAGTATTTTCTTTATTCAATATTTCCTAAAGGAACATGGATTTTGGCTCCTGTGACGGCATCTTAGCATGCGTTTTGGTTTCCATGAGCTCCCTTTAGCCAGTGCTTGGCTACCGAGATGGCTACGGAGAGGACAACCGAGCATACATTTTGGTTCACAAGAGGGCACTTATGCACATGTTTTGGCTCACAAAAGCTCACTTTAGTTTTCCTTTTGGCTCCCAGGAAGGCACCTAAGCATTTGTTTTGCCTCCAAGAGGGCACTTTAGCACACTTTTTTGAACCTTTGTGCCACAGAGGGAGCAACCCCCCAGATCCCCCCTCCCATGTACTGGCTGATGATCTGGTCTGATCTTCGGCTTGGAACTAAGACCCATATAAAAAAAAAACCTTTTAGTTTGATGTGGTCCAGTCAGGCGTCGAAACCTGCATTTTCCTGGGGACAAATGTGACTGAATGTACAAAGTGGCTGGTAAATTTCAGCCCACAAGCTAGAGTGGTGTTTTTGTGAATCAAACAGATATACAGCTGACACCCATAAGCAATAGTTGGCTGTGGAACAAAGGGAAGAAAACTATTTGCAAGTTTGAAACAAGGCACTTTTAACACCATACGTTTCTTACAGATTTGGCTGTCAGTGTTTTAAAGTGTGCATTTTAAGGAGTATGGCCGAATGTATGAATGAATGAACAAATTCCTGAATGACTGAAGGAAAGCATACTGTTAAAGCTCTTGGATTGGTTAATATAACTAGAAAAGCATCATATTAATTCAGTCCTTTAACCACTTTGGTCACCAGTGGAGCTGAGTTGACACTAGACTGATGCAGATGTTGTTATTGGTAGAAAATAGTTAAAAGAAGTATTATGACATTAGATACCAGTTTCCCAAGAAGGATAAATGGATGAGCCTTGCAGTATATAAGTAGAGTTTTCATTTTTAATAAATGCACCAATTATATAGCAAAAGCTGCAAGATTTTTAACTCTACATCTGCAATGCAAAACTTTGCCCAGATCCTCCTTTTTTAAAAATGTTTATCACCATAAGGTAAATTTTTATATCATGATTACCTTGGTCACCTGGTGTAAAATATTTAAGAGAGGACCTATATGACATAATAGATACAAGGAGAACAGAAGTGATCACCCTGGACCTGTTAAAAAAGTGAATATCAGGGCGATTCTTTGTAAGAATGAGGAAGTGGATGTCAATCAGACTTAACCTACCAGCATAAGTCAGAAGACCATCAGCCTAATAATTAGGGGTGTGGAAAGAAATAGTTTTGGCAATATATAGTGATTTTTGGCTGCCTGATATAATAGTGATCTTTTAGTTCCTAGCATCGATTTTTTTTTTTAAAGTAAAACATTTTTGCATAAAACTGAGGGAAAATTAGCTAGTTTTGTACCGCCACTCTGGCAGATGATGCTGTGGAGCTCTTTAGCTGTGTGGTGGAGTGATAGCAGGAAAAATATCGCAATATATGGTGATATTGCAATATAGTGATAATATCTTATCGTGACATGTATTGTATCGCAAAACCCATGCAGATACTCACCCCTACTAATGATGTTGAACACCTGAGTCAGAGAAGGCGGAGCTAATAATGCAGGTTTTTGGAACTGTTAATGAGGAATCTATATCCATTGTAGATCTTCGGGAAAGATTTGCTCATACACAGGAAAAAAAATTCTGGAAAGAAAAGCATTATCCTCAAAAAGAGTTGTTTTTGCAAAACTTTAAGTAAAGAGTTATAATTTGAGTCAGTGTTAATCTTTGTTAAAGAAGAACCGAATATCTGATTCTCAGTAAAGATTTCTCAATTTTTTGTTTTGATGGATATAAAATCCTAGCCTGACGTAGTCCTACTCAATTCTAGTCAGAATATGAGTCTGATACTGCTCCATAGAGCTGTTATTATGGGGCGTGTTTCGAACGAACCAGGCAAAAAAAATGCCTCTGCACTCAATTGGATAGACCTACAACCAATAAGAGCAACGGAGTGCGTGACGTATGTTAAGCGACGCATAGTTGTTGTCAACAAAAATCAAAGCGTGCAGTTGCACGCCTAGAATAAGAAGATGAGCCTTGATCGCGTTTCTCTGTTCCTCTTTTAAAATTAATTTGCTGTCGATATCTTCTAGAACAGACCTAATAGCAGAATCTACTCACCTCAACTCTCCAGCAGCAGCCATTGTTGTTGTCACCCATGCGCGCTTTGGTCACGTGGTTGATTACGTTCCTGTTGATCATGTGTCCATCATCGTATAAAGCCCGCCCTGACAATTTGATTGGCCCGCCAGATATTGTGCTAGCATACTCACGCTACTGTTGAGCAATGCCGGACCGAACTAAGTTCGGAATGGCACCCAGGCTAATAAAATCCCATCTGAAAGATATTTTACCGAGAGGGCAACATCCGGAAAAACAATAAGGACAGCTCATATCCTGCCATCTTGTTTCAGTTTGGTTTAGCATTTTCTGATTCATGGCTATTAGTATGTTAATATCCGATTGGATTGGAGAAAACTTGGTTGGTGCATTTTGAAGTGAAGGGCCATGTTTTTTCCCTCTTAATAAGGTTTCAATACATTTAAAAGTACTTTAATTCCTCATGAACACCATTTACTATATTTCTTTTTTTTTTAACCCCTAAATGCTGTCCAAAGCGTTTCCCATCCCTATCTGCTAAAGTTACTATAACATCCTATTGTTCTTCAATCTTTTCTTTTGCTTCGGCACTGATTGTGTTAGTGGGAAGAAAAAACGTACACTTCAAAACGTTTCTGCTCTTCTAATCTGGTTTATCTATTTAGGTCACAGAGACAAATGCTCCTTCTATACTTTAAGTATATGATTATTCCACAGATGCTGGATTGCAGCAGATGGACTGCGTAACAATTTCTAAGCATTGAGACGTCTTTAATATCAGAAGATAATGTCATGGTTAAATGTCAGGATGACCCTCTAGATTTGAATTAGTTCTGACATGGTTATGGCTTCTTCCACATAACCTTAACTCCCCATAGCAGTTAAGATCAGCTCACCAAGCTTTACTCAATATTTCTTTGTAGACATAAAAATTTGTGTCTCTGGAATCAGAGGATCAAAAACACAGATAACATACAAGTCAGGAAGAGTGGGCTATTTTGTAATGTAGATATTTATAAAGACTTTAATAAATATAAAGCTGACACTTATAAAATTATATAAATTTTGTGGTATTGAAATGAATAAAAAAGCTGGTCATTTCACAATTCCTAGGATTTTTGTTTGCGTGCACATTTTTTTCATAGTTTTGCCGTATTTATGGTTCCTTAGGGCCCTGTCACACCTTGACGTTTTAGACAGAGTATGCCGACTTCCCAGAATTTCCTAAAACACGGGAATACGCTAAATATTCTATGTATTTTTTCAATTTTGGGCGTATACATAGCATATTCATAACGAGTCCAGAACTTGTGTCCAATGACAGCCTAACTTATGCAAAAGGCATGGCAGCGTAATGCCCATGAAATGATGCACAAGCGTCATTTCATGCCAATGTACGTCCTGTAAACCCCCTTTTATAATAAAATGCTGCCAATACGCCATTATACAGTGAATGTAGTTTAGAAACACTTTCAGCTGTCATTTTGAACACGTCAAATACGTTAATATTCATTGGAGATAAGATCTTGATAAGTTACACATAAGTTATGCTCAAGTTACTCAAAGGTTTTAGGTAAGCTAGACATCATGACTTATAAGTACGTTAAAATTAACGTATGTCAACGATCAATGAACTTACCTGTAACTTATGAGCATACACTGGGATACGTCGGGAAATTTTGCGAAGTACTTGTCGTATGTTGACGTGTGCCATCGTGTTTCGGCGTGCTCATAACTTATACAAAACATACCCATAACTTATCTAACGTAATCCAGCGTTTTTGCCGGATTTTTTCTATGTCTGGCATACGCTGGTCTAAATCGTCAAGGTGTCACAGGGGCTTTATGAGAACAATCAGCTGAAAGCTGTATCTTTGTAATACATGACAGTGTTGTTATTAAGGTCTCAAGAAGAAATATGATGTGCTATGCCTGACTCTCTAGAAATTGGCGGTATGTTCTTTGACACTCAACTTTTTCTCTTTCTCTGCTTCTCTCTTATCTGAAAGAGAAAATGAGCCCATTGCCAGAGAACTGTTGCTATGTTCAACAGACTCACCAGTGAAGTAGGTCCTTTGCAATCCCCCGGATAACACAATATTTTCAAACTGTTACACTCAGAAACCTATTTTCAAATTGTGCAATGCAGCAAACCTTTTCAATTTTCACCCATAGAGTGTTGTTGTGTAAACTGGGATTTTAGAAAAAAGTTTCCATAATAACTCCTTTCTGTTTTGCTCAATATCGTAGTTTGTTATTGCGCTCTTTGCTAATTTTACGAATATTCCTTGTTTCTTTTTTTTGTTAATATGTGCCTCTCTGTCTGCTTCCCTTTTTCTATATCTTATTTGACCAGCCAATAGTATTTGGCTGTGCAATACAGGGTTGGGTTCGATCAGCTTACCATAAATAGTAGCTCCTGCCTCCTGTTCCTATCACCCATCCCTTTACCTTCCACATGGTCAACAGTCAGAACTCTATCCATACTGTGCTGAATCCAGACAGCCTTCAGCTTTACGGAAGTCATTACGCAACAGACACCCACATGAATAATGCTGGTCAAACGGGGACTACAGCCTTCGGGGAAAGAACATCAAAGAACAAAAGTTATCTAAGTGTAGTGAACTAATTATTATGGTGACCCCACTTTAACTGTGGCTTAAGTGTTTTTACTGATTTGAGGTGTTTGGATCCAGCCTTAGTCTGTTCTATTTGTCCTTTTCTTTCATTTTAATGTCTTTTTTTCCATTTTATTTATTGTTAGTTTAAATCCTTTCTACCCACCATGCTGTTCCCTGCATGATTGTTTAAAGACACAATTTGTAATTTTTTACTGAAAAATATTGTTGAAATGGCCTTTTTGTTTAACCCTTTAGAACTAAACATAGTTTGCTGGGCAGACTGACACCTCTATAGTTCAGGTGCAATGCATCTATAAGCTTGTAGCCTATTTTCCTTACTCGGGCTCGGAATTTCCCGCTTTGTTTCTGCGGATGTGACGTCTAATGAGTCCTTGTTGAGTGGTTCCAGTATATTCCAGGAGATTTTTCTCTCAGTCATCAACGGCAACTCCATGTAAGGTGAAAAAAGTTCAAAAAACCCCAACAAATCTTCTCAAGTACGAGCGCAAGCTAAATGCTGCAGTTCTGTGTTTCGGCCACTGGTGGCAGTATCATTAGAAAACTCCATCATGGCTTTTAAAATAAACTCTCCGAACATTACAAGTCTGGTCTGATTCTGGTCCACAGCCACTTTTTTGTATTTCCATTATAGTTGCAATTAACAATTATTTTGCAAAACGATTATCTATCGATTATTTGTTGAATAATAATCAGATAGCAAAAGGTTCCTTAAAAATTATTTTCTGTGAAATCAGGTGAAACTAAAGCTTCTAGATAGGCTAGAGCATACTGACAGCCGAAAAAGATTTTTATCTGATATGCAAAATCATGACTTTTTTTTTTTACAACTTTAGTATAGTTACTGCTCTGTCCGCTAAAGGCATCTTTTAGATCCCTATACTCCAGTTAACAATTAATTGAATATTATATTAATTTACGATGATTTCAATAATTGATAAATCATATTTATTCTGATTGTTTCAGTCCTAATCTCTATTACTTTCAGTCACATAATGTTTCAGACCTTGGTAGTGCGAACAACAGTGTTGCCTTTTGCCATCCAGCTCTTTGTAGTGCCACTTCTATAGCAATGTTAAATGAAGCTCACAGAGATGCATCTACTGTATAGCCCCATTGTTTCACTTCAGCTGCAAGCTGAACCTAAAAAAAGATCAAACAATGTTCTAGAGAAGGCAGCAACCAAGATCTCTTCTGTAACTATATTTGTTAGAAGCAGAGGTTCTTCATCACACCTCCGGTTCTGTAAGTTCATGAAGAAAAGCAGTAATTAAACTGCTCCTGTCCGCTGGCACTGCTTCATAAAGCTTCAGCTTTTCATGGGCTGGAATGATCATCATTAATTGAAATATGCCGTGTATGGCTCATATCCCCCTGGCCTTTTTGCAGGACTGATGTGGGTGTGAGAAAAGCTAGGTGAAAATTTTTGAAAGCAGTCTTATTTAAAATATGTTTTTATAATTACAGAGAAGAGAAATAAGGCTTACTAAGTTGTCTTTTTGAATGATGAGTGAGAAAATTATTGAGTCATTGAATTTGTGAAATTTTCCAGTAAAAAAAGCAAAATGATTTCAATCCTAACAGAAATGCTGACCAATCACACTCTGTCCGACCAAGTAGGATGAACCTTTTAATCCAAAGGAAGATAATTAAAAACAATCCACTGGACTTTGTTTCCAAGTTTGAAGATGTTTCGCTTCCCATCATGGAAGCTTTTCAATTCAAAATGTCAGGAATAGCGTTGAGTTCCAAGTTTTATACAGTAGCCCAACAACGCTTGGCTTCTTTTGTTAGCCTGCAATGCCCATGTATACCCACGTATGGATTTGGATTGACTATGATCTGGATGACTGAGAACCTTCACCAGGAAGAAGAACCTTTTACAGTCAGTGAAACGGACTGTAGACCTCTCGTATGTTTGTTTTCTTACTTTATTCCTGAATGGAGTCATACACATCCATCACATTCAGAAATAATCACCGAGCTGAAACACTTAGCCTCTGCCCTGATGCTGCCTCTCTTAGTGTCTGGTACCAATAGTTACCAATTATTTGCATTACTCCCTGGTGTTAGGAAGAAACTGTTTTGTAGGAACATACTAAGAACCCAATGAAGTTATCAAAATAAAGGCATAAACATGATCTTATCAGAGTCTAGAGCTGCAGCCATGTTCTATTGCCTCTCCACTGTTGAACTCACTGGCCTCATTGAACAAATCGGACATCTTTATTGATTCTTGTGACATCATTGGACTTTCCCTCTGTTCATTTTGCACTCAGGGTCAGCAAACTAAAGAGCAGATGGCAACTGTTCCCAAATAGTGTTTTATATGGCAGAAAACAAATTAGCTTCTTCAGGAAGTGCTGAAGACTTACTGGGGCATATTTATTCTGTCACCTTTTCTGTTGACTCACCCAATATTAACATTGACTCCTGTAGTGTTTGCTAAACCATCAATGATTTCTACTGGGAAGCTCAGCCTTTTAGGTGAGTGGATTTTGTCCAGAAGCATAAGACTGTCAAACTTGTTCTGACATTTAAAATATATGGGCTGCAACTAACGATTATCTTGATAATCGATAAATCTGTTGATTATTTTTTTCTTGGATTAATAATCGGATTACGAAAGGTTCCTTAAAGAAGATTTTATACAGAATTAAACCAGGGAAACTAAAACTTTTAGACTTGTGGAGTTCTGGATAGAGCATATTGACTTGAGGAAAAGTTGTTTTATGTCTTAAATGCAAAATATGTATACATCTTTTCACAATTTTGATATAGTTACTGCTCTAATTGGGTTGCTCTGTCAGCTAAAGGCACGTTTTAGAGTCTCTACAATCCAGTTGACAATTAATCAATAACTGCATTAGTTGACGATTTTTTCAGTAATCGATTAATCATGATTAATCAGCTAAATATTTTCAGTCGTTTAAAAAATACAGTTTTATTTTTTAAAAGACTCGCCCCCTCCACTTTATAAAAGAGAAGGATCGCCTATTAAACGCATGCGGGAGCATGCACAAGCCCATGTCATCTCATGCATGCTCTGTTTAAAAGTTGCTGCTCTCATCGCTCATACAAGCTTACTTTCCTCAAGAAGATTTGCAATTTTTCCACTATAGCAGACTCACCACTGGTAAGTGAAAATGTGGACGAGAACGTATGACGGCCTTATGTAAACGTATCACCAGAATGATGGACAATTAGGAGGACCACTTATTTTGATGATCCACATGGAAAAAGAACATCCTCCACCATACCTTAAAAGTCGTCGGGAAGCGTCTGTTGAAGTTCTGAATTCTCCCGAGTGGTGCCCGACTTTACACGAGTGAATAAAGTGAATGTGATTGATCGTTTATCAAGGGGGAGGGATTGTTGTGGCGGAAGGTTCACAAGCAAATTTGGTTGTGGCCGGTGTCTCGGAAGAATCTTGCTAAGTTAAGTTAGCAACTTAGTGCTAATAGGTTCCCAATGGGAAATTATATTGGGAACAAGTAGCACTAAATGGATGACTTAGAAACGACGCTGTCAAGGAACGCTATGGACAGGAAACATGCAAGAGGAGGAGAGTTTTGTGTCGGAGGTCGTGGATGAGTCTCCTCCGTCATACATTAAATGATTCTTATTTCTTATTTCAACAGTTGCATCTATTAGTTGCAACATATAATTCAAGTTGCTATGAACGAAAAAATTTGATTGACAGATGTCTGTTGATATATGATTGGCTGTATCTAGGTGTACAAGCTGACGTATAACTAACTGGCCTGCATAAAATAATGAAAAAAACCCACAGGTTTAAAGATAGGATTTTCTAAAATTTTTCTAAATTTCGTACAATATTGTATCATAAAGAGTAGATTTATATACATGTTTAAGCCATAATGACTTGACATTTAAATATAACTTCCCTACGACTTTAAATAAAAATTTAAATCACAACTCTAGTTCCATTCATTGATCATTTCTGTTACCTAATGAAGTCTCTGTTTCTCTTTTTTCCCTCTAAAGCTTCTCGCATTTCTTCTCATTGTCTTCCTTCTTGAACAACTTGAGAGTTGCTCTTGGAGCAACCTGGTAGCACCTAGGTAAAGCTTTGTTTAGCACAATAACAACACTTTTATTCTGAAAACCAGTGGACTTAAGGGCATACGGCATCTTTAAACCTAAACCAATGTTAATGATGGTATGTTTAGCCAACCATACATGTTACACATAATGCCACTAAAAACAGACCCAATAACAGGGCAGCTCCTTTATCTTTGATTGATAGCCCTGAAGGTAGATTCTACCTTCATCATCAGGCAGTGTTACCTCTGTTAAAGGGTAGATAGATATCTAGATCTGAAGTGAAGTAAATGGCTATAACTGGAGCTGTGTTGCTTCAGAGGAGGATTAAAGTCCCAAAATATCAGCAGAGTGAATGGTGCCAATGTCTTGTCTGCTTCTGTCGAGGCGTGTAGACACTCATGCCATTTCTGCTGGGGTGCCTGGAATGCCAGCTGTTGCACATACACAACCCCCCCAACCCCCACCCCCCCAAAGCGTGATACTCGTCTGTGCAGTTAGGATTTGGGTTTTGACTGAACACAGAGCACAAGTGGTCTGTAGTTCAGTGAATGATGGCGTTCCAGTGATGAGGCTGCCATGGAGTGGCTTTAATTTCCTCTTAAGAGTTCAGTTTTGTTTACAAAAATGTAGATCTTCTGTGTAGGCAGGATGTCATTTCCTACAGAATGTTTCATTTCTGGATATCATGCCTTATTAAATCTGTATCAACAGCTTTCGTTGCCAAATAACTTTTTTGTCTTATTTCTGTCACAAGTTATTTCCAAATCTCCTGATGGTTAGGGACATTTATTCCTTTATCCATGGAAATCTGGACAAAGTGACAATTAGCCCTGTTAAAAATCAATGATCCCGATATAATTAGTTATCTTCAATAAATGAGATTATTCCTGTGATTATTCATCTGAATAAGAGTAGAGTAGGTTACATTTCCTGCACTGCTCCCTTGTTTCCAGCCAAAGAAATCTTACTTGTTCGAAACGCAGACACGACATGCATTTTTTATGTTTCTGTATTGATTTCCTACAAAAGGCTGCAAAAAGATATGTATGCTCTTATTCAGACGTTCAGGAGCATTACCTATCGGTAATAAAATGAACTTTGGCATTGAATTCTTTTTTATTGATGTGAAAAGGAAATAACCTTCAGCTAGACACAGACAGAAAACAGTATTTAGCAACTGTCAGATTGCAAGAACTGACGGTTTAGGAATGTTCTCTACATCTTCTGAAGTTAGATACATCTAGGAGCTTGTATTCTTTCAAACCAATACAAGCTTTTGTTTTTATGGCAGAAATAAACCATTTCAAATACTTTATTGTATGCACCACAATCAATGCTTTAAATCAACCTAAGAAACCGATCTTCTGTTGAAATGATTGATAATTCATTTGGATTTTCTCCTAAAGCAATGGTACACAGACACCGGCTGGTTTATTTTTATATATGTATATTTACATGTATTCTTTATGTTTGACTTTTAAAATAAATGTAAGATTCAATTCAATTCAGTTTATTTATATAGCGCCAAGGCACTACAATTCATTCAGATCAAATTGATTTAAAGTTTTCTATCTAAGGAACAGCAGTTGATTGCATCGGCTCATTGACTCAAATACAATCCCTCACACTAAGCATGCTTGTTGCGACAGTGGAGAGGAAAAACTCCCTTTAACAGGAAGAAACCTCCAGCAGAACCAGGCTCAGTGTGAGCGGCCATCTACCGAGGCCGACTGGGGTTCAAGGAGACAGAAGCAGAGATACAAAAAGCAGCTGTAAAAGGCGGCCCCGTCCAGGAAACACACAGCCAGGCAGACAAGCTCCCATGCCAGAGGACGAAGAGAGCACATCCAGCTACAGTCAGAGAAACAGGACTACGCTGCAAAACAAGCCAATCTGCCCAGATTAATTAATTAATTTAGTTGATTTGGAAAATTAATTGATAAATTAATTAATTAAACTAAACTAATCAATGTAACTAAAATAAACAGCCTTAGATATATCTGTACACTGAGGCCTACAAAGTTTGCCGTAATTTGGTGTTCTGCTTGATTTCCTTTAATAGTGTTTTTCTTGTTTTATAATTTCTTTGATGGAGGTTTCATGAGTTTGTAAGCAGCCTACATTTAAATCTCCAGCTGTCACATGCACTTTTATGAGGATGAATTGTCTCTCAGAGCTGCAGCTATGCACCTTAGAGGCCAGAACTGATTTCCCCCCAGGGGGCAATAAATCCTATTCTGTTCTATTTTAATTACGAGGAAAGCAGCTTCTTATCACACTGCAGTAAACACCTTAGTCTTCCTGAGATAACAGACCCATGAGGGCTGCAGACTGTATTGCAAATATGTTATCCTTGTACTTTTCAAGAATGATGAGTGCACTGCCCAACATTTCTTTTCTGTTGTAAAAAAAAAAAAAAAAAAAAATCTATAAATATGCACCTGATTAAATTAAGTAATCAAATGAGATCTGGGAAAATATTCATAATGGCACTACTTCTAAAAAGATCAAACCTGATCCGTATTCTACTTTAACAGAGACGTAATCATTCATTCCTCTCTCTCACAGCTGATGGTGCCATGGGGAACAGTTTGGAGAACAAGGACACTAAAACAGTCCTTTAGTAATCAGATGTGCATTGGACTGGCCAATTTTAAGTAGTCTATCTCCCAAATGAAACCAAACACGTTTATAGAGAAACAGACAAAAGGCGGCGGCGCTCTGACCTTTAAAAATAGTATTTTAACGCTAAACATTCTCATGTAAAAAACTTAGCGAGTTCTTTTAAACACTGACCTGACCCTCAATGATATCAAACAGGCCCCTTCATTTTTATGAGTATCCGCCCTTTGACTGACATCTGGGCTCCACCTCCAGAGCCATGTCCAGCTCATTTCAACACAAACATTGAAGCTTTTTAAAATTACACAGAAATCAGGCCAATACACTGACTTTTAAAGTGAACTCCTTCACACTCTTTCATCTTCTCACCCTGAGCTCCTGTAGGCAGATAAACACATGTGCTAGCCCCCCACCAGCAGACAGAGCCATGCATCCAGTAATGAAGTGACAGAGCATAGGAGGATTCCACCAATGGACGGTCCATAAAGCTGAACGTTTTTCTTCTTTCCACACAATAAAACAGCATCAGTGCGCCGTGTGTAGCCACCTTACAGCAGCAGCAGGCAGATCAGAGCAGCGTCTCTAGGTCAGTATGTTAGTTTGCATATTAAGGGAGCATGATAAACACTGCCTCCAATATAATAAAGAGGGGGTCTATAGGCAAAGAGGCAAAAGAAGGAAGGCACCCCACCCCCTCCGCAAGGCCCATAAAAATCCTGTTGAGAACCCTGAGCCAATCTAAAATAAGTACATCAATAAATTTAAGGATGCATTCAAAGTTTAATGATCCATTGGTGGAATTGGTAAAGTAATCTTCCGAACAGTGGCGGCTGGCCAATAGAAGGCGCTAGGGCGCCCCATAGACCCACCCAATGACCCTGATCAAGACATAAAAAACAAACAAACATCTTTTTGCATAATTTAATTCTAAATTAACATTTAAAGTCTGTATGTATATTTTTTAGATGTGCAAGATAAATATTTAATCATTAATGACTATTAAAGCGTCATTTCATTTTTCGTCGGATTGATGACGTATTTCCGGCCTAGTGCGCAAAAATCTTTGCCCATTGACTCGTTAAATGTTGTACATGTGCAGTAGCTCCTCTGCAATGCAAAGATATAGGAGAGCTCAGGGCGCAGCTAGGCTGCTACCTAATACCTTCTCTATTATTAAAGTGGTACAATATATTTTTAGGTTTGTGACACAATATTGGACCATGCAAAACAAACTAACAAAACCATGGGGCTAGATTTAAATTATGTGTGTGATAACTTAGTATACAGTTGATTGGCTCTTGGTGTACGTCAAATTTTAATTTATAGACCCCCAACCCAGTGTTGGTAAAGTTCTCTTTCTACGTGAACTAGTTCAAAGTTCAGTTCACACATTTTAAAATGAACTAGTTCAGTTCATAGTTCATAATTCAAAATTTTGAACTAAGTTCACAGTTCCAAAAAATGAACTAGTTCATAGTTCTTTTTTTTCATATATTGCTCAATTACACCATAGCCTACTGTAGAACCACAGACAGCAATTATTTTATCAGTTGTAACACTGAAACTGTGCGTCAGATTTCATCTTCATATCCAGTTTTGAATCCTTATCCAACCAGGATTTACTTTAGCATTGAGGGGAAAGCATTTCCCCATTGTTACTTTAACGCTTTGTTGCTGTCCATTCACTTCACACTAGTAGCAGCTGCAGCTTTCACCCCTACAGTATATTCTCAAAAACATCAGGAAAAGTGTGCTGCTTGAATGGTCTTTTTTATGAGGAATTATTAAAAGAAAAACAGGAAAGTAGTCTTTAAGGTGCAAATGTTTTTTTAATTTTAATAATTTTTTCAATTTGAAATTTCATTTCAGTACATACTAAAAAGGAATACTGGAATCCTGGAAAATTATACCAGGCAGTTACATGAATAGTAAATCCCTCAAGAACATTTTATTAACACAAACTGAGGGACCAGGCTAAGGTAGGAATTTAAGGTTACTAAAGTGCAGATTTTTTTACTGAAAGCCGGCGGGCAAAGTTTGCAGAAAAATGTAAGATTGTTGCCATCATCCTCACCGACCACCTGGTCATAAAACTGTTTTAAGTGATCATACTGCTGCTTCGTCGCCTCTACGGTCGCCTCCATGCTGCTGTGGCTTCCACGCTGCATTTTGTTTTGATGACGCACGCGGCTGTAGGCTACGACACCGGTAGCTGGTGTTGCCAGATTGGGTGTTTTTCCTGCTACATATTAAGGCCTGTTTACGGTGTGATTTATCCGGGGTTTCCCCTGGAGGGCTCTATAGAAATCTGGCAACCTATTGAACGAAGTTGAACTGAGAGAGCGTGCCGTTCACAGACACCAGAATGAACGAGTTCACAATAACGTTCATCAGGCAGTAATACAGTACGTTCAGTTCACGTTTGCCCAAAATATGAACGATTTCATGAACTTTCGTTCAATGAACGAAAGTTCCCCCCCCCCCGAGAAAACTCCATCAGCCGCCACTGGTTCTGAATCAGTGGTTTTCATACTTAAAGCTCTAGGGTGTCATGGAGAAGAGTACCTGCATTTGTAAGGTTTAGAATGAGTTGTTATCAGGGGCGGATCTAGAAAAATATTTATGGGGTGGCAAGAGGGGGGCAGGAATTTTTTAGGGGTGGCAACATATGGCATTTGTTTACACTGAATTTAATCACAGTTATCACAGTTTGGTGAGAATAGTATGTACAGTACTAGTGTTTCATGTGAAACAGTTCATATTAATAATACATCGTACAATGTGATCTCACTTAATAGGAGATAGAAGAATGATAACACTACTTCTAGAGGGGCCTTATGACAGGAAAGGTATTAAGGTAAGACACAGGTGCTGAGTAGTAGATGTGTGAGATTGACTGTCAGAGAGGCAGCTTTGCAGCATTTGCACAAGAAGGAACTATAGAAAGAAAAAGTTACCCATCAGAGATCTATGGACTGAGCTGTACTAAAGTGAGCAGAACTACACAGTAGAAATAAATGGGTCAAGGCACCCGAACAAGGTACTGGACATCTATGTAATGTTTACTCTGAACACACATTTACCCCATTTGTTCCTCAGTAACTTGATATACAGCAGTTAAGGCAACATGAAAGGACATTTCATGCATGGAAATATGCTGTAGATAGAGCTGTATATGGAGGACCAACTCTGCCATATTTAAAAATAAAAACAGAAATGAATAAATGCTCAATAAATAAATAAGCATACAATTAATTGCCACCAAAAATACAACCAACAAATAAATCTAATTAGAAATTATATTATAATGGCAGGCAGAAATGTTAAAAGGGCAGGCAGAAAGAAATAGCGGCGAAGAAATAACTAGGGTAAAAAAATACAAAGGAAGAATAAAACAGACAAAAATATGATAACATGCACATAAATAAATACTTAAAAATATAAGTAATTAAAAAATGAAGTTGAAGATAATAAATGACAAAAAATAAATAAGGTAAATATTAAAAAGGCAAAGAAATAAAAAGAGTTATATAACTTTATGACTAGCTGTATAATTTAATTTCTACTTACATTTATTTGTTGTTTGTATTTTTGGTGGCAATTAATTGTATGCTTATTTATTTATTGAGCATTTATTTATTTCTGTATTTATTTTTAAATATGGCAGAGTTGGTCCTCCATACTGCTGTATCAACAAATCAACAAAAAGGCGGGTTCTGTATGTTACATCAAAATCTCCACAAATCTGAAAAAGAAGCAACATAAAAATACATTTTGCTTGTGAGTAGGTTCATACAGGTCGTTCCTGGATAATTTCATACTATATATACAAAAAATAAACAACAACACTGCTTCATATTAAGCAGGATTCACACCAGTATCACATTTTTAACTTTTAACACTTTTGGTTTTATTAAAGGAAATATCAGATTTGCTCAGGTGCCAAAACAAAATGTAACATCTCTGTAAAGGCTCAGCAGAGAGCATAACATAAAGTTGACATGACTATAACAGCTCAATGCAGTGATTTCCATGTTGCTCAGCAAAACGCTTCACAAATTTATTTAGATCCAATGCCTTTGTGCGTTTTGATTTGAGTACAACCAAACTTGATAGTCTCTTTTCTGTCATAGTTGACCGCAAATATGTCTTTATGAGCCTGAAACGTCAGGCCCAACTAACATCATAGATAGAGAAATAACGTTCTGCAACCTGATTTTTATCATCTCAAAATCAGCATTGCAGCTATGCTAGCAACATTGTGCTTTCATTATGATTTAATTTCTCGATAGATAGTTAATCAGTTTTTACCTGTTTCATCCTGTGTCTCCTCTTCCCATGACCCCTGGCTCCCTCGCTTTGCCCCATTCGATTTTCAAAACAATCAGTCTCAGTCGCTCTCGCGTCAACTCGTGCTGCATTCACTGCATTCACATTAGAAATTAGCGGTCGTAATTCTCAAATGATCCATAATTTATAAGCCTCGCCACCCCTACCACCAACTGGGGTGGCAGCAGGGATGGCAAGGCTGTCATTTAGGGTGGCATTTGCCACCCTATGCCACCCCAGTAGATCCGCCTATGGTTGTTATAGAACCCACTCCAGGTCTAACATCAGTATGTCGCCTTTCTTAATTGTCAGGATACAGTTCAAGGCAGAGTCACAGGGTTTCCTCTAAAACAGAGTAAAATGTCAACTCTAACCCTTTCCATTTGGGTTATGCTATCTGTTCATGCTTAAAATGAAAAGCTGTCTTCATCTATGAAAAGAAAATAGTCGTGTATAGAGGTGTTTGAATAAATAGTTTCTTTAGTTATAGATTAGATTAGATTCAGAGTGTAAACATCAAGCCAAACCGTTCCGGTTCCTTATTTACATGTCCCAGTTAAATCCTCTGATTTCTGCTCCTATTTATAAATTCTGTTTAGTTTTACACTTCTGGCTCTTGGCTCGGACTGAAACACAGATTAGTCTCTGTTGATACAAGCAGTCGGCTCATTGTGGATAAAACCTGGCCAGCGCGACACGAGGAAGCTTCCAAAATCAAATTCAAACATTTGGATATGTACTCACATACTTTGGCACAACGTTTCATCTGAAGTGTTACAATTAAAATATTTTTTTTTTTCTCATCAGAGGAGGTCATGGCATATTTATTCCCTAAAAAATAAATCTTGTTTAAAGCACTCCAAATGATATTATTGGATCATTCTCTAAAGATGGAAATCTGTGTGTTTGAACACTCAGTTCCCTTTACAGCTGAACATCCTTCCAGCCGGTTTCTCCGATACGACACATCATGTTTTTCTGCTCACTGCAAACAGTTGTTCCGTCTTTTGAAATATAAGCTCAGCTTTATTTTTACACTCTGCAAAGCGAAGAGAAGCACATTAGCTGGTGACTGAAATGGCTCGGAACAACGCTCACGGCGTGGGTGTTTCAGATCAGTCTAGTCTGAATAAAATCTGGCCATGTGACTGGCACACAATATCCTCCTTAGATTTTCTTTTTCGGTCCCAGCCAATGATAGTGTCTAGCATGTGCCAGTTTGAGTAAGAATATGGATTTTTTGTTATTTATATCCTGAGTAGGAGGAAGTGTGCGTGAGAGGCTCAGCAACTGGGTCAGTGCATATGGATTCAAAGCTGAGTAGGTGTATAAAAGCTGCCTGCAAGTATCTAGCTACTTGTGTGTGTGTGCGGGCTAGTGTGGGTTTGTGGGGGGGACACATCAGTCCACTGGGCCAGATACAGATAGGCCAGGTGGCACAATGCTCCGTCTGTTTCCCCTGGTTCAAACAGCCCTTCAAAACATCCTATTTATAGGCAACCATGCAGGCCGAACTCCATTCATACTTCCCGGGTTGGATCTGAGGAGCTGAGTTTCCTGTGGCGTTCCTCCCTCTCTAGCTGATCTGTTTTACGTTGCGGACCGAAGTGTCCAAAATGTCCGCCACACCACATGTGTGAGTGTTACATAAGCAGTGTTTGTCAATAGATCTTCTGGTTGACAGGAGAGATGGGGGCAGAGCAAATGACAGACCAGCACAAACCCATATGTTCAGTATCCATCTGAGGGATACAGTACATGTACATCACTAACCTCCTAGCAACAAACGAGGGGACAGCTTATCATTTAACCCTTTACCACCAAAGGTCAGGTGTAGAATAACAGAAGATGGATAGTTCCCCAGGCTTTCTGGAAGGCTTTCTTTTGGACTTTGGCTCCCTTTTACAGGGCATACTTGAGATTTTCCTTATTTTGCTAATCTAAAATGTAAATTAAAAGATTATGTCATAAAAAAAAACATATGTGTTCAACTTCTGACCCTGTCAGTGTAAAACCAGCGAGACGCCTTGAGCCATCGGCCATTCCCTAACAGCTAAATGAGTAACCACTTCCCTTCCACTTGGGAAAGGTTTGAGTGACATCTCCACAGCATATTTTATATCACCCAAAAACACCTCCCTCAAGGTGCTTTTAAACTGAATGCATTTTGGGCTTCAAAGCATCAGATTTTCATGCGTGCGGCCTGGGGGATCCCAGAGTCAAGCAGCATCGATAGATCCTGCGGTGCGTCGGAGCAGGTGGAGCGCCATGTCAGATTTTGTAACCCTGGAGTTCAGAAATCGGCTTGACGTGGAGCGTCAGCCAATCAGAAAAGCTGATCCAGGAGTTTTCTGAGAGACAGACACTACATTGAAGCTGTGATCTCTTCTGCAGCACTGTCTGCATTTGAGAAAAAGCTGGGAGAATGTTGCGCACAAGGAAAATAGAGTGAGCTCTATTATTTACTCCAATAAAATATATAATAAATACCCAAATTAAAAACAAAAGTTTTTACCAAAAACCTTAAAAACTCTTTATATTCACTTCCAGCAGTTGTAAACGGCAGCAGGAGATCCCCCACAGGCTCCCCACTGCAAAGATCTCCAGCGCTGCCTCCCACTGGTATGATGGAGGTCTGGCGCTCTGTGTAAGAACTGAATATTTGAGTGGGATTATAATCCTAATGAACTGACTGCACAGATTATGTTTGAAGGTGGACTTTCTTGCTTAAAAACATGTTAAAACAAATCTTCCAGCCCATGAAAGTAAATAAAGCCAAGCTGCTCTTTAACTTTTAGCTACAGAACAGAGTCGATGAACCAAAACCCCGAAGCGCCAAAGCAACTTTGCAAGTGTTCAACCGTTTAAGCGTTTTTGACAGTGAAAACGTGTTCAGCATGAACTTATCTTCAGAGCTCCATCCTGTTTGACTGAGAATAAGACTTGAATATATTGCTTAATTGCCTTATTGTAGCATCCAGTTCTGCATCAGACTTTTTGTCCCATACAGTATCTTCCTGAAATATCCTCTTATAAAGTGTACGAGTCAGGGTTGGATTCTGTGATCTCAGGTTTTTTTTATGATAGCAAGGTGTCGTCGTCACATAAGAGACTGATGTGCATGCCTTGGGGCTTCCGTGAGCGACTTTATCTGCTCTCTGGGTGAACTTCCAGTTGAACGTCTGCGGTAAAATTTGCTAATTAAAATTGTTTTAAGACCTTAGCTGATGCAAACGCCTTCTCTCTTTGAATCTTATCAGGGAGCGCGCTAAAGTGAAGGTCTAATGATAGAACAGACTGAGAACTCATGTTCTTATATTATTTTAACAAATATAATGGCCTGTGTTTAATTTTAGATTTGAATTGGAGCAATTGACTTTTAATGGCAATATTCATTCATTGTTGTAGTTTATTTCATTATCTGTCATAGAATATGACAATGGTCATATAAAATCAAGATCAGATTGAAACCAACCATTATTTTGCTAACCGATTAATTTGTTGATTCTTTTCTAGCTTAGTTGATTATTAATCAGGTAATAAAAGGGTCCTTAAAGAAGATTTTATACCAGATGAAGCTAAAACAATCACCAACGGAGTTCTAAATGGACCATATTGATTAGGGATGGAACGGTTTATGAAAACCGTCCGAACCGTTCGGTTCGACTGTCTCGGTTCGGTTCGCGTGTGTTGCGCTCGGTTCTCCTTTTTCTCATAGGCGAAGCGTGTACACTCCAGAGCAGAAGGTGGCGGTACTGCGACCAAAGCCAAACACCAGTAGTAAACAAGAAGAAGAAGAAGAAGCGAAGCAGCGTAGCCAGGTGTAGCAGAAAAAAATCAGTTGTTGTGGAGAATTGTGTGGGTATGGCGAGTGGGAAAGAACAGGAGTTGGAGACGCGCCAGCAGTACTTTATAGGTCTGCTGTATGGGACCACTTTGCATTTAGAGTGACCTACGGAAAGAAAGTTCTGGATAAAAGTGCAACACTGTGCAAGCATTGTGCAACACGTTTTGTTTATGCTAACAGCAACATGACCAACATGTCAGGCTAACAATCAACATATACCGAACTGAACTGAAAACCGTGACCACGAAACCGTGAACCGAACCGAACCTTGGATTTTGTGAACCGTTCCTCCCCTAATATTGATGCATTTTCATCTTGAATGTAAAATATTTAAATATTTTTCACAGTTTAGGAATAATTATCGCTTTGAGTGGGTTGTGATGTCAGTCTTCTTATGCCAGTTAACTATTAATTGATTTCTAAATTAGTTGACAATTATTTCTTTACTTGATTATTTACAATTAATCTGATTAATTGTTTACCCCTTAAACCACAGTATAAACCAGCAGAGGTCTAAGTAGGACAGAGATACCTGTAGGTTTTGATGAGTTTAGTTTAGTTAGTGAGGTCTGTTAAAAACAAACCAGTCTAAAGGATTCACTCTGCTCTGTGTTCATTCGTATAGCGAACAGTTGGAAGCCGAGATCATAGCTCAAACCTTTTTCAGCACTAATCAGGATGAGTGTAGCTCAGATTGCTAACTTGAGCGCATTAATGTAATTTGCTGTGTCCTGTGTTGGATCGTTACCATCCAGCTGTCCCCACGACAATGGGGAAAACAAAAAGGGGAATCATTATGAGGACAAGAATAGAATACAAACGCTCCAGTGTCATTTATAGATAACTGTAATAACAGCAGTTTGGCTCCTGATTATTAACTCCTCATTACTTAGATTTTCCAGTGTGATACAACAGAAGGGGAGATATCTCATTTATTTAGAGAATAGATCTCAGATGTTCAAAGCACTGATTAAATGGAAGGCCCCGATATGAGAAGAGATTAAACAGCTTTTTTCACATTTTTCATTAGTTACCATTCAATGGAGAGACAAACAAATCTTATGGAAAAGTAATGTTTAATTTAAAGAGCATTAACTTGGTTACTTTGAAGTGTAGAAACACATTTCTTTTTTTCAAGATGCCTATTGCCCAGATCTGCTTTTGTTCTTATGCTGTTTTAACTGAAGATGTTTGTTAGTTATGATATTTTCTTCCTACCAGATGATGGGTGACCAGATCTTAAAAAAAATAATTGGTGAAAATTAGGCTTGCTTCAATTTGTGTGATGGTGGGAAACAAGTGAACAATGCAGGACTGTCCCCCACAGATCAGGACATCTGGTAACCCTAAGCGACATGCAAGTGAAAAATAAAGAGATAGTCCACAGTTATATGAAACTGACATTATTTAAAGAATATAAACTGTTTTTTTATTTTTATTTTCACCCCTACATTAGCTTCCCAAAGCTAAAAGAAGACATTTTTATAGCAAAAAGAGGTTTAAAAAAATGACTGGCAGGAACTGTTGCTGAAGGGATTAAATGCATTAAAGATCAATGTTGCCAATTTAGCGGATAAGATTTCAGCCAAATATTTCTTTAAAAGACAGGCAGTAAACAAAATATCTACCAATCATTAATGGTTATGTTGGAGCTATTTATTCTTTATTTCTTTATCCATTTGAATTGTGTTAATTCCTAAACTTACAGTGGGGCAAAAAAGTATTTAGTCAGCCACCAATAGTGCAAGTTCTCCCACTTAAAAAGATGAGAGAGGCCAGTAATTTTCATCATAGATATACCTCAACTATGAGAGACAAAATGAGAAAAAAAAATCCAGAAAATCACATTGTCAGATTTTTAAAGAATTTATTTGCAAAATATGGTGGAAAATAAGTATTTGGTCAATAACAAAAGTTCATCTCAATACTTTGTTATATACCCTTTGTTGGCAATGACAGAGATCAAACGTTTTCTGTAAGTCTTCACAAGGTTTTCACACACTGTTGCTGGTATTTTGGCCCATTCCTCCATGCAGATCTCCTCTAGAGCAGGGATGTTCTGGGGCTGTCGCTGGGCAACACGGACTTTCAACTCCCTCCAAAGATTTTCTATGGGGTTGAGATCTGGAGACTGGCTCGGCCACTCCAGGACCTTGAAATGCTTCTTACGAAGCCACTCCTTCGTTACCCGGGCGGTGTGTTTGGGATCATTGTCATGCTGAAAGACCCAGCCACGTTTCATCTTCAATGCCCTTGCTGATGAAAGGAGGTTTTCACTCAAAATTTGACGATACATGGCCCCATTCATTCTTTCCTTCACACGGATCAGTCGTCCTGGTCCCTTAGCAGAAAAACAGCCCCAAAGCATGATGTTTCCACCCCCATGCTTCACTGTAGGTATGGTGTTCTTTGGATGCAACTCAGCATTCTCTCTCCTCCAAACACAACAAGTAGAGTTTTTACCAAAAAGTTCTATTTTGGTTTTATCTGACCATATGATATTCTCCCAGTCATCGTCTGGATCATCCAAATGCTCTCTAGCAAACTTGAGACGGGCCTTGACATGTACTGGCTTAAGCAGGGGGACACGTCTGGCACTGCAGGATTTGAGTCCCTGGCGGCGTAGTGTGTTACTGATGGTAGCCTTTGTTACTTTGGTCCCAGCTCTCTGCAGGTCATTCACTAGGTCCCCCCGTGTGGTTCTGGGATTTTTACTCACCGTTCTTGTGATCATTTTGACCCCACGGGGTGAGATCTTGTGTGGAGCCCCAGATCGAGGAAGATTATCAGTGGTCTTGTATGTTTTCCATTTTCTAATAATTGATCCCACAGTTGATTTCTTCACACCAAGCTGTTTACCTATTGCAGATTCAGACTTCCCAGCCTGGTGCAGGTCTATAATTTTGTTTCGGGTGTCCTTTGACAGCTCTCTAGTTTTGGCCATGGTGGAGTTTAGAGTGTGACTGTTTGAGGTTGTGGACAGGTGTCTTTTATACTGATAACGGGTTCAAACAGGTGCCATTAATGAAGGTAACGAGTGGAGGACAGAGGAGCCTCTTACAGAAGAAGTTACAAGTCTGTGAGAGACAGAAATCTTGCTTGTTTGTAACTGACCAAATACTTATTTTCCACCATATTTTGCAAATAAATTCTTTAAAAATCAGACAATGTGATTTTCTGCATTTTTTTTTTTCTAATTTTGTCTCTCATAGTTGAGGTATATCTATGATGAAAATTACCGGCCTCTCTCATCTTTTTGAGTGGGAGAACTTGCACTATTGGTGGCTGACTAAATACTTTTTTGCCCCACTGTATATATTTTTTTGTATTATTTACAGACTTTATTTATAGGTTCATTGTTGAATTATGTGTATTTATTTTTTGTTGTTTTATCATTTTTTCTCTCTTTATTATGTAAAACAGGAAGAAATGTGGGTGGTGAAATTTCTATAATTGTAGGAGCCTGGTAAGGACCAGCAGGCATTTGGGTTAGGGGCCTAAGAGTTTTTATCAGCACAAGAGAGGTGACAGAGCAAGGAATGTTTGAACTCTGTAATCTTGCAAAAAATATAGGAAATAAATCAACTGAACATCTACAAGTTTGGACTTCAACTGTATCAAGAAAACGTGACCCAGTGCCTATAGTGGCTTATTGGAACTTTATTGGATGTTTGGTTTGACAAACAATCGCCACTACAGTTAATTAGATCAATGATATGATAGAAGTGACAGGGAATTTGTTTCATTGTTGTAATGTTTGCACCACTCTCTAGTGGGCGCCATTATTCATTCACATCACTGCTGTTTGTAAAAGAGGTAAAGCAGGCTACATCAGATGAATGGATCCAGATTCCCGGTTGGGGTTATTTACACTGTTTAATCCTGACAAGGATGCAAAATAGATTTTTTTGCAAATTTAAACACTTGATGACTCATTTATCCTCTAAACAGCTGCTATTTAAGTGTGCTGCATGGAGGAGCAGCATAACTTCTCTGCTGTGCTCATAGGTGGAGAATATAATAAAAACTAGGGCTGCAACAACGAATCGATAAAATCCATAAAAATCGACTTTTAAAAGCGTTGGCAACGAATTTCATCATCGATTACTTGTGTCGCGCGATTAATGCGTCATCCGCCGCCGCCGTCATCACATCCATTTGACTGAAACGGGGGAAGAAAAAAAAATACTGCAGCGCGAGCCAGCGCCGCAGGTGCAGTGTTGCCAACTCAGCGACTTTTCAGACCCCTCAAGCGACTATTTTTCAAGAAAGCGACTAGCGACAAATCTGGCGACTTTTTACGGTGTCACTGGCGGCTTTTGGAGACTCTTACGTGAAAGCATGTATCGTTCCTACTCTGCCGTGGGGCGCTTCCCCCACCCCAACCCCGTTCTCCCTCTCCCACAGGAGTCCCTCTCAGCGCTGCAGTCAGACCCGCAGGATGTTTACCTTCAGCATCCAGACTGCAAATGAAGCGCGCATGCGCCGGGATTGACGGCGCAAATTGATCACAATAATTAAAATAGCCTGCGCTTTGTAAAGTGAAAAAAGTTGTAACATGGAACTTTTGTCAAAACAAATTAACATGGCACGGAAGCACCATGTTTGTTTCGTTTTAAAGTGGGGAAACGTAACGTTAGTTTCTCAGGTAGCTCATCTGATGCTTTCCTTACCGGGTTAGTAGGTTACAGACAGTGATAAGGTTGGCTACTTATTTTACTTTTAATTTCATTTGAATTAGCTTAAGCAGCGTTTATATTTTCTTTATAAATACATCAACTTGCAAATTATGAGGGCAAGGCTTTTAAAGTTTAAATCTTCTGGCAAAGATAAAGTAAAGATCCTGCAATTTATGGAAGTAAAACAGAATAAAATCCAGCAAAGATCAGTAATATGTCCATTAATTATATTTGCCACATTCCCATGTAAATATCTGTCTTTGGAGGATGTGTTTTTTAGCACCCCTAGTTCTCTCATTTTTATTCCAAATAAAATTTATAGTTTGAATCACAGGGCTATTTTTATCTCTATGGTTAAGTATTTTCTCAAGTAGCAACTTTAACTGCTATACTTTCCTGTCTTAAAAGGCAGAACTCTTCTAGTCTAAAAAAACCTCATTTGTTGAAATGGGGGGACGTATTGTTTGAACCCCTTAGGGGCTTTTAAAAACAAAAATGTCTTTTTTTGCGCTTTATGAAACAAAGTAGCCTATATTTTGTGGATGTACAGCTACATTTCTCATGTAAGTTTGCGTAGTTTTAACACAAACATTTATTTTTCATATTGCACCAGTACAGTTAATGAGCAACCTGTACTTGTGTGCTTGTTTGTTCTGTCTAAAATTTTGGCATAAAGAGGTTAATATAAAAAATATTTTTTGTCCCGATTCATCGATTAATCGAAAAAATAATCGGCCGATTCATCGATTTTTAAAATAATCGTTAGTTGCAGCCCTAATAAAAACTAATGGGCATTACGCATAAAAAAATGGAACATTATAAAACAAAACATGTTAACAAGGAGTATATTAAAAGGGGAAGGCTTTTGTGTGTTAATGTGTTTCAACTTATAAATATATCTATTTTAATTACATTTAATTTCTTTTTTTATTCAGGCAGTTTTTAATTCACTTGGCACAATAAATTATCAAAACATGATGTACCATTTAAATCAGTGTATTAGCTGTCCACTTTTCCAGTTTCAGCCAAATCTTTTAATGTATTTCGGAACATTTTTGTCTGGTGTCCAGACTAATTCTAATTAGTATTAAACATGAATAAAAGTTGTCTGAAAGCTCATATTGTAACTAAATGTGCTTTAAGAAAATTACTTCTGAGGGTTTACATATTTATGCAGCCACATCTTTACTTCCCCTTCCTGAGAGAATTGTTTGGGCTTTAAAAAAAATAAAATTTCCCACATGAAGGACTCCACTGGTTTCACATGTTCACATGTGGTCCACATCATTTGATTTCCAGCTTCGTGCTTTAATGCTCACTGAATTTGCAGTAATGAAGTAACTGTTCTAATTATGTGCTCATGAAGCAGGACACCAATATCCTCTCATGTCATCATCAGCCACCGCAGAGACAGAGGAGCTGTAAACGATGGATATTTGAAGGGACTTGTGATGGCGCACGATGCAGTCGACCATATTTGGGTGACTCATGTAATGCGAATCACGTGATTTTTGTGGCGGATGATGCACAGATGCCTTCAGGATTTATGGGAGAACTGTCACACTGACTGAATGTCACAGAGGAAGAGATTTGCGGAGCAAAGATTTTAGTATAAAACTACCTCTGGAATAACACCACACTGCATCCATTCTGTCATGGAGGCAAATGTTGGCAGTTCGCTTCGAAAAAAACAAAACAATCTAGTCTTTTCGGAAGCCTTCCAGCCAGATTAGATTAGAGGCTGTTAAACATGCATGTTAATTCTTGTGGTTTTGGACTCAGATGAATGAAGTCTGGAGAAGGAGCAGAGTAGGATTTTTGGTCTCTCCATTCATGTAACCTGTCATCATACATCAGTGGTTTTCCACCACTTTGAAGCAACTTTTTTCACTTTGATGATGGACACTTTTTATTCATCTTCTGTTATTTAATAAAGATGTAAAGCATGTATTCCTTAAGTGCAGTCAGAAGTTTTTCTGCTCCTCTTAGGATTTTAAATCAGCATTTAAATCTGAAGGATTTAAAGTTATTTATGTTACACTTTTGATGCTTTGCATTTTACGTCATGATACTGACCTGCCTTAGATACATCTTTTATTTAAAAAGCACAGCTTACTGAGTTTCTTTAAGCCCAAAAACCAGAAGCAGAAAACAAACTAAGATGCCTGATGGATGCGTTAGCAGATGTAGCAGCTGCTGTTTAATGTTAGCCATTATTAACCCCAGAAGTAGCATTCTGACTTGTTTAAAGTCATGCAAATCCACATTTATATATTACTCCTGTTGCTTTATTGCTTTGTCTGGACTAAAGAATTACAATCATAACTTTTCTAATTATTTAAAACTTTATTTGTGTAATCTAATGATGTGGTGAAGTTCTGCTTAGATACTGCAGCAACGACCACAGGAAAAGATTTCTGTACTATTTCTCTGACTAAGCAGACCCTTTGTCTGCACTAAATGTCTCAATTTAATCGGTAATTATATGGTCTATCATGGAGATACTCATTGACGTTTGATTGCCGCGGAAGCCAGGACTACTTTTAGTTTAAAAAAAGATGACTGAATTGAGATTAAGGCTGCAACTAACAATTATTTTGCAAATTGGTTAATTTGTAGACTTTTTTTTCCGATTTATCGATTAATAATCGGATAGCAAAAGGTTCTTTAAAGACTTTTTGCGAAATCAAACCAGATGGAACTAAACTTTTCAACTTGATGAGTTCTGGATAGAGCGTATTAACAGAAGAAAAAGATTTTTATATTAAATGAAAATGGTTACATACAGTCTCGTATACTGCAGTTAAGGATAAATCAATTACTAAACTAGTTGATGATTCTTTCAATAATCGATTAATCAATGAGTAATCCAATTAATTGTTTCAGCCCTAATTGAAATCATGACTATAAAGTATGTACACTACTCATTATATGCACATGTCTTGAACAAATAGGGGCATAAATAAGAGTACTTTTTGTTTTGCAAAATGCTACTAATTTCTCCAAGTTTTAATGTCCTCAAGGATCTTCCAGAAAGTAGGATGAAGGAAGACTGAAGCGACAGCCACTTTGTCTTAGCAGGTTATTTTGATCTGTGTTTCATCATCCCTCATTACTATCTTTATTTCAGCACTCTATACCCTCTTTGTTCACAGATCTAAAATACTATGAAAGAAATATTGAGGATGGTGGCACTTATACTTCAACAAAGAAATATTATCACCCTAGTAGAAAAAAGGGCTGGTTGGAATATAATGTGACATATAGTGGGAACCTTGTGGTTAGAACATAGAGCTTGGAATCCTGAGGTTTTGAGTTCGAGACCCACTCCCAAAGACTGCCACTCTGGGTCTCTGAGCAAGACGTCTAACCCCGATTGCTCCCCGGGCGCCCTACGATGGGAGCCCACTGCTCATCAAGGGGATGGGTTAAATGCAGAAGTATATTTCTCCAGTGTAAGATCAATAAAGTTCAATTATTATTAATTTTTTGCAGCAAGTGCAAGTTGCAGTTCATATATTACTGTGGGATTTTAGTTATTTTTAAGTGATCGATTTACAGTGATCGATTTATTAAAATATTCTGTCATCTAACAGATCACTGATAGGTAATGCTGATTATTGAAGCCAATTTAGCTTTTTTTGTCTCCTTTTACATGAAGGGATTAAAAATTGTAAACAAATCTCAATCTAATGATCTTTTATCATTTATTAACAAATCAAACAAATAGTATGCATATGCTTCACATGATCTTAGGCCACTTTTGCTTAATGAGCTAATAAATTGGTGAACGAGATGCAGATATATGGGCCAGCTGATGTATGTATCTACCTTTATTCGGTTTAAATCGATCGATAATCTGATCTGCATCCATCTGAACAATGGTTCTGATCCTGTCATCCAGACTGGGGCCAACTGAAACAACTCTGCATGTTTGTGGAGGATGGGAGCAGCACAGAACTTTTGGGCAATGTTCATTTCCATTGTGTAACCAAAGGAAGGGCGATGAATAGCTGAGCCTGTTGTTCAGCTGCTCTCAGAACTTTCTGCAGGTCTATTCTAGGTGCTCAAAAGAGTCAAAAAAGCCAACATACCTACAAGTCTGATATTTTTTTTCGGCACATGTAGCAATATCTGTGCATGTTTTAGTAGACATTTGAATATTCGGCATATATCAGACACTTTCACATTCGTTTTTCATTATTCAGAACATTCATTTTTCTCTGTATATGAATTTAAAATAAACCTACTCTTTGTGTTTTAACTAGGGAGGGCCTAGTCAGAACACATTCATTTCTTTTTTTTTTACCTTTAATTTTCAATCAATGTTTTATATCTACATTTATGCATGTCCATTCTTGTTACATTTCGCATCTCAACATCTTTACGCAGCTCATTCTAGACATTCACCTTCATCAAGAAACCAGTCTTAAGTCCGAGCTCTGCCACAGGTTATCCAGGGGTTACAGGCAAACAGAGATACATTTCCTTTAAAACAAACATTGGTCCCATCAAGACGAACCTATATTCATTGACCCCACCCATGGATATATAAATCACAATACTTGCAGTGAAAGGTACAGCAGTAGACATAATAAACATCCAGATTAAAGTAATAAAAGTACACAGTAATGCTAGTACAAAATTAATTCAAAAGGTACAAAAACAAATAAATAAATAAATAGAGGTGTCAAGGTTACAGCATGAATTTAGTTATAGGTCTAAAACACTTTCTTTCTGACATGATATCGATATTGCAGCATTAAAGTCGTAGGGAACCGACAGTTCCAACTGTTGCATTTCCGAATTCTCCCGAGTGGTGCCCGACTTTACACAAGTAAATAAAGTGAATGCGATTGGTCGATTATTGAAAGCATGCTTGGTTGTGTCTGGTGTGTCTGAAGCATCTTGCTAACCAGTTAGCAACTTAGTGCTAGTAGGTTCCCAATGGGAAATTCCATTGGGACCAAGTAGCACTAAACTGGTGACTTAGCAACGACACTGTCAAGGAACGCTATGGACAGCGGAAACATGCAAGAGGAGGAGAGTTTAGTGTCGGAGGTCGTGGATGAATCTCCTCCACCATACATTTTTTATTTAGAGGAGGAAAGCGGGGACGAAGATGTTGTGGAAGAGGACGCCAGGGTGGCAGAAGCTTGGTTTGGTGTAGAAGGCTTCCAGCCGTACATGTTTGAGCCCTTGCCTCGCAACGCTGCCAGTTCTGTTATCTCTACGCCTGCTGAAGACACAGACGTCCATCCCCGTGAACACTGGGACAGATCTCAATGGGAAAGGAAATGATTCTTATTTCAACCGTTGCATATATTAGCTGGGACATATGAATCAAGGTGCTATGACAGAAAAAATTTGATTGACAGAATATCGTTGATATATGATTGGCCGAATTTAGTTGTACAAGCTGACATATAAATAACTGGCCTGCATAAGATAGGAGAAGAAAAAAAAAACAGATTTTAAAACAGGATTTTTTTTTTTTATAGAAATGTTCTACATTTTGGGACAATATCATCTGATAAAGAGTACAATTATATACATGTTTAAGCCAGATTCGATTTGACATTTAAATATAATTTCCCTACGATTTTTAAGCACTGACCCGATTCCAACATTAATGAGTCATACATACTTTTATCTTTCATTTTCTTTAGTGGAATGATAGAAACTGTTTGTTACTCAAAGAGAGAACAACACTGAAGAAATAGGTATAACAGATATGTAAAGCAGTGTTTCTATAAACTTGCAAGGTCTTCTGGGAAGACATTTTGTTCTAGAAACTGACCACAAAGCTTTAAAATGGCTGGAGAAGATGAAGGACACAAATAGCCGAATAACTCGGTGGTACTGTTCCTCTCAGAGAAGGTGGACAGAGAGAGAAAAAAACCCAAAAAGTTGTCAATACAAAACTGTATAGAGGTAAGGGGAAGAGAAAAAAAAATACCCCAATGTCCTTAACTGATTGGATCCCACTCCTGACACCAACTGTGAGGGACCAAACTTAAATAAGGACAAATGGTGTTCAAAATGTGAAAAAGTGCTTTCATTTAATTGTATAAAAAGGGTCAACAAAGGCTCAAAAGCAATACAAAATAACTTAAATACAAAATAACATGAATCTGGGCCCAACTTAACTGAGGTCAACTGAGGATCCAACTCAAACAAAAAACTGACCTGCAAACAAAGAACTAAAGGCTGCTTAAAAAGGGATGGAGTAACCCAAGTCGACAAAATGAGGGAGGCACAACATAACAAAAGAACCAATAAATACAAAATTAACCATTCTATGAAACAAATAAAGCAAAACTAACTTACTTAACAGAAACAATAAATGAGCATTTAAGTGACAAACTAATTGAAAACTTCTTGAAACAAGTCTCCCCCGTCAGTCTTTCAAAGATGGTACGCTCCACATTTCCTTCTCCAGCTGGTTTGTATCAGCAGCACCTCAAACAAAAGAACAAGTGTAAATAAACCATTCAGACAGACATTAACTAAAGTGTGCACCCATTAGAAAATACCTGTCTAAAATAACCAACTTAAACATAAATTGTAATATAATATAAAGCAAGAAAAGAAAATACTAACACGATGTGGTGGTGGGAGGATCATCCACCACAATCCAATAGACATGTTAGATGTAGGCTGATATATTCCAATATTTATTTTTTTGGCTGATTTTATATCATTTTGTGGATATCAGCATCGGATCAGCACGTCCCTACTTTAACATGAACACATCTCCATTAAAAACAATGTATTTTGTGAATGTAAATATGGCTAATATCTAAAATATTCCAGATTTGCAGTGACATTTCTAATCTGATTTGCTCTGTCTGATCATCCAGTATGTCCTCCTTCTTCCTGAAAGGTTAATGTCTTAGAAACTGTCCAGACACCGTTTATTTTTGGAACATTGTGCGGAATAAAGCCACCAGCTCCATCAGCAGTCTGGCTTTAGCAGAATAAAACTAGGTCAGTATGAGGACGGTATTAGTGGTTTACTCACTTTTGTTGCCAGCCGTTTTTAGACAGTAATGTCTTTGTGTTCAGTTATTTTGAAAACGGCAACTTTACACAAGCATTACTCTGAATACATTGCATTGAATCAAAGCGCTGTATCTTTGGGAGGGATGTACTCACTTCTGTGTAAATGTGACTAAACTTGGCAAGAACTCGGATAAAAAAATCTTTTTTTTTTGGCAAAGCAGCTACAGGAAGTAAGACTTGAGCTAATCTGCTTTCATATGGCTTTTATTAGGCTTCGTCTTTTTTAGCGCTGCCAAAGTTTAAGACATGTAGCCATAAAGATTTAGTGACAGGACTTTTCTTCAATCGAAGTCGCAGTTCTATAGGATCAAAGTCTTTTCTTGATCCACTTTCTAAAGGGAAGCTGGTGTGTGTTTAGCTGCAGCAGTAAATTGGAGCACTGGGCTGTTGTTCTTTCATCTCCCAGCCAATAGCCTCACAATATCAGTTTACCCTGGATGGAAGGTCAATTAGTGCAAGTTTGTGTCTCTGTGTCGTCCACTATCATCCGCTCCTCTGGCGGCTCATGACCCAGATAGAGAAGATCGATTGAGCTGTCCAGATCTCTTAATATTTCATTTTTTATATAGCTAAATAAACAGACTCCAGTCTGAGCAGGATCTGCAGCATCACTCAGCCTATTCACTGCTTCACTTCACGCTCTGCTTTGATGAATGTTCACAGGGAAATTATGGCGCGAGCCAAATAAAGAGTCTGTGAGTCGAGAGAGATTCTGAATTTCATGGATGAACAGAGAGAAAGGAAGCAGCACGCGCTCGCCATTATTTGCTCTCCTGTGCAGCGGAGGAGACTTCTCAGAAGTCCAGGCTGAACTACGGGCCATGAAAGGTTTTATCACCCTAATGGATTATTTCTTTACATTCCAGAAATATATTGTATAGACAGAAAAAAATGTTACATACTAGTGGTGAAATGAAAGACTGATGCATTTTATGCTTTTATTCTTTTCGTCCTGGTTGAGCTGCTTTTTACACCAATTATGTCGGAACATTATCTCTGATTTAGAATCACATCCATGTTATATTTATAATAGCGCTGTGTTCAAAATATCAATTCTCTAGATTAATTTCACAGAAACAGAATTTATTTGCTGTTTAACGTTATTTCAAAGTTATTATTATTATGTTAAATAGCTACTGTCATGTTGTTCAGGTATCAGCTGAGAAAAAATGTTTATATACCAACAATCATATTTGAGGTCCAACCCGACTGGATGAGATGGAAAAGAGTAAATTCTAAATATTAAGAATTGAAATCAGATTGATTGTTGAAATTGTAATTGATAAATAACGTAAGTGCATAATTCATCCAATATAAGAGAGTGTTTCTATATCAGTAAACATAAAGACAACTTCTTAAAAACATATATATATATATACATAATAAGGGGTGTGTATTGGCAAAGAAGTCATGATTCGATTCGAATCACGGTTAACATGCCAAGATGCGATTCTATCACGATGCATCACGATACTTGAAATATTGTAATACTGTGATGGAAGGATCTGAAAATATTGAATCAGAGAAGCCTTCTATGCAATCAAAGAATAGCAGAGTAAATCAGGTACAAATATCAGCGTCTGGATTTATGCAAAGCTAAAAGAGACAAACATTACAGAATGAATGCGTTGAGTGGTTTTTAAAGCTGAAGCTTTATCAAAACATCTGAAATACAACTTGAATGCTTAATATAGTTGAATAAGATGTTCTTCGTTGTATATTTTGTGCAAAGTTTCCATCCCACTGATATATTTGCTGTGCTGGATGAAGATCCACACTGACTGTATATCTCTAGCATCTTTAGAGTGATGAGGAGATTGTGATGCAGCTGGAGAGAGAGAAAAGTGCAGAAAATGTGGCCTGCATTTGGGATACTGTATGAAGAGTAACCATTGTGTCATGGGGGCCTGTAATTGACATGATTTGTGTAATTTCATTAAATGACTTCAGGAAACATGACTTCTTTCACATTGACCCGGTGGAGGATTAAGTGCCATGATCTGCTTTTGAATGTTTGTCACAAGAGAAAGAGAGACAGGAAGTCTGCTAAGAGGTGAGGTCATGATGGAGGGAATAATAGATGGCCTAGGAAAAAAACAAAAACAAGAAAATCTGAGCTGAGCCTCTGAGTGATGGATTTCTGAGAATATTTAGGGAGACAGAGGGAGAAAGCTTGGCTTTGAGGGGAGGGATCTGGAAGCTTCTGCTGCTCTCAGGGTCTCCATGGAGGCTTCTGTCATGTCTTCTTTCTTTCAACACATTTTCGCTGTTTGTCGAAGCTTGTGTGTGTTGAAATAAGATGAAACTGTCGCAGTTCTACTTTGGCAGTGGGATTTGTGTAGTGATGCATTTTGCTGATAAAAAGAGCAAACAAACTGGAAGTCCCTGCTACATCAATGGTTGTTGGCTGTGCAAAGGTTTGGCATTTGGATCAGGTCTCTCTATTACTGACATTAACTTCCTCACATAACCAGCAGAGAGCCTTAGCTAAGCTATAGCTGAAAGCTGTTTAGATGTTTATGATCCTGTTATTGTGCTGAATAGTTGGAACAAATGAAAGAACTCAGCAGATGATAATAATGCATGACTTCACGTCACGGTGCCCTGCGCACTTCGAGGTGCCCAGATGTGACAACTCAGAGGCCCAGCAGACTAACAGGATTCGCTTCAGGAGAGAGGACAGATAGAAGTCCTGAAAGTCACCGTCCATTCAACACCTGGGGCTCTCCACTGTGTGTGTGTGTGTGAGAGTTAATGTCAGCAGTAGGGTCCGTCTGGAAGCGATGGAAAATCCTGCAATGATGTGGTAAAAAATGTAATCCATTATTTTTTTTGTCATTTTTTTCTTTTATGTTTTTCTGTAGTTTATTTATTTCTATTAATGCTTTGCCTGTAGATATCTTAGATTTGCCTAATAACTATAACAACTGCAAATAAGTGTAAAAAAATGATTTTTTTATTAGTTATTTTAAATGAATCATACAGTTAATAGGAAACTAACAAATGCAGATTGCTAAAAAAAAAGAAGAAAAGAAAATGACTCAAACTTTTTAAGCTCATAGATTTACTGATGAGCTGATGAGCATTCGAGGTAAAAGCTGTATGTTTTTATTACTGCCACCTGCTGGACTGAATGTTAAGTGCAGGTTCTCTCATGCTGATTGGGGTCTTCCAGAGTACCTTGATGAATTACCCAAGATTCTTATTAGAGTACCTGTAGGTAATACAAATCCTGGGGCTTTCCATGGAAAATGAGCTGTTACTGGATTTCATTCATGGAATTTATTACATGTTTGTTTGAGTTAAACAACCTAGTTTAGTGGAATCAGTTAATATAACTGGGTTAAGTTACTGCAACACTTATACTTTTTAAGTATCTTTATATCCATTAAGCAAATCTGGTAAATTAAATAAATGCATTAATTAAGGAAAATGTATTGGATTAGGATCAATAATGAGTCTCGAATTGAGCAGCAGAACAAAAACAGAACGACTGAGAGGCATGTAAATAAAACACACCTCCACCTCACTCATGCTAAGCATCCTGAAAATAACAGGATACTGTCTCCCATTAACTGCTACGGACAATATTAATTTTACAATAAAATTAGAGGTGTCCCAATTTGATTTCTTGTGTGGACAATCTTATTAGCATATATAGCTATTCAAAGTGAAAAAATCACTCCTTTAAGTCGAGTTATCTAACCGTATTTTCTTGCTACTTAAATACCATTTGACATCCTTACTTTCAGGATGAAAAAGTCTATTTTGGTTGTTATCTGACAATAAAACAGTTGTGAAATTGGGGTCTGATGTGCAAAGAATCAAAGCCCATGTATTTTCAAATCCTTACATCCCTTCAAGCAATTGTTTGTTTTCAGAATTCAAGGAATTCTGAAAAGTAGAACACATATAGAGATAAAGTAGTAGCCATTCAAGATTTCCCCGCTCTCCCTGATGGGCCCTTGGATGGTCCCCTACAAATCCTTTTTAAACATCTAAAATATTCTTTCTGTCATTATTTGCGGACATTAGGATCTAAAGAGAAGCATCATCTCCTGGTCAGACCCTGTAATTCAGTGAAAGGGTGGAGTCAGAGTAATGGGTTCACTGAGGGGGTTTCGCTGGGAGTTGAAGGGAAGTGGGCTGCCATTCCACTGGCATTTGACTGAGAAGGGCCATTTTGAATGGCTCCTACTGTAATACCGGAAAAACAGAAAACACCAAAAGCCAAAAATGGGTCACCACCAGCAAAAAGACAGCATCCAACTCGTGATCTTTGCTCCTGCAGCCCTGAATATATATTCCCTTTTTTTCTACAAGCACAAGCTCCTTTAGATCCATCCATTTTCTCTCACACTTATCCCAAGCGGGGTCGCTGGTGTTTATCTCCAGCTGTCTACGGGCAAGAGGCAGGTCGCCAGTCCATCACAGAGTGACACTATGACAAACCACCATTCAGTCTCACGCCTAAGGAGAATGTAGAGAAGACAATTGACCTAACAGTCAGGTTTTTGTACTGTGGAAGGAAACCGGAATACCTGGAGAGAGAACCAATGCATGCTCAGGGAGAACATGCAAACTCCATGGAGAATTACCCTGGGCCGGGAACCCAACCGGGAACCTTCTTGCTGCAAGGCAGCATTGCTACCCACTGCACCACTGAGGTAGCCTGACGTTGTCCTACTCAATTCTAGTTAGAATATGAGTCTGATACTGCTCCATAGAGCTGTGATTATGGGGCGTGTTTCTAACGAACCAGGAAAAAAAATGCCTCTGCACTCAATTGGATAGACCTACAACCAATAAGAGCAATGGAGTGCGTGACGTATGTTAAGCGAGGCATAGTTGTTGTCAACAAAAATCAAAGTGTGCAGTTGCACGCCTAGAATAAGAAGATGAGCCTTGATCGCGTTTCTCTGTTCCTCTTTTAAAATTAATTTGCTGTCGATATCTTCTAGAACAGACCTAATAGCAGAATCTACTCACCTCAACTCTCCAGCAGCAGCCATTGTTGTTGTCACCCAAGCGCGCTTTGGTCACGTGGTTGATTACGTTACTGTTGATCATCTGTCCATCATCGTATAAAGCCCACCCTGACAATTTGATTGGATCGCCAGAGAGTGAGCGATCATACTCGCGCTACTGTTGAGCAATGCCAGACCGAACTTCCCGACTTCAAACGTTGTGGGCGGGACTAAGTTCGGAATGGCTCCCAGGCTACCACTGAGGAGCCCGCTCCGTTAAATCGTCACTCCAAATATTCTATATCAGGCATCCCCAAACTTGGTCCTCAAGACCCCCTGTCCTGCAGGTTTTAGAGGTTTCTCTGCTTCAGCACAGCTGGTTATAAGGATTGCAGTAGACCAAAAGCCTGTTAATCAGCTTTCAAATAAAATCAGCTGTGCTGGAGCAAGGAAACCTCTAAAACCTGCAGGACAGGGGGCCTTGAGGACCGAGTTTGGGGATGCCTGTTCTATATAAACTGTGGGAACACAGTTTAGAATCAATACCTGCATTAACTCACTGGGGAAAAACTTTCTTACAAAACATTATTTTATGTACATTATGTCAAAAGTTGGTTTTATAGGTTTCCCCACTTAGGCACAGCTGATTTCCATTTATAGCTGATTAACAAGCTTTTGCTGAACTGCAATCATTAGGAATCAGCCGTGCCGAAGCAGGAAAACCCCTAAAACCTGCAGGACAGCGGCCGTGGAGGACAGACTTTGGACATGCCTGTTTTAGATATTCTGACAGATTTTCCACATTCCTCATGAACAGTTTAAAATCACACTAAAATCAGTTGCAAAGTTAGATAAGTTAATTTAGTCAAGTTTAATTCAGTTACTTATCAATTGAAGAAATCCATTTATTAAGAGATGCACTCTCTTTTTAAGAAGGAACAGGTGCAGCTGATTTAAAAATGCACAAAAAGAAAGACTTTAAGCCAAGACACTGGTAAACTTTAGAGACCAATGAAACATTTAAGCCCAGTGTAGATAGTTTGAATGCCCAATGGTGAGATACACAGCGAGCTTTGGCATTTGTCTGGCATATTGAACGGCCCTAAAACAACTGTCTTTGTTAAATGTCAGGGACTTTACAAAGGATCCAAAAGCCATAAAGCTGCCTTCTTGTTCTGACCTCAAACATTTTGCTACATTATCTTTTGTCTGAGACCCCTTCTCTTACAGGTCTTACATTTTAACATTTTAGCCTTCAGCCAACTCTGAATATTGGCGACATTAATGCTTGATTCTGACTTTAGACGACTGTGGATCTGGACGGATTCACTAACAATATCTGGGGACTGAATTAAACCTTTTTGTTACTGTATGGCAGGGAAATACCTGATGAATGAGACAAAAAGCTGTCAGTAAAAAGGTTTGTTCATTTTCTCTATTCAGTTGTTGTTGGGTGCTGAAAAATAATGCTCAAAGAGACAGAAAGAAGGACGGTCCAGCAGAGACAGAGAGCTGCAGTCTTAAATCTGCCAGAAAAAGCTGATGGGAATCAAGAGTGACAGATGAAAAGTCAGAAATGCTGAGAGGTGTGAGACGATGTAAAATAAAATAAAGGTGTAGGAATGACAGAAACCTATCTGAGAAAAGCAACTGGCTCTATTGAATTTTGGTTTGCTTCTTGAAAATGTTTTTTTTTTTTTTGCAACTGAAACAATTTTTCTTTGTTGAAGTTTCAGTGCTTTTTTGTTGTTGTTTTTTACAAAGACTACAAAGATTCTGTCTCCTTTAGCTCCAGCCTTTTTTGTATTATGGCAAAGGGCTACATTTTTATTGCAGAGTTGTGGCCTTACACAGATTATCCACATATCCTCATATTCTTGTGACATTTGTGTAGGGGCATTGTAAATGGCGTTGAACGCAGATAATTAATACTGATGTTTAATTTGTCCTGGGGGCAGGTCCCAGACTGAGTTATGACCACTTTTTGCAACCTACAGTAGTAGCCATTCAACGTTTCCCCACTTTCCTTGATGGGCCCTTAGCTGGTCCCCTAAGAAATCAATCTTTGTACTAAAACATTCTGTCATCATTTCTGGACGTTAAGATCTATAGAGAAGCATAATCTCCTGGTCAGACCCTGTAATTCAGTGAAAGTTTGAGGGAATTTTGCTAGGAGTTGCAGGGAAGTGTGCTTCCATTCGGCTTGCGTTTGACTGGGAGGAGCCATTTTGAATGGCTGCTACTGTAATGCTGAGAAGTGGAGACTGAAAGCAGCAGAAAACAGTCTGGAGATAATGGAGTGTGCTGCCTCTTTAAGTTTGACATCATTTTTTACCCTCTGATGATTTTGGATTTGTTCAGATGTGTTTTATAAGCAGTCGTCTTAGTCTATGCTTCCTGCCTCTCTTTGTGGTAGATGTTTTATTTTCTGTAGCTTTGCTGTAGCTGGTGGAAATGTAATTATTCATTTATTTGAAATAAAAAATTCTAATTTCATTTTACTAATAGGCAATGAATATATAAACATTTAGATAAAATTAATAAATAGACATATTGTCATGATGGGTTATGGAATCTAGCCCATATGCAAAACAACTCGGAGGCAGGGAAAAAGTTCAAAAATTTATTTACAAAGATGTCTATTAATGAGGACAGGTCCAACGTTAGGGAGACTGGTCAGGAATAGGTTCACCGCTGATCTGGAGAGGAGCAGAGCTGCAGAGAGGGGGGAACCTTGTGGATCCAGAGGCAGTTGACAGGCCGAGGGCTGAGGGCTAGCAGAGCTGAGTGCAGGCAGGAGGAGAACTGAGAACTTGGCAGAGGCGATCTGAGTGCCGGCAGGCAGGTTCCAGGTTGAGAACAGAGTGCAGGCAGGAGGAGAGCTGAGAGCTGGGCAGAGGCAGTCTGAGTGCTGGCGGGCAGGTTCCAGGTTGGGAACACAGTGCAGGCAGAAGGAGAGCTGAGAACTGGGCAGAGGCAGTCTGAGTGCAGGTAGGCTGATTCCAGATGAGCTCTCTCTCTCTCTCTAGAGAGCTGGGCTGAGACAGTCAGAGTGCAGGCTGGGAGACTCCAGGTTTTGCTCTCTCTCTCTCTCCTGAGAGCTGGGTTGAGACGGTCTGAGTGCAGGGCTTACTGAGTGCTTGCAGGCAGATCACAGACAGAGTCTCTCTCCTAATTTTCCTCTGAGGGCGGGCAGGCAGATACTGACAGGGGAGGCCCTCCAGAGTTTTAACAGAGAGCAGGCAGACAGATCACCGGCAGAGAAACTCTCCAGAGTTTCAGGTTAACAGGCAGGTTCAACCTGTGAGGCAGGAGAAAACAGGATCAGGTTCAGATCACAAAAGTCAGAAGACTAAGACAGGCAGGTTGGCTCGGGTTTTGCTAACCGTTACTGGCAAACACTCTGGCGTTGGAGTGTTAGTCTCCTCCTCCTTAAGTAGGCCCAAGGCTGATGAGGAGATGAAAGACAGGTGTTGCAGGTGAGCACAAGCCCTCAGGAAGGGATCCTTGGCACCCTCTGGTGGGCAGGCCTCTGGATCCCAACAGACAGCAGAAGCCCTCAGGAAGGGATCCTCAGCGCCCTCTGGTGGGCAAACCTCCGGATCCCAACACATATGTGATTGTAGCCTGAGACTAATTGTGTATTTAAACCCTTGTGCAGGTTGGTCAACATTGAAAAGCAAAACTAAATAGATAATAAAAAAAAATGAGAGCTTGTAACTACAGTATGGGTCGACCTAATTCTAATTGCAGATTTTGTTTTCAGCAGTAACGCCCTCTTTTTTTTTTTTTTTTTTTTTTTTTTTGGTATATCAACTGTAAGCTGGGATTTTGTATCCCGTCTGTTTAGAAAAGTCAGTAAATAAATGTTATTTGTCCAATTCTTGTAAGTGGGAAGACAGTTTTCTATCCAATTTACCTAAAGATTGCAGTGGCACTTTGGCTGGTCCATGTGTGATATTATTTATTAGAATCAATTCAATCTGTTTATCGGCTTTAAGCTAGTTTAGCAACTCATATGCCTTATAACTATAACAGCTTTTTTAGTCAGGAAGTTCAAACAATTCAATGCTGCAGCTCTAATATATAGTGAATTGGAGGTACAAATGGCAAAATATAATTTAATCACACAAATCATGCACAATAAATGGCAAAACACACAAATGATGCCTCGCCAAAATATCATAAATATCTGTAAAGGAAAAAGCTGCAGTCACAGAAAATATGCCAGACTGCAGCCAAGTTCTTTAAAATTAAAACCCAAATTTCCTTCCATCCTTCTTCGGGGTTTTCCATTATCTTCATTACTGCCTCTGGCTTGATGGTTGACTTCACTAAGTGGCCTTTAGTAGAGCCTATTTGCTCTACATTTTTTAAGTCCTTTTTTTTGTTGATCTGTGTTTTTGCGCTTTTGGAATTTCCATTATTCATGTATTTTTGCGGCACACTTTACAGACTGTGCCGTGTTTTGCCATTGCTGCTAGTTTCCTTCTGTCGGCCACTCTACTAACACCATAAGTCATATCTGAGATAAAAGTAGTCAAATTAAAAAAGCAGTAAGGGTTAAAAGCGGGCTATAGTAGGGCAAAGTGCTGAGGTGTGGGTTTGGAGTGATGGATGGGATGATATCAGGGAGAAGCTCTTCTTGTAGTGATAATGGATGTTTTAGTAGAGATGGTTAAGCAGTAGTCGCCATGGACTATGTTTGAAGACAATGCTGCGATCTGTTGGAAGAGTCTGGAGGACATGGAAGAAAGCCTGGATGGCTGCATGCTTCTGAAGAGGAGAGGAAGGAAGTGGAGTAGAAGCAAGACTACATTAGTGGGTGAATGAGAGACAGACGTGCGAGAAATGGAGGTAGTGAAGTTAAATGATGTTAAGTGGCTCGGCTGAGCCAGTCAGACAGGAGGCAGTTCTCAAGAGAGGTGAAGAGGAGGATGCAGATAGAATGGAGCAGATGGAGCCAAGTGTTGAGTTTGATTTGTGACAGAAGAATGGAAGCAAGAGTTAGATGGATTGCTTTAAAAGATGGCAGGGAAACCAAAGGGTTTCTGGTAGCTAAATCCTAATGTGCTTGTTTGAACCAACAGAAGGTCTGATTTTATGCTAAAATGATATAAACTAAACAAAATGACTCTTGTAGAAACATTATCTGTATTTGATGTGTACCCTTTAGTTACATTCTAATGCTATTCATTTATCAAAGTCATACACAAAATTGTACTTTCTTTGATTCATGCATCTCTGAGTAATCCTCATCAGTTCTGCGTAGCTTTGTTTTGGTCGCTGTAACTGCAGAAAATCCCACTTCACAAAGATAGGATGTTATAGATAGGATGAGTCTTGAACTGAGTTAACCTGTGTCAAGAGGCACAGATGCACCGACTGATGTAATTGGGAGAGAATACCGCAATTTTTTATATTTTTCAAAATAAAACATCACGCAGACTCTGATCGTCCATAAATTATATATATATACTTTTTTTTTGTGCGGCCTGGTACCAAATGACCCACGGACCGGTACCGGTCAGCTGCCCGGTGGTTGGGGACCGCTGCTCAAGGTGACAAAAAATAATATGAGCAAACAGAAACAGGTTCACACATGAGAAGGAAAAATCTACAGGCACAAAAAAAGTAATCTAGAAGCACAGAGAAGGAGCTTGGACTCATGGTTCTGACATATTAGGGCGACTCAAGGGTTTTGAATCTTCACAGTTAAAGAGAGTAAATAACATGCATTTGTTTTAAATAAAATTACTTGTATCAAGGCGGGGGCTTTTATGTTTTCCTTTATTATTATTTAGATATATTTCTAGCCACGATAAAAACCTGGATTTATAGTCTAAACAATTAATTACAATTAGAGATGAAAAACTCGAAATATGGGTGAGTTGTGAGTTGTAAATTTTATTTTTAATATATTTCTACGTTTTCTATCAGGGCACTGGCAAATTTGAATAATGTGGTTACTACAGAATGTTTAGTGATATAAATAACGCAGATAAAGCCGATTATGAATTGTTTTTTTTTTTTTTCAAGATAATTGCTGTGGCATGCCTTCACAGCTATACAGCTACCTAAGAGCAACCCTAAAGAATGCATAAAGAGGGTTTTTATTGTCATTTTATCACTATTATTATTGTGATAAGAATTTAGATCCACAGCAATCCACTCGTATCACTATCTATTACACGTGTCCACTTTAGGCAGAATTCTGTCTTCATAATTTTCAAAGCTAATCTGCTCCTGATAGCCTCCTCTCTTTTGTAGCTAATATCTGAGTCAGGACAACCTGTTTATTGGCAATGAGATGTGGCTGTGGTCTCAGACTTTGTTCAGTGGTGCGATACGGTGATGTCAGTAAATCCCCCAGGCAGGGAGGCAGCCTTGCTTTGAAGAAAACCCACCAAGTATAAATTGGTTGTAAAGACACTGAAAAAAACGTGATTTACGTCCTAACTATGTATACATTTGGCTGAAAAATGAAAGGTGAAAATCAGTCATTCTCAGATGGTTGAAAATATGTTCAAAACTAGCGTTGCTCCAATGCCATTTTTACCAATAACCGATACCTGGCTGTGCAGTATTGGCCAATATGATACAATACCGATACCATCTGTTTGAAATTGATGTGTTTGTTTAATGAAGAACTGCAAACTACTTGGACGTAGAATAATTGCCATCATGGCTTTGTCAAGCTGCTGCCTACCTTTGTGAAGCAGGAAAAATACTAATGCAAAGTGAATCCAGTAGAACTTTTTACCTGGAATGAGTGACAATAGTCGAATAAACTTTTGGCTCTCAAAATGGTATCGGTGCCCTTTTTGTCGGTACTCACTGATACCATCATTTTAGAGCTGTATTGGGGCCCTGTCCGATACTGGTATCTGTGCAATATTATTGAAAACCCAGTTTTCAACATGTTTTATTTGACTAAAATGGGACAAAATAAGACTGACGAAACACAGCCCAAATTTTAACAGCTATTTCTTGACTAAATCAAGACTATGACAGACTATCCAGATTAAGCCTAAAAGCCAACGTCTAAATGACGTCTGGTGTTTGCAGTTTGTTTTTTTATCAGGGTGGAAAGAAAACAAATGTATTTCAGAAATATTTGAATCCCCACATTGTTCTAAAGGCATTATTTGATCATTGGTTTGTTTGAAAGGCCTACAAAACATGATATTGGACATTTTTAGTGACTGAATTCTGTCTAGTGAAACTGAAAAGCTGTCTACTGCCTCTTTATTTAACGAGCTGGTAAAAGCATCAATAAAACTCTGGCTCTGGTATGATAGCTGCAGCTGCGGGAAGCGCCGTTCAGAGGTTCTTTGTAGTGACATTGCCCCAAAGGGCGGAAACAAGGAGTCGACGTGACGCAGCCACAGAGAACAGTGTGATTGGAGCGCCGCCTGACAGGAGGGATTGATATAAACAAAGTGTGACACGTTGGATTGAGGCGGCCTGCTAACAGGATGGAACAAACTAATATTATGAATTATGAATGTCCCTAAAACTAATTTTGAGGGATTATCATCCACAGCCTGACAGCTGAGATGTCAAACCTGATCCGTAGGGTGGATGAACCCAACAGCTGTTGTCGGACAGCTGAAAAGCGGCTTTGTGGTCAAGTCTGAAGCTTTTCTCAGCCAGCGACATGTTCTCCTCCTTTCTCAGCATTCCTTTCACTATGTTCTCCATAAAAATCACACAATCTTTCTGTTTTTCTTTCCGTGGTGACAGACGATGCCTCCTGTGCAGCTTAGCAGTCATTACACGCTCCGAAAGACACGGAATCAGAAAGGCAACCGAGATAAACAATGATGGATGGTGGAGGGAGAAAGCCTGGTTACATGTTAGAGCATCAGCAAACTGCTCAGGAAGAACTGTGTAAATATAAAAGCTGAGTTACATGAGTCCTGTTGTCATCTCACTCCATTCTCTAAACCTCCAGCTTTATCTCCATGCTGTCACAATCTCCAACATTAGAACATTTTATCAAAGCAATGATGGTATAAATGTAAAAAGGGAGAAAACAAAACATGTTTTAGTCAATTTCTTATGAAGAAACATCACAAAAGTGTACAGTTGTTTCTGTGGTACCTCTAAATAAAATAGAGTGTAACCAAAGGCTTTCATTAAATCTTCCCATCAATCCAACTTTTCGAGCTTTGTGAAGGCTTAAGAGTTTTAAACAACTCATAGTGAAGTAAGGATGTTGGAGATTGGCCTGTTTTTCAGTGTGGTCCTGTTTCTCTGACTGTGACTGGCTGGATGTGCTCCCTTCATCCTCTGACACGGGAGTATCTCTCCTTCTGTCTCCTTGAACCCCAGTCGGCCTCGGCAGATGGCCGCTCACGCTGAACCTGGTTCTGCTAGAGGTTTCTTCCTGTTAAAAGGGAGTTTTTCCTCTCCACTGTCGCTACAAACATGCTTAGTCGATGCAATCAACTGGATTTCTTTAGATAGAAAACTTTGAATAAATTTTACTGTATGATCTGGTGAACTGTAAAGTGCCTTGAGATGACATGTTGTGAATTGGCGCTATATAAACTGAATTGAATTAAATGAACAGATTTACAGTTTAAGTTCGCCCCTTCCCTTCCAGTTATCATTTTAAATAGATAAATTTATATTGAGTGATGTAAAGTGATATTTTTCTCAGCCATATCACCCAGCTTGATAATGAAAACTGATAAATGGAAAAAGCATACCAACAGACGGCTTTCCACCTAAGATAAGATTATTGAAAGCAGCATCAAAGAGGCTGAAAGTGACTCATTAGTAGCTTCATAGATCCATAGCTCAGGTTGGAGGACTGTTCTCAGGATACCTATTACAGGAAAAATCTAGAGAATGGGAAAATGCTAATTTCAATATATATATATATATATATATATATATATATATATATATATATATATATATACACTATATTGCCAAAAGTATTTGCTCACCTGCCTTGACTCACATATGAGCTTAAGTGACATCCCGTTCCTAATCCATAGGGTTCAATATGACGTCGGTCCACCCTTTGCAGCTAGAACAGCTTCAACTCTTCTGGGAAGGCTGTCCACAAGGTTTAGGAGTGTGTTTATGGGAATTTTTGACCATTCTTCCAGAAGCGCATTTGTGAGGTCGCACACTGATGTTGGACGAGAAGGCCTGGCTCTCAGTCTCCGCTCTAATTCATCCCAAAGGTGTTCTATCGGGTTGAGGTCAGGACTCTGTGCAGGCCAGTCAAGTTCATCCACACCAGACTCTGTCATCCATGTCTTTATGGACCTTGCTTTGTGCACTGGTGCACAGTCATGTTGGAAGAGGAAGGGGCCAGCTCCAAACTGTTCCCACAAAGTTGGGAGCATGGAATTGTCCAAAATGTCTTGGTATGCTGAAGCATTCAGAGTTCCTTTCACTGGAACTAAGGGGCCAAGCCCAGCTCCTGAAAAACAACCCCACACCATAATCCCCCCTCCACCAAACTTTACACTTGGCACAATGCAGTCAGACAAGTACCGTTCTCCTGGCAACCGCCAAACCCAGACCCGTCCATCAGATTGCCAGATGGAGAAGCGCGATTCGTCACTCCAGAGAACGCGTCTCCACTGCTCTAGAGTCCAGTGGCGGCGTGCTTTACACCACCGCATCCGACGCTTTGCATTGCACTTGGTTATGTATGGCTTGGATGCAGCTGCTCGACCATGGAAACCCATTCCATGAAGCTCTCTGCGCACTGTTCTTGAGCTAATCTGAAGGCCACATGAAGTTTGGAGGTCTGTAGTGATTGACTCTGCAGAAAGTTGGCGACCTCTTCGCACTATGCGCTTCAGCATCCGCTGACCCCGCTCCGTCAGTTTACGTGGCCTACCACTTCGTGGCTGAGTTGCTGTCGTTCCCAAACACTTCCATTTTCTTATAATACAGCTGACAGTTGACTGTGGAATATTTAGGAGCGAGGAAATTTCACGACTGGATTTGTTGCACAGGTGGCATCCTATCACAGTTCCACGCTGGAATTCACTGAGCTCCTGAGAGCGACCCATTCTTTCACAAATGTTTGTAAAAACAGTCTGCATGCCTAGGTGCTTGAATTTATACACCTGTGGCCATGGAAGTGATTGGAACACCTGATTCCAATAATTTGGATGGGTGAGCAAATACTTTTGGCAATATAGTGTATATATCGATATATATTATATATATATATATATATATATATATATATATATATATATATATATATATATATATATATATATATATATAATATATTATATATTATATATATATATATATAATATATTATATATTATATATATATATATATCGATATATTATATATATATATATATATATCGATATATTATATATATATATATATATATCGATATATTATATATTATATATATATATATATATATATATATATATATATATATATATATATATATATATATATATATATATATATTAGGGGTGGAACGGTTCACAAAATCCACGGGTAGGTTCGATTCACGGTTTCTGGTCACGGTTTTCGGTTCGGTTCGATTCGGTATATGTTGATTGTTACACCGAAATCCCATAAAAAATTATGAAATTAATGAAAAAATCCCCCAAAAAATAATTGATTGTAATTATTTTAAATGATCCGCGGAAACCCTGGATCATTTCCGTATGTTTTGCGGCTTTGAATTTAATCATCTCGCGCATGCTCTCTACCATCTCCAAGGGACTCAGAGGGGAGCGGACGGGAGCCACAGTGGGGGCTGTAGGCTTTGCTTTGAGCAGCCGGTCTGGAGCGCAGCAGGGCAGATCGGGGGTTGCTGACGGAGTATGAGGGATTTCGGGGTTAGCATGACATGTTGGTCATGTTGCTGTTAGCATAAACCAAACGTGTTGCATAATGCTTGCACACTGTTGCACTTTTATCCACAACTTTCTTTCCGGCGTCATCGTAGGTCACTCTAAATGCAAAGTGGTCCCATACAGCAGACCTATAAAGTGCTGCTGGCGCGTCTTCCAACTCCTGTTCTTTCCCACTCGCCATACCCACACAATTCTCCACAACAACTGATTTTCTTCCCTGCTACACCCGCCTATGCTGCTCCGCTTCTTCTTCTTGTTTACTACTGGTGGTTGGCTTTGGTCGCAGTACCGCCACCTTCTGCTCTGGAGTGTAATCGCTTCCCCTATGAGAAAAAGGAGCAGCGCATGAACCGAACGAAACACACGCGAATCGAACCGAGACAGTCGAACCGAACGGTTCGGACAGTTTTCCTAAATCGTCCCATCCTTAATATTAGGGATGGAACAGTTTATGAAAGATAAGAGCTATGAGCTTAAAATAGCCTTACATCGCTGTGCTTAGTGGTTCAGTTTTGTAGCATAGAAGTGACCCTCTGATTATAATAAAGCATCCATCAAACATTCAATCCAAAAACGATCTAGAAAGAAGTCATTATTTGTGTATTTACGCTTGATTTGAGTAGTTGGATGAGATGATTTGCCAATGGAAATAAGATAATTAGATAATATGCACTTGAAATAAGACAGTGTCTTATTCTAGATGTAAATTGTCTTGTTCCATCGGCAAGGTATCTCACTTGCCTCCTCAATTCGAGAAGAAATCCACTAATTTTAAGAGAAAAAATGACTTAGATTTCGATTTTTTTCCAGTTTTCAATGCAAGTTTTGATGGTGGGCTTCACATCATTTCCCTGCTGTAAATCAAAAGGTTGGTTTATTTTTTGAAAACCTATCAATAATTTTGGTTATGCTTCTGGGAAGATTAGCCCCCATTTCAATTGTGGAAAAAAGGCTACCTTTTTTTTTCTTAACTCCTAAAGCCTCAAAAAGCCTTTTATAACATTTTTTTTAACTTTTCAATAACCATGAGTTTATTTGACATCAATTTTGAATGTTAAAACACAGTTGATTTATGATATATATTACTGTATTATTTATTAATTGTTACAGAATTCTGTATTTTTTTCCTTAGGTTTTCTTTGTCTGATTTTAAACTCAATGAGTTGAAATAAATGGACGTGCATCAGACTCGCTGTAATACTGAACCAATTCAAACAACTGACTGTCTTAATGCTGCCTTCACACTCTGTTAATTTTAGTGTTTTATCTCCTTCAGTTCTGATGGACTTTCCTCTTAATCAGCCTGCTGTGTTGTTTAGTAGCCCTGCTGCTCTTTAATTGTTTTTTGAAATAACAACCTTCTTGGGAGACAGTTCATTACCTCTTGATATGCAAGTAGAGATCAGTAATTGCCTTTAGAGTATTTGATATTAAATGGAATATTCTAGTTTAGTCAGAAGAAACATTAGATCTGAGATAAACTGTCCATCTTTAATGATGAAGGGTAGATTAGTTAGTTCTCATCATGGAAATAAGAAACAAATGCAGTACCTTCTGAAATCCATGTGCAGTTCAGCTTAGTGCCTAATAAGTTGTTGGGTCATTTGTGTCACATAAAATAGAATACAGTTAAAGGTCATGATGGTTTTATAATGACAACTCTTCTAGATCCTTCATTGAGTTTTGATCTGAACATAGAATAAAGTAGCTATTATAATATTTAAAAAAGGCAGAGAAGATATATTATCCCAAAAAGGCTAATTATTTAAGGGGATAAGGTTAAAAACCAAAAAAGAGAAATTAATCCGAAACCAGTAAAATAAAAGCTAAAGAGGGACCAGGAGAGCAGTGTATGCTGGCCTTTGGTGACTAATCATTTCCGCACAGGACCCTGTTTTTCCCCGGGGGGTGGGAGGCTGTTCATTTTGTGCATGCTCATATACACACATTAACTCTTCTTCCTCCCCTCTGATGTAATGCCAAACCTGCAGACAGAATATAGTCATTGCTTTCCAAAAGCATGAGTTGTCCACACATGCACACTAAATGTCAGATAAACAATGAAACTGCTGAATAAAGACTAAAGCTGCACTCTGAATGATTTTTGATATGTTAGACAATGAGTTCCATAATAAGAATAACTTAACTATATTAAAAATAGTAACAGCTATTTAAAGGTATAGGTAGTTTGAATATTCTATTTTTTTTTTAATTGTCTGCAAAAGCTGCCAATGGCTCTTAAGCCCGATTTACACTTCCCTCTGAAAACCGATCCATGCCGAGCTCAGTTCCTTTTACCCTTTTACACACCACACTAGCACAGTTCCTTCGCCTCCTAGTGACGATCTACGGTACTAATGCTCTTTAGAGGTAAACACGCAAATCATCATGATGGTGCACGTAACATTCAGGAAGATTGCGGAGAGTCAGGCGAAGAAGGCAGCCTTTGCTGAATTTACTTGACAGAGTCTGATTTTGGGAAGTGGATATGACATACAATTGTCTAAATAGGATTTACAGACCCAGGGAACAACGGGAGTTGAGGTTATTCACACTGCTAAGCAGAATCATCACTGGAAATTGTGTGGCAAAGTAGGGAAGCTTGTATTTGTATGCATGTCTGAAATTTCATGATGTAAGGAGATGACATGGTCTGCTAATGCACTCTTTGTTATGTGAGAGCCCTACTGATGAACTAGTACCATGTTAGCATGGTTCGGTTGTGTCTGGTGCAGTCCGGTTCTGTTGTGCGTGCCATTTACACTCAACAGTTATCTCGGTTACCGTGCTCGGACCAATCTCGTTTCAGTTTCAAAAGGCTAGAGTAAATGGGGCTATAGAAAATATAACGGGAAAAGACGAATTATTGCAAACTAGGCGTGAAAGAAATAATTACCATTAGATTGTGATTTATTCTGCCTGATTTGTTGATAACATGCACTTGAAAGAAATTTATTTTAGTATTAGCGTTTTATGACTATCCTCTAGAGGGCGACACTGTTCATCCTTAGGTGGAAACTCACTGGTATTTGCAAGAGGAGTAATGTATTGGCTGTTTGTAAATATAAACACTCAATTAACTCCTTATCACCTGAATAATGGCCCCTATAGCTGTAGTAGAGGGAAAAAATTATTCAACTATTCACCCTAGTTAAATAAATGGAGATCGATGGATTTCACTCAGTCGGCACTTTATTTTCTTATCTTTGCAAAGAGAGACCAGTTCATCATACAGTCCTTATGGGACAGTAATCAGCCCTGTTCTGACTAGACAGAGTTTATCCCTCTTACTTATGTTGATGAAAAAACTGTGAAGGTTGTGTCAGAGTTAAAACAAATTACAAGTATGATTTGTCTAAAACCACCCCTATCTCAGACATTTTTTCAGCCTTGCAGGTGAAACAAACTGAGTAAAAACATTTTTTTCCCTGGATAAATAGCATAACTAAAAATATGAGTAAAGAGTGATCTAAATTTTCCGACTGCATCATGGAGTAGCGTCAACATCTCTGCTGTGTTTAAAAGCTGGGGATGTGATGATAAAATGAGTCAATTACAGCAAAAAATTTTACAAGAAAGAAGAGGAAATGCTAACAACAAGCACAGTAGTCTTGTAAGGCTTTTGTGTTTTATTACACAGCATGGAGTCGAGTTTTAAAATCCCCCTTAGAGCGAGCTAGCTGTTTGCCATAGCAACTGCTAATGGGAGTCCTTAATAAAAATTACAACCACAACAGCCCGTTCAAAAGCCTTAGTAACGATCTTTTCAATCAGACTGTTGGGTTGAACTAAAAAAAGTGAGCTATCTTACAGTTAGACTCCACTTAAGTAAAACTTGGTGTCAAATAGTCTAATACAGTGTCAGAGTGACCTCGTTATTTTTATTCAGTAACCTTTTTAATCCCATAAAATAAGTTTAATAATGTGTAATAAAAAGCTTTTTTTTTGCTTATGCAATAATTATTTAATACAACTTGCAGAATAAATAATTAACTTTTTTAAATTAAAGCAATAAAAAAAATACCTATAGCTCTTTAGCTTATCCGATCCGTGCCGAGTTCAGACCGAGCTTGGATCAGTTAACCGTGCCGAGCTTGGTTCCTTACGACCATTTACACAGCATGCTGGCACAGTTCCTTGCCTCCTAGTGGCGATCTACGGTACCACTGCTAGGATTGAAGGAGGGAGTCAAGCAAATCAAAAAGGCCTCGCCCGTAACTTTCAGGAAGATATGTTTCATTACAATTGTGATATTTTTTATCTTGCAGAGAGTCAGGTTGAAGAAGCGCGATAAGAGCCTCAGTCTCAACGTTATCCAAGGTCACACTACACTCGTTGTTTACAGTTCCTCTTCTGTTTTACGGCGGGTGGTTGGCAAGCAGCATACTGATGTGCATTACCGCCAACTACTGGAACCTGACTGTAAGGAGATGACGCGGTCTGCACATGCGCTCTTTGATATCAGACAACCGAGCCACAACCAAGCCCTACTGTTGAACTAGTACTAGATTTAGCGCGTTTTGGTTGTGTCTGTCATGGTCCAGTTCCATTTACACTCAACAGTTACCTGGCTAAACGTGCTCGGATCGCTCTCGACAAAGTTTCAAAAGGATAGTATAAATCGGGCTACTGTTGATATAAAACAGAGGAACACTAAACTACAGCTAATGCTAGTTGCAGCATCTTTATCTGAAAACACAATTTCTTTGTAATTACATTAACATTATCATATAATATTTTTTTTATCTTGTTAGTAATAGATAACCAATGTCAGTGACTAAATGTTAGCTAACATTGAACTATTTAGATATCTGTTTTATTTTAATCCACACACTTAAGAAGTTAATTCTTGGTCTGGCTTAAGTGTTGGACAATATTGTTAAGATGTGCTCACTCTGGACTTGCCTGCGTTTAATAAAGACGCAGGTTATTATTTTGTCAGTGGTAACTTATCTCAGGCCCCATTTGTGTCTCACTATTGCCGTTTCTATATATGTGTACTCATGTGCTCGTGAAACGTCATCATCCTCAGCCATAGTACTGCTACAATTGGAACCCAATTCGAATTGTGAGAACGGACAAAGTCCCTGGATGTTGTACTTGCCCTCCCTATTTACCCAGCATGCATCAAAGCACACTTGTCCGTTCTTCAGATTGACAGCTGTCCCAGTATGCATGGCGGCTGAAGCAGCTTTCAGTGGACGCTTACAGAGCTCAGAGTATTAAGTTAAAGGTTATCTTTTCTGATGCTGTTGTTCAATAAAAGTTTGTTTTAAGATCATTTGAGACGAGAGCATTATACTTTTAAGAGTCACTATATGGCCCATTTACCGATTTGATGCGTAGTTAGAAAAGAAATTCAGAAGTTGAGAGGACCGCGGCAACCAGCGGACCTCCGAGGCGAGCAGCAGCCTGGGCTAACCGCAGCCCGTCTGCAGCAGCCCTCTCTCAGCATAGCCATGTGTGAAGGACCGCTGGCTCTGATGGCGAGTTTTTTGTTTTAATTGGCAAAATGTTCATTTGATGTGTGTTTATATGACTATGTTCATTATTATTCACCCCAATAAATTAAAAAGTAAGTATTTATTATTATCTAGAGATTATTAATAACAGGAGGTGAAATGCAGCTGCACACGAGCCAGGCATGTGGAGACGTCACCAGTACCTTTCTGTTCCAATTAATTCATATTTATGCTCGTGCTCCCATTCTCCCAGAATCTAGACTTTCCTGTGCTCTTCTCAAGAACACACTCGGATAAAACACGGGTCCGTACTCGCGTTCTTGTGAATTAAAAAATTGGCATACGTCTTGTAATTCTCTTCTTTTTTGGGGGCGAGGGATAAAATGGAACAGAGCTTCTGGATAAGGAGGAGTGCTAAAGAGTAAGCTAATGCTAATTGTTACTTCATTCAGGGCTAGTTTTGACATTACCTCCTCAATTGTATCATTATCTCATGAGGAACAGTTGGGCGACTGTAATGCAATACCACATGTCAGTACCCGTGTGTGTGGCCATGTTTTGTTACCTGGTGGAGGCAATTTTGCAGGAATGTGCTACATTTTGGGTACTAATAGGTACTTGTGGGGACCAATGACTGGTCCCATGAGGACAGGTTCTCTTCTTTAAATGCGGGTCAGCTTTAGGACTAAGGTATGAATTGAGTTTGGGTTAAAGGTATAGTGGAGGATCTCCGCTGTTTAAAGGTTGCTGTTTTCATCGCTCATACAAGCTAACTTTGATCCACCCGGAAAAAGAACATCTTCCACTATACCTTTAAGTTTAGGGCTAGGCCATAGAAATGAGTTTACAAATGAATTGAAGTAAATGGAAAGTTCCTACAAGTATAGTGTGCCACAACATGGCTGTGTGAGTGTGAGCGATCTCTCTTAAGCAAGAGAGATGTCATCAGCTAATCCTGCTGTTGGCTCAGTTATCAACTACAAAGTGTTTGGATGCTACCCCTTTTATGGTCATTGATACAGATAGTGGTTGGTTGTTTACAACATGATCAGTCGAATAAAGTCAATTTCTTGTTTGATTAAAAACAAACTAAAACAAGTTGTTTCTGATTCTGATTTTCTTCTTGTCATTTTAGCTCATGACTGCTTTCATACCCTAACAGTAACACCCAGCATCATTCTGCTGAGGTGTTTTTCTCATCCCCGTCGGAGGCTTTGGTTTCTCACAATCAGCCGTCCCCTTAGGTTGCTGTCATTTCACACTGCGTTGTCATTTCTTCTTCGGCTATTTTATACCTCTCTGTGTTCTCTGTGTTTGTTCATTTTTCTACATATTTAAAAAAAAATCCCTTCTAGATTTGTGTTTTATACTTTAATCTGCTCTGACCTATATTTTGATGTGTCCCATCTTCTCTGATAGTACTTCCTTTGGCTCCTTTTGACCTGCCTTTTCTCCCCACAATCCTTTTCTGTTCATATCTGCTGGCACTAATTACTAATTAACTTTCATAAGGCCCTGTAGCCCATTTCAAGTCCCAAAGGACAACAGCTTCATGCAGTATTTAATCACTTCCTGTGCAGAAATGCAGAAGCTACAATCCATGTTTGTATCTATCTGTAAAAGATATAAAAAGGACGGGGAAATTAGATTTATTTTGTGTTTTTTTTTTTTCTTTACCCACAGGAGGAGCCACCATGACGTCAGAAATGCAGGAAATCGCCATCACAGAGGAAAAGCCTCTGCTTACGGGTCAGGGTGATGCTGCCAAGGTCGGTTTCTACCTCATATAATAGACACGCATTATACATTGTGTTATTACCTTCTTTTATAAGCATGCATGGGGAACTTATTTAGTCAGAAGTAAGACTTAATGAGAAAGTCTAACTTGTGTGTGACCCAGATCAGTGTTTGCACAGCTAAATCTCAGCAAATCCTTTATCAGACAGCTTGTATTCCAGGCAGAAATGTGAAAAGTCTTTGGGTTGGTGCAGAAGGTGAGGGTTTGTGTGCAGCTTTGAGAGCAGAGCTTCAGCGTTGACATCAAACCCTGAGGGAGCGAAAGCAGACCCTGCTCTGCTCTGCTTTGTAACAACAGCTGTTAACGACACCTTGTGGTCAAATAAAGAACTGCACCAGTCAACAGCCTTGTAAAACATTGATCATCTTTCTTTGATTATTGAGGAGAAAAGCCAATATGATCTTGATCAAAATAAAAGCCAAGGAAGAGATGGTTTGTCTTTCCTGCTAGATAATCATAAAGGGGCATTAAACAAAGATTTAAAGTGCAAAAAGGGAGTTAAACTGTCATATAATGGGGTAGATGGACCCAGTATACAGGCGACAAAAAGACAATGACAAAAATAAAAGATGATTGATGATGTGAGTCACTTACCTGGTTTAACAGTTCAGTCCATCCACTCTAAGGAAGGCAGGATCCAGCCGAGCCCCGATGTGGCAACCCAAGTGAGCAGGCAGGGATCAGATGCAGTTCAGGGAAACAGTTCAGAACCGAACACTTCTAAGATCCAGGAATCCGTAACCTGACCAGGGGTTCTGATCCGAACAGGAACTGACAGATCCAGGGTTTCAGGAATCCATGGATTGTCCTGGCAGGTTCAGAGTTCCATGAGCCCAGCAACGAGCTCAGAGAAACACTCAGATGGAGAAAGGCGGGCCCAGTGGTTGATAGCAACAGAGAGAAGACATGGTACCAGGAAAACCTGCAGAACTGTAAACTGGCTTCATCTAGGAGCCACGATAACGGGACTTAAAACTGGCTTCCCCCGTACGCCGAGCCAAACACGACCAGAACGGGCTCAGCGGAGAAGAGCCGGGAAACATCAGGAGAAAGCAAACACTAAAACCCTGTCGACACACATGCCACCAGGACTCAGGACATGAACCATGGACTTAACTAACGAAACAGAAAACACTAATATCATGACATACACAAGAGACAAAATCTAGAATAGACTGAAAAAATATTCTTTTAAAATTGCTGATTAACAGGTGACCTTCATGTTATTTTCTTCCAGGTATTACAACTATTATGACCCCATGAAGGCAAAAATCTTCTAACCTTAGCAAATAACCAGGTTGTTAAGGTCCCTCATAAGGATACAGAAGCAATGTTTAAAACAGTAAGGTGAACATTTAGGACGACCTTAAATCATCACACTTTCCCTTAGTCACTCCTGCCACAGTGGACACAAACCCTGGTTGGTCACAAGAGGCTAAAGCCCGTCATCTTAAAGGATGCATGGCCTTATTTGAAAGAAAACAGAAGCAAAAAGAACTGAAATCACTTGTCTTCCTTTTATTGGTAGATTTTCATTTTGCTGGTAAAGGTGACAGAAAATAACAAATAATATTAATGTGACTCTGAATACATTTACATATCTAACTTAAGCTTTTTTTAAGTAGTTTTGTTTCTGATTGTTTGTCTTTCATCTTTTTGAGATTATTCCATTGAGCTACTCATTTTTTTTAACATCTAATTAAGAAATCGTCCATCCTTAAATAATCACTGTATAAAAATAAAAAACACAAACACATGAGCTGTGCTTCTGCTAATGAAACTGTATTTTGTTCCAATAGGATGCAGCTGAACTTGCTGCAAGGATACTTCTTGACCAAGGACAGGTAAGATCGCAAGAAATCATGTATGTATCGGGTTTAAATATAATATAACAAATGTTGAGAAAGCAATAATCTTTCATTAGAAAACAACCGTCCTGAAAAAAAATAATTTCAACTAGATTGTCAGGCAATGGAGCTCAGACATTTTCCCGAAAAGAGTTTTTGGGAAAAACACACAACTCTAGAGGATAAAAGCGTCAGATTTGCTGAAAAACAATATCTAAATATCAAATATTTGCCAATAAGACGCTGGCTATTCTTTATTGGGCTGAGGGGAGTGTTCTAAAGTCGTAGGGAAGTCATTTAAATCATTCTGGCTTAAACATGTATATAAATGTACTCTTTATCATATTGTCCCAAGTTTGGAAAATTTCTAGTTTTTACAAAATACTGTCTTAATATCTGTTGTTTTTTTTGTCATCTTATGCAGGCCAGTTAGTTATACGTGAGCTTGTACACCTAAATTCGGCCAATCATATATCAATGGCCATCTGTCAATAAAAATTTTTTTGGTCATCGGTTGAGGGTTGAAATAAGAAATAAGAATCATTTACCTAATCATTGAGTTGCGTCCCAGTGTTCACGGGGATGGGCGTCTGTGTCTTCAGCAGGCGTAGAGCTAACAGAACTGGCAGCGTTGTGAGGCAAGGGCTCAAACATGTACGGCTGTAACCCTTCTACACCAAACCAAGCTTCTGCTGCCCTGGCGTCCTCTTCCACAACTTAGTCCCCGCTTTCCGCTTTCTAAATAAAACATGTATGACAGAGGAAACTCATCCATGACCTCCGATACAATCCTCTCCTCCTCTTGCATGTTTCCTCTGTCCATAGTGTTCCTTGACAGTGTTGTTTCTAAGTCACCAATTTAGTGCTACTTGGTCCCAATGGAATTTCCCATTGGGAACCTACTAGTACTAAGTTGCTAACTGGTTAGCCAAATGCTACCGATAAACCTGCTTGCAAGCCTTCTGCCACAACAATCTCGCCCCTTGATAAATGACCAATCAGATTCACTTTAAAGTCGGTTACCACTCAGGAAGAATTTGGAAATGCAACGGTTGGAACAGCTGCTTCCCTACGACTTTAAAGGATGCATGTGCAGATGAAGTGTATTTATGCTGCACAGAGACCCATTAAGAGACAGGACTCTTAACCTTTTATCCCAGAATGTACCCATGTCATAGAGAGACACAGTTCATTAAGATCCGCTCAAAAAATGGCCTGTTATTATCCAGACTATTCTCTGATGGGAGCAGTCTGCAACCAGTAGCGATTGGAGTTAAAAAAAAAGAAAGGTTTCCCTATCATGCATTCAGGAGGGCTTAAAAGGACAGAAAACCATCTGATCATTATAAATGCGGTTATAAACACCAAGCATCTGTCCTGGTAGCGCTTTTAAGTCATTTTTAATGTAAATAAAACCACATAATTAGGGCTGCTAACATAAACATAAACTTGAAGTATTCCTCATTGTTTTTACACCTCCACTGGGAGGTGCTAACTGGTTTAGTAGGTAAGCTTTCTTCTACAAAATAACAACAAAATACTAGTTATGTTAAGTATAGAGCCACATATTGCAGGCTGCAGTTTGCGTTGATGTATTTATCAAAGGAAATACCAATTGTATTTCCTTTGCTACAAACCATGTTCAAAGGCGTACTGGCTTGAATTAAAGCTTTGTTTTAATTAACCAATAAATTAGGAATAAAATTAGGCATAATTGTAGTTAAGCATTTGATATCTGTGCAAAGATGTTAAGAACTAGATTTAATTTAATGTCTGAATAGTTTCCTTGGCCCCAGGGTTAAAGGAATTCACTCTGTGTTCTGCTTCAATGCTATGAAACAGAAAGAATAGAACATGTCAAAATTAGGCTCTTTTGATTCAAACAATCTGTTTTGGTAATAAAGTAATTGGAGCAAAGACTTTTGTTTTTCTTCTCTGAGCTAAATGAATACTGAAGTTTTGCAGCCATTAACTTTGAAGAAGGAAACTTTCCAGCTGTGTTTTCTAAACCCATTTATTAACATTTTATGGTATTTATATATATATATATATATATATATATATATATATATATATACATATATATGTATACATATATATGTATATATATATATATATATATATATATATATACATATATATGTATACATATATATATATATATATACATATATATGTATACATATATATGTATATATATATATATATATATATATATATATATATATATATATATATATATATATATATATATATATATATATATATATATATATATATATATATATATATATATATATATATATATATATATATATATATATATACATATATACGTATATATATATATATATATATATATATATACATATATATGTATACATATATATGTATATATATATATATATATATATATATATATATATATATATATATATATATATATATATATATATATATATATATACGTATATATATATATATATATATGTATATATATATATATACGTATATATATATATATATATATATATATATATATATATATATATATATATATATATATATATATATATATATATCAGATCAGAGACCCTTTAGGCTCCCCTCACTATCCTCCGCAGGGCTTTGTTTTGCTGTAATGTTCTGTAAAACCAAAGTAGATGGAATATCTCAACACTGATGGTGTTTGTTTCGTTTGCTGCTTAAATCGAAATGCTTTTATGTGTTAGAAATGTCTATATTTAAAAATTTTTCTAAACCCACATTAACCTTTATTGTATGATAGACTGACTATATGGAAGTTAGGAGGCAGTAATCACTTCAGGGTGTCGGATCTGGACACTGTAGGAAAGCTCAGGTGTGTGCAGTAAGAAGAAGCAGACTCATTTAATTAGGTTTGATTGATTTTTCTGCATTTAAGGATCTGTGGGGGCGTGTGTGAAATTCTGAAATACAAACACACAGTACAGACTCAGAAAACAGAAAAATAAATCAAACTCAGGCCTAAATATCATACCAGCATTCAGCATGCAATGTATAATCAACAGGGATTATCAATACTGCAACATAAAACTCTAAGCCTATTGCTAATTAGCAGCTATCAGAAAATTACCCACTTGGGGAAAACTGTTTACCATGAAATACACAACATAAACATATTAACTCACGGCTCTATGGAAGTACACACTGCAATCATTAAACCGATGTCTGCTCTGAATCGAGTGCTATGCATATGGAGCGTTTAAGAACTTTGGTGAGGTAGGAATTTACATGAAGAGGGATTAACTTTTGTAGATTTATCATACACTATTATAAAATTCTATCCAAATCACCTCCTCTGCTCAGGAACACAGCGTTGAGACCCCGCATGGCGTTCTACGCGTTACCCTGCATGGGTCACGGACCACCCGCCGGCCCGCCATCCTAACCTTCCACGACGTGGGTCTGGACAGTGAGTGAAGCTCTTCCTGTCTCGGCTTCCTCGTTTCCGTTTCTCCTTCCTCCTCCCTCCTCCTCCTCCTCCTCCTCCTCACCCCTCTGTTTTTCTCCGGCAGGTAAGAGCTGCTTCTCTCCTCTCTTTAAATTCGAGGAGATGCAGGAGATCGTGAAGAATTTCACCCTGATTCATATCGACGCTCCGGGACAAGAGGAGGGGGCCTCCGCCTACCCGCCAGGGTATGACTCCACCCACTTCAGCTCAGTAATGTGTCCCGATGTAACCCCTTATTTCCTCAGAGTGCATTTCTGTGAACAGTCTTCTGGCTGTAAAATACTCCCTGCTAAAAATACTTAACATTACCATCTCTCCTAACCCCTCGCCGCTATTGCTAAGGCGAAAACAAAATCCTCGCTTCTCTCTCCGTGTGTCTTATCCAACCTTTCAGCTCCTCTTTCTTCTTCCATGGTTAAGTTTATCTGAATGATGTGTTTGATGCTTATTCAGCCAATAGAAGCTAATTCTTTCTTCATTTTAAATCCATGTGAGCGGAAGTGTGAGCCACTGTTTGAAATCGGAACCATCAGAGCCTCTCCATTGTTAGCTATCAACATAGAGTCTGGTTAATTTAAAATAAAGAGGATCTCTGTCCACTTCATGAGATTAATCTCTGCTGTCGTAGCTACCAGTATCCCACCATGGAGACCATCGCAGAGATGATCCCTGCTGTGCTGCAGTTTTTCAAGTGAGCCAGAGATCATTTGAATAAATCCTTCCGCATAAAAATCTGTTTAAATGAAGCTATTTCTTGAATTTTCTGACACGCCTGTGCTGTATTAACTTCATGTCTCCGTCTGTCAGCTTCCGTACCGTCATTGGAGTGGGGGTGGGAGCAGGAGCGTACATCCTCTCCAAGTTCACAGTGAGTAGCTTCTATTGTTGGAGCTGTCATTTTCTTTACCATCAGGGACTTTTGCTGAAGTCTGTCATCGTCAGACGCTGTTTCAGCTTTCAAGCTGACGAAGAAGACTGTAAAGTCCTGAGGAAGGAGGGAAATGATGGAAGTTTTAATTGGCAGCTAAAAAACAAGTTGGCTGTACTTTTTTCAGCTATTTTCAGTCCTGTTTTCCACCACTGTTGGGAACAATTTTCGTAGCTGCTGCTCAGCTTGTCCAAATGTTAGAAATGCTGAAAAATAGACGGATTATTCCTGAATTTACAGAGACTGGGAAAATATTCCATCCCTTTGAACCAACTTTACTCATTTTCGCCTGGTTGAAGTGAGAAAACATGAGTGGATTTTATTATAATTTCATGTTACAGACCAAAACAAAGTTGTTTAAAGTGGTTTTTGGTACCATCATTGACCTTTACTTAGCTCTACTCTAGTGGCAGCTGGTGGACTTTTCTCCAGTGGGGGCTATGAATTAAAAATAGACGTATACCAAAAACCAATCAAATGTATACTCAGTTATAACACCAGTATACTCATATGAATGCCAACAACAAAAAACATTATAAAAACATTTTATAAAAGATAAATGTTATTTCATGTACAGCTTTATTTTTGTACATAAATCTTGCCCTTCTGAGGCTTTATGAAAGCAAATCTTTGTTTTACATGGTCCAATATGGTGTCACAAACCTAAAAGTATAATGCACCACTTTAGGACCTATTAGGACCTATTAGTTTAGGTTTTATTTTTTTAATATATAAAATATATTGTTTTCTGAGAATGTCTTTATTTAAGAGCAAGTATTCAAACTAACAAACATAAAGAAAAAGTACACTATATTCTATTATTTTCCTTTTGAATCCCAGATTGTTCACGCCTATTTGCCTTTTCTAAAAAGTGCTTTAAATCAGTCACACCTGTCATTATCCATGCTGGGTCAGATCCTGGCGTTTAAAAAAGGATACAGGGAAAGCAGAATAAAGTGTTAGCCTCGCTACATGCAGTTAGCCAAGCCTTCTTGTTAAACCAGATCCTGGAAAAGGACGTTTCTTGCAGCATTTCTCTCTCTTTCTCCAATGTGTCTCCAACTACCGCGAATCAACCTGTCAATCACCCGCAAAACGTCTGCGCCGTGGCGGGAGGTGGTGAGCAAATACACTTCCTGTCACCTCAGGTCACAGAGTAGCTGCACCATGCGCTGTCCTATGCCTTTGTGTTGTAGAGGAGCAACTGCACATGTACAACTTTTAACCAGAGTCAATGGCCAAAGATTTTTGCGCTCCAGGGTGGAAATATGTCACCAATTCGACGAAAAATGGTATGACGATTTACTAGTCATTAAAGATTAGATATTTATCTTGTATATCTAAAAAATATATACTAATATATTTCGAAATATTTTACATTTTAATTTAAAAATAAAATTATTTCAAAAAATGGCTTAATCAAGATCATTGGGTGGGTGGGGCGGTGCCCTATCGCCCTCTGTTGGTTAGCCGCCACTGCTCTACCCCCATCATTTCCACATTCTGTCAAAACAGCTATCCACATAGTATGATGTTGCCACCTCCATGCTTTAAAATGTACATGGTGTGTTCAAATAAATGTGGAGGGCTTTATGCCACCCCAAACATTTTGCATGTAGGATCAGGAGTTACATTTGCTGATGTGAACAAATGTGAAAAAAACTGCTTGCAAGGATCCCTAGCTTGATTTGGGTCAATGCGGGGATTTTAAACTAATATTCTGTAAACTGATCCACAGTTCATTTTAGTTTATATTTCTTGAATGGAATGTGTAATTTCTTCCTATATCTTTGTACAAACAGCTTAAGAACAAATTTGTTTATATAGGCTTCTTGCAATGTGCTTATTACATGGCGTGGACCGAACCGGTTTGCATATCTTCACCCCTGCTTATCCAATCTTTAGAGATCACCCAAAACACGCCCACTTATTGAACGTGCTTTCTTTTTGTCCACACAATTCACAGCTCCTTATTTGGATTCTTTGTGATCAGACCCTAAGGCGTCTTCATCTCTACACCTTCTAATTTTAACAGCTGCTGCACCAAACAGAATGACACCTAACTGAAAAGATGCTTTCTATCCTTAGTTTAACCCCAATATATTCCTGTCAGCCTCATTACATTTGGTAATACATCAAACGTTCCGTTATCTGCAGGTTATTCATGTATTCATACAAACAGAATAGAAAACATGCATACAAGCAGGCAGGCATGATGTCATTGGTATTTTGGGATGAAAACCAAAAAAACCCATCAGCATTATTGGTATATAACAGGTGGATCTAAAAAAGAGTGGAATAAACTGAGAGGTTATGCTGAAGCTGTAATTCTACTTGAACAAATGCTTAATGAGGAGCAGGCTGCAGGAAAGGTGAGGTACATTAAAGTGTCTCATCCCTGCCCAAGAGCAAAGAGCTGTCGAAGGACAGCAGGAAGAAAACTGTAGACCTGCAGCAGGCTGAGAAGATGAATCTAAAATAGGCAGCTAGGTTGGCGTAAATGAACTCTGGGAGCAATTGGAGGAAAATTAAAGACAATTGATGAACAAATCTCCCTTGATCTGGGGCCCATTTAAGATTATACCCACTAAGGTGAAAATGATCATTGAAACAGTGACTAAAGATTGCAGGAATAGAGTGAGGGACCTGATGAATGACCTGCAGAGATCTGGGACCAAAAGAACAAAGGCTACCATCAGTAACACACTATCACCTTAAAATAAAACACTTTTCTGCATGGAGATTTAAACAAGCAGAAGGTAGGAGATTGGGTTTAATTCAGAAATCTTCACAATAGAGAGTAATCTGAAAGGGTGAGATACATTGATTCAAAGGAAAAGGCTAAGCCTTACAAAGTGTTAAAAAGCTTATTGTTCTGTCTTTTATATCACGTTCAGCCTAAAGTCCTGTATAATAAACTCTGCAAACAAAGCAGATAAAACAGGAAACTGTGTGGGGCTCAGGCAGATGTACACATGGAAGTTTTATCTGCTTTAAACTGGATTTCTGTCCACAGCTTGCTAATCCAGATTCAGTGGAGGGTCTAGTTCTGATTAACATCGACACTAACGCTAAAGGATGGATGGACTGGGCCGCTCACAAGGTTCGTCTCCCTGTCCTCTTTGGTGTCTTCCTGCTGAGACAGGACAATAAAAATGTGATGTTCTAATGGAGTCTGGCCAGATGAGAGTTGTTAATCAGTTAAAGGATATTAATTTGGGCATGTTCTGTTTTACTGTATTATTGATTATTTTTATGTTAATGATGTGAGGCTTTAATCTTTGTTCTTTCTGTCCTCTGTAGCTGAGTTCGGTGACTTCCTCCCTCACAGAGCAGATCCTGTGTCACCTTTTTAGTCAGGTACAGCCACAGCAAACAGAGGCACAATTCATCTGGCGGAAAATCACTTCATATGTTTAGGTCTTGATGTTTTACTTTTTCTTTTGTAATGTAGGAGGAGCTGTCATCGAACACAGACTTAGTGACGTCTCACAGAGAGCGCATCTCCAAAGCGCCTAATCTGGCGAACATTGAGCTCTTCTGGAAAACGTACAACAGGTAACAATGTCCATCAGGGGGAAGTATACTAACTTAAATCAAACGCAGACTAACCCCGCCTTTCTGCCCAACGCAGCCGCAGAGATCTGAACCTGGATCGCAACTACACCTTCAAGTAACTACACCTTTCTGTTTTTAACAATGACTTTGATGTTTGGGTGGAGATGATCTAAGATTGTAATGTGTGTCTTTATCAGGTGTCCAGTGATGCTGGTGGTGGGTGATCAGGCTCCATATGAAGAGGCAGCTGTAAGTGACCCGCCTCTTTCCAGACATTCCTCTGCTCTGTGATTTACACTGATAGAATTTTCTCATGCTTTTCTTCCTTTGTCCACTAGGTGGAATGCAACAGCAAACTGGACCCGACATCCACTTCCTTCCTGAAGGTCAAACATCATTTTGTGCCTCTGTTAAGCTTCTCTTATTCAGTTTTCTTCCTTTAACTCTTATTACCTTTCCCTTCTGCAGATGGCCGATGCAGGCGGCCTACCTCAACTCACTCAGGTAACAGAAACACCTGAAAGCTTTAGAAATATCAGTATTCAGCAGGGCTGCAGAACATTGGTCTACACAGATATTTTGAAAGGCAGGTGTGGAAAAAAGGGCACATGCTGGCTATGTTTGAATTCATGGGCTGCGTCTTCCAATGACGCGGCCCAGCTGGACCTGATCCTTCAAAGTCCTAGAAAATAAGCAGACCTGAGTTTTGGCTGTGAATTCAAACAGGTCTAGCCTGTTTGCTATGGAAGCAAATCGTTACCGTATATATACCGTTATAGTGAAAAAGCATTTCCAGAAATGCTTTTTCATTTTAAGAATGTGGCTGCATTGTTTGACTCATAAATGAAATTAGTAATCAATAATCCTATTTGCATTTTCATTTGCTTCTTCATCACTGCTCATCCTTTTACTTAAGTAAAATTAAAAAGAAAAATACATTTGAGTTTTATTTTTCAAAATAAATCTCAAAGAAGTTAAATTAGAAGAAAATGCAAATAGGATGATTACTAATTTCATTTATGAGTCAAACAATGCAGCCACATTCTTAAAATGGAAAAGCATTTCCAGAAATGCTTTTTCATTTTCAAATTTTACATTTCAAATTAAATTTTGGTATGTATTTGCTGGGGTACATTTTGAAAAATAAATCTCAAATGTCTTTTTCTTTTTAATTGTAATGTGTACAAATGTTCACAGCTGTATATTGGTTATTTATTCTCCAGATTCACAGTTTTATATTGTTAAAACACTTTACAGTACACTATTTTATCGTTTATATTTAAACTCTTCCCTATTATGTTATTCTTATATATGTTTCTAAGGTCCACATTTGTGGACGATTTTTTTCAGTAATCGTTTTACTGCTGTATATTTCCCCATTGTGGTGCAATAAAGAGATTGTCTATTCTATTCTATTATATAAAAGGGGTAGAAAGCGATAATGAAATCTAAACAATGTATGTATAAAAAATATATCTGCAAAATCTCTTATATTCAAACACAAAAGGTACTTAGTTAAGCAAATTGTGCAAAATAGCAATTAATAAATAAACATCCTATCAGATTTATAGTCCCCACATTGCAAATATATTAGAATCTGTCCTTAAATTACAGCCAAACTCATTTAAACAGAAACAGATAAAATCATTTAGATTAATCAAACATTGCCGCCACATATCTGACTTAATAATCATTTACTATTTTCATTCATTTCAGACTGAACTATTGTCATAATTGTATTATATTAAACTGAACTTCAAATATTCACCACTGTTTGGCGCCAAGTACATTTTCCTCTGATCACGGGGCAACCAGCTTGCTTGGTCTCGCAATGAATCCTGGGAAAACCAAAGATAAGGAGGATACACCAGACCCTTCCTTCAAATCGGGCAAAAAGAAGGACGCATTTGTAGGCGCATAACGAGGAGTCTTGGAATCCGGACCTTGGCGCCGCGCTATGACGTAATCCTCCTTCGAATCTGGCCTTCAAAGGATGTATCCCATGAATTCGAACACAGCCATAATGTGGCCGCTGAGAAAGAACTTCAGTATGTGATATTTTTTTTATCATCTGGGCCGCCCCATTTATACCACTGCTACAGCAGCATGTTTGTCCCAAAAAAAAAGAAATGTATAAAGCTCCATAGCTACCAGAACAGATATAGGAAAAAGAAGAACATTAAAACACACCATGGATTAACTTGTTTGGGTTGCCGTCTAGAATTACCTGCCTGTCATTGTAACAGTTCAGACAAACCCCCCCCCCATCCCCCCCCACCCCCAATCTATTTCATTTGATCCTTTTTAGTAAAAATGTTTATAGCTCAACAAAAGGTAAAAAAGAAATCCTTTAGCAGCTCTGTCATACTTTAATTAGGTTATATCAGTTAAATATGCCTGAATAAGTGGGTTTTGTAGCATTTACTGTTAAGTTAGGAGAATATTTTAACATATTTACCACACAAATCTGGGGATAATGTGATTATATCAGCCTTTAGATTTAGAACCTGGAATTAATTTAGATTGTGACCATCTATGATTTACTTAACAATACACTGGTATTTTTCCTACTTTAGTGTCTTTCACTGATGTAGAGCTTCTGGTTTTCTATCCAATTATTCTAAAATGCATTGTTTGCACAATCCGACCACTAATATGGATTGAGCACAGATGTCAGACTGCAGTGCATTCTAGGAGTGTTGTTTTAAAATGTATTCTATAGACAGCAGGTAGAGAGACAGAAGGAGATAACATTTTTATGTCGTTTTTTCCATCTCTGTTTCTCATGTGCCTTAAAATGTGGAGCACATGTTTAGGCACATGCGAACCAGAACCAAAATCTAACAAATGTTCACTTCCATCTTGAAAATCAGACAAAAATCACAACAGAAAGCAAAATAAGTTAAATGGATAAACAAGAAACAACTAACTTAAATTGACGACGTTCCGGTTAATACTGGGAGCTCAGCCAAAGTACGCTGAAATATGATGCTTCATCTGCCGTAGATCTACACAGTTGTGTAACCTCCATACATAGATGTCCTGCTGTGTTTTATAATTAGATTAGATTAGATTAGATTAGATTAGATCAGATGAGCTTTATTGATCTTACAGAGGAGAAATTCACTTGTCACAAATTGGCATGGTAAATAAAGAAGGTGCAAACATGGGGGAAAAAGGTGCATTAAGAATAAAATTCCTAGGATCTTTTCACTTCTATTACACTCAGGTTTTGTCATGATCTTATCTAAAGCTTGGACCCACATGCAGAGAAACCAATTCAGAGAGACCAGGGAAAGGTTTAACGGGTTTTATTGAAGAAGTTAAACAGAGGGAGAAGTGTTGCTCTGAACACTGCTCAACCGGAACTGTAAAGTGAGGGGAAGACACAGCGGTTAATTCAGGCTCAGTGGGGAAAATGACTCTTGAACTTGGAGAAGAGGATTTGGTTGCCGACTCACGTTTCCAGAGAAGTTGTTGAATCCTTGACTCCTGTGTGCCGTGGTTCTAGTGTTTGTCTGATTCGGTGGAGGGCGGAACAGGATTTACCCAGAATGTGGTTGATAGTTGGTGAACGGAGAAACTTACTGCCACTCAGATTTCCTGCGGTACTTGAACGGGTTGTAGTGGATTATAATCCCTTTCTCAGTGAGAAGCTCAAACGATCTCTTGGGGAAAGTGGATCCAAACCTCCTGTTTGAACCCCAGCTCGGTTTGAAGCTCAGTTGATCCTTCCAGGGAGTGAAGGTCAGAGAAATCCAGTTTGCAGGATGACTTCCTGCCAAGAGGCAAAGACAAAAACAAAGTTAAACTCAGGTTGACAAAAACTCAGCTTGGTTAGAGTACCCTAAACTGGCAAACACTCTGGCGTCGAGGTAGTGACAGTCAGCAGCTTAAGAACGCTCCGTTTAACGAGGAAACCATCAGCTGAGTGTGAGTAGGCCGACCAGAACCAGGCGCCTTCTGCTGGATGAAGAGAGACAAACACAAAAACAGAAGTCCTGACGGGTTTAAAAGCTTGATCTGATCTCTCCCTGCTCTACTTTTAATCCATTTACAGGATTTGCCCCTTATTTCTGTTTTTATCCTGACTTTTATCTGATTTCTGCAGCAGAAGTGGATTTTTGTTAGTTTTTTTGTGAAATAGCTGATTTTACTTTGTTAATAAATCTCCTCTGAAATTACTTTTTTTTTAACATAACTGTTGTTTTTATATTTTACAGTTTTCCTGATGTTGTTTTTTTTCATCTCTGCAGCCCGCTAAACTCACTGAGGCTTTCAAATATTTCATCCAAGGCATGGGCTACAGTAAGTTCACTTTACTGATCAATCATTTCATAGTGAAACATCCTAGTCCTTGATCATACCTCCCATGTGATGTTTCATGTTGTATAAAGCCACACTGATCTGTATTTGATTAACAACTTTTACACTGTAAAAAGTAACAAGACCAATCACAGCATGCAGGAGTTGGCTTTATTATAAGCACTATTCCATTATTACCCATAATGCAACAGTGCTTTTCTGTAACCATAACAGTCCGGCTCCCATTTTATTATATCCTGAATGAGAGCATGTCTTTCAAACAGGCTTCTGACAGAGTTTTTCTTTAAAGATAAAAAAAAAAAACTTGCGTCACAGCTGTAGGTATCTGATTGGTTCTGACTGGAGATGAAGCTTCAGAAAGCACTGAAGCCTTCTATTCAATTGCTTTGTTCATGTGTCAAAGCCTCAAGAAGCTTCATTTGCTCTATTGTGCCATCAAGTGGACAATAAATGTAAAACGTGCAGTTTGATTATGACACTATGGCTTTGGTGTCTGGAGCACAGAATGAATTCATCAATGATGTTTGTGATGCTTATTCATAAAGTATAAAGTTTTATATGGTGTCTGTCTTTATGATAGAATGACACAGTCAGCCATTCATTTTTATTTTGACCCTTAACCTCACACTGCTCCCCTCGTGCCGCATAAGTGCAGCCCACTGCTCCCCAAGGGAATAAGTTGAAAGTAGAGGTAAAATTCTCAATACAGTTCAATTATTTATTTAATATTAGATTGGTTATTTTTCTAATTAATCTATTAAAATATATCCAAACTCTGACCAACTGACCGTTACTCTCCTACTAACTCCCTCATCTTCTTTAAATACTGAGGCTGTTAAAATATCTGTCATAGTTTGTGGGCAAGCCTAACCACTTCCTGAAGCGGTCATGTGGTATGGCGGTAGTGAGGCTTCAGACGTCATCGATTTCAAGCCTCAATACGCACTTGGCGGAAATACTCCCTCCTCTACTCAACACACGGCTCATCTGATAACATCACTAGTTGTGTTTCCTCTGAGTTCTGCCTTTGAAATCAGTGTTACCCACTCCTTTAACACACTGTGTATACAGGGGAAGTCAGTCAGGCCTGCCAGGCTACTGCGTATCATTATTTGAATTATTATGTAAATATTACCTTTCTATATAACACATTTTTTTCTCCCCCAAGTAGCTTAGAAAATAGCTACATCCTCAGAAGTGTAGAAACGCTGTATAATATATTGTCCTCTGGTGGCGCTCTGACCATCCCACAGAACCACACCCAAACCGCAGGCAGCTTATGAGAGGTAAACAGTAGCATGATGGCTAAGAGCACATAGAGAGGAAGCTGGAGCTACGGCGTCATCGTTAAAGAAAGCCTCAGGTTGCATGATCACACTGAACCATGAAACTGGCCTTATCAGATTTTTTTCAGAATCCTTTATTCAATTCAATTCAGTTTATTTCTATAGCGCCAATTCACAACACATGTCATCTCAAGGCACTTTACAGTCAACCAGATCATACAGTCAAATTGATTCAAAGTTTCCTATCTAAGGAAAACCAGTTGATAACATCAACTCATTGACTCAAATACAATCCCTCACACTAAGCATGCTTGTAGCGACAGTGGAGAGGAAAAACTCCCTTTTAACAGGAAGAAACCTCCAGCAGAACCAGGCTCAGTGTGAGCGGCCATCTGCCGAGGCCGACTGGGGTTCAAGGAGACAGAAGCAGAGATACAAAAAGCAGCTGTAAAAGGCGGCCCTGTTCAGGAAACATACAGCCAGGCAGAGTCCGGGCCATCTCCCATGTCAGAGGAGGAAGAGAGCACATCCAGCCAGTCACAGTCAGAGAAACAGGACCACACTGGAAAACAGGCCGATCTCCAACATCTATAAACAAGGGTGTTGATCGAAGCAGCACAGCTGATGTTTTTCTCCAGGATGGTGTCCTAGCCAAACAGGAAGAGACGAGGCAAAGCTATTATGAGAAAAAGCAGAGAGAGCAGAACGTTAGAGATTGAACTAACAGATTCTGCAGAAGGGGAGAATAGAGATAGACTGAAGCAGAATGATGAAATGGGGGTCCCTATGTCCTCCAGAAGTCTAAGCCTATAGCAGCATAACTATAGAGATAGCTCAGGATAACCTGAGCCACTCTAACTATAAGCTTTATCAAAAAGGAAAGTTTTAAGCCTAGTCTTAAAAGTAGACAGGGTGTCTGCCTCACGGACTAAAACTGGTAGTTGGTTCCACAGGAGAGATCTGCCTCCCAGCCTCCCAGCTAGGATAGGAGAGATATGATCTCTCTTTTTTAATTTTCATCAGAACTATGGCTGCAGAATTTTGGATCAGCTGAAGGCTTTTAACTACTTGTTGACTTCCTGATAGCTGACAGCTTCTTTTTCAAAGACTCTGGTCCAAAGACTATAACTTCAGTTTTGTCTGCACAAGCAGAAAGTTAAGAGTCATCCATGTTTTTATGTTTTCGAGACATGCCTGTAATCTATGTAATGTAGGGATGGAACGGTTTATGAAAACCGTCCAAACCACTCTGACTGATCCACAGCTGACTCTGCGGCGCTCCAGCATTGTTCCACTCTCTGGCGTGCCTTACCCCTTTCCAGACCGATCCAGCTAAAAGAGAAGCAGGGAGAACGCCAGCATCCACGCGCCAAAATCCCGTCGGAAGATATGTTCCCATTTATGCTGAAAGCGAGAGGAAGCGCTACTTATAGACGCGGGAAGAGGTTCCCCCTCTGCCCTGATACTCTTTACTGGACCGTCTGTGCACCTCCCGGTGATGTGCCTGGCGCGCGGATCCCGCCTGCCTCTCCTCCGGCAGCACGTCCGTCTCTGTTACTTGCAGATTCAGTTCTCCTCTTCCTTTCATTCAGACTCCTTTTATGTCGGCTTTAATCAGCTCCTGCTCACACCTTAGCGCAGCAATTAGGCAGCGAAATTAATGCACTCCGCCTCCCCAGACAACCACTTCAGTGCAGTGCACATGGATTGTCACAAGGGAAAAACAAAAACCAAAACAACCCAACATGCAGGAAAAATTCAAAAGTCTAAATAAAGGAAAACACAATCATATAAACAAACATCAAAACATGCAAAGCTCAAGAAGAAAATACAAAGAAAAACAAATCGTATCTTCCTCTCCAAACATGCAAAGCATAAAACTAACATTTAAATGAAAGAAAACCATAAATCATATTTTTCCCTGTGCAACACACTGACGTCACTGACGCAACAGTACGTGACATATATGCCCGTTGGCATGCATGCATGCATCCCATACAGATATGGAAGCGATGATTACCCCCCCTGTTTCGGTGCCACCGTTCATAATAACCTTTGGCTACAAAAACTTTACATAAGGCGGGAATAAAAGAGCAGCAAACTGCAGCTTCTTTAGAAAAAAACACACAATGCTTGGTCCACCACATCTAATTTTATCAGCCACAGTGCAGTGCAGGTGTACAGCCAGGGACATCACAGACATAAGGCAATAATTCAGGACCTTATTATTTCATGCAAACTCCCCTTGTCTTTGATCGACAAGCCCAGCTTTAAAAGCTTCATGGCAGTGGTAGAGGAGAAATATGTTGTGAATAATGTTGTAAATTGGCGCTAAATAAATAAACTGAATTGAATTGAAAATACTGCCCGCCAAGTCCTTAAGTTACAAAAAGTTATTGCTACAATCTTTCTTTTATAAAAGTATTGTTATTGTCCTGCTGTTTGTTTAGGGTTTTCCTTAATCTCTTGTAGTTGCTAACCTCATATGTATTAATAAAAGGCAGGATTGGGATTGTTTTTTTCCCACAGTCCTCATTTTCACTTAAAAATAAAAGAGCAGACATTTACTGCTAAAACTAGAAAAAGTTGTAACCACAAATGTCAGGTAAATACTGTAAGAAAATAGTTTTTTTTAAAGAAAAACTAAAAATGCAAAATTTATCTGGAAACATTTTTTGCGTGTGTGCTTTTTTTAATTGTATTTTTCATTTAGAAGTTAAAGATAATGATAATTCCATAGATATAATAGCGACCTTTAAGCTATACCGTCTCAGTGACGGAGATGAAAACGCGAGGAGAAACAAGCAAGCACGAAAATTATTGAAATTTTTTTAATTAATCAAGTGATTAGAATTTTTTGTGCGATTAATTGATTATTGCGACAGGCCTTCTCAAGACTTGAGACTTTACTTGGACTTGAGCTCTCAAGACTTGAGACTTGACTTGGACTTGCAAAAAATTACTTGTGAACATGTCTGATATATATATATATATATATATATATATATATATATATATATATATATATATATATATATATATATATATATATATATATATATATATATATACATATATATATATATATATATAGTAAAGAGAATTGGCCCTAGCCCTGATCCCTGTGGTACTCCACAGGTAACCATTAACGTGAACAAACTGAATTCGATCAGATAGATATGATGTAAACCAGTCTAGTGCTGTTCCTTTAATTCCAACAAAATATTCAAGTCTTTCTAAAAGAATATTATGGTCAACTGTGTGAAATGCAGCGCTGAGATCCAACACGACGAGCACAGATACAAGTCCATTATCTGAGGCCATGAGAATATCATTAGATATAGATAGATAAGAAAGGAAGTTTGGATATAGGTCTATAATTGACCAAGTCATCTGGTTCAAGAGACAGTTTCTTAAGCAAAGGTTTAATTACAGCAACCTTAAAAGCCTTTGGTATATATTTCTCTAACAGGGATAGATTAACCACATCTAAAATGGAGGACAAGAGCAAAGGGAATACCTCCTTAAATAACCTGGTTGGAACTGGATCTAACATACAAGTTGAAGGCTTAGATGAAGAAAATATTTTTGGTAACTCTGAAAGTTCAACTGGATCAAAGCAGTCTAAACCCAGTTCAGACTCCATGACTACCTCAGATGCTGCCTCACCTTCTGAGAGACAAACCAGTCGTAGACAGAGGAGTGCTAATGATCTTAGTTTTAATAAGATCAATCTTATTTATAATCACAAAGATATTTTGTCGGTTTAGCCATTTGAAAGCATAAACCCAGAGCCATAGCTCTGTTGAACCTTCCATTCCACATGCTCTTAGCAGTAAAGATTTTATAGGATTGATTAGAGCCTGATCTCTCTTCTTAAAACTATGATCTAAAGATTGAACTGTTGGGGGCTTTAAGAAGGACGACAAGCAAAAAACTAATATTTACTTGCAGGTGATAAAAAAAGAAAGTTAATATTTCACCGTTCTACTTCTGATACATACCTGGCGTTCAAATGAACTTTTTAACTCCAGATTTCTATCCCTTATTTACAAAACCTTTGAAAACATTTCAAAACTTTTATCTTTTAAACATCTCTTAAACTTAGAACCAAGCTTTTACTGCATTTTATTGCTTTTTGATGTGAAAAGAAAACAATATACTTAATATTCATCCCCTTTGGGTCAATAGTTTGCAAAGCCGTAATAACCTGCAATTACAGCAGCATGTGGGTTGTGGTTTGGCTCTAGCAGCTGTCTGTCTTTTCTTCTTTGCAGAGAATCTAAAGCTCAGCTTGTTCTAGAACATAACTAACACTTTAAAATTATTTTCCCAACCAGTCTGCTGCTTTCCTAACCTTCACGAAGATGTTTGTTCTCCAAAAATTATTTGACCAGCGTATAGTGAGACTGAATTGCTCACATATGGTCTGCATTTATGAATCTATTTTTATTTATTAATTAAGCATCTTAATTGAGGCTTTCAGAGCAAAGCAGCTAAAATACTGCTGCATTTCACTGATTGTAAAACATCAACGTTTTCACTTATAATTGGAACAAAATGTGTAATGGTTAAGAGATGGAACCATCTGTAGAGTTTTAGGATACATTTGAAAAAAACAAACCCTTATTAATTTATTCAAAGCTAATGCAGATTGGATTCAAATGTATTTATATTATAATGACGGGTTTTCTGCATCTCTTTTTTTCTGTTTGAGGAAAAGCTGAAGAATATCTGAATTTGTAAAAATGATTTTTCTCCACAGTGGCTTCCTCTTGCATGACCCGCCTGTCCCGCTCCCGCACCACCTCGCTCTCCTCCTCCTACTCCATGGACGGGTCTCGCTCTCGCTCTCGCACCCTCTCCCAGGGCTCTCAGGGGGGCCAAATGCCGCCCAGTCCCTCCCAAACCATGGAGGTCTCCTGCTGAAGAAGATCCCACAGGCCAGAGCGCAGAGCGAGCGAGAGCAGAGAGCGAAAGGAAAGGAAAGAAGGGAAAGGTGAAGCGTAACTCAAGGAACAAGACGAACGGCTTTCTCTATTTGTCACTTAATGACTCAATCGTTCCCAACAATAGCAGAGAGGTGGAAAGAGGGAGAGAAGCTGTCCTCCATGTTGGTCCTACAGAAACTAGGTTTAGCAGGAAGGAGGTGACGAACAGGAAACAGTTCCTCTCTCCCTCTGTCAGCCTGTAGATCCCTTTAACCTAGATCCAGAGTGTGGCATGTAGAAGCTGCACTCATCACACTAACCAGTAGAAACACTTCAGGAAGAAGAATGGAGGATGATGATGAGACTGTTGATGATGCTGAAGCTGATGATGATGTAATAGAAAAAGCTGTAACACTTTTCTCTTTATTACATGATTTTAATATGATATAGAATAAAAAAACATCCTATAGCAGAGATACTTCCTACTATATGTGTGTCCACTACTTTAAGGATAGTTTTTATTTTTTTCCCTCTGATTTTAAATCCTGTTTCAAATAATGGCTGAAGCTGCTGATGTGGTTCCAGCCTCGAAGAGCCATTCTAGCAACACTTTGATCTCAGAAAACTGGAAAATCATAAAAAAATAGATTTCAGTTCTTCAGTTCTAAAAGTGAAGCTTGTGTTTTGTGCAGATCTATAAACATAGCGATGCATGTCTGCAGATTTTACCCACAATTCAGCTCCTGAGGAAATCAGTGCGGTGAAATGATCGTCGACTTTTTGTTCAATACATGAACTCAGTGCTTGGTGGGGGTCACTGGATGATTTACTGCATTCCTGTGGCCTGAAGGTTGCCTGAGGTGGAAACAAAGCCCAGCTTGCTTTGATTTTGGCCTTCATGTCGTTTGCATTGCTGTTCTTTTTTTTTTTTTGCTTGGTCATCAGGTCCAAAAAAAGGACACCATCACTGTCAGCAGAGGGAATCAGACTCTGGGCCCTAAATAGTTTTCCGATCGGTTTTCTTCTTTTAATCCAGTGGTTCCCAAACTTTTCTGGGTTCATCCCCAACCAACATCTTTAAAGTTTGAATATTTCAATTGAAACTATTTATTTCACCATTTAACAGAATCTGACTTTGCTGTCAATATCTAGAAAAGGGTCTATGAAAATGGGTATTGTCAGCCCAGTTTTTGGGCTGAATCCATCTTAGAGCCGCCTACATTGCAACACACTCCTATAGACTCTTCAGTTTTACCTTCTAGTCCTCCAGCAGCTGCACATATCTCCTTTTGCCATAGTTCTTCCTTCTATACTCTTTCTGTTTAGATGCTTGAATTGAACTGTGGAAACATTCGTCTTTTAAGCAACCCGCTTTTTGGACATTTCATTGGAGGAAATATGTATATATTCAAAATGTAATTCCATTCAATTTATTTATATTGCGTCAAGCAACACATCATCTCAAGGCAGTTTCCAGAGAAGATGCAGGTTAAAAGTTTACGTCATGGAAAACCAGTCGATTGCATCAAGTCATTAACTTTCAAGCCATGCTCCTGCTGGATGAGCTTGCGGCGACTTGCATTTAGACCTTGACTCTGTGCCAATCCCTCACAAATACCAATATTGCAATATTTCATTTGACTATATTGGTACTGGTTTAAAATACAGCTGAAGTAATCTGAGACAAGAAAAATACTTATAAGTAAACATCCATTGCTTTTAGATAACTATTTAACCTCTGGCCACTAGGTGGCATCACACCACCACACAAGCCCATTGTTTTGCTGCTCTCCACCAGCTTCAACAGAGCAGCACAATCCTGTGAGGTTTTCTAGAGCCCTATTAATATAAATTCCCAATATATAATCTGTGTTAGCAGTATAATAAATCTTATTGTGACACATGTGGTGTGATAATTATCGTATCGCTAAATGCTCACTATTAACACCACTAATAATTTCCAAAGTGAACATAAAGAAACATCTGAAATGTTTGCCTCTGTAATGAATCTCTACAATAGATTAGGTTTACGTTTTGCATTGATTTACTCAAATACATTTGTAGCGGTTTTCCAGTTTTATTGAGATGAATGTGTATTTCCTTCTTAGTGTTGCCGGGTTTTCTTTGTCTTCCATTTCCATCGTTCCCATCCCCACTCTTTCACTCTTTGCTTTGTATGCCAATATTTTTTTTTTACTTATTCTCCTAAATCTGCATGCCTGGTATCAGCCTATGTGAAAACTGACTGGATGTTTTTCCTTCTATTTCTGCTAATAACGTGTCTGTTTGTATGTGTGATGTTTTGACTTTAGAAGGAGAGTGTGAAAGATGTTTCTGGCATTACTGAGGGTGTTGGTTTGCCTCAGCTGAGCTTTGGCGCTGTTCCCAACTTCCAGTTGCATATTATAAGTAGTGCTTCCAACTTTTCCTGCATCCATGTTGTCCAGAAGGAATCGTTGTCTTCACCGTCTGGTTTGCTGTTCTCGTTTTTGCTTTAATTAGCCCCGCCTGTCGTAGATTCTTAAGGTGGGGAATAACACACACTCCTCAATAAAGAAGAAACTTTATTTAAAGTGGACAGCTGCGCCTGTGTTTGCTTGTTGTGTGGAAGTACATGAGAAGGAAGTCTTTGTGTCAAGGTAGCAGACTTTGCTCAGAGAAAAGGAGAACAGGAGGGTGTAGTCATCTTTTTTCAGACTTCTGGAAAAAAAAAAAAATCTGTGAAACAGCCCCCCACTGCCTAAATAAGCCAAAAAAACCAAAACAAAAAATCACCTGAACCTTGAGCCATCCTATTACAGCTACAGTTGCATTATACTGCCAAATTTAGGACCTCAGCATAAAAGGAGGCCAGATTATCAAAATAAATGCTTGCCTTTGCGGCTCTTTCATCTGGTTTCAGTGAAATCTCCCCCTTAATGTTTATATTTTAACAGCAAGCTTTCCACTGCCCTGTAACAGGTTGCCAATAGCCTGACTGGATTTTTAAAAGAACCTATATATGGATGCATTAGGCATTTTTTTTCTATATAAAACATGAATTGAATGAGTCAGGTGGAGGCACCCTGTTCGTTGTGAGATCCGGTTCTGTTTGCCAAAAAGCTATCCAGAGAGACTGAGCTGCGATCAGTGGGAATGACAGGGAAGTCTATAAAGAGCTTTAAGGTGGAGGTTATAACAGTAGGAATAGGTTCATTTGATCCAGAAACAGTGGATCCCTGTCAGTGGATGGTAGTGACAAGAGAAAATGATGGAACATTGATTCAGGCTGTTGTTGGTTTTAGGTAGGTTCAGATTTCAGTCTTCAAGTCCACCAGGAGGAATCCTGCATGTAAAAGGTCCGTAGGAGGCATCAGACGCCACTTCCTTTGAGAGTTAAGGAGGGATGTGTGATTGTAAATGTTTTCTTCTGTTTGTCTCCATTTTTATGTCCGTCTGTTTTACTTTTCCTCTTTTGCATCTTTTTTTAATCTGTGGGAAGTGTTAGTTTAACGTCCTGATGTGCTCACAAGTTAGTTAAACGTGCTAGTTCTTGTGTAACTTTTCTAGCATTAGTAGTTATAAGGGAGAGTAATGTAATTAATGATTAAAAGTCAAACAAAAAATGAATGAATTTACTTGTGTGGCTAACTTCCCTGTGTGATACAATGAACATCCTTAAAAAGCAAACTTAAATATCAATAAAAGCTTAAAAGAAAGAGCTTGTCTTCTGACTTTCTTTTAAAATGTCCCATATGCAACAATATTGTTTCTAATCATTGATTTATTTTTTGTACATATTGAAGAAGAATATGAAATGCTACAATTCTTTATGCACTTAAAAAAGAAACAAGGTTTTAGAAATCCCATTCCCTTAATTGTGATCCCTGAAGCTATTTTCTCCTCCACCTTCTATGTGTGCTATAGTATTTTTGTTTTCCTCACAAAGTAAAAAAAAAAAAAAAAAAAGGTCCTCACTGTCTTTTTCACTGTAAAAGGATTTTTCCATGAGGATAAAAATATTTTTTTGGAACAAAGCTGCAACTTAAACCATAATTCGTTCATTTTTAAGATTTCTTTATATTCCTGTTTCTGTCGTCAATATTAGAATTTAGAAATTTTACATCAATCACATTGAATCTCACATTTTTATACACAATGTCAAACTGACCAAAGTGATAAATATTTAACAAAATAAAATGATTTCTATTTTGAGTGTTTATGTTTATAAAGCTATTTAATTTTAACTTATTTACTTTCTTTAGTTTGTAGAAGTTGAAACTCTTTTCTAGATTTTCTCATTGCCACTTGTTAGAGTACCCAAAATTATATTCAAGAAAAAGCAATGCGCAGCCATCCAAGAAATTACTCAAGGTAAACTCTGTTTACATATATGGTTAATAAAACTATTCCTCATTTGTGCACAATAAATATTTTTTGATAAAAATAATTTCGCTAAAATGCCATCAGAATGCTTATAACATTGTGTCTACCACATTGAATCAGTCCATTTGCTACACGTTAAAAAAGGTCCAAACAGACAGCAGCAAACAATTTGAAAACAAACGTTGCAAAGTCAGTGTTGCAAACTTTGCGCTTTTGTCGTTATGTTTAGCATCTTTTCAGACCCCTCTAGCACTTTTATTTCAAAAAAGCACCTAGTGCCAAATCTAGTGCCTTTTTTTCTTCTACTGGCGACTTCGGCAACAACATATGAAAGCACCGAACTCTGCTCTCCAGAGCAAGCAGATCCGTAAACCCGCCTCCTGCTCTCCTCTATCTTGTCTGCTTTCATGATTCATGCAACTATTATTTCAAACAAATGAAAAATGGAGAATAGATAGATAGAGCAGATCATTGCTTGTCTACAGTGAAAAGAAAGACTGCGTTATTTACTTTTGCCGTCGCCTTTTTGGAAACACAGGAGATATCAGCTAAGTAGTGATTGGAAAAAATCTTTCATTCCTTTTGAGACAGCATGGTATCCTGGTCTGACGGTTTATGCTCATCTGACAGAACCCCGGAAAATGGAATTTAAAAGTATTTAATACAAAATAAAAAAAGATATTTTTTTTTGAGGATCTCAAATAAAAAAAGAGATTTAGATGTGATTTTTTTTTGTAAAAAAATCTAAATTAAATACAAAATATCTAAAGTAGCAAGGTTGTTCTCAAAACCTTTTATTTTAATTCAAATGCTTTTGTCATGATGGGTTTAAGTTGCTTAGCCCACATGCAGAACACAACGGAGGCTGGGTAAAAAGTTTAACAGTTTATTGAATGTGCAACAGAACAAGTTAAGTACAGGATCTTGAACTGGTCCGGGCTGGTTCACAGAAGTCTGCAGGGATGATAGTTTGATTAGGAAGGCAGGTAGATGAGTATGAGTCCTTAGATAATTCAGAATTCTACCTTGACTGAATCCGGGCTTCTCTTTGAGAGAGGAGGAACCGTTGGGTCCAGAGACTGTTTGTTCAGCAGAGTACACAAGCAGCTGCAGCGTCTAGCTTCTGACTTTGAATGGCAGACCTTGATCAGAGTTTCAGCTCTTCACTAAGAGCAGCAGGAGAATCCACATAGGAATCTTCAGGTTAGGCTCACCAGGGCAGATTGGCAGGTTAAGCTCATCCAGAGCTTCAGGCTAGAGACAGGTTTCCTGTGAGGCAAAACAGAAGAGAGTTAGAATCAGATCTCTCTCTAGAGACAACTAAGATTCTTTAGAGTTTCTAAGGCTCAGGTCGCTAACCAAACTAAGGTCAACACTGCGGCGTCGAAGCAAGGTCTGGCAGCTGGTTATAAAGGGAAGGTCTCCTGATGAGTAGATGCGTCTCAGGTGTGCTGGAAGACTCCAGCTCCAGGAGACCCACGGCGCACTCTGCTGGAGGAAGGTGGTACAGCTCCAGATCCCAACAGCTTTTCAATGTGTTATTTCTAGATTCCATTTTTTTTATTTACATAACATAACAGCTATAATGATGTAAGTCCCTACAAATAAGCATATTCCTATAAAATTGGCTTTACACTGTGCCTCCAAAGTAACAAATGCATGATACAATTTATATAATAAAATAAATCATAAGACATTTATATAGAATCTCAGAGACTGTAACTTTATGTCACAGAATCACTTGAAGACATAAACAGAAAACATTTGTGCAATATCTTTGTAATTTAAATAGCCTAACAAACTATTCATCTACTCTAAAACATTATTTAGAGAAGCAACAAGGACTTCTGGGTAGTTTGAGTAGTTTTGTTGGAGAAAGAAAGAAGAATCAGAAAAAAACTATTGCATTGTTAGGAAAATGTATTGATGTATCACATACATACTCCATCAGCTTCTGTCATTAGCCACTGTCCTTTTTATGGCACTAGTTGCCTTTATTTGAAAGTAGGTTAACAGGAAATTGGGTTAAGGTAGAAAGTGGACAGGATTAAAAACTATGACAGCCACGTCAAGGACTAAGCTGTACCCCTTTAACACAAACTTGCACATTAAAATGTTTCTTTGAAAAAAAGCCAGGCAGGTAAAACCTTGTGTCTAAGAATAAATATGACTAAGGCCCATAGACACCAGACTTTTAATCTTAATAATAATGAGAATAATATCGAACCTGGAGCAGATGCTTTGGTAGGAAAATGAGACACTAGCTCACTGTGATGGAGCGCCACTAAGCGTCCATCCCAGACTCTAAGTATCCGTGCTTCCTCTGGCCCAGGGGAGCGCGGTGCCAGGAGCGCACGCACGGGGAGAAAGCTCTCCCACGTGAGTGCGCTGCCCGGCAAACAGCTGCTTGCAGGCCCGCACCTGTTTCCCGCGGTCCTGCACAGTCCCAACGAACATTCCCCCCCCGTCTGAACCGGTCATCGCGCGCGTCTGAGGGTGCACACTCGGCGCCGAGCTTCCACAAACACTCACCTCATCTCTGCTTCAGTCCTGCCGTTCCTGGTCAAGGGGCCAAACCGGAGCACTTCCGCGTCACGCTGGAAATAGCGCAGAGTGGTGCGCTTTGCCAGTCACGTGACAAAGGACTCAACCATTTTGGGTATTTTGTTTTGTATTTTTATATTGTTTATGTTCCTGACGTTTTGAACAATGTATGGAGTCATTTTTGTTCATTTTTTGGTTTCTATGCAGGAAACTGGGTTTTGAGTTTTGTTATTTGGTTATTTTGTTTTTATCCTTAAAAACCCCTTAATTTGTATTTTGGTATACCCGGGGGAGGGGCTAAAGGGGTATTTAAAGGGGAGCTGAGCTCATTTGAGTGTGTGCTGGATCTGATTGTAGTGTTGGCTGTCTGAGTAAGTTGTCCTGTGAATAGTCCTGTAAATACTGGGTTTTTTTTTCCCTCGCTTCACTGTAAATATCGTCACTGTTTCACTATTTCCACCTGGGTAGCAATAAATGAAAAAGCACAAACGATATTTTTTCGGCTGGGCCATCATTTTTGTATTTTTTAAACGAACCCGTGACATTTGGTGTCAGGAGTGGGATGGCCGGTCGACGGAAGCACCCTACAGTGAAGCGTACAGGGCTGCGCTCACAAAAAGTGAAGCAGGACTTACCTGTGGACGATGGAGGCTGGGCAACTGAAGATGAGGAAGGTGGCGCTGCTGCCTCAATCACGCAGCCTGCACCAAGTACAAGTGAGGAGCTTGTGGAGGTCATGAGGACATTTTTAAAAGGACAGGAGCGGAGGGACGAGGGGTTTTTGGCGGAGCTGAGAGGGCTTCGGGCCACCTTCCCAGCCCCACAGTGGTCTGTCCCTGTGTCCGGACCTGCATCACCACCCGAGGTGTCAACACCGAGTCTCCGGGTGGACCTCCCCACTCCAGCTCCTCGGCAGCGCCGCGGTTTCTCCGAGGAGCCCCCAAGGATCAGCATGGAGAGAGCTGAACCCTCCAGACATGAGGGTTGTCTCAGGGGAGGACATTGAAAACTACCTGCTACGCTTTGAGCGCATCGCAAGAACTTGGGGTTGGCCGGAAGGTGAGTGGGCATGTCGACTGGTGCCCTTACTCACCGGGAAGGCGTTGGAAGCTTACACAGCCATGGATGAGGAATTGGCGCACTCCTACCCAGACTTGAAAGCTGCACTGCTGATCAAGTTTGATGTTTCACCGGAGACCTACAGGCAGCAGTTCAGGTCCATGTCGGTGCCACCTGGAGAGCTCGACCGAGACCTACCACCGTCTGAAGGGGCTGTACCGGCGCTGGATCCGGCCGGAGCAGCACTCCAAGGAGCAGATCGGGGAGCAGATTATCCTGGAGCAGCTTCTTCGCGTCCTCCCGGCAGACGTTCGCACCTGGGTGAAGGAGCATGAGCCGACAGAGGGGCTAGCCGCAGCAAAGCTCGCGCTGCAGTATCGCAACGCACGGAGGGGAGGCCCAGCTGCTTACCAGGATGTTCGTCAGCCGTCGTCGCAACCCAGAGCCAGCTTCCACCCACCTAGAGATCCCGGGCCTGCACCCAGTCAACGTGGTCCTGGTAAGGAGCTCATCTGTTTTTATTGTCAGCAGTCAGGACACAAAGCTGCCCTGTGCCCAATCAGAAAGGCTAAGCTTACCGGGGCTTGTTACACCCCACGGGCTGAGGACATGCAAGGGGTAGGGAGAAAGCAGTGGTTCAAGGAAGTGTGCATTAATGGGGAACCTGTGACTGCTCTGGTGGACTCGGGGAGCTTCATGACTCTTGTACGAAGGGACTTTGTGCCAACGGGCTTGTTGGATTACAGTAAGCAGGAGGAAATTTGTTGTATACACGGGGACAGACATTCTTACCCCACGGCGGACATGACGGTGATGGTGGATGACCAACCATACTTACTTACTGTGGGGGTGGTGGAGAAGTTACCGGTAGCCGCTATCTTGGGTTGGGACTTACCTGTACTCCTGGATTTATTATGGGAGGAGGGAGCTGAGGAGAGTGACTGTGACAAGGGTTTGGCTGGTCCTGTGTTAACCCGGGCTCAGTTCCGAGCAGGGGTGGCACCCAGTACAAAGCAGCAGACGGAGCCGGAGCCTGAACCTTTTTCCAAGTTGGACAGTGACCTGTTTGAGGGGGGCAAAAAGGGTCCAAGGAAACCACGTAGCCAGTGGACGTTCGAGAGGGGCCTGAAGTCAAGGGAGCCAGTCTGTCAGGGGCTGGACAAAGACTTGTGGGAGGTACCTGGGGACATTGGGGCTGTGCAGAGACAGGATGAGACTCTGAAACCAGTGTTTACCAAAGTGGTTGGGGGGCTGGACAGTGCCAAGGGGAACAGAGAGAGCTATGTTATCGATGACAAGGATGTTCTGTATTTAGTGTCAGACGGTGTCAAGCGCCTTGTTGTTCCCTCGTCTTGCCGCCAAAGGATCATGCACTTGGCTCACACCTTGCCTTGGGCTGGTCATCTGGGTCGCAACAAAACATACATGCGCATCGCTTCCCGTTTCTATTGGCCCTCCATGTACTCTGATGTTCAAATTTACTGCAAAACCTGTCCCACCTGTCAAAAAACCTGCTTTGTCCGCCAATCTGACCGTGCTTGCCTCCAACCTCTACCTGTCATCTCCACCCCATTCCGGCGCATAGCCATGGACATTGTGGGCCCGCTCGTGCGAAGTAGTGGGGGCTACCAGTACATCCTGGTGATCTCAGACTACGCAACACGGTACCCCGAGGCGTTCCCCTTGCGCACCGTCACTGCCCCTGCTGTGCTGCGTTGTCTTGTGCAACTTTTTTCCAGGGTCGGTGTGCCGGATGAGATCGTGACGGACCAGGGGACCAACTTCACTTCCCGACTCATGCAGCTCTTCCACCGCCAGCTAGGGATCTCGGCGATCAAGACCACTCCGTATCACCCGCAGACGGACGGCTTGGTCGAGCAGTTTAACCAGACCCTGAAGAAGATGCTGCAGAAGTTCGTGGACGACACTGGACGTGACTGGGATCAGTGGCTGCCCTTTGTGCTGTTCGCCTACCGAGAGGTAGGCGAACAGCACAAAGGATTCTCCCCGTTCGAGCTGCTGTATGGCTGGGACATCCAGGGCCCATTGGACCTGCTGCTGAAGGTCTGGGAGGCTCCCACCACGGCTACTAGTGATCGGAGTGTGGTGCAGTTCGTGCTGGAGATGAGAGAGCGCCTGGCCAAGTATCGGGAGGAGGCTGAGGTCAACCTGCGAGAGGCCCAGCAGACACAGAAGGCCTGGTACGACAGACAGGCCAGACATCGAGAGCTCCAACCTGGCCAGAGGGTCCTGCTCTTGCTGCCATCCTCCACCAGCAAGCTGTTGGCCAAGTGGCAGGGTCCGTATACTGTCCTGAGGAAGATGGGCCCTGTTACGTACGAAATACACCACCCTGACAAGAAGAAAGCCAAACAGACTTACCACGTCAACCTACTGAAAGAGTGGAGAGAGGCCGTCCCAGTCTCTGCTCCTGTGTTGTCTCTTCTCGTGGCTGAGGTCGACAGTGAGGGTGATGAGGAGCTGCCTCTTGTTGACCTCCACCAGCCGCCTCCACCCACTCTCGACCATCTCTCTATCACCCAGTCCAGCCAGCTCAACGAGGTCTTCCGGAGGGTCTCCAAGCTGTTTGCTGCCAACCCGGGGAGGACTGTCTTGATCGAGCACGTCATCCGCCTAAAGGACAAGGGGCCCATTCGCCAGCGGTCCTACCGGGTCCCTCAGCATCTGGTGGCGCAGCTTCTGAAGGAGGTGGAGGAGATGCAGCGTCTGGGGGTGATCGAGCCGTCAACGTCCGAGTGGTGCAGCCCAGTGGTCATTGTGGTGAAGAAGGATGGGTCGCTCCGCATCTGCATCGACTTCCGGAAGCTCAACGCCCTGTCGGAGTTCGACGCCCACCCGATGCCCCGGATTGACGACCTACTGGAGAAGATTCGCCGGGCCCGGTTCATCACCACCCTCGATCTCTGCAAGGGCTACTGGCAGGTGCCTCTGGAGCCGTCCAGTCGTCCCTACACGGCGTTCCAGACCCCTGCAGGATTGTTCCAGTTTACGGTGATGCCGTTTGGTCTCCATGGGGCCCCCGCAACCTTTCAGAGGCTAATGGACCGTGTTTTACAGGGTTGTGGTCACTGCAGTGCTGCTTACCTGGACGATGTAGTAATCTTCAGCGACACTTGGGAGCAGCACTTGCAGCATCTGGAGAGGGTCCTTGGCAAGATCGAGCAGGCGGGACTGACGCTGAATCCTGCCAAGTGTCAGTGGGCCAAGGAGGAGGCGCAATACCTTGGCTATCGGCTGGGTCGAGGTGAGGTCCGTCCGCAGGTCGACAAGGTGGAGGCGATCCGCAGCTGCCCAAGGCCTCGCATGAAGAAGGAGGTGAGGTCCTTCTTGGGCTTGGCCGGCTGGTATCGGAGCTTCGTGCCACAGTTTGCCACCATCGCCGCTCCTTTGACCGCACTGACGGAAAAGGCTCAGCGGAACCCTGTCGTCTGGAGTGAGGACTGTGAGACCGCCTTCCAGACCCTCAAGACCTGTCTCTGCTCGTCGCCGGTGCTGCGGAGTCCGGACTTCAATCAGCGGTTCTTGGTCCAGACCGACGCCTCCGCAGTGGGTCTCGGGGCTGTTCTGGCACAGGGAGACCCAGGAGAAGAACGCCCTGTGCTTTACCTAAGCCGCAAGCTGCTTCCCCGAGAGACCAAGTACTCAACTGTAGAGAAAGAGGGCCTGGCCATCAAGTGGGCTCTGGAGAGTCTGAGATATTACCTTCTGGGGAGAGAGTTCGACCTGGAGACCGACCATCGTGCCCTGATATGGATGAACTCTATGAAGGATCACAACAGTCGACTCACCCGCTGGTATCTCGCTCTCCAACCCTTCCGATGCCAAATCCGCCATCGGGCGGGGAAAACTAATATTGTGGCAGATTATCTCTCCAGGTTGCCGCACGTCGTCAACCTCGGGGAGGATGCGGATAATGTGATGGAGCGCCACTAAGCGTCCATCCCAGACTCTAAGAATCTGTGCTTCCTCTGGCCCAGGGGAGCGCGGTGCCAGGAGCGCGCGCCCGGGGAGAAAGCTCTCCCACGTGAGTGCGCTGCCCGGCAAACAGCTGCTTGCAGGCCCGCACCTGTTTCCCGCGGTCCTGCACAGTCCCAACGAACATTCCCCCCCCGTCTGAACCGGTCATCGGCCGCGTCTGAGGGTGCACACTCGGCGCCGAGCTTCCACAAACACTCACCTCATCTCTGCTTCAGTCCTGCCGTTCCTGGTCAAGGGGCCAAACCGGAGCACTTCCGCGTCACGCTGGAAATAGCGCAGAGTGGTGCGCTTTGCCAGTCACGTGACAAAGGACTCAACCATTTTGGGTGTTTTGTTTTGTATTTTTATATTGTTTATGTTCCTGACGTTTTGAACAATGTATGGAGTCATTTTTGTTCATTTTTTAGTTTCTATGCAGGAAACTGGGTTTTGAGTTTTGTTATTTGGTGATTTTGTTTTTATCCTTAAAAACCCCTTAATTTGTATTTTGGAGGGGCTAAAGGGGTATTTAAAGGGGAGCTGAGCTCATTTGAGTGTGTGCTGGATCTGATTGTAGTGTTGGCTGTCTGAGTAAGTTGTCCTGTGAATAGTCCTGTAAATACTTGTTTTTTTTTTTCCTCGCTTCACTGTAAATATCGTCACTGTTTCACTATTTCCACCTGGGTAGCAATAAATGAAAAAGCACAAACGATATTTTTTCGGCTGGGCCATCATTTTTGTATTTTTGAAACAAACCCGTGACACTCACCATCTAAGTCAGTCATGGTCTGAAGTGAGTTAGTTTTGCCCCTTTTCTAATAATCAGCAAGTCTTTTTTTTAAGGCCAGTGACCTGAGATCCTGAAATGAGAGACCTAAGAGCTGTTTCAACTGATGAAACAATATCTCCAACGTCAGCTAACAGCTCATCATTTTTTTGTTATTCAAATATTTTTATTGGATTTTTAGTTGTCTATAGAAAATAACAACCAAACAACAGTCCCGGCATTATCAATAAATTGCAATACCAAAGCGAATATAGTGTAAAATAAGTAAAAAAAAAACAGACAGAACTAAAGGGATAACATATTAAAATAAGAGATTTGTGAGAAGAAAAAAAAAATTATCATAATAATAGAAATTAATAAATAAATTAATATTGACATGCTGCCGTAGGATTACAGAGCCTATCACTCAAGTATGTTCCAGTGTTTCCAGAAGGTATTGTAATTGAAAATAATTTAGAAACAGCTGCCAGACCTTATAGAACCTCTGGGTTGATCCCCTGATCTTTTGTTTAATTTTCTCAACTTTTAAATGTGCCATTACATCCTCGACCCAGCGCCTGTGTTCGGGGGGCTTCTCTGACTTCCAGTTACGCAAAATGAGACGTCTGGCCAATAGAGATGAAAATGCAATAGCATCTGATTGTGCACCTGATATCACCATTTCTGGAGGGGACACGCCAAATATGGCAATTTTGGGGGCAGGGCTTACCTCTCTGTCACTAATGGAAGAAAACGTGTCAAAAATTAGAGACCAGAACTGTGTCAACTTTGGGCACGCCCAGAACATATGATAGAGGGTAGCTGTAGCCTGACCGCATCGGGAGAAAGTCGGAGCAACATCAGGGTAAATCCTTTCAAGCCTGCTCTTTGATAGATGAAGCCTATGTAGTACCTTAAACAGACACCCTGTCTGTAAGAAGGAGCGCTACAGCAGGTCATTCATTCCTGCTGCCACCAGACTCTATAATAATGCACTACAACCACAATAACTCCTGTAAAAACCACTGTGCAGCTATATTATAGTTTTTTATTTATTGACTGTGCAATATTCTGTGCAATATGCTGAATGTGCAATATATGTGAATAGAATAGTCATACCACTACCTCACCGTTGTTCCTCACCTACTACACTTTAACGTTAAAGCTACAGTGTGTAATTTTCAGCGACATCTAACGTCCAGACTGCAGACCGCAGCAACATGAACATCTCCCCCCCACCGCTCCCCCCTCCAACAGTACGGCGAGCGTGACGGGACAAAATGTTTTCCCGACGTCCGCATCACCTACCTTCTCAAGTGATGAGGTTTGTTTACATAGATAATTTTACAGATAGTATTTCATTAGTCTGTGTAGGGTATAGATTTCATATAGACTTAAGATAATAAATATACCCGTTATTTTTTCTACATCGTTGTGACGTTTTGGTGAGCTGCTTTGCATGGTGATATAAACAGACGAAGTAACTGTAGTCATTAGTTTAACAGCAAGATTGTGTTCGCTGGAAGAATATATATTCCCCGTTTACAGAGTCCAAGTCTTGTTTGTGACATGGGGGTTACAAGGCGAGGAAGAGGGCGAGGAAGAGGGCAGAGAGGCCGGGGTGGGCGTGCAGCCAGGGCCAGGCGAGGGAGAGGTGCCAGCGGGGTGACTAGAGCAGAGGAGGAAAGGCTTGAAGATATCCAAAGGAGCCGGAGAGAAGTAACCGAGGTATATATCCAGAAAATTATTTTACAGAAAATTACTGAATCATTACCTGTGAAACGTCAGGGACATTGCTGAATAAGTATACTGGAGAGTAACAGCATCATCACGCAGCATGTTATTGTAATGGGCGATCTCGCAATCGCTAGTTTGTTGGCTCTGCGCTGCCGTAGCGCAAAGATGTCTGCCTCCATGGCTGCGAGACCCGCTCCTATGTAATAATAAATAACGAATTCTAAGGCAACGCAAATATTAAGGTTAAGAGGCTGAGCTCGTAGATGATGATAAATAACATAGTTATGTATAATATATTACATTTCTGACTGTATATCCCTGTAATTATTACACACAGTAGCTTTAAAGTAAATCCTCCTGTATATAAGCCATCCGGATTGTACATATTTTTATTCTTTATTTCTTTTTTTTTTTTTTGGTTTTTTTCTTTGTGTGCGATACATGTACACTTGCACCTTAATCCTTATTTATCTTGATATACTGTATATACATGGATATACTTTATATATATATTGTTTATTCTTAATGCACCTTTTTCCTCCTTGTTTGCACCGTAACACCGGTATTTCCATCTGGAAAACACTGTTTTGCTGCTGGAGTCCTCCTCACTCTCCATCTCTCTGTGTGTGCTGTACGTTAACACCCACCAGCAGAAACACCCACCTACCCAACTGACAGACGGAATCTCACTATACATCATTCAATCTCATCCTCCTCTCTCTCATGACAAGGTGTGCACGAGTCCTATCATGAAAAATAGGTTAATTGTGCGACCTGAGTAACGTGCAGTAACGTGGTGTCAGCAATGGTAACTGCGTTATAGTTACGCCAAGATATGTAAAAGTGTTGCGAGTTTCTTTCAGTGGGTATGACCTAAAAGATATGTGTTGAGCCTGGTTATTAATAGGAAAGAACAAACTTTTAGAACGGTTGATTTCTTAGCCTAAGAGCTCTCCAAAACTAGATATAATATCTAATGCCTTAGGAATACAGGTGCAAGGATTGGACAAGTAAAGTAGTCATTCGCGCATAGGGACAGTTTGTGAGTTTGACCCCCCTGACCCCCCCCCCACAATTTCCTCCGCACTCCTAAGTGCAATCGCTAGTGGTTCTATGGCTAGGTCAAATAGAAGCGGGCTCAATGGACTGCCCTGCCTTGTCCCCCTACATATAGGAAAATAGTTTAAGTTTGTTTTATTAGTACGGACAGAGGTGGTTTAGCATATAGAATCCTTATCCACAAACAGAAAGCCGAACCAAAACCAAACTTCTTCAGAGCTGCAAAAAGATATTCGTAACAGCTCATCATTAACTTGGTTTAATTTTCTGTCTCATACACTGTTTTGTCTATACCATCGGCCAAAAATCTCTTTAGTTCTTAATTGGTCACTGCTGTGTCTCTGACCAGTTCCAGAAGTTCCAGATTTCCTGATCCAGGTTGGTGTGATGTAGTTAATCTGAATGCAATGCAATATTTGGAGCATCCATGTGAGAAGCTATGACCTGTCATTTCTATACACCAACTCAAATCGCTTAAGAAGAGCATCAAAAAGGACTGAGACATCTTCAGGACTCCATTTAATATCCCTAAACCAGACCTCACAGCAATCTGGGGAAGAATAGAGAATAGAGAATAATATAGTATATAGAGAGAATAATATAGTACAAAGATTGATGAGGCTAAATGCAGAGGATCGAAGCAGGACTGAGGACGATTGGATAAGTCTGCCAGGCTTGCCGTGGGGAAGACAGTGGTACATCGGAGAGGAGGGAGCCAGGGAGACAGGGCAGTAAGAGACGGCAGCAGACTTGAGGCTAGCATCTAGAGGCTAACTAGTGGAGTTAATCATCATATAATCAGAGGAGCTAACATGCAAAAAAAGAGTCCGAGCGGGATGAGAGAAGGCAGCAACTGCTCAGTGCCTGAAGAAGCACAATGAAACTGTCATGATGCGATCGTTTTACTAGCCCCAATGCAGACTCACAGACACAGAGGGAGGATTAAAAGTCCAATATTTATTGGAACTCACAAGAAGCTGCAGGTTCAAGCTCAGACAGGCATGGTGGCACAGTTAAGACACAAACGATCCAGCTCAGAGGGGAGTTCACACTCAGCTTATATAGGGAGCTTCCTAATCAGCAGATAAAAAACAGCTGTCCATGCTGAGCCACGGCGCCCCCTGGTGGGCAAAGCCCCGGATCCTAACAGAAACAGTCCTTCAATCAAGTGGTTTTCCTTAGATAGAAAACCTGTATCAATTTAACTGTATGATCTGGTTGAACGGTAAAGTGCCTTGAGATGACATGTGTTGTGAATTTGGCGCTATATAAATAAACTGAATTGAATTGAATTGAATTTTCTAGTTACATTTAAACACTGTTGTTTTCCCTGGTTACTTTTTCTTCCTAGTGCTCAAATGCAGAGGCAGAGAGGCAGAGGTGAGTTGTTGCAGTTTTAATAAATGACCACAGGTTACAGAGGGAGGAATCCAAAAATCCATCCTAAAATGTAAAACTTAACCAGAACCATGGAGACATCAGGGAAAGCGAGCACGTTGAGTCAGGGAAAAGCGAGGAGAGACGAGGAACCAAGACGATAACAATCTCTGCATCTGTCTCTGCATTTGAGTCCTCTACAAACAAACACTCACTAAACCTGACACCTACAAACCTTTAAAAGCATTCCCAACTTCATCCTTTGTAAAAATGTTTTCTGTATTTTCCATTTTGTTTAAAAAAAACTTTTCTCTTCTGCCTCCTTCACTAAAACAGTACTCAAGCAACAAAACATAATCATCTCCTAATTTGTACACTTGATAATACAATGTCAATTTACATGAGACAACAGTGTTTTAGTAATTATGGTTTTGATGCTTTTATCTAATGTAAACAAACCTCTTCAACACCAAGATAGGTAAAGCGGACATTGCGGCCTCCGTGTTAGAGGGAGAGAAGTGCGGGGAGAGAACATATTTTTATATAGTTTGCTGCAGTCTGAATATTAGATGTTGCTGATAATCCCACACTGAAGCTTTAAGAAAAACATGCAGACCTTTTTTCTTCTATTGCCCTGCTGTGGTTGCCACCCTATGCAGCTGCCTATGTTGCTCCTGCAACAACACAGCACTGACTACACCTGTTTTCTTCTTAAGAAACTATGGTTAAAGGTAGGCATACTTTGAAGTACAATTCTATTTTAAAACAGTTCCTTCACTTTTCATAATCCAGTCAGAGAGATGTCATTTGTCCTCAAAAACTTTGAGCTAATAGAGGATCATAGAAATTTTGCAAGCAGTAAATTTTGTAAATTTTTTATACCCTTTGCAATTGATTGCAACATCTGACAGTGATCATATCTCTGCATAATTTGTCTCCTTGAGAGCAACCACACAAAAAAAAGGTTGAAAATTAAGCCTTTGGTCGCAAACCGGGACGACTTATTGGGAGAACCAGACATTTCACCCTAGTCTAGGATGAAATGTACAGGGCCCCTGAAGTCTCTTAGAGCAACAACTGTCCCCCAACAGGACCCCTTAACCACCTCTAATCCTTCCTAAGTCATGTGAACAAATGATGACATTCAGAGATAAAGGAGTGAGGAACTGATCATTGGATAAAGACAGCATGGACTGGCAGTCCGCATTTTGGACAGTGATTATATCTCTGCTCTATAAATAATTTATCTCTTCCTCTCAAACAGAAAACTTTTAGAGGAAGGAATGAAAAAAAAATAACAATTTCAACAGAACATTCAGTGTCAGTCATATAAACCCCTTAGCATCTTTTATTTAGGCATATATATGAAAAACCTCAATATGATGATTTTGTGATGTATTGTTTATCTTTTAGATTTTAGAGTTTTTAGGCTTTAATACACTTTAATTGTCATATTGGGCTTTAAAGATCTGACCCACATGCTGAGAAAGACTCAGAGACCAAGGGTAAAAGTTAACAAGTTTATTGAAAGTTTGCAAAGAAACACACACAGAGAGAGGTATTCTGCTAGGTTATTATGTTGGACCTTAGCATACTGGTGAACCTGAACCAGAAACTCTGAAGGGAAGATCACTATGATCAGTTCAGGGACTGTGGAAAAAAAAGACTGAGGCTTGTATTTTGCTGGAGAGGCACTCTCGCTTTGGGGTGCTCTTGGTTATTCCTTGGCTCTAGTTTGTGGCGTTAAATCCAGAGAAGAGGGAACTCGTTGGAGAGCAGACAGGCAGCGGGTCAAACCATTTGTAATGGGAAGGAAAATGTGTTTATCATTTGTTTAAATATTCTTAGTTTGGGTAATTTTGTTAATTAGTTAAATTTGAAAAAATACTTAGTGTCTGGCCAGTATTTATCTGTTTAATTAACTTTATTTTTTGTTAGTTTGATAGTCAGTTATCCCCCTTGTGCGTCAACATGGTCTGATCAGCCACTATTTAAGTTTCCCTCATGTCTTGTTTTTCAGGTCAGTTTGTGCTTGAGTTCTTTATGTTAAAGCCTGAATTGAATTCTGTTTTGTTGACTTCTGTTTTTGGGCCAAGTTTATAATTTTTTGAACACTTTTTATGGAATAAATTAAGACTTTTTTTGAACAATGTCAGTAGTTTTCTGGCTGGTTTGTGCAAATCCCACACAAGCACCATTTGTCGAAAAGCTAAATTGAGGTATCCCACTATAAGAAATAAAGCCAGACTTGACCACAAATGCTAAGCCAGACTTACAAGGTGTGGTTATGTCAAGCCAGGTCTAAGTAATCAAACTAAATGCAGGTCTGCAGCCTTCTGTAAGAGACCATGAGGTCGAACACAGATTAATTTATTCATCAAACAAGACTGGACCACCTGAATCCCTAAACAGCCTAAAATATACATTTCCAAACTACTTCTCTTAGCTGAAAACATCACAATTTAAGGAGTGTGTGTCATTAAAGCAAAAAATTATTAGGTTCCCAGAACATCCATGCAGGTCTCTCTCGCCACAGTGCCATCCTCTAGTGGGAACTCCTACCCACTAAAGACACCTCTGAAGGTCTCTAAAATATTTGTAGCAGTGATTTTAAGTAAAATTACCACCAACACGATGTACTTCATCCATTTCTCAGTTGATGACTGACAAACCGGCCCCTAAACACTCCCTGTAAGCACTAACCACCCATCTGCATGTTCCTGCAAAGGATGAACCAGATTAAGGGCCGTCCCTTAAAACAGGGCCACTTGCCCTACACCATTGTGGGTAGGGAGAGTGGAGCGTTCAGTTGCACTGGTTGGCTGCATCTTTGTCACATTGACAGAAAATAGAAGAAAGAAAAATGAAACAATATTTAATTGATTCTGAAAGCGAAGGTACTCTGTGAAATACTTTAATTTGACTGAACAAATGTATTTTTTAAGAAACGGGTAAATGTTTGATTTCATGTCAAACTGCGCCACAGAGCTAGAGCCTTGCACATGTGCTGCCATGTGTCATCACTAACATAGCAAAGACTGCTTTCTATTTCCAGTAGAGGAAGAGGGCGTCTCATTCTCAACACCACAACACAGTGTAGAGAGCTGAGGCTATAACATCGACAGGAAGTGCCAAAGCAGAAAGATTTTTAAAAAACTCTTTTAAAGAGATTGTTTTATAAGAAGAAAAAATCTAGCACTGAGTAACTGCCAGTGATGTTTTTGACAGATTTAGCCTCTGTTCGAATTCATGGGATGCGTCCCTCGAAGGTCAGATTCGTTGGGCCGATTACGTCATAGCGCAGCACTGAGGTATATGAGTATAAATGCGTCCTTCTTTTTGCCTGATTTGAAGGATTGGTGCGGTGTATCCTCACCATCCTTGGATATCCCAGGATTCATTGCTAGACCAAGCAAGCTGGCTGCTCCGTGATCAGAGGAAATGGTACTTGGCGCCGAACAGTGGTGAATATTGGAAGCTCAGTTTTATATAATACAATTATGTGAATAGTTCCATATAAAATTAATGAAAACAGTTATTTTAAATTATTCAGTCAGATATGTGGCGGGTAGTGTTAGATTTATCTAAATGTTTTTATCTGTTGCTGTATAAATGGGTTTGGCTGTAATTTACAGATTCTAATATATCTGCAGTGGGGGGACTATAAATCTGATAGGATGTTTATTTTTTAATTGCTATTTTGCACAATTTGCATAACTAAGTACTTTTTGTTGTTGAATAAAAGAGATTTAGCAAATATATTTTTATGCATACATTGTTTACATTTACTTATATCTTTATACCCCTTTTATAGATTAGAATAGAAAATCTCTTTATTGTCCCACAAATGGGAAATTTACAGCAGCAAGAAGATTATTGAAAAAAATGGTCACACAAACGTGGACCTTAGAAAAATGTATAAGAATAACATAATAGTGCACTGCAAAGTGTTTTAACAATGTAAAACACCGAACCTGGAGAATAAATAACCAAAATGACAGCAACATGTTATTTAACTGACTAAGGTTTTGTCATGAAACGAGGACAGATGGACCCAGTATTCAAGGAGAGACAGTCAGTAGGCAAATTCAAAACGTTTATTAAATGAATAACAAAACTAAAGTGGAGCTGCTAGGATCTGTGGCACGTAGCGACTGCAGGTGGGGGCCGGGGCACCGCCCAATCTCAGACACTGTTTGTGGGAGAAACACAGGTAAGTGACCCGTTCATCTGATAGAAGATGAATATCTGAGTTGGTCACTTATCTGGTTTAACAGTCCAGTCCAAGAGTGTCCCCAATGCTGCTGTCCCAGAGGTCTTGCAGGAAGCCGATCCTGGTCAGGGATTCAGAACAGACAGGAACAGACAGAACAGGCAGGATCCAGGCTTCCAGGCATCATAGAGCCTGTATGTTACGAAAAAAGAGTTAAATATAATTTTATATACCTTTTCATAATTTTGTCATGAAAGATATTGATTACAATTGAGTTTCACTGTGATGTTTACATTTTTCTTTAATTCAATTCAATTCAGTTTATTTATATAGCGCCAAATTCACAACACATGTTATCACAAAAAAGGAGGAAAATAAGGGAAGACAGAAAATACACCATCATGATCGACTACAAGACATTATCTCTGCTGATGTTTGACAAAGTCTCCATGTTTTGAGCGGACAGATAATGAAATAAAACATTTCTTGATGAGTTCAAGTATAGAATTATCTCAAGAAGGTTCTTCTTTTTTGTCATAAGCATAAAATAATTTAGTAACATTTTGTAAACATTAAAGTGTATTAAAGTAAAAAAACTCAAAAGTCCAAAAAGGACAAATAATGCTTTCATACACAAACATCATATTGAGCTTTTTCATATACATGCTTCAATAAGAGATACTAAGTGCTTTATATGACTGCTGCTGAATGTTCTGTTGAAATTGCTAATTTTTTTAATTCCTTCATCTAAAAGTTTTCTGTTTGAGAGGAAGAGATAAATTATTTATAGAGCAGAGATATAATCACTGTCCAAAGTGCGGACTTTCCGTGCTTGCTGTCTTTATCCAATGATCAGTTGCTCACTCCTTTATCTCTGAATGTCATCATTTGTTCACATGACTTAGGAAGGATTAGAGGTAGTTAAGGGGCCCTGTTGGGGGGACAGTTGTTGCTATAAGAGACTTCAGGGGCCCTGTACATTTCATCCTAGACTAGGGTGAAATGTCTGGTTCCCCCAATAAGTCGTCCAGGTTTGGGACCAAAGGCTCAGTTTTCAAAGTTTTTTTTTTTTTTTTCTGTCATTGCTCTCAAAGTTTCTGTTGAAAATGGAAGAGACAAATTATGCAGAAATATGATCACTGTCAGATGTTGCAATCATTTGCAAAGTGGAAAAAAATGTACAAAATGTACTGTTTGCATCATTTCTATGATCCTCAATTAGCTCAATAAAGTTTTTGAGGAGAGGACAGCTGACATCTCTCTGACTGAATTATGAAAAGCAAATTAACTGTTTTAAAATGGAATCATATGCCTACCTTTAACCATAGTTTCCTAAAAACAAAACAGGTGTAGTCAGTTCTGTGTTGTTGCAGGAGCAACATAGGCAACTGCATAGCGTGGCAACCAAAGCAGGGCAATGGAAGAAACAGTCTGTTTGTTGTTCTTAAAGCTACAGTGTGTGATTTTCAGCAACATCTAACATTCAGACTGCAGCAACATGAACCGCTCTCCCCATGCTTCCCTCCCTCCAACATGGAGGCTGCAATGTCTGCTCTACCTGTCTTGTCAAGTGATAAAGAGGTTAATTTACATTAGATAATAGCAGCAAATCCATAAATCCTAAAACACAGCTGTCTCATATAAATTGACATTGTATTATAAAGTATAAAAATTATGAGATGAGAATGCTTTGTGGATTGAACACTGTTTTAGTGAAGGAGGCATCAGAGAAAAGCTTTTTTTAAACAAAACGGAAAATAAAGAAAACAATTTTGACAAAGGGCAAATATGTGAATGCTTTTAAAGGTTTGTAGGTGTCAGGTTTATTGAGTGTTTGTTTGTAGAGGACTCAAATGCAGAGACAGAAGCAGAGATGGTTTCTTGCAGAATTAATGATGAAGTTGGTGGCAACAGAAGCATGAATGTGGACTAAACAGACAGGGAACTCAGGAACCAAGACAAATAGACACTTGGGATAAACATACATAAAATATGAAGAGAATCAAGCACTGAGTAACTGCCAGTGTTATTTTTAAAAGCCATATTAGTTTAGTCTTTGTTTTCGTCTTCATGATGAAAACTATTATTATATTTTGTACCATTTTTGTCATTACTATATGTGATAGTTTTGTTCAGTGTTAGTCAACTAAAACTCAAAAAGGTTTTAGTCTAGTTTTAGTCAGTTTTATTTTGCAATTCATAAAACAGTTAACCTTTGCAGAGTACCTACATAATTGCCTAATAATGCCATGGCAATGCGGACCTAAATTTCAAGAATATGTTAACTTTAATGTTTAAATATTCAAATGGAAACAGAGAAACTGTTTTAATGACAATGCATGGAAACATTTACATCATATTTAAATACAAAGAAAAAGAACCATATTTCATCTGGGTCTTTATCCAAAAATAAACAGTATGCAATTAACTATTTTCTTTGGATATAATTTAGGGATTCCTTATGGTAGAAATCAAAGGTCATCTGTGGTCATGCAGAATGTGCACCGCTGCAGTTGGGCGGCATGAGCAAACAGGACGCAGCAGCACGGCTGATTGTCTAACAGATTTAAAGGTGCTACGCTGTCCTCATCAGATGAGAGATCATCCAATAAATATTTAAAAAGATCTTTTGCCTGAAAAAGTGGGAAAAATAATTAATGCAATGATGGACAGTTAATGACTCAAAAAAATGTATGTGTATATGGACCTTGGATAGGTCATTATTTGTTAATTGTTTAAGGCAGTACGAATGCCAGACTTTTGTACAACTTGTGAAAAACTGTAAATGTATAAACATATACTAGCACCTAATTTTAGTGTCAGTTAGAAAAATTAGACATATATTAATGATTTCTTTTAAAGTGCAAAGTTGGAATTTATGTAGAGAAATTAATGCATTTGGTTTTAACAGGTTAAGGGACACCAGCCTGGAGAGAAATATCAGCTGTGCTGCTGTCATCAACATCTTTGTTTATAGATATTGGAGATTGGCCTGTTTTTCCAGTGTAGTCCTGTTTTTCTGACTAAGTGGCTGGATGCGCTCTCTTCATCCTCTGACGTGGGAGCTTGTCTGCCTGGCTGTGTGTTTCCTGGATGGGGCGCCTTTTACAGCTGCTTTTTGTATCTCTGCTTCTGTCTCCTTGAACCCCAGTCGGCCTCAGCAGATGGCCACTCACACTGAGCCTGGTTCTGCTTGGAGGTTTCTTCCTGTTAAAAGGGAGTTTTTCCTCTCCACTGTCGCTACAAGCATGCTTAGAGTGAGGGATTTCATCCAAGTCAATGAGTCGATACAATTAACTGGTTTTCCTTCGATAGAAAACTTTAAATTAATTTGACTGTATGATCTGGTGAAATGTAAAATATCTCTACATGACATGTGTTGTAAATTGTCACTTTATAAATAAACTGAATTTAATTGAAAAGTTTAAAAGGTCTCATGTTATTTTGAAATCTACTACTGCTTTTAAAGTTACCATTATTTAATAAATTGAATTGTATTTTGATCCATACACTGTAATTTCTGGCCTATACATCATGGCGGATGACTGGTTAGAAGCTCGTTAAATAGAGGGCAGGAGCACGTGATCATCTGATCCAGGAGCAGGTGGATCAGATGAACGGTAATGAGAAACTGGACGGAGTTAGAAAGGTGGATGAAATAAGAAATTAAACCAAAGTCAATAAAGTAATAAAGCCAAGTGATAAAGCCAAGTCAAAGTAAGATATTGATTTTTCACATCAAGAAGAAACTGGCTGGCTCTCAGAGGTGTGTGGTTGTTGAGGAGATCACATAGATATGATGGAATTAGACTCTTTAAAAGTGATTAATCAAATTTTTATATTCATGTGATTACAGAAGAAACCATTGAAGAGACTGGAGTTATGTGTTCATCCTTCTTTGCACCTATTTAAAGACAAGCTGCAGTGTTGAACTATTTGTAAACGCTGCAGGGATGACTGATCCAACTCCACATATACAGGGTTACATTAGTCCAGATAAGAAGGGATTCATGAATAACTAATCTAAAATAGGTTTATATACAAAAAAAACCCTCAATTGTTGCACTTGAAGATGTTTTACCCTTCATTTGAAAAACTTTCTTCAGACCTTCTGAGGGAGAAGTTCCAGTATTAAATCTGTTTGAAGAGAATCACCTGAAATCACATCAAGGAGGGCTCTCCTCTAAAGACCTTAGGTGTACTGGACATGGGCGTAGGTTTGCATAGGGACCATAGGGACATGTCCCTACCAAAATTTTGAACCGACCTAATTGTCCCTACCAATAATTGGATGTGAGCAACATGTTTATAATTTACAGCAGTAGTTGTTACAGCAGTGGCTTCTTTTCCTCTCGCAGCTCATCTGCCTGGTCTCTCCTGTCCCTTTCATGTAGCAGCGCATGGAACTGTGCTGTGCTGTTTAACTCAACTCTCATTGGTTGTTCTGCCTGTGTTCCGCCTTCTCTCTCTCTGATTGGCTGTTTTCTAGTCCGCGTGTGCTTGGAGCACAACATTGAAAATGTTTTCACACTAGAATGCAGCGGTTACTACAATTAATATTAGGCTACAAAACTAGTCCCAATAAAAAATGAATATCATGTACACTAAAAAACAAAAACCTTTTTTTTTCTTTTATAAAACGAAATATTCTGAGTCAGCCAGGAGTTCTGAAGACTGCTGGAAAAATGGGCAAATAAAGGCTGTAAGCCATCAACATTTCTGATTCTTAGCCACAGCCAACTAAAAAAGAAAATGTGAGGGTTTCCTTTTTACCGATATTTAGTTGATATAACTGTTTTCATTTTTTTGTTTTTATTTTTACAATTTTGATATAATAACTGATCTAAGTAGGTTGCTCTGTGGGGAAAGGCACATTTTACATTTATATTACTGTATGTTTTAAAGTCTCTATACTCCAGTTAATGATGAATCACTTACTAAATTAGTTGACGATTATTGAAATAATCAATTAAGGCCCCGTCCACACGAAGCCAAACCCTGGCCTAAACGCACAAATTTTTCACCAAACCAGCCTCTCATCCATACGAAAACGGCGTTTCGGGGGTCTGTAAACGATCTTTTTTTTATTAGGCCTTCAGAGTGGGAAGATTTTGAAACGCCGTTTTCGCATTTCCATCTTTAAGCTCTAACCGCATTTTTTTTTTTACACGCATGCGTCATAGCGTCGCCTCTAAACACGCATGCGCGACACAGTATCACAACAACAATGGCGCCGTACTGTGTTGAATGGTTGCTGCTAATGCTACTCACCCTGCTGTCGGGCTTACAACAGAATCTTCTTCTTCTGGAATATCTCCAGGAAGAACAGAGCAATATCTACGACATAGTTCAGCACCTGAATTTGACTGAACCACGAAAATGGACCCGCAGGGCAACCATGTATAAATATTAGTGCGCATGCCCAACATTTCGTCGCCTATTTTTGCTTTGGCACCACAGCGCCACTTACAGGCCTGGCATACATTTTGCAGCGTTTTCATGCATTCGTGTGGACGATGACATTTATTTTACGTCTCCGTCTTTACGACAAACGTTCTGGAAAATATTAACGTTTCGTGTTCGTTTTTACTTCGTGTGGACGGGGCCTAATACGATTCATTTTTTTCAGCCCCAGATGAAATACATGAAATTGGCTACACAGAGTAACTACAGCCCAGATGTTCAACTTTTATAGTGAAGTTAATATTTTAATGAATGTATTATTTTGCTTGATACAGAGAGAGAATAGTACGTACAAATATTAGAGTGGGGTTTAACTCTGCACAATTCTATATCTTCAAAAGAAAATACTGTATTTACCTTCTCTCTTAGTCGTTCAAATGAAACCGTTTTCAAAGTGGAAAACAGTCCTAATTCCACATTCATCAGAGCCGGTGATACTTCAAACATTGATAAACAGCATCTAGTGCATGTAGTGCTTATAAGATTTGTATTAATGTAGCAAGAAATGCTGCTGTTCTCTTTTAACAAAATGAGCCCTGAAGCTCACATTAAGCATAAAAAAGAGCATGCATATTTTTTGCAAAGGACCAATGAAACTGAAGAATAGCGTCCCTACCAAAGTTGAAATCAAACCTACACCCTTGCCTGATTTAATGAAATTTTATGAAACAGAAACAACAAAACTTTGAAAATTTACTTTAGAATAAGAGTTAATAAAAGTATAAATATCACTATGTTTGTAAACCTTATTAGTATGTTAACAGAGGTATCAAGTAACAAAGTACTAATACTTTGTTACTGTACTTAAGTAAACTTTTTAGATATCTAAACTTTACACCATGACTTATCTTTCTTCTTACTTCTGACTTCTACTCATTACATTTTCACACAAGTATCTGTACTTTCTATTCCTTGGCTTCGGTTTAATGCAGAGGTCACGGATTAGCGGACCGAGAACAGGTGTTATGCTGAAAAGTGCATCCTATGGAGAGCCATTTCAGCCAAAATTAAATAAATAAAGAGCCAAAATTAAATAAATAAATGGGTGAAATAAGACAAAAATGAGTAAAATAAATAAAAAAATGAAGAAAATGAGTGAAATAAATTAAACATTTGTGCATGTAGTGCTTATAAGATTTGTATTAATGTAGTTCAAATGAAACCGCTTATAACATTTTTATTAATGGAGCAAAATGTTGCTTTTCTCTTTTAACAATGAATTCCTCTTATCAGTACGGATGCTCACCTCGAGCATAAAAAAGGGCATGCATATTGCCTAGCATCAATGACACCAGACCAATTCTGTCCCTACCAAAGTTCAAATCAAACCTACGCCCTTGGTACTGGATGATTGAAAACCTTCACCAAGAAGCTTGAAGCACCTTCTTGAGATTCCTTTGAGGAGATAGAGGCTTCACTTTATCAATGAGCAAAAGTTGACAAAAGCTTTACTTAATAACAACTATATTCCGTTGATCCAATTAAAGAGAACTAGGAACTTTAGAACGTTTAGAGACTTTTTAATTAGGAAAAGGAAAAATACTAACATGAAAAAAATCTTTGAATAGACAGTCTGAAGTGATTCCATTCAACTAGAGCTAAGATGTTGTTTTTCAGTGAAGCAAGTCTAAAATATCAGAGTAAGTGGAGTTAAAACAGTTTAAAATGTCTGCAACACTTATTTTACAGAATAGATGCAGGTTCCAAAGAAAGGAATCATGAAAAATTGTAAAAAGGCTCTGAGGACCGATAACATGCACAGTTTATCGGTCACAACTTTTTTATTGCCCGGAATGGTATTTGAAAACACCACAGGCAGATCAACTGATAAACAAGAATCATAGATACTCTTTTTTTCACATTTCCTGTTCATATTCTGCAGTTTTAGCCGTTGTCATGTGATCAAGTAGAACCATATCTGTGGAGCCACACAGCAGCGGAACCATTTTATTGCCGATTTAAAGATGGGTCGCACTTTCCTCTGTGTGCTGGGCTTATTGTGTAAGTACATCACTTTTTCCCTTTGAATTGTGGAGATAATAGATCATCTTTAAATTCTCAAGTACAGAAAACTGCTGCTTTGAAATACTGTTCATATTTAATAACTTCACTTTGGTCCTGGAAACTTTAAACGTGTCAGGAATGCCTTCATGATAAGATATTTGGACCTTTTCATTTACTGAGAATGTGTAATCCTAATTGATGTAGTTGATCATATAAAATTTATATAACAGGAAGAATTAATATATTGAGTTTCTCTCTACAATTCCAATATTGAACAGCATCAGAACCTACTGATCCCACATTTGAATGATATATTTCAATGTATGAAGGTAGGAAGAGGTGAAATGTTGATATATATGCATAGAAAGCAGCCAGTCTTGTGGCTCCTGTTGTCTGAATCCACTGTTATATTGACTCTGTTTCATAATCAGGAAATGAGGAACAACTGAGGACATCATTTTTCTGACATCATCACCAGAAGGGCTGTAATCTGAGTTTTCCTCCATGCTGTACGACTCTGACACCTGCTGTTCCAAACTGCTCTCTGCTTCCTCACCTTAGATCAGACTCAGAGCCTCTTCATAGTAAACTTTGCTGCCAGAACTTCAGTCACTGAAACTGCAGCTGAGATGATTTTATGACCTTCTAGAGATTTCAGTCTTGTTTTTGTGAAGGTCAGACATTCTGTACATACGCAATATGAAGTCCATGAGGAACAGAGGTCATATAGAGGTCAACAAGGGCCTAAACACAGAAAGGACATCCACACCTAAAATGTAATAAAGTGTGGTTGGTTTGCTCATTTGAATTCAAGCACTTAAAACAAAATAAACCCTGATTTGTGGCTGTGAGCTTCAGATACTGGCCAAGACTCATTGGACATTCAAAGACTAACAGGCTCCTCTCTCTGCAGGAACCTGGGCTAAAGTGATGGGATCACAGACAGATTACATAGATGCTCCATTTGACCCACTTTACTGAATGTAAAATACATTTAAAAGATAAAGTTCAAACTTGGGCTTTAACTCCATAAGTAAAGAAGAGATGCAGCAGTAGATTTATGATGTTTCTTTACTGTGGTTTTGTTTCCTTTTGCTAACATCTCACAGAATGTCCTTCCTTCTTTTTTCAGGTCTCAGTTTCCTCCTCTGCTGTGGAAACAATCCGGGTAATAGAACATTCTTCTCTCTTTACTGATTACTGGAGCTGAGAAGCTTGTCTGAATTCTTCATTTGATTCATTCATGATTCTCGTCTTCTGCTTCTGCATCATCATGTCACACAAGTAACATTTTCAGCAGAGAAACTCAGACATCTCTTTCCTCTACCTATATCTTATTTATTGAGATGATGGTGGTAGAATTGATTTGATGAGAGTCTGAGCCTCAGAATCACTGACTACAGTGAAATACTCTGATGATCATCAATAGACATAAACTTTGATTTTTGTTTTATTCTGTTGCCTTTGGATCATCAAAACTATAAAGATGGACCAGAGGAAAAAAAGAGTGGAAGGTTGTTAGATTATAATTAGCTTTATTTTCCAGATGAAATCAGACATTTATGTAAAATAAACGGAGGAAAAGATGCAGATATATATTTTCTTGAAATGAAGTGACTCTAAACATTTCCTGTTTCTTTCAGAAAAGATGATCAGATTTATTTTATCTGCTAAGTGATTAAGGTCATTGTCCATTTGGAAGTCATCACCAAAGGTTTAACTTCATCACTGATGATTTAAAATCTAAATTCACTATTTTTACCTGATATCCTTTCATCATGATACCATCTAAATGATTTCTACTATAAGCTTTAGCTAATTTCTCTCAAGGTCCTTTCTATTGTGTTTTATTTATATTTCATTAACAGCTGGAGAAAACAGTCATAGGTTTCCTTAGTGAAGTGGGATTGTTGAGTGTAAGGGCTGTTTGGATCCCAGAAAGATAGAAATTCATAAAACAGATCTGATCTTTCTTCAGCCTTTAATGAAAATAGATGATTATCTTTAAAATAGAAACAAAACATTTTAGTGTTTTAATATATTCTGTCTTAGAGGGTTAATAAAGAAAAAAAACTAGGTTATGTGTCTTTACTGTTGGAAAACTAAACAATGTCTTTGGTTCTCTAAACAGAACCAAGTTCTTCCCTGACTGTGTCTCCATTATGGCTGAGTCCTGGAGCCTCAGTTAATCTGAGCTGTGAGGTTGATCCTCCATCTACAGGATGGAGGTTCTACTGGTATAAAGCTGTTCCTGATCGATCACAGAAGGGCTACAGATATGAGCTGCTGGCTGACAGCATCAATGGGACTGTAGAGGACTCCTTCATCATTCATGGACAGAGACACACAGCAGGATATGCATGTAGAGCTGGAAGAGGAAACGAAGACAATTTAACTGATTACAGTAAACCCAAGTTTGTCTGGTCTGCAGGTCAGTGAGTTTTTGTTTAAATCAACAGATTTTATGAAATTGGTCTGATGAAAGGAAAAATAAATCCATTAAACAACAACAAAAAAGAAATTGTATAATTTTTCTTTTTTTTTTTCTATATTTTAGATTCTAATCCAGCAGCGTCTCTCACTGTGAGTCCTGACAGAGAGGAATATTCAAGTTTTGATAAAGTCCAGCTGATCTGTGAAGGAAGCTCTGCTGAGTGGAGAGTGAGGAGATTTGAAAACTATATTGTTTCAAGTTCAATTGATTGCTGCTCCTGGGAGACAATGACTGGATCTGTTTGCACCTTGAAAAATTTCTGGGTGCCTAAAGCTGTTTACTGGTGTGAGTCTGCATCAGGAGAGTTCAGCAATGCCGTCAACATCACTAGTACGTTTATTTCCATGTTGTTTTCTCCTGAGTCCTGGAGGTTTTCTCTTTACTTTTATTTTATTTTACTATTTTTATGAAGTTAACAATTTCAGCAACTTATTTGCCTATTGTTCTGTTTACTAATTATGAACTATATTGCAGTCAGTTTGATAACAATAGAGATTATATATAGAGAATAGAGAGGTTTAATTGTCTGTATATTTTTTTTATAGTAGCATCTATATTTCAACTCTAAAGATTTTAATTTTTGCTTTTTAAAGTTTTGTTTGTTTTTCTAATGATCACAATGTTGTTCAGATCTAAATCACTTCAAGTAGGTCACGTGTCTTTACTATTAGAAAAATATTTTCTTTTTTTGTCCAACAGCAACATCGGTTTACCTGACTGTGTCTCCATTATGGCTGAGTCCTGGAGCCTCAGTTAATCTGAGCTGTGAGGTTGATCCTCCATCTACAGGATGGAGGTTCTACTGGTATAAAGCTGTTCCTGATCGATCACAGGAGGACTACAGATATGAGCTGCTGGCTGACAGCATCAATGGGACTGTAGAGGACTCCTTCATCATTCATGGACAGAGACACACAGCAGGATATGCATGTAGAGCTGGAAGAGGAAACGAAGACAATTTAACTGATTACAGTAAACCCAAGTTTGTCTGGTCTGCAGGTCAGTGAGTTTTTGTTTAAATCAACAGATTTTATGAAATTGGTCTGATGAAAGGAAAAATAAATCCATTAAACAACAACAAAAAAGAAATTGTATAATTTTTCTTTTTTTTTTTCTATATTTTAGATTCTAATCCAGCAGCGTCTCTCACTGTGAGTCCTGACAGAGAGGAATATTCAAGTTTTGATAAAGTCCAGCTGATCTGTGAAGGAAGCTCTGCTGAGTGGAGAGTGAGGAGATTTGAAAACTATATTGTTTCAAGTTCAATTGATTGCTGCTCCTGGGAGACAATGACTGGATCTGTTTGCACCTTGAAAAATTTCTGGGTGCCTAAAGCTGTTTACTGGTGTGAGTCTGCATCAGGAGAGTTCAGCAATGCCGTCAACATGACTGGTACGTTTATTTCCATGTTGTTTTCTCCTGAGTCCTGGAGGTTTTCTCTTTACTTTTATTTTATTTTACTATTTTTATGAAGTTAACAATTTCAGCAACTTATTTGCCTATTGTTCTGTTTACTAGTTATGAACTATATTGCAGTCAGTTTGATAACAATAGAGATTATATATAGAGAATAGAGAGGTTTAATTGTCTGTATATTTTTTTTATAGTAGCATCTATATTTCAACTCTAAAGATTTTAATTTTTGCTTTTTAAAGTTTTGTTTGTTTTTCTAATGATCACAATGTTGTTCAGATCTAAATCACTTCAAGTAGGTCACGTGTCTTTACTATTAGAAAAATATTTTCTTTTTTTGTCCAACAGCAACATCGGTTTACCTGACTGTGTCTCCATCATGGCTGAGTCCTGGAGCCTCAGTTAATCTGAGCTGTGAGGTTTATCCTCCATCTACAGGATGGAGGTTCTACTGGTATAAAGCTGTTCCTGATCGATCACAGGAGGACTACAGATATGAGCTGCTGGCTGACAGCATCAATGGGACTGTAGAGGACTCCTTCATCATTCATGGACAGAGACACACAGCAGGATATGCATGTAGAGCTGGAAGAGGAAACCAAGAGATTTTAACTGATTACAGTGATCCAGAGTTTGTCTGGTCTGCAGGTCAGAGTTTATTTTTCTACCAATGATCATGTGTTTAGGGATCACCTTCATTTCAGGATATTTACCAACCTCACGTCCCACTGATTTCATGTTTAAAGTGTTTACTTCACAGATTTGATCAAATCAGGTTGACAAGTAAATTATTTAAACAAACTTGATGAATCCTTGAATCTCCAAGTAAAAATCAGGTTTATCAACCAGAACTTCATCCATTGGTTTGAGTTTATCTCAGAATAAGAAATTAATAAATAAAGTGTTTGGAAAGGGAAGAAATAAAGGAGAGGATGATGGGCTAACCACTGTGAACGCTGTAAAATGAATTCACTATTAATACTTTTAGTATTATTAGTTTAATGATCAACTTTAAATATGCGGATAAAGACTCTTTAGGTTAGTGGGAAAGTCTGACTGTGAAGGAAAACACTGATGAGATTAGTAGTGTGGAAACAAAATCAAAAATAATAATCTTATCTTCTTTAAGAGAAGAAATTCATTGCAAAACATTATAAAATGTTGTAATCTGAAAAAAGAATTTGAATAATTTTTTTAAGATTTTTTCTTCTCTTGTTCATGTTGATTGTTTTTTCCATGTGGGTTTCCAGATGCTCATCCAGCTGTGTCTGTCTCAGTGAGTCCTGACAGAGAGCAACACTTCACCAATGAGTCTGTAACAGTGAACTGTAGAGGAGCCTTTACTCATTCCAGAGTGTGGGGGGCTGACAATGATGGTTACCAGTGGTTCATTCATGGCTGCATGGACTGGGAGACAATAAATGGATCCTGTAGCTTTAAACTAAAAAAACCAGATAAATCCAGTTTCCAGACAGAAGTGTTCTGGTGTGAGTCTGGATCAGGAGATTTCAGCAGCTCAGTCAACATCACTGTAGTCGGTATGTTATTATGTTTGTTTCTTTCATTTATTTTAGCAGCTTGATTACTACATGAAATTCACTGCTCTGTGATTCAGAAACAATAAATTAAACCTCTCTTCTAGAAGAGTCTGAGATATGAATTATAATCTAAGTAGAAACAGACTTTTTTTCTTTTTAATGTGGAGATTTAATTTAAAATTGGCCTTTTAAAAAATTCAAGTTTCTAAAAATCTATCCATCCATCCATCCATCTTCTAACACGCTTAATGCCAAGTGGGGTCACGAGGGGAGCTGGTGCTTATCTCCAGCTGTCAAGGGGCGAGAGGCGGGGTCCACCCTGGACGGGTCAGTTTCTAAAAATGTTAAAGCTAAATGAGTTTAGATATTGTCATAGGGTCAAAGGTCACATGTCTAATTACATCCAAACTTTGAAATAAAAATAGATTTTTTTTATAAAGAAAACTTTCTGGAATCATGATTAAATAAATCTGTATTTTCTTGTCTTATCTTTTAAACATGCAGTGGTGTCAAAAGTGAACTCATTAAGTAGAAGTATAGATACTGCAGTTTAAAAACACTCTGGTAAAAGTTGAAGTATCAACTTGACCTCTTTTCTCAAGTAAAAGTGAAAAAGTATGTGCTCCAAAAACTACTTAAAGTATAAAAGTATAAAGTAACCTTTAAAACAAACAGCCAGACGCCACTATATGAATTGAAGCTCAATTTTTCAACTATTTCGAAAAATTCTTTGAGATAGGGCCAAGGATGAGGGAGGTCTTGTTGGTCTCCATCTCCCGATACACTCTCGCTTGTGTCCGACATTTCAGACATTTCAACATCTTTTTCTGAATCCTACATTGTAGCATGGCATAGACAATCCATGTTTACAGTTTAAAGAACACCTGCTTGCTTCTGATGATTTCCTTTAGCAAACCAATGAGTGTTTGCGTTATGACTCATCCAATTACACTAGTTTTCACTAGATGTGGATGACGCCAATGATCTGCATTGGATGGAGCACATGATCTGAAATAAATATTGATAAACATTAAACCAGGGTTAACCAATTAAAAATCAGCGGGGTCAGAATAAAGAAAATCATCAACCAGTAAAGGTCTGTTACTTTAAACAGAATTTAACACTGAAATATAATGAGTTATTTATGCATTCATGTTATACATTTAATTTCTAAATAAAAAAATTAAAATTGCCAAAAATTGCAACCTGTGCTATCTCAGAGGACTTGACACTTTTATGACTGTATTCCTGTATATCCATCAGTAGTTAAAGGACAAGGGTCAGCAAATGAAAATTCTGCCTGTAAAACAACGAAAGCACAATTGTTGCTGCATGATCTGAAGCCTCATTTGGAGCTTTTAAACAGGCTTTTGAAAAACTTTGATCATTTGCTGCTGTGATATTATAGATTTTTAGAATAAAAAGCTAGCAGATGTGCATAATCAAAAAATAACAGATACAATTATAGAGCATTCAGTATCATAAGAAAGCCCACAATGTTTCTGAATAAATACATTATTGTATGAGTTAAGTTCTGTTCCATTTGTCTCTTTCCTTGAAAGTGTGAAATGTCCCATGCTCCTGAATGCACCGTAGCTATCTGATGCTCGTGAATGCATCACACTGGTCTGTGAACGCTGTGCTGTGTAAATGCGCCTTTGATTTTCCGCTTCAGACAAAGCTTTGCAGTTTCCAAACTCACGTCGGCTATCACTGTTTATTGTTGTGTGTGAATAACAAGAGACTACAACAAATAAATCAGCCTTAGCTCGGACAAAATATAAGGATTTAATGTTGTTCATAACCCCCGTACTTTTGTAAATGAATCTGCCAAATAACCACCATTTTTTCCCAACGAGAGGAATATTTAAACTTTTTTATATCATCAATATAACAACAAGTTGCTCCATTGGTCATATTTTAATCTGTTTTCCTCGTCGATAGTCACAGTTGTACAGAGCAAGGCGCGCTCCCTCGACTGGGGATGCACATCTTGGCAGGGATGCACTTTTCAGCATAACACCTGTTCTCGGTCCGCTAATCCGTGACCTCTGCATTAAACCGAAGCCAAGGAATAGAAAGTACAGATACTTGTGTGAAAATGTAATGAGTAGAAGTCAGAAGTAAGAAGAAAGATAAGTAATGGAGTAAAGTTTAGATACCTAAAAAGTTTACTTAAGTACAGTAACGAAGTATTAGTACTTCGTTACTTGACACCTCTGTTAACATACTAATAAGGTTTACAAACATAATATGTATACTTTTATTAAATCTTATTCTAAAGTAAAATTTCAAAATTTTGTTGTTTCTATTTCATAAAATTTCATTAAATCGGGTCAGTCCCAGAGTTTCCTTTAATATCAGGTTGTTGCTTCATAGTTTCTCAGTAACTGTGTGATCTATACTTTATGATAAATATCTGATACAGGTACTTTATTGTTCATTGGACTTTTTAAAATGATCTTTTAATGTTTTAAAATGTTCCCTGTGGAGACTCAGATAAAATGCCAAACGTGAATGAAAATAATCCTGTGTTCAGTTTGTTCTCACTAACCTCTTCTAAAGGTCTGCAGCAGCTGATTTCTGACTGAAACTTCATATTCTGACTGTTTTCCAGATGGAGATGTTCTCCTGGTGAGCCCCGTCCATCCTGTGACTGAGGGAGCTTCTGTTACTCTGAGCTGCAGACTCAGAGGACAAAATACACTTTCCAATGTGTTTTTCTATCACAATGACAAACTGGTACAAAATGACAGCAGAGGGGAGCTGAAGATCTCTGCAGTGTCTCAGTCAGACGAAGGCTTCTACAAGTGTGAACATTCAGGAAAAGATTCACCACAGAGCTGGATGGCAGTAAAAGGTGAGCAGAGCTGAAAGAATCACTGATTGGATTCATAATAATATTGATATTGTTTGGAGTTATTTTCTCCTTATTTTCAGCAGCTGGAAGTTCTTCATTTCATGGGATGTGGGTCATTAGACCAGTGATTGGAATCGTTCTGATAATTCTGCCTCTGCTGGTGTGTCGGTTCAGACGCTCCAAAGGTCAGACTCTAATATTGTAATATCTAATGTTTCACTCTTTCATTCTCCAAACAGAGCACTCCCCCATGTGGACTAAACTGAAACAGCAACACCTAAACTTAGTGGATGGAAGTGACTGAATTATGATAATCTGAGTATTTAGAACATTTATAATTAGCTTGAAAAGAAAAAAGTCTTTCTATTAAATTACATTTTAGTTTTTCAACTAACTCTACAAATAAGTATTTAGGTGAAAGAAAGCAGTGAGCTCAGATGTAGAGTTACTAACTGTGGCTCTGAACCTGAAGCAGGTCTGTTGTAGCTACAGTTAGCTTTGGTCTCCATGTTTGCAGCAACATGTTTTACATTCAGTTGATTCTAGACTTGAAGTGCTGCAGTAATCAAGCTGAGTATCTTCTTCAAACTGGAAAACAACATTTAGGGACATTATTGCCACCTATAGATCTCATTGAACATCTCAGAGGCCCTGAGCTGGACTGTGAACACCCCCCAGGTTATTAAAAAGGCCCAGCAGTGTCTTTTCTTCCTCAGAACACTGAGGAGGAACTAAATCTTTCTGTGGCCTCACTAGTTTCATTCTTCCTTCCTGATGTCCTCTCTGCTCTCCTCTATAGCAGATACCATCACCCACCTCATGTCTGCCTCCTTCAGCTTTAGATAAATATTTTTTTTTATAATGCAAGTTTTCAATATAAATAATATTCAAAAATCAATCACTTGGTATTATGTGGCTGTTCCTTCACTTCCACCAAATTTCAGACCAACCTGTTGCCTTCACACCTCTATGGAGATTCTTTCTCTCCTTATTCTCTCCATCCTCTCAGCTGAATGACCTGAATTTTGTGTTAAGGAAGTTTAAAGAATACAGCAGTCAAACCACATAGAAATAAGATTAAAGTTTTATTTGAATGATTTGTTGGATATCAGTTATTGACTGAATGCTGCATCTGGTCTAAGTTATCAGATACATCACAGCACTGTAGGGCCGTGGTGGAAAGTAACAAAGTAAATTTACTTGATTACTGTTCTTAAGTACTTTTTTTTGAGTATCTTTACTTGAATAATTTTTAGGGGGAGTACTTATAACTTTCCCTCCACTACATTTCAAAGTCAAATATTATACTCTCTACTTCAGTCCATTTCTAGGAAGCTGTTAGTTACTTGTTCCTGTTGGCTCAGCTTAGCTTTGTAATCCGTGGTTCTCGTTTTTCTTTCTTGAAATGCAATTTGAACATGAAAGCGAGCAGCCCTTAAGACTGAATATGGACACCACTGATTTAGATTAGCATGAAATTCCATAAATGTGAGGAACTCAGGGCTGATATTATTTGTAGTTTATAACGTTATTATGGCGTCAGTTGTTGCCATGTGGCCAAGTTCTTCAGTAGGATGAGTTCTCAAATCAGAGTTTCTGTTTCTTGGTGGTAATAGAATCAACCATAACCCTCTTTTCCATAGTAAAATTGTGAGGTTTGGGGGTTTTTTTTGTAAATAAGAAATAATGATCATAATAGATGTTCTTATTTTTTGTGTCCTTTTTATGCTGAAGTTCTTTACAGGTGGTGTTGAAATTGTAACAGAGTGGTTCTAGGCATCAATACATCAGGTAATTTCTGAAAGTTAAAAGTTCTTAAGAAATGATTCTGAAAATTACACAGAAATGTAATTTTTATTTGGATCTTTGAATACTTGGTACTACTAAGTATTACTGTGACTACAAAGTACTACTGTGGAGGACTTCGTCCACCACTGCTGTAGGGTTATACCTGAGTTACTTTCTTTATTTGGAAGTAAATGAAAGAAATGTTTTTTTTTTTTTTCTGTAAAAGGTATCAGAACAGCACAGACTGTCATCCAGGATGACCATCAGCAGCAAGTGAACTCCTCTCTCCTCCATGGTCAGTCTGTCACTTTTCTCTGATTTGTTCCACAAATATGGAATATAGATTATATTCCCATTATATTTTTATCATTTTATCTTTAACACTACTAATGACCTTTGTGTTGACTTGGGAAAATAACAGTTAAAAAAAATCAGAAAGCATCCATTCAAACTTCTATGATTAAATGATTTTATTTTTTTTATTAAAGACTATGTTTATAGAAGAGTAAATCTCAATGTGAATGCTATAATATTGCTGTGAATTTATTTCAGTCTAGTCTTATTTAGCTTAATTAGCCACAGACCAACATAGATAAGGATATTTCTAACTTTTAACCTGTTCAAACTCAATTATAAAGTATTGTTGAAGCTCCTATTTATTCAGTTCTGATCATATTGTTTTCTGTTTCACTGTTAAATCATCCAGAATAAATCTTAGGAATCAGTAATAACCATCAAGCTAATTACAGATGTATCCAACTAGATTCAAATATAACTCAGCAACTTCCCTAAATAAGAATGAGATTTTATTGCTTTGGAGATTTTCTGTCTCTTGTTCTGACTGAGGCATCTAATAATTCAAACAATAATAGCAGGATTGAGGTAACATGTGTGAAATAGATGTAAAGAGGTGGTTCTAATGTTCTGTTTACATCAGTATCACTGACATATAGGCAGATTAGTTTAACTGTGTGATTTCCACTTTCCTGTAGGAGATCTTGGTCTCTATGAAACAATCAGAGGGTCTGGAAACTCTGGAAATGGTTCAGTATAAATGTTAATAATCAAATAGCTGCTGGAAGCATGGAATTATACAGTAACTGTGATAAACAATGAACTCAATGACAAAATTATAATTTCAGGTCAAGAACAACAGGATGGTACTAATGTGACTGCAGGGTCAGACTAACCTGGAACATTTTTTCTAGAGGGGTGAGTTCACTAAATCTGGAAGTAATCAGGATCAATAGTTTGTAGAAGAGATGATTTTGCTGTTTGACACTGATTCAGGAACTGTTTCTACATTTTTCCTTTAAAATACTTTGTTTGGTTCTGTTGTTCAATCAGGTCCTGTCTAGACCTAAACATCTTTGATCTGGGTTCAAATCCTTTGGCTCCTCAGAACCTACCATGACAGTAGTATCAGCGGCACCAGGATGAAGTCCAGTCATCTGAGAGTTTTCCTTCTATCCAGCAGCTTTTGTCATTAAGCATCAAAGACTTTATTTCACTGTTTTCAGTTGTTGATTCAGATTTAGTTTCACATTCAAAAACAAACATCCATCATGAATAAATTTAGGAGGAAATGAAAAAAAAACATGTTGGTAGTTGTAGAAACATAGTTTCTATTGTAAAGAAATGTATTTCCCCATGCTTAGCTTTCATGTTTACATGAAACTTAAACATTGTGTGTCTAATGTTGTTTCTTAGCGGTTATCAAATCGGTTTACCCCCACCTTTCTTTGGGACTGTGTCCAGAGCCTGAACAGGGAAAATATCTGAACAACTGTTGTTTTAACCAAGAAGTCTGACTGGAGTTTTACTGATTGATTCTGCCACAAAACAAGAAAGCCTGGTTGCATTGAACTTGCATTCCTTTAAAATTAAATAGAATAGGAAATTTAGGATTATTTCTTTTGTAAATACTGAAATGCTTCAACATTATTGCAGCTACATCAATTGTATTGCAAGCAAAAAGTTTAGCTATTTTTTCACACAGGTTAACATTTTGTCATTTTAAAGTGAGCAAAAGATTTTGTTCAATGGTTTTTATGTTTTTTAATAATTTCTTACTTTTTGTAAAGCTTGCTTTGACAAGGTGTGAGATATTTAATAGTAAACTTCTTTTTTTTTCTTGTATTATCGTCAGTAATTGAGTTCTCTTATTTCTTACATATATAGCTGGCTAAATTAGTACATAACGAAAAAGAAAAATCATGTAATGTAATAAAATCTTTGCTGCATAAGAGGTTGGATGCTTCAGATTTTGGCTAATTCATAATCTGTTATGTATTTTAGATTTTCAACTTTGATAAAGAGATAAATGTGTTCATGTGGCTTTAAAGCTGAAGTCTGTAAGTTTTTAAAAATCACTTTTTTGTCATATTGGCTAAAACTGTCCCTATGCCCAGACAGCAGTACATGTCATATGTAACCTGTGAAAAAAACTGCTTCAATTGGTCCCTCATACTGCCTGTATTTCAATCTGGAAAGAATAATTCGGGACGAGTCAAAACAACCAATCACAGCCGGAGGAGCGTCTGATGGAGTGTCAATCACAGCTCCCCCCCCTCACCGCTTAACCTGCCGCAGCGCCCGGCTGCCGCAGTCAGGAGGACGCGCGTGGAAGTCATGGCGGAGCGACAGCCACCAGCGAAAGAGAAACTGCCCTTACTGCCCCTGCCGACAACTGCTTACACGGCAAACTTTGGTATAACCAGCATCTTATATCTAGCTGCTTGGAGGTGAGAGTTATCGCTCTTACCGGTTCACACTCCATGCTGCGTACGCTGCTTGGACGCTTCTGGTCGCATGCGGTAGCCGCGCAGGTGCTGTGAGAGGGGTGGGGCTTGGAGGTGGGGCATGAGTTAAGCAGAGAGGGTGGGGGAGTGGCGTGAAACTGTTTTTCTTCAAATTTTCAGTCGAATTCTGCTCTCTTCTCAATGTTACAGACTGCAGCTTTAAAGACTTATTTAGTTTTTCTATTGTGTTTTTTTTTTTCAAATTTGGTTTATTTGTATTTTACAAAAAGAAAATGTTTCATCAGTTTTAAAGGATTCTGCTGTAATTTTTTGTTAGAATGTGATTTAAATGACTGTAGGAAATAAGGAGCTTAGTTATGATTTAAAAAATAAGTAAAGTAAGTTCCCCTTGATGTTGCCACTCCTTCAACAAAACATCTGTATATATTTATGCCAATGTCTCTGTTTGATCTATATGACCTGCCTTTGTAAGTATGTAGCTTAAATTTTCATATTTTTTGATATAATTGTTGTTGGCATTATACACCTTGCCCAGGGACAGCAGTTGCAAACTAGCTTCATAGCTAATAGTGACACATTTTTAGAAATGTTCATTAATGTATACAGTCCCTGACAAATGAACGAATAAATAAATAAGTCCTCGGCATAAATCATTACAGATGCCACCACAGTGTTGTTCAAAGTTTTTACAGTTACCTGAAATCTTTGAAAGACCACACTCTCCTCATTTGATGGCAGTGACGTCCTGTGAAGTTCATGACTGGTGAGGCTCTGAATCCTGAAGTGCCAGAAGCACAATTATATAAAAATAAAAAGAGAGTATATTTTACCTTTGCCTTGTGGTTGGAAAAAATCAATCTCCTATTAATTCCCTCTTACATATATTTATGTAGGTATATGTATTCAGATTTATGAGTGCTGAGTTTTATTCATTCGGCCTCAGAGCTCCAAGGCCACAACAAGTCTAAGAGAGAGGGGCTGTTTATCCTATTTTGACTTTTGGCCATAATATTAGAAAGTTCTCAAAACATTTAGTCTTTCTTCTTCTATTTGTTTTTTGTAGAGATGTGTTTTGACACAGACACAACCTTCAGCATTTCCATCATTGTAAGTAAGGAAGACAAACTCTAGCTAGATCAGAACAGGGCTGATTACCGTGCAATAAGGGCTGTATGATGTCTTGTTCTCTCTTTGCAAAGATGTAATAAAATGCAGACTGAGTGAAATCCATCGACCTCTATATACCACCCCACCCCCACCCCAACAGCCCTAGTTAGCAGAATTTAACATAGTTAAAATGGTTTGAGTTAAATTCTGCTAATTTGCACCATCTGCTGCTCAAAAGCATACTGCATTAAATGTATTGAGAGCAAGGTATTGTGGGTCATTATCAAAACAATGAGAATCTCTGATAAGGTGACATGTTTCTGCTATGGCCCAAAGAAACAGTTATTATTTTGCCTATGAAGTATGTTTAGGGTTCTCATTTGTGTAATATCGAAGTAGTCTGTTTAAATAACAATAGTTATGCTGTTCTGTTATTAGTGTTGAGTTTTAGAGATGTTTGGCTTGTGTGAAAGCAAAGTGAGAAATTCTGTTAGACAAGTGCTGTGCAGCGATCCACATTCTGCATAACCACTGATGACCTTCTTTAAATTCTACCATAAGTAATGAAGACTGTTTGATGTTGCAATTCATAAAACAGTTAACCTTTACAACTTTAAAGAACAACCAGATTCTTTACCAGACTGACAGCTCTCTCCTAGATGCTACAATTACTGGGTATACAATGCTGCCATGCAGTTCATCATTGCTGTTTGGCAGAAAACTTTGATGTTAAGAATTGAAATAAACTTTTTTTGAATGAATGCCCTACTTTATACAAAACTGTCTCATAAAAGAAAATAGAAAATAATTACAATAAATGAATAGTTTTAGACATACAAGTTTTTCATCCAAAAGAAAACACTTCCTGATCTACTATGAATTATTCATTACACAAAGATCAATCAATCTTCATTACTCCAAAACAAGCGACGAACAAAAACAGTCCTCTTTCTACTTTGTCAATTTTAGCTTTAATCCTTAGAATTTGAACCTTTATTATCACTGCTCAGGGGTCGAAGTAGATTTAAATTCATAGAGGACTTATATAAAAAATTACACAAAGAACCAAGAGAAGTGGGTAAGATTTTAGGATGTTTAGGGATTTAGCTGGTCCAATCTTGTTTGTTGAATAAATTAATCTGTGTTCGACCTCATGGTCTCTTAAAGCTGCAGACCTGAATTTAGTTTGATTAGTTACACCTGGCTTGACATAACCTCACCTGTCGAGTCTGGCTTGGCATTTGTGGTCAAGTCTGTCTTTATTTGTCATCGTGGGATTCCTGAATTTAGCTTTTCTCACACATGCTTTATGTTACGAAAATATAGTTAAAGATTATTTTATATACCTTTTCATGCTTTTTTCATGAAAGATCTTGATTTGAATCGAGTTAACAAGACATTATCTCTGCTGATGTTTGACAAAGTCTCCATGTTTTGAGTGGTCAGATAATGAAATAAAACATTTCTTGATGAGTTCAAGTAATGGAAGGATTAGAGGTAGTTAAGAGGTCCTGTTGGGGGGACAGTTGTTGCTACAAGAGACTTCAGGGGCCCTGTACATTTCATCCTAGAATAGGGTGAACTGTCTGGTTCACCCAATAAGTCGTCCAGGTTTGGGACCAAAGGCTCAATTTTCAGTTTTTTTTTTTTTTCTGTCATTGCTCTCAAGGTTTCTTGTTGAAAAAGGAAGAGACAAATTGTGCAGACCTATGATCACTGTCAGATGATGGAATCAATTGCAATGTGGACAAAAAATGTACAAAATGTACTGCTTGCATTATTTCTATGATCCTCTATTAGCTCAAAGTATTTGAGGAGAGGACAGCTGACATCTCTCTGACTGAATTATGAAAAGCATGGAATTGTGCTTGAAAGTATGCCTACCTTTAACCATAGTTTCCTAAAAACAAAACAGGTGTAATCAGCGCTGTGTTGTTGCAAGAGCAACATAGGCAACTGCATAGCGTGGCAACCACAGCAGGGCAATGGAAGAAACAGTCTGTTTTTCTTAAAGCTACAGTGTGTGATTTTCAGCATCAGCTAACATTCAGACTGCAGCGACATGAACCGCTCTCCCCATGCTTCTCTCCCTCCAACATGGAGGCTGCAATGTTCTACCTGTCTTGTCAAGTGATGAAGAGATTTGTTTACATTAGATCACTGCAGCAAATCCATAAATCCTAAAACACTGTTTTCTCATGTAAATTGACATTGTATTATCGAGTATAAAATTAGGAGATGATAATGTTTTGTGGATTGAACACTGTTTTAGTGAAGGATACCGGCCTCTTTCCAGACATTCCTCTGCTCTGTGATTAACACTGATTTAATTTTCTCATGCTTTTCTTTCTTTGTCCAATAGGTGGAATGCAACAGCAAACTGGAACCGACATCCACTTCCTTCCTGTAGGTGAAACATCATTTTGTGTCTCTGTTCAGCTTCTCTTATTAAGTTTTCTTCCTTTAAAGCTACAGTGTGTAACTTTCAGCGACATCTAACGTCCAGACTGCAGACTGCAGCAACATGAACATCTCCCCCCACCGCTTCTCCCCCCCAACAGTACGGCGAGCGTTACGGGACAAAATGTCTTCCACGACGTCCGCATCACCTACCTTCTCAAGTGATGAGGTTTGTTTACATAGATAATTTTACAGATAGTATTCTCAGGCATAATACTGCCATCTATTGTTCAGTACCGTCTCAGTTCATCTCTCTCAACTTGCCGTAGTTACTTTCGAGCGTAATGGGCGATCTCGCAATCGCTAGTTTGTTGGCTCTGCGCTGCCGTAGGGCAAAGATGTCTGCCTCCATGGCTGCGAGACCCGCTCCTATGTAATTATAAATAACGAATTCTAAGGCAACGCAAATATTAAGGTTAAGAGGCTGAGCTCGTAGATGATGATAAATAACATAGTTATGTATAATATATTACATTTCTGACTGTATACCTCAGCTAACTCAGGTAACAGAAACACCTGAAAGCTTTAGCAATATCCAAAAAAAGAGAGTTAGAAACAATCAACTGGACTTTGTTTTCAAGTTTGAAGACATTTTGTTTCCCATCCGGGAAGTTTTTTTCGATTCAAAATGTCAGAAATGGCATTTAGTTCGAGGTTTAGAAATATCAGTATCCAGCAGGGCTACAGAACATTGGTGTGCACAGATATTTTGAAAGGCAAGTGTGAAATTAAGGGAACAGTGTGTCCTCACCAATGAGGGCACTTTAGCATGTGTTTCACACCCAAGGGGGGCCATCAGTACGCATTTTGGATCTTTATGGGCACTTTACAACACATTTTGGGTGCAAAAAGAGCACCTTAACAGATATTTGGCTCCCGAGGGTGGCATCTTAGCACACTTTTGGCTCTTGAGGGGGCATTTTAACATGCATTCATGTGTATTGGTTCCCATGGGGGGCAGCTTAGCACAATTATCTGGCCCCTGAGAAAGCACTTTAGTCAGTAGTTGTGTTGTAAAAAAGAAAAAGAAAAAAGAAGGGGGATGGTGGAATTTTCTTTTTTGGAAGCACACATAACCTAATTAATATATTCTATTAACCTAAATATGCCTGGTTTAGCTGTTCCATGTCAGGTAAGCCGGTCATTGACCTTGACCAAGGCACCTTACAGTAGAACTGCAGTCAGTCCCTGGACTGGCATGGCTATCACTGCCCCTACATAGTTAGGGACTCATTTCCCACTGGGATCAGCTTCATAGTCATAGTAGGACACTTCTTTGAGTTTACTTTGGAAAATCTTTTGCCAATGAATCTATTAAGATTTGGAACAAAACCTCAAAAAACATTAAAAATATCTGAATCGTTTCAAGTCAAGTATTTTTTATTCAAATCAATCAATTAAATTGAAAAAGTTGAAATAAATGTCAAAATCTGAAAAAAAACTGCTTACAATTTCAAATACATTCAAATTAGCCTGAAAATGAAATAAGCCTATATAAAATCATATAATTAATTCATTTAGAGTATTTATTTTATAAAACAGACTGCTTATCAGAAAATCAGTATTGCCTCTATTGGCTAATTTAAAGTAAGCTAGTCTCCATGCTGCTAATGAATGAGTTAAAACTATTTAACAGGTCCGTCAAACTGAAGCTATTTACCATTGATCGGACAGCAGGCATTCTGCAAGTCACATGAGGGACTTTGCAGTCAGATGTCAACATTCAATTCATTTATGACCATTGGCCAGACATTTACATCACATTTGGCCATTCTTTCAAGATAATAATCTTAACACGTTTCTTAAATTGCTTAATTGAAATGCATTTTTCAAACCTTTGATTCTCTCCTCCAGGTTTCCTCCACTGCTCTCGGCCACTGCTCCACTTGACTCACCAACATCTTCTAAATACTGACTGTCACCTCACACTGATACTGGTTCTGCTGGAGGTTTCTTCCTGTTAAAAGGGAGTTTTTCCTCTCCACTGTTGCTACAAGCATGCTTAGTGTGAGGGATTGTATTTGAGTCAATGAGTCAATGCAATCAACTGGTTTTCCTTAGATAGAAAACTTTGTATCAATTTGACTGTATGATCTGGTTGAACTGTAAATTGCCTTGAGATGACATGTGTTGTGAATTTGGCGCTATATAAATAGACTGAATTGAATTACCTGAAGCGTTAGTTTTTACCTTCTTTAAAATGAAGTCCCTTAAATGGCGTTGTCTTTGCCGCTTGGCCGTGATGCTGTTTAGAACACCATCACCTGCTCCGCTGTTTGCGCCAATGATGTCAAAAATAACTTCTTGTGTGACCTCTAGGCCACCGTAATTTGGTCAAACTACTCGTAAACGCAGAGCCTGCCAATTGTTGAAAGGGCAATATTATTACCACTACCGTCAATATATAATAGAAATGTATACATTCAGTAATAAAATGTCACAGAGGATGGTTTGGGGGGATGGTCATTTAAGAAGGGGGATGATTTTAAAGATTTTATTATTAAGAAGGGGGGGATGCCATCCCCCCTAATCCCCCCTCAACTCGAGTAGTATGTGATTTTTTTTTTTTTTTTTAATCATCTGAGCCACCCCATTCATACAACTGCTACAGCAGCATGTTTGTCCAAAAAAAAAAATTATAAAGCTCCATAGCAACCAGAACAGATATAGGAAAAAGAAGAGCATTAAAACACATCATGGATGAACTTTTTTAGATTACCGTCTAGAATGGCCTGCCTGTCATTGTAACAGTTCAGAAAAAAAACATCCCTGATTTTTGTGCTAAAGAATCCCCCCCCCCCTCCTCTAACCATTTCAATTTATCCTTTTTAATAAAAATTATTTATACCACAAGAAAAGGTAAAAAAAAATCCTTTTAGCAGCTCTGCCATACTTTAATAACCTTATATCAGTTACATACACCTGAATAACTGGGATTTTGTAGCATTTACTGTTAAGTTAGAAAAAATATTTTAACATATTTACCACAAAAATAAGGGTTTAATGTGATTATTTTACCCTTTAGATTTAGAACCTGGAATAAATTTAGTTTGTGACCGTCTACGATTTAACATAACAATATATTGGTATTTTTTCTACCTTAGTGTCTTTCACTGATATAGAGCTTCTGGTTTTCTATCAAATTATTCTACAATCGACCAATAATATGGATTGAGCACAGATGTCAGACTGCAGTGCATTCTGGGATGGTTGTTTTATTCCCTGTCACCTAGGCTAAATGTATTCTATAGACAGCAGCTAGAGAGACAGAAAGAGTTAAAAGTTTTTTTTCCATCTCTGGTTCTCATGTGCCTTACCTTGTGGATCACATGTTTAGGTACATGAGAACCAGATCCAAAATCTAACAAACGTTCACTTCCATCTTGAAAATCACAGAAAAATCACATCAGAAAACAAAATAAGTTAAATAGGTAAACAAGAAACAACTCATTTAAATTGACAAAGTTTGGGTTAATACTGGGAGCTCAGCCAAAGCCCGCTGAAATACGATGCTTCATCTGCCGTAGATCTACACAGTAGTATAACCTCCAGAAATAGATGTCCTGCTGTGTTTTATAATTCCTAGGATCTTTTCACTTCTTTTACACTCAGGTTTAAAAGCTTGATCTGATCTCTCCCTGCTCTACTTTAAATCCAGCTGAGACTTAAACATTTACAGGATTTGCCCCTTATTTCTGGTTTTATCCTGACTTTTATCTGATTTCTGCAGCAGAAGTGAATGTTTGTTAGATTTTTTGTGAAATAGCTGATTTTACTTTGTTAATAAATCTCCTCTGAAATACTTTATTTTTTAACATAACTGTTGTTTTTATATTTTACAGTTTTCCTGATGTTGTTTTTTTTCATCTCTGCAGCCCGCTAAACTCACTGAGGCTTTCAAATATTTCATTCAAGGCATGGGCTACAGTAAGTTCACTTTACTGATCAATCATTTCATAGTGAAACATCCTAGTCCTTGATCATACCTCCCATGTGATGTTTCATGTTGTATAAAGCCACACTGATCTGTATTTGATAAACAACATTTATATAGTAAAAAGTAACCAGACCAATCATAGCATGCAGGAGTTAGCTTCATTATAAGCACTATTCCATTATTACCCATAATGCAACAGTGATTTTCTGTAACCATAACAGTCCGCTCCCCATTGCAGCAGATATTTTTTTTTAAATCATGCATTTTATTATATCCTGAATGAGAGCATGTCTTTCAAACAGGCTTCTGAGAGAGCTTTTCTTCAAAGAAAAAAAAAAACTTGCGTCACAGCTGTAGGTATCTGATTGGTTCTGACTGGAGATGAAGCTTCAGAAAGCACTGAAGCCTTCTATCCAATTGCTTTGTTCATGTGTCAAAGCCTCAAGAAGCTTCATTTGCTCTATTGTGCCATCAAGTGGACAATAAATGTAAAACGTGCAGTTTGATTATGACACTATGGCTTTGGTGTCTGGAGCACTGAATGAATTCATCAATGATGTTTGTGATGCTTATGCATAAAGTATAAAGTTTTATATGGTGTCTGTCTTTATGATAGAATGACACAGTCAGCCATTCATTTTGATTTTGACCCTTAACCCCCCACTGTTCCCCGGGTGCCACACAACGGCAGCCTACTGGTCCCCAAGGGAATAGGTTGAATGCAGAGGTAAATTTTTCCAATGTGAGATCAATAAAGTTCAATTATTTAGTTAATATTAGATTGGTTATTTTTCTATTAATCTATAAAAATATATCCAAACTCTGTCCAACTGACCGTAACTCTCTTACTAACTCCCACATCTTCCTTAAATACTGAGGCTGTTGAAATGTCTATCAAAGTCCATGGGCAAGCCTAACCACTTCCTGAAGCAGTCATGTGGTATGGCGGTAGCGAGGCTTCGGATGTCATCGAGAATCAGGTCCAGTCAAACACATTTTTTTTTTCTTCCCCAAAAAGCTTAGAAAACAGCTACATCCTCACAAGTGTAGAAACGCTGTATTACATATTGCCTTTTGGTGGCGCTCTGACCGTCCCAGAGTACAACACCCAAACCGCAGGCAGCTTAAGAGAGGTAAAAAGCAGCATGATGGCTAAGAGCACATAGAGAGGAAGCTGGAGCTACGGCCTCATCATTAAAAGAAAACTGGAGCTTGCATGAACACACTGAACCATGAAACTGGCCTTATCAGAATTTTTTCAGAAAATCCCTCACACTAAGCATGCTTGTAGTGACAGTGGAGAGGAAAAACTCCCGTTTAACAGGAAGAAACCTCCAGCAGAACCAGGCTCAGTGTGAGCGGCCATCTGAGGAGGCCAACTGGGGTTCAAGGAGACAGAAGCAGAAGCAGAGATACAAACGGCAACAGTAAAAGGCGGCCCCATCCAGGAAACATACAGCCAGGCAGAGTCCGGGCCATCTCCCATGTCAGAGGAGGAAGAGAGCACATCCAGCCAGTCATAGTCAGAGAAACAGGACCACACTGGAAAACAGGCCGATCTCCAACATCTATAAACAAGGGTGTTAATGGCAGCAGCACAGCTGATATTTCTCTCCAGGATGGTGTCACAGCCAAACAGGAAAAGACAGGGCAAAGCTACTATGAGAAAAAGCAGAGAGAGCAGAACGTTAGAGATTGAACTAACAGATTCTGCAGAGTGGGAAAATAGTGACAGAATGAATCAGAATGATGAAATGGGGGTCCCTCTGTCCTCCAGCAGTCTAAACCTATAGCAGCATAACTATAGAGATAGCTCAGGATAACCTGAGCCACTCTAACTATAAGCTTTATCAAAAAGGAAAGTTTTAAGCCTAGCCTTAAAAGTAGACAGGGTGTCTGTCTCACGGACTAAAACTGGTAGTTGGTTCCACAGGAGAGGAGCCTGATAACTAAAAGATCTGCCTCCCATTTTACTTTTAGAAATTCTAGGAACCACTAGTAAACCTGCAGATTGAGAGCGAAGTGCTCTGTTAGGAACATAAGGAACAATCAGATCTCTGATATCAGATGGAGCTTGGCCATTTAAGGCTTTATATGTGAGAAGGAGGATTTTAAATTCTATTCTGGATTTAACAGGAAGCCAATGAAGAGAAGCCAGGATAGGAGAGATATGATCTCTCTTTTGAATTTCCATCAGAACTCTGGCTGCAACATTTTGGATCAGCTGAAGGCTTTTAACTACAGTTTGTGGACGTCCTGATAGTAAAGAATTACAATAGTCCAGCCTTGAAGTAACAAATGTGTGGACTAGTTTCTCAGCATCACCCCTGGACAGGAGATTTCTAATTTTTACAATTTTCCTCAGATGAAAGAATTAAATTCTAGAAACCTATTTGATTTGGGATTTAAATGACAGGTCCTGATCAAAAATAACACAAAGATTTTTTACTTTGTTATCTGAAATCAGTTTAATCCCATCCAAATGAAGTGACTGGCTAATCAGCTTCTTTTTCAAACATTCTTGTCCAAAGACTATAACTTCTGTTTTGTCTGCATTGAGAAGCAGAAAGTTAAGAGTCATTCAGGTCTTTATGTCTTCAAGACATGCCTGTAATCTATGTAATGGGTTAGCTTCATCTGGATTTATAGACAGATATAGCTGGTATCATCAGCATAACGGTGGAAATTAATCCCATGCTGTCTAATAATTCTACCGATTGGGAGCATATATGCATATATGCTTTTAAATGGCTAAAATGACAAAATATCTTTGTGATTAGAGCCTGATCTCTCTTTCAAACCTTTTATCATTTAAACATCTCTTAAACTTAGAACCAAGCTTTTACTGCATTTTATTGCTTTTTGATGTGAAAAGAAAAAATATACTTAATATTCATCCCCTTTGGGTCAATAGTCTGCAAAGCCGTAATAACCTGCAATTACAGCAGCATGTGGGTTGTGGTTTGGCTCTAGCAGCTTCAGACGCACATTTCTGTCTTTTCTTCTTTGGAGAGAATCTAAAGCTCAGCTTGTTCTAGAACATAACTAACACTTTAAAATTATTTTCCCAACCAGTCTGCTGTTTTCCTTAACCTTCACGAAGATGTTTGTTCACCAAAAATTCTTTGACCAGCGTATAGTGAGACTGAATTGCTCACATATGGTCTGCATTTATGAATCTATTTTTATTTATTAATTAAGCATCTTAATTGAGGCTTTCAGAGCAAAGCAGCTAAAATACTGCTGCATTTCACTGATTGTATTTAGAACCAGATTCTTCTTTAAATTAAATTCAACCAAAATACATCAACGTTTTCACTTATAATTGGAACAAAATGTGTAATGGTTAAGAGATGGAACCATCTGTAGAGTGGTATGAATTTATTTAAAGCTAATGCAGATTGGATTCAAATGTATTTATATTATAATGCCGGGTTTTCTGCATCTCTTTTTTTTCTGTTTGAGTAAAAGCTCTCTCTATTTTTCACTTAATGACTCAATCGTTCCCAACAATAGCAGAGAGGTGGAAAGAGGGAGAGAAGCTGTCCTCCATGTTGGTCCTACAGAAACGAGGTTTAGCAGGAAGGAGGTGACGAACAGGAAACAGTTCCTCTCTCCCTCCGTCAGCCTGTAGATCCCTTTAACCTAGATCCAGAGTGTGGCATGTAGAAGCTGCACTCATCACACTAACCAGTAGAAACACTTCAGGAAGAAGAATGGAGGATGATGATGAGACTGTTGATGATGCTGAAGCTGATGATGATGTAATAGAAAAAGCTGTAACACTTTTCTCTTTATTACATGATTTTAATATGATATAGAATAAAAAAACATCCTATAGCAGAGATACTTCCTACTATATGTGTGTCCACTACTTTAAGGATAGTTTTTATTTTTTTCCCTCTGATTTTAAATCCTGTTTCAAATCATGGCTGAAGCTGCTGATGTGGTTCCAGCCTCGAAGAGCCATTCTAGCAACACTTTGATCTCAGAAAACTGGAAAATCATAAAAAAATAGATTTCAGTTCTAAAAGTGAAGCTTGTGTTTTGTGCAGATCTATAAACATAGCGATGCATGTCTGCAGATTTTACCCACAATTCAGCTCCTGAGGAAATCAGTGCGGTGAAATGATCGTCGACTTTTTGTTCAATACATGAACTCAGTGCTTGGTGGGGGTCACTGGATGATTTACTGCATTCCTGTGGCCTGAAGGTTGCCTGAGGTGGAAACAAAGCCCAGCTTGCTTTGATTTTGGCCTTCATGTCGTTTGCATTGCTGTTTTTTTTTTTTTTCGATTGGTCATCAGGTCCAAATAAAGGACACCATCACTGTCAGCAGAGGGAATCTGACTCTGGGCCCTAAATAGTTTTCCGATCGGTTTTCTTCTTTTAATCCAGCGGTTCCCAAACTTTTCTGGGTTCATCCCCAACCAACATCTTTAAAGTTTGAATATTTCAATTGAAACTATTTATTTCACCATTTAACAGAATTTGACTTTGCTGTCAATATCTAGAAAAAGGTCTATGAAAATGGGTATTGTCAGCCCAGTTTTTGTCCTGAATCCATCTTAGAGCCGTCTACATTGCAACACACTCCTATAGACTCTTCAGTTTTACCTTCTAGTCCTCCAGCAGCTGCACATATCTCCTTTTGCCATAGTTCTTCCTTCTATACTCTTTCTGTTTAGATGCTTGAATTGAACTGTGGAAACATTCGTCTTTTAAGCAACCCGCTTTTTGGACATTTCATTGGAGGAAATATGTATATATTCAAAATGTAATTCCATTCAATTTATTTATATTGCGTCAAGCAACACATCATCTCAAGACATGCTCCAGCAGGATGAGCTTGCGGCGACTTGCATTTAGACCTTGACTCTGTGCCAATCCCTCACAAATACCAATATCGCAATATTTCATTTGACTATATTGGTACTGATTTAAAATACAGCTGAATTAATCTGAAAAAAGAAAAATATTTATAAGTAAACATCCATGCTTTTAGATAACTATTAAACCTCTGGCCACTAGGTGGCAGCACACCACCACACAAGCCCATTGTTTTGCTGCTCTCCACCAGCTCCAACTGAGCAGCATAATCCTGTGAGGTTTTCTAGAGCACTATTAATATAAATTCCCAATACGGATTTACTGAAATACATTTTTAGAGGTTTTCCAGTTTTATTGAGATGAATGTGTATTTCCTTCTTGGTGTTGCTGGGTTTTCTTTGTCTTCCATTTCCATCGTTCCCATCCCCACTCTTTCACTCTTTGCTTTGTATGCCAATATTTTTTTTTAACTTATTCTCCTAAATCTGCATGCCTGGTATCAGCCTATGTGAAAACTGACTGGATGTTTTTCCTTCTATTTCTGCTAATAACGTGTCTGTTTGTATGTGTGATGTTTTGACTTTAGAAGGAGAGTGTGAAAGATGTTTCTGGCATTACTGAGGGTGTTGGTTTGCCTCAGCTGAGCTTTGGCGCTGTTGCCAACTTCCAGTTGCATATTATAAGTAGTGCTTCCAACTTTTCCTGCATCCATGTTGTCCAGAAGGAATCGTTGTCTTCACCGTCTGGTTTGCTGTTCTCGTTTTTGCTTTAATTAGCCCCGCCTGTCGTAGATCCTTAAGGTGGGGAATAACACACACTCCTCAATAAAGAAGAAACTTTATTTAAAGTGGACAGCTGCGCCTGTGTTTGCTTGTTGTGTGGAAGTACATGAGAAGGAAGTCTTTGTGTCAAGGTAGCAGACTTTGCTCAGAGAAAAGGAGAACAGGAGGGTGTAGTCATCTTTTTTCAGACTTCTGGAAAAAAAAAAAAATCTGTGAAACAGCCCCCCACTGCCTAAATAAGCCAAAAAAACCAAAACAAAAAATCACCTGAACCTTGAGCCATCCTATTACAGCTACAGTTGCATTATACTGCCAAATTTAGGACCTCAGCATAAAAGGAGGCCAGATTATCAAAATAAATGCTTGCCTTTGCGGCTCTTTCATCTGGTTTCAGTGAAATCTCCCCCTTAATGTTTATATTTTAACAGCAAGCTTTCCACTGCCCTGTAACAGGTTGCCAATAGCCTGACTGGATTTTTAAAAGAACCTATATATGGATGCATTAGGCATTACTTTTCTATATAAAACATGAATTGAATGAGTCAGGTGGAGGCACCCTGTTCGTTGTGAGATCCGGTTCTGTTTGCCAAAAAGCTATCCAGAGAGACTGAGCTGCGATCAGTGGGAATGACAGGGAAGTCTATAAAGAGCTTTAAGGTGGAGGTTATAACAGTAGGAATAGGTTCATTTGATCCAGACACAGTGGATCCCTGTCAGTGGATGGTAGTGACAAGAGAAAATGATGGAACATTGATTCAGGCTGTTGTTGGTTTTAGGTAGGTTCAGATTTCAGTCTTCAAGTCCACCAGGAGGAATCCTGCATGTAAAAGGTCCGTAGGAGGCATCAGACGCCACTTCCTTTGAGAGTTAAGGAGGGATGTGTGATTGTAAATGTTTTCTTCTGTTTGTCTCCATTTTTATGTCCGTCTGTTTTACTTTTCCTCTTTTACATCTTTTTTTAATCTGTGGGAAGTGTTAGTTTAACGTCCTGATGTGCTCACAAGTTAGTTAAACGTGCTAGTTCTTGTGTAACTTTTCTAGCATTAGTACTTATAAGGGAGAGTAATGTAATTAATGATTAAAAGTCAAACAAAAAATGAATGAATTTACTTGTGTGGCTAACTTCCCTGTGTGATACAATGAACATCCTTAAAAAGCAAACTTAAATATCAATAAAAGCTTAAGAGAAAGAACTTGTCTTCTGACTTTCTTTTAAAATGTCCCATATGCAACAATATTGTTTCTAATCATTGATTTATTTTTTGTATATATTGAAGAAGAATATGAAATGCTACAATTCTTTATGCACTTAAAAAAGAAACAAGGTTTTAGAAATCCCATTCCCTTAATTGTGATGCCTAAAGCTATTTTGTCCTCCGCCTTCTATGTGTGCTATAGTATTTTTGTTTTCCTCACAAAGTAAAAAAAAAAAAAAAAAAAGGTCCTCACTGTCTTTTTCACTGTAAAAGGATTTTTCCATGAGGATAAAAATATTTTTTTGGAACAAAGCTGCAACTTAAACCATAATTCGTTCATTTTTAAGATTTCTTTATATTCCTGTTTCTGTCGTCAATATTAGAATTTAGAAATTTTACATCAATCACATTGAATCTCACATTTTTATACACAATGTCAAACTGACCAAAGTGATAAATATTTAACAAAATAAAATGATTTCTATTTTGAGTGTTTATGTTTATAAAGCTATTTAATTTTAACTTATTTACTTTCTTTAGTTTGTAGAAGTTGAAACTCTTTTCTAGATTTTCTCATTGCCACTTGTTAGAGTACCCAAAATTATATTCAAGAAAAAGCAATGCGCAGCCATCCAAGAAATTACTCAAGGTAAACTCTGTTTACATATATGGTTAATAAAACTATTCCTCATTTGTGCACAATAAATATTTTTTGATAAAAATAATTTCGCTAAAATGCCATCAGAATGCTTATAACATTGTGTCTACCACATTGGATCAGTCCATTTGCTACACGTTAAAAAAGGTCCAAACAGACAGCAGCAAACAATTTGAAAACAAACGTTGCAAAGTCAGTGTTGCAAACTTTGCGCTTTTGTCGTTATGTTTAGCATCTTTTCAGACCCCTCTAGCACTTTTATTTCAAAAAAGCACCTAGTGCCAAATCTAGTGCCTTTTTTTCTTCTACTGGCGACTTCGGCAACAACATATGAAAGCACCGAACTCTGCTCTCCAGAGCAAGCAGATCCGTAAACCCGCCTCCTGCTCTCCTCTATCTTGTCTGCTTTCATGATTCATGCAACTATTATTTCAAACAAATGAAAAATGGAGAATAGATAGATAGAGCAGATCATTGCTTGTCTACAGTGAAAAGAAAGACTGCGTTATTTACTTTTGCCGTCGCCTTTTTGGAAACACAGGAGATATCAGCTAAGTAGTGATTGGAAAAAATCTTTCATTCCTTTTGAGACAGCATGGTATCCTGGTCTGACGGTTTATGCTCATCTGACAGAACCCCGGAAAATGGAATTTAAAAGTATTAAATACAAAATAAAAAAAGATATTTTTTTTTGAGGATCTCAAATAAAAAAAGAGATTTAGATGTGATTTTTTTTGTAAAAAAATCTAAATTAAATACAAAATATCTAAAGTAGCAAGGTTGTTCTCAAAACCTTTTATTTTAATTCAAATGCTTTTGTCATGATGGGTTTAAGTTGCTTAGCCCACATGCAGAACACAACGGAGGCTGGGTAAAAAGTTTAACAGAGTTTATTGAATGTGCAACAGAACAAGTTAAGTACAGGATCTTGAACTGGTCCGGGCTGGTTCACAGAAGTCTGCAGGGATGATAGTTTGATTAGGAAGGCAGGTAGATGAGTATGAGTCCTTAGATAATTCAGAATTCTACCTTGACTGAATCCGGGCTTCTCTTTGAGAGAGGAGGAACCGTTGGGTCCAGAGACTGTTTGTTCAGCAGAGTACACAAGCAGCTGCAGCGTCTAGCTTCTGACTTTGAATGGCAGACCTTGATCAGAGTTTCAGCTCTTCACTAAGAGCAGCAGGAGAATCTACATAGGAAACTTCAGGTTAGGCTCACCAGGGCAGATTGGCAGGTTAAGCTCATCCAGAGCTTCAGGCTAGAGACAGGTTTCCTGTGAGGCAAAACAGAAGAGAGTTAGAATCAGATCTCTCTCTAGAGACAACTAAGATTCTTTAGAGTTTCTAAGGCTCAGGTCGCTAACCAAACTAAGGTCAACACTGCGGCGTCGAAGCAAGGTCTGGCAGCTGGTTATAAAGGGAAGGTCTCCTGATGAGTAGATGCGTCTCAGGTGTGCTGGAAGACTCCAGCTCCAGGAGACCCACGGCGCACTCTGCTGGAGGAAGGTGGTACAGCTCCAGATCCCAACAGCTTTTCAATGTGTTATTTCTAGATTCCATTTTTTTTATTTACATAACATAACAGCTATAATGATGTAAGTCCCTACAAATAAGCATATTCCTATAAAATTGGCTTTACACTGTGCCTCCAAAGTAACAAATGCATGATACAATTTATATAATAAAATAAATCATAAGACATTTATATAGAATCTCAGAGACTGTAACTTTATGTCACAGAATCACTTGAAGACATAAACAGAAAACATTTGTGCAATATCTTTGTAATTTAAATAGCCTAACAAACTATTCATCTACTCTAAAACATTATTTAGAGAAGCAACAAGGACTTCTGGGTAGTTTGAGTAGTTTTGTTGGAGAAAGAAAGAAGAATCAGAAAAAAACTATTGCATTGTTAGGAAAATGTATTGATGTATCACATACATACTCCATCAGCTTCTGTCATTAGCCACTGTCCTTTTTATGGCACTAGTTGCCTTTATTTGAAAGTAGGTTAACAGGAAATTGGGTTAAGGTAGAAAGTGGACAGCATTAAAAACTATGACAGCCACGTCAAGGACTAAGCTGTACCCCTTTAACACAAACTTGCACATTAAAATGTTTCTTTGAAAAAAAGCCAGGCAGGTAAAACCTTGTGTCTAAGAATAAATATGACTAAGGCCCATAGACACCAGACTTTTAATCTTAATAATAATGAGAATAATATCGAACCTGGAGCAGATGCTTTGGTAGGAAAATGAGACACTAGCTCACTGTGATGGAGCGCCACTAAGCGTCCATCCCAGACTCTAAGTATCCGTGCTTCCTCTGGCCCAGGGGAGCGCGGTGCCAGGAGCGCACGCACGGGGAGAAAGCTCTCCCACGTGAGTGCGCTGCCCGGCAAACAGCTGCTTGCAGGCCCGCACCTGTTTCCCGCGGTCCTGCACAGTCCCAACGAACATTCCCCCCCCGTCTGAACCGGTCATCGCGCGCGTCTGAGGGTGCACACTCGGCGCCGAGCTTCCACAAACACTCACCTCATCTCTGCTTCAGTCCTGCCGTTCCTGGTCAAGGGGCCAAACCGGAGCACTTCCGCGTCACGCTGGAAATAGCGCAGAGTGGTGCGCTTTGCCAGTCACGTGACAAAGGACTCAACCATTTTGGGTATTTTGTTTTGTATTTTTATATTGTTTATGTTCCTGACGTTTTGAACAATGTATGGAGTCATTTTTGTTCATTTTTTGGTTTCTATGCAGGAAACTGGGTTTTGAGTTTTGTTATTTGGTTATTTTGTTTTTATCCTTAAAAACCCCTTAATTTGTATTTTGGTATACCCGGGGGAGGGGCTAAAGGGGTATTTAAAGGGGAGCTGAGCTCATTTGAGTGTGTGCTGGATCTGATTGTAGTGTTGGCTGTCTGAGTAAGTTGTCCTGTGAATAGTCCTGTAAATACTTGTTTTTTTTTTCCCTCGCTTCACTGTAAATATCGTCACTGTTTCACTATTTCCACCTGGGTAGCAATAAATGAAAAAGCACAAACGATATTTTTTCGGCTGGGCCATCATTTTTGTATTTTTTAAACGAACCCGTGACATTTGGTGTCAGGAGTGGGATGGCCGGTCGACGGAAGCACCCTACAGTGAAGCGTACAGGGCTGCGCTCACAAAAAGTGAAGCAGGACTTACCTGTGGACGATGGAGGCTGGGCAACTGAAGATGAGGAAGGTGGCGCTGCTGCCTCAATCACGCAGCCTGCACCAAGTACAAGTGAGGAGCTTGTGGAGGTCATGAGGACATTTTTAAAAGGACAGGAGCGGAGGGACGAGGGGTTTTTGGCGGAGCTGAGAGGGCTTCGGGCCACCTTCCCAGCCCCACAGTGGTCTGTCCCTGTGTCCGGACCTGCATCACCACCCGAGGTGTCAACACCGAGTCTCCGGGTGGACCTCCCCACTCCAGCTCCTCGGCAGCGCCGCGGTTTCTCCGAGGAGCCCCCAAGGATCAGCATGGAGAGAGCTGAACCCTCCAGACATGAGGGCCGGCTCTACGGCGACCCCAAGATCCCTCAAAATGTCTCAGGGGAGGACATTGAAAACTACCTGCTACGCTTTGAGCGCATCGCAAGAACTTGGGGTTGGCCGGAAGGTGAGTGGGCATGTCGACTGGTGCCCTTACTCACCGGGAAGGCGTTGGAAGCTTACACAGCCATGGATGAGGAATTGGCGCACTCCTACCCAGACTTGAAAGCTGCACTGCTGATCAAGTTTGATGTTTCACCGGAGACCTACAGGCAGCAGTTCAGGTCCATGTCGGTGCCACCTGGAGAGCTCGACCGAGACCTACCACCGTCTGAAGGGGCTGTACCGGCGCTGGATCCGGCCGGAGCAGCACTCCAAGGAGCAGATCGGGGAGCAGATTATCCTGGAGCAGCTTCTTCGCGTCCTCCTGGCAGACGTTCGCACCTGGGTGAAGGAGCATGAGCCGACAGAGGGGCTAGCCGCAGCAAAGCTCGCGCTGCAGTATCGCAACGCACTGAGGGGAGGCCCAGCTGCTTACCAGGATGTTCGTCAGCCGTCGTCGCAACCCAGAGCCAGCTTCCACCCACCTAGAGATCCCGGGCCTGCACCCAGTCAACGTGGTCCTGGTAAGGAGCTCATCTGTTTTTATTGTCAGCAGTCAGGACACAAAGCTGCCCTGTGCCCAATCAGAAAGGCTAAGCTTACCGGGGCTTGTTACACCCCACGGGCTGAGGACATGCAAGGGGTAGGGAGAAAGCAGTGGTTCAAGGAAGTGTGCATTAATGGGGAACCTGTGACTGCTCTGGTGGACTCGGGGAGCTTCATGACTCTTGTACGAAGGGACTTTGTGCCAACGGGCTTGTTGGATTACAGTAAGCAGGAGGAAATTTGTTGTATACACGGGGACAGACATTCTTACCCCACGGCGGACATGACGGTGATGGTGGATGACCAACCATACTTACTTACTGTGGGGGTGGTGGAGAAGTTACCGGTAGCCGCTATCTTGGGTTGGGACTTACCTGTACTCCTGGATTTATTATGGGAGGAGGGAGCTGAGGAGAGTGACTGTGACAAGGGTTTGGCTGGTCCTGTGTTAACCCGGGCTCAGTTCCGAGCAGGGGTGGCACCCAGTACAAAGCAGCAGACGGAGCCGGAGCCTGAACCTTTTTCCAAGTTGGACAGTGACCTGTTTGAGGGGGGCAAAAAGGGTCCAAGGAAACCACGTAGCCAGTGGACGTTCGAGAGGGGCCTGAAGTCAAGGGAGCCAGTCTGTCAGGGGCTGGACAAAGACTTGTGGGAGGTACCTGGGGACATTGGGGCTGTGCAGAGACAGGATGAGACTCTGAAACCAGTGTTTACCAAAGTGGTTGGGGGGCTGGACAGTGCCAAGGGGAACAGAGAGAGCTATGTTATCGATGACAAGGATGTTCTGTATTTAGTGTCAGACGGTGTCAAGCGCCTTGTTGTTCCCTCGTCTTGCCGCCAAAGGATCATGCACTTGGCTCACACCTTGCCTTGGGCTGGTCATCTGGGTTGCAACAAAACATACATGCGCATCGCTTCCCGTTTCTATTGGCCCTCCATGTACTCTGATGTTCAAACTTACTGCAAAACCTGTCCCACCTGTCAAAAAACCTGCTTTGTCCGCCAATCTGACCGTGCTTTCCTCCAACCTCTACCTGTCATCTCCACCCCATTCCGGCGCATAGCCATGGACATTGTGGGCCCGCTCGTGCGAAGTAGTGGGGGCTACCAGTACATCCTGGTGATCTCAGACTACGCAACACGGTACCCCGAGGCGTTCCCCTTGCGCACCGTCACTGCCCCTGCTGTGCTGCGTTGTCTTGTGCAACTTTTTTCCAGGGTCGGTGTGCCGGATGAGATCGTGACGGACCAGGGGACCAACTTCACTTCCCGACTCATGCAGCTCTTCCACCGCCAGCTAGGGATCTCGGCGATCAAGACCACTCCGTATCACCCGCAGACGGACGGCTTGGTCGAGCAGTTTAACCAGACCCTGAAGAAGATGCTGCAGAAGTTCGTGGACGACACTGGACGTGACTGGGACCAGTGGCTGCCCTTTGTGCTGTTCGCCTACCGAGAGGTGCCGCAGGCATCCACCGGATTCTCCCCGTTCGAGCTGCTGTATGGCTGGGACATCCAGGGCCCATTGGACCTGCTGCTGAAGGTCTGGGAGGCTCCCACCACGGCTACTAGTGATCAGAGTGTGGTGCAGTTCGTGCTGGAGATGAGAGAGCGCCTGGCCAAGTATCGGGAGGAGGCTGAGGTCAACCTGCGAGAGGCCCAGCAGACACAGAAGGCCTGGTACGACAGACAGGCCAGACATCGAGAGCTCCAACCTGGCCAGAGGGTCCTGCTCTTGCTGCCATCCTCCACCAGCAAGCTGTTGGCCAAGTGGCAGGGTCCGTACACTGTCCTGAGGAAGATGGGCCCTGTTACGTACGAAATACACCACCCTGACAAGAAGAAAGCCAAACAGACTTACCACGTCAACCTACTGAAAGAGTGGAGAGAGGCCGTCCCAGTCTCTGCTCCTGTGTTGTCTCTTCTCGTGGCTGAGGTCGACAGTGAGGGTGACGAGGAGCTGCCTCTTGTTGACCTCCACCAGCCGCCTCCACCCACTCTCGACCATCTCTCTATCACCCAGTCCAGCCAGCTCAACGAGGTCTTCCGGAGGGTCTCCAAGCTGTTTGCTGCCAACCCGGGGAGGACTGTCTTGATCGAGCACGTCATCCGCCTAAAGGACAAGGGGCCCATTCGCCAGCGGTCCTACCGGGTCCCTCAGCATCTGGTGGCGCAGCTTCTGAAGGAGGTGGAGGAGATGCAGCGTCTGGGGGTGATCGAGCCGTCAACGTCCGAGTGGTGCAGCCCAGTGGTCATTGTGGTGAAGAAGGATGGGTCGCTCCGCATCTGCATCGACTTCCGGAAGCTCAACGCCCTGTCGGAGTTCGACGCCTACCCGATGCCCCGGATTGACGACCTACTGGAGAAGATTCGCCGGGCCCGGTTCATCACCACCCTCGATCTCTGCAAGGGCTACTGGCAGGTGCCTCTGGAGCCGTCCAGTCGTCCCTACACGGCGTTCCAGACCCCTGCAGGATTGTTCCAGTTTACGGTGATGCCGTTTGGTCTCCATGGGGCCCCCGCAACCTTTCAGAGGCTAATGGACCGTGTTTTACAGGGTTGTGGTCACTGCAGTGCTGCTTACCTGGACGATGTAGTAATCTTCAGCGACACTTGGGAGCAGCACTTGCAGCATCTGGAGAGGGTCCTTGGCAAGATCGAGCAGGCGGGACTGACGTTGAATCCTGCCAAGTGTCAGTGGGCCAAGGAGGAGGCGCAATACCTTGGCTATCGTGTGGGTCGAGGTGAGGTCCGTCCGCAGGTCGACAAGGTGGAGGCGATCTGCAGCTGCCCAAGGCCTCGCACGAAGAAGGAGGTTAGGTCCTTCTTGGGCTTGGCCGGCTGGTATCGGAGCTTCATGCCACATTTTGCCACCATCGCCGCTCCTTTGACCGCACTGACGGAAAAGGCTCAGCGGAACCCTGTCGTCTGGAGTGAGGACTGTGAGACCGCCTTCCAGACCCTCAAGACCTGTCTCTGCTCGTCGCCGGTGCTGCGGAGTCCGGACTTCAATCAGCGGTTCTTGGTCCAGACCGACGCCTCCGCAGTGGGTCTCTGGGCTGTTCTGGCACAGGGAGACCCAGGAGAAGAACGCCCTGTGCTTTACCTAAGCCGCAAGCTGCTTCCCCGAGAGACCAAGTACTCAACTGTAGAGAAAGAGGGCCTGGCCATCAAGTGGGCTCTGGAGAGTCTGAGATATTACCTTCTGGGGAGAGAGTTCGACCTGGAGACCGACCATCGTGCCCTGATATGGATGAACTCTATGAAGGATCACAACAGTCGACTCACCCGCTGGTATCTCGCTCTCCAACCCTTCCGATGCCAAATCCGCCATCGGGCGGGGAAAACTAATATTGTGGCAGATTATCTCTCCAGGTTGCCGCACGTCGTCAACCTCGGGGAGGATGCGGATAATGTGATGGAGCGCCACTAAGCGTCCATCCCAGACTCTAAGTATCCGTGCTTCCTCTGGCCCAGGGGAGCGCGGTGCCAGGAGCGCGCGCACGAGGAGAAAGCTCTCCCACGTGAGTGCGCTGCCCGGCAAACAGCTGCTTGCAGGCCCGCACCTGTTTCCCGCGGTCCTGCACAGTCCCAACGAACATTCCCCCCCCGTCTGAACCGGTCATCGGCCGCGTCTGAGGGTGCACACTCGGCGCCGAGCTTCCACAAACACTCACCTCATCTCTGCTTCAGTCCTGCCGTTCCTGGTCAAGGGGCCAAACCGGAGCACTTCCGCGTCACGCTGGAAATAGCGCAGAGTGGTGCGCTTTGCCAGTCACGTGACAAAGGACTCAACCATTTTGGGTGTTTTGTTTTGTATTTTTATATTGTTTATGTTCCTGACGTTTTGAACAATGTATGGAGTCATTTTTGTTCATTTTTTAGTTTCTATGCAGGAAACTGGGTTTTGAGTTTTGTTATTTGGTTATTTTGTTTTTATCCTTAAAAACCCCTTAATTTGTATTTTGGAGGGGCTAAAGGGGTATTTAAAGGGGAGCTGAGCTCATTTGAGTGTGTGCTGGATCTGATTGTAGTGTTGGCTGTCTGAGTAAGTTGTCCTGTGAATAGTCCTGAAAATACTTGTTTTTTTTTTTCCTCGCTTCACTGTAAATATCGTCACTATTTCCACCTGGGTAGCAATAAATGAAAAAGCACAAACGATATTTTTTCGGCTGGGCCATCATTTTTGTATTTTTGAAACAAACCCGTGACACTCACCATCTAAGTCAGTCATGGTCTGAAGTGAGTTAGTTTTGCCCCTTTTCTAATAATCAGCAAGTCTTTTTTTTAAGGCCAGTGAGCTGAGATCCTGAAATGAGAGACCTAAGAGCTGTTTCAACTGATGAAACAATATCTCCAACGTCAGCTAACAGCTCATCATTTTTTTGTTATTCAAATATTTTTATTGGATTTTTAGTTGTCTATAGAAAATAACAACCAAACAACAGTCCCGGCATTATCAATAAATTGCAATAACAAAGCGAATATAGTGTAAAATAAGTTAAAAAAAAAACAGACAGAACTAAAGGGATAACATATTAAAATAAGAGATTTGTGAGAAGAAAAAAAAAATTATCATAATAATAGAAATTAATAAATAAATTAATATTGACATGCTGCCGTAGGATTACAGAGCCTATCACTCAAGTATGTTCCAGTGTTTCCAGAAGGTATTGTAATTGAAAATAATTTAGAAACAGCTGCCAGACCTTATAGAACCTCTGGGTTGATCCCCTGATCTTTTGTTTAATTTTCTCAACTTTTAAATGTGCCATTACATCCTCGACCCAGCGCCTGTGTTCGGGGGGCTTCTCTGACTTCCAGTTACGCAAAATGAGACGTCTGGCCAATAGAGATGAAAATGCAATAGCATCTGATTGTGCACCTGATATCACCATTTCTGGAGGGGACACGCCAAATATGGCAATTTTGGGGGCAGGGCTTACCTCTCTGTCACTAATGGAAGAAAACGTGTCAAAAATTAGAGACCAGAACTGTGTCAACTTTGGGCACGCCCAGAACATATGATAGAGGGTAGCTGTAGCCTGACCGCATCGGGAGAAAGTCGGAGCAACATCAGGGTAAATCCTTTCAAGCCTGCTCTTTGATAGATGAAGCCTATGTAGTACCTTAAACAGACACCCTGTCTGTAAGAAGGAGCGCTACAGCAGGTCATTCATTCCTTCTGCCACCAGACTCTATAATAATGCACTACAACCACAATAACTCCTGTAAAAACCACTGTGCAGCTATATTATAGTTTTTTATTTATTGACTGTGCAATATTCTGTGCAATATGCTGAATGTGCAATATATGTGAATAGAATAGTCATACCACTACCTCACCGTTGTTCCTCACCTACTACACTTTAACGTTAAAGCTACAGTGTGTAATTTTCAGCGACATCTAACGTCCAGACTGCAGACCGCAGCAACATGAACATCTCCCCCCCACCGCTCCCCCCTCCAACAGTACGGCGAGCGTGACGGGACAAAATGTCTTCCACGACGTCCGCATCACCTACCTTCTCAAGTGATGAGGTTTGTTTACATAGATAATTTTACAGATAGTATTTCATTAGTCTGTGTAGGGTATAGATTTCATATAGACTTAAGATAATAAATATACCCGTTATTTTTTCTACATCGTTGTGACGTTTTGGTGAGCTACTTTGCATGGTGATATAAACAGACAAAGTAACTGTAGTCATTAGTTTAACAGCGAGATTGTGTTCGCTGGAAGAATATATATTCCCCGTTTACAGAGTCCAAGTCTTGTTTGTGACATGGGGGTTACAAGGCGAGGAAGAGGGCGAGGAAGAGGGCAGAGAGGCCGGGGTGGGCGTGCAGCCAGGGCCAGGCGAGGGAGAGGTGCCAGCGGAGTGACTAGAGCAGAGGAGGAAAGGCTTGAAGATCTCCAAAGGAGCCGGAGAGAAGTAACCGAGGTATATATCCAGAAAATTATTTTACAGAAAATTACTGAATCATTACCTGTGAAACGTCAGGGACATTGCTGAATAAGTATACTGGAGAGTAACAGCATCATCACGCAGCATGTTATTGTAATGGGCGATCTCGCAATCGCTAGTTTGTTGGCTCTGCGCTGCCGTAGCGCAAAGATGTCTGCCTCCATGGCTGCGAGACCCGCTCCTATGTAATAATAAATAACGAATTCTAAGGCAACGCAAATATTAAGGTTAAGAGGCTGAGCTCGTAGATGATGATAAATAACATAGTTATGTATAATATATTACATTTCTGACTGTGTATCCCTGTAATTATTACACACTGTAGCTTTAAAGTAAATCCTCCTGTATATAAGCCATCCGGATTGTACATATTTTTATTCTTTATTTCTTTTTTTTTTTTTGTTTTTTCTTTGTGTGCGATACATGTACACTTGCACCTTAATCCTTATTTATCTTGATATACTGTATATACATGGATATACTTTATATATATATTGTTTATTCTTAATGCACCTTTTTCCTCCTTGTTTGCACCGTAACACCGGTATTTCCATCTGGAAAACACTGTTTTGCTGCTGGAGTCCTCCTCACTCTCCATCTCTCTGTGTGTGCTGTACGTTAACACCCACCAGCAGAAACACCCACCTACCCAACTGACAGACGGAATCTCACTATACATCATTCAATCTCATCCTCCTCTCTCTCATGACAAGGTGTGCACGAGTCCTATCATGAAAAATAGGTTAATTGTGCGACCTGAGTAACGTGCAGTAACGTGGTGTCAGCAATGGTAACTGCGTTATAGTTACGCCAAGATATGTAAAAGTGTTGCGAGTTCCTTTCAGTGGGTATGACCTAAAAGACATGTGTTGAGCCTGGTTATTAATAGGAAAGAACAAACTTTTAGAACGGTTGATTTCATAGCCTAAGAGCTCTCCAAAACTAGATATAATATCTAATGCCTTAGGAATACAGGTGCAAGGATTGGACAAGTAAAGTAGTCATTCGCGTACAGGGACAGTTTGTGAGTTTGACCCCCCTGACCCCCCCCCCCCCCCCCCCACAATTTCCTCCGCACTCCTAAGTGCAATCACTAGTGGTTCTATGGCTAGGTCAAATAGAAGCGGGCTCAATGGACTGCCCTGCCTTGTCCCCCTACATATAGGAAAATAGTTTAAGTTTGTTTTATTAGTACGGACAGAGGTGGTTTAGCATATAGAATCCTTATCCACAAACAGAAAGCCGAACCAAAACCAAACTTCTTCAGAGCTGCAAAAAGATATTCGTAACAGCTCATCATTAACTTGGTTTAATTTTCTGTCTCATACACTGTTTTGTCTATACCATCGGCCAAAAATCTCTTTAGTTCTTAATTGGTCACTGCTGTGTCTCTGACCAGTTCCAGAAGTGTTTTTCCTGATTTCCTGATCCAGGTTGGTGTGATGTAGTTAATCTGAATGCAATGCAATATTTGGAGCATCCATGTGAGAAGCTATGACCTGTCATTTCTATACACCAACTCAAATCGCTTAAGAAGAGCATCAAAAAGGACTGAGACATCTTCAGGACTCCATTTAATATCCCTAAACCAGACCTCACAGCAATCTGGGGAAGAATAGAGAATAGAGAATAATATAGTATATAGAGAGAATAATATAGTACAAAGATTGATGAGGCTAAATGCAGAGGATCGAAGCAGGACTGAGGACGATTGGATAAGTCTGCCAGGCTTGCCGTTGGGAAGACAGTGGTACATCGGAGAGGAGGGAGCCAGGGAGACAGGGCAGTAAGAGACAGCAGCAGACTTGAGGCTAGCATCTAGAGGCTAACTAGTGGAGTTAATCATCATATAATCAGAGGAGCTAACATGCAAAAAAAGAGTCCGAGCGGGATGAGAGAAGGCAGCAACTGCTCAGTGCCTGAAGAAGCACAATGAAACTGTCATGATGCGATGGTTTTACTAGCCCCAATGCAGACTCACAGACACAGAGGGAGGATTAAAAGTCCAATATTTATTGGAACTCACAAGAAGCTGCAGGTTCAAGCTCAGACAGGCATGGTGGCACAGTTAAGACACAAACGATCCAGCTCAGAGGGGAGTTCACACTCAGCTTATATAGGGAGCTTCCTAATCAACAGATAAAAAACAGCTGTCCATGCTGAGCCACGGCGCCCCCTGGTGGGCAAAGCCCCGGATCCTAACAGAAACAGTCCTTCAATCAAGTGGTTTTCCTTAGATAGAAAACCTGTATCAATTTAACTGTATGATCTGGTTGAACGGTAAAGTGCCTTGAGATGACATGTGTTGTGAATTTGGCGCTATATAAATAAACTGAATTGAATTGAATTGAATTTTCTAGTTACATTTAAACACTGTTGTTTTCCCTGGTTACTTTTTCTTCCTAGTGCTCAAATGCAGAGGCAGAGAGGCAGAGGTGAGTTGTTGCAGTTTTAATAAATGACCACAGGTTACAGAGGGAGGAATCCAAAAATCCATCCTAAAATGTAAAACTTAACCAGAACCATGGAGACATCAGGGAAAGCGAGCACGTTGAGTCAGGGAAAAGCGAGGAGAGACGAGGAACCAAGACGATAACAATCTCTGCATCTGTCTCTGCATTTGAGTCCTCTACAAACAAACACTCACTAAACCTGACACCTACAAACCTTTAAAAGCATTCCCAACTTCATCCTTTGTAAAAATGTTTTCTGTATTTTCCATTTTGTTTAAAAAAAACTTTTCTCTTCTGCCTCCTTCACTAAAACAGTACTCAAGCAACAAAACATAATCATCTCCTAATTTGTACACTTGATAATACAATGTCAATTTACATGAGACAACAGTGTTTTAGTAATTATGGTTTTGATGCTTTTATCTAATGTAAACAAACCTCTTCAACACCAAGATAGGTAAAGCGGACATTGCGGCCTCCGTGTTAGAGGGAGAGAAGTGCGGGGAGAGAACATATTTTTATATAGTTTGCTGCAGTCTGAATATTAGATGTTGCTGATAATCACACACTGAAGCTTTAAGAAAAACATGCAGACCTTTTTTCTTCTATTGCCCTGCTGTGGTTGCCACCCTATGCAGCTGCCTATGTTGCTCCTGCAACAACACAGCACCGACTACACCTGTTTTCTTCTTAAGAAACTGGTTAAAGTTAGGCATACTTTGAAGTACAATTCTATTTTAAAACAGTTCCTTCACTTTTCATAATTCAGTCAGAGATCCTCTGATCCTCTATTAGCTCAAAACTTTGAGCTAATAGAGGATCATAGAAATTTTGCAAGCAGTAAATTTTGTAAATTTTTTATACCCTTTGCAATTGATTGCAACATCTGACAGTGATCATATCTCTGCATAATTTGTCTCCTTGAGAGCAACCACACAAAAAAAAGGTTGAAAATTAAGCCTTTGGTCGCAAACCGGGACGACTTATTGGGAGAACCAGACATTTCACCCTAGTCTAGGATGAAATGTACAGGGCCCCTGAAGTCTCTTAGAGCAACAACTGTCCCCCCAACAGGACCCCTTAACTACCTCTAATCCTTCCTAAGTCATGTGAACAAATGATGACATTCAGAGATAAAGGAGCGAGCAACTGATCATTGGATAAAGACAGCATGGACTGGCAGTCCGCATTTTGGACAGTGATTATATCTCTGCTCTATAAATAATTTATCTCTTCCTCTCAAACAGAAAACTTTTAGAGGAAGGAATGAAAAAAAAATTAGCAATTTCAACAGAACATTCAGTGTCAGTCATATAAACCCCTTAGCATCTTTTATTTAGGCATATATATGAAAAACCTCAATATGATGATTTTGTGATGTATTGTTTATCTTTTAGATTTTAGAGTTTTTAGGCTTTAATACACTTTAATTGTCATATTGGGCTTTAAAGATCTGACCCACATGCTGAGAAAGACTCAGAGACCAAGGGTAAAAGTTAACAAGTTTATTGAAAGTTTGCAAAGAAACACACACAGAGAGAGGTATTCTGCTAGGTTATTATGTTGGACCTCAGCATACTGGTGAACCTGAACCAGAAACTCTGAAGGGAAGATCACTATGATCAGTTCAGGGACTGTGGAAAAAAAAGACTGAGGCTTGTATTTTGCTGGAGAGGCACTCTCGCTTTGGGGGGGCTCTTGGTTATTCCTTGGATCTAGTTTGTGGCGTTAAATCCAGAGAAGAGGGAACTCGTTGGAGAGCAGACAGGCAGCGGGTCAAACCATTTGTAATGGGAAGGAAAATGTGTTTATCATTTGTTTAAATATTCTTAGTTTGGGTAATTTTGTTAATTAGTTAAATTTGAAAAAATACTTAGTGTCTGGCCAGTATTTATCTGTTTAATTAACTTTATTTTTTGTTAGTTTGATAGTCAGTTATCCCCCTTGTGCGTCAACATGGTCTGATCAGCCACTATTTAAGTTTCCCTCATGTCTTGTTTTTCAGGTCAGTTTGTGCTTGAGTTCTTTATGTTAAAGCCTGAATTGAATTCTGTTTTGTTGACTTCTGTTTTTGGGCCAAGTTTATAATTTTTTGAACACTTTTTATGGAATAAATTAAGACTTTTTTTGAACAATGTCAGTAGTTTTCTGGCTGGTTTGTGCAAATCCCTCACAAGCACCATTTGTCAAAAAGCTAAATTGAGGTATCCCACTATAAGAAATAAAGCCAGACTTGACCACAAATGCTAAGCCAGACTTACAAGGTATGGTTATGTCAAGCCAGGTCTAAGCAAACTAAATGCAGGTCTGCAGCCTTCTGTAAGAGACCATGAGGTCGAACACAGATTAATTTATTCATCAAACAAGACTGGACCAGCCGAATCACTAAACAGCCTAAAATATACATTTCCAAACCACTTCTCTTAGCTGAAAACATCACAATTTAAGGAGTGTGTGTCATTAAAGCAAAAAATTATTAAGTTCCCAGAACATCCATGCAGGTCTCTCTCGCCACAGTGCCATCCTCTAGTGGGAACTCCTACCCACTAAAGACACCTCTGAAGGTCTCTAAAATATTTGGAGCAGTGATTTTAAGTAAAATTACCACCAACACGTTGTACTTCATCCATTTCTCAGTTGATGACTGACAAACCGGCCCCTAAACACTCCCCGTAAGCACTAACCACCCATACGCGTGTTCCTGCAAAGGATGAACCAGATTAAGGGCCGTCCCTTAAAACAGGGCCACTTGCCCTACACCATTGTGGGTAGGGAGAGTGGAGCGTTCAGTTGCACTGGTTGGCTGCATCTTTGTCACATTGACAGAAAATAGAAGAAAGAAAAATGAAACAATATTTAATTGATTCTGAAAGCGAAGGTACTCTGTGAAATACTTTAATTTGACTGAACAAATGTATTTTTTAAGAAACGGGTAAATGTTTGATTTCATGACAAACTGCGCCACAGAGCTAGAGCCTTGCACATGTGCTGCCATGTTTCATCACTAACATAGCAAAGACTGCTTTCCATTTCCAGTAGAGGAAGAGGGCGTCTCATTCTCAACACCACAACACAGTGTAGAGAGCTGAGGCTATAACATCGACAGGAAGTGCCAAAGCAGAAAGATTTTTAAAAAACTCTTTAAAAGAGATTGTTTTATAAGAAGAGGAAATCTAGCACTGAGTAACTGCCAGTGATGTTTTTGACAGATTTAGCCTCTATTCGAATTCATGGGAGGCGTCCCTCGAAGGCCAGATTCGTTGGGCCGATTACGTCATAGCGCAGCACTGAGGTATATGAGTATAAATGCGTCCTTCTTTTTGCCTGATTTGAAGGATTGGTGCGGTGTATCCTCACCATCCTTGGATATCCCAGGATTCATTGCTAGACCAAGCAAGCTGGCTGCTCCGTGATCAGAGGAAATGGTACTTGGCGCCAAACAGTGGTGAATATTGGAAGCTCAGTTTTATATAATACAATTATGTGAATAGTTCCATCTGAAATTAATGAAAACAGTTATTTTAAATTATTCAGTCAGATATGTGGCGGGTAGTGTTAGATTTATCTAAATGTTTTTATCTGTTGCTGTATAAATGGGTTTGGCTGTAATTTACAGATTCTAATATATCTGCAGTGGGGGGACTATAAATCTGATAGGATGTTTATTTTTTAATTGCTATTTTGCGTAATTTGCTTAACTAAGTATTTTTTGTTGTCGAATAAAAGACTTTGCAAATATATTTTTATGCATACATTGTTTACATTTACTTATATCTTTATACCCCTTTTATAGATTAGAATAGAATAGAAAATCTCTTTATTGTCCCACAAATGGGAAATATACAGCAGCAAGAAGATTATTGAAAAAAATGGTCACACAAACGTGGACCTTAGAAAAATGTATAAGAATAACATAATAGTGCACTGCAAAGTGTTTTAACAATGTAAAACACCGAACCTGGAGAATAAATAACCAAAATGACAGCAACATGTTATTTAACTGACTAAGGTTTTGTCATGAAACGAGGACAGATGGACCCAGTATTCAAGGAGAGACAGTCAGTAGGCAAATTCAAAACGTTTATTAAATGAATAACAAAACTAAAGTGGAGCTGCTAGGATCTGTGGCATGTAGCGACTGCAGGTGGGGGCCGGGGCACCGCCCAATCTCAGACACTGTTTGTGGGAGAAACACAGGTAAGTGACCCGTTCATCTGATAGAAGATGAATATCTGAGTTGGTCACTTATCTGGTTTAACAGTCCAGTCCAAGAGTGTCCCCAATGCTGCTGTCCCAGAGGTCTTGCAGGAAGCCGATCCTGGTCAGGGATTCAGAACAGACAGGAACAGACAGAACAGGCAAGATCCAGGCTTCCAGGCATCATAGCCTGTATGTTACGAAAAAAGAGTTAAATATTATTTTATATACCTTTTCATAATTTTTTCAAGAAAGATATTGATTACAATTGAGTTTCACTGTGATGTTTACATTTTTCTTTATCACAAAAAAGGAGGAAAATAAGGGAAGACAGAAAATACACCATCATGATCGACTACAAGACATTATCTCTGCTGATGTTTGACAAAGTCTCCATGTTTTGAGCGGACAGATAATGAAATAAAACATTTCTTGATGAGTTCAAGTATAGAATTATCTCAAGAAGGTTCTTCTTTTTTGTCATAAGCATAAAATAATTTAGTAACATTTTGTAAACATTAAAGTGTATTAAAGTATAAAAACTCAAAAGTCCAAAAAGGACAAATAATGCTTTCATACACAAACATCATATTGAGCTTTTTCATATACATGCTTCAATAAGAGATACTAAGTGCTTTATATGACTGCTGCTGAATGTTCTGTTGAAATTGCTAATTTTTTTAATTCCTTCATCTAAAAGTTTTCTGTTTGAGAGGAAGAGATAAATTATTTATAGAGCAGAGATATAATCACTGTCCAAAATGTGGACTTTCCGTGCTTGCTGTCTTTATCCAATGATCAGTTGCTCACTCCTTTATCTCTGAATGTCATCATTTGTTCACATGACTTAGGAAGGATTAGAGGTAGTTAAGGGGCCCTGTTGGGGGGACAGTTGTTGCTATAAGAGACTTCAGGGGCCCTGTACATTTCATCCTAGACTAGGGTGAAATGTCTGGTTCCCCCAATAAGTCGTCCAGGTTTGGGACCAAAGGCTCAGTTTTCAAAGTTTTTTTTTTTTCTGTCATTGCTCTCAAAGTTTCTGTTGAAAATGGAAGAGACAAATTATGCAGAAATATGATCACTGTCAGATGTTACAATCATTTGCAAAGTGGATAACAAATGTAAAAAATGTACTGTTTGCATCATTTCTATGATCCTCAATTAGCTCAATAAAGTTTTTGAGGAGAGGACAGCTGACATCTCTCTGACTGAATTATGAAAAGCAAAGGAAGTGTTTTAAAATGTAATTGTGCTTAAAAGTATGCCTACCTTTAACCATAGTTTCCTAAAAACAAAACAGGTGTAGTCAGTTCTGTGTTGTTGCAGGAGCAACATAGGCAACTGCATAGCGTGGCAACCACAGCAGGGCAATGGAAGAAACAGTCTGTTTGTTGTTCTTAAAGCTACAGTGTGTGATTTTCAGTAACATCTAACATTCAGACTGCAGCGACAGGAACCGCCCTCCCCATGCTTCCCTCCCTCCAACATGGAGGCTGCAATGTCTGCTCTACCTGTCTTGTCAAGTGATAAAGAGGTTAATTTACATTAGATAATAGCAGCAAATCCATAAATCCTAAAACACAGCTGTCTCATATAAATTGACATTGTATTATAAAGTATAAAAATTATGAGATGAGAATGCTTTGTGGATTGAACACTGTTTTAGTGAAGGAGGCATCAGAGAAAAGCTTTTTTTAAACAAAACGGAATATAAAGAAAACAATTTTGACAAAGGGCAAATATGTGAATGCTTTTAAAGGTTTGTAGGTGTCAGGTTTAGTGAGTGTTTGTTTGTAGAGGACTCAAATGCAGAGACAGAAGCAGAGATGGTTTCTTGCAGAATTAATGATGAAGTTGGTGGCAACAGAAGTATGAATGTGGACTAAACAGACAGGGAAATCAGGAACCAAGAAAAATAGACACTTGGGATAAACATACATAAAATATGAAGAGAATCAAGCACTGAGTAACTGCCAGTGTTATTTTTAAAAGCCATATTAGTTTTGTCTTTGTTTTCGTCTTCATGATGAAAACTATTATTATATTTTGTACCATTTTTGTCATTACTATATGTGATAGTTTTGTTCAGTGTTAGTCAACTAAAACTCAAAAAGGTTTTAGTCTAGTTTTAGTCAGTTTTATTTTGCAATTCATAAAACAGTTAACCTTTGCAGAGTACCTACATAATTGCCTAATAATGCCATGGCAATGCGGACCTAAATTTCAAGAATATGTTAACTTTAATGTTTAAATATTCAAATGGAAACAGAGAAACTGTTTTAATGACAATGCATGGAAACATTTACATCTTATTTAAATACATAGAAAAAGAACCATATTTCATCTGGGTCTTTATCCAAAAATAAACAGTATGCAATTAACTATTTTCTTTGGATATAATTTAGGGATTCCTTATGGTAGAAATCAAAGGTCATCTGTGGTCATGCAGAATGTGCACCGCTGCAGTTGGGCGGCATGAGCAAACAGGACGCAGCAGCACGGCTGATTGTCTACCAGATTTAAAGGTGCTACGCTGTCCTCATCAGATTAGGGATCATCCATTAAATATTTAAAAAGATCTTTTGCCTGAAAAAGTGGGAAAAATAATTAATGCAATGATGGACAGTTAATGACTCAAAAAAATGTATGTGTATATGGACCTTGGATAGGTCATTATTTGTTAATTGTTTAAGGCAGTACGAATGCCAGACTTTTGTACAACTTGTGAAAAACTGTAAATGTATAAACATATACTAGCACCTAATTTTAGTGTCAGTTAGAAAAATTAGACATATATTAATGATTTCTTTTAAAGTGCAAAGTTGGAATTTATGTAGAGAAATTAATGCATTTAGTTTTAACAGGTTAAGGGACACCAGCCTGGAGAGAAATATCAGCTGTGCTGCTGTCATCAACATCTTTGTTTATAGATGTTGGAGATTGGCCTGTTTTTCCAGTGTAGTCCTGTTTTTCTGACTAACTGGCTGGATGCGCTCTCTTCATCCTCTGACGTGGGAGCTTGTCTGCCTGGCTGTGTGTTTCCTGGACGGGGCGCCTTTTACAGCTGCTTGTTGTATCTCTGCTTCTATCTCCTTGAACCCCAGTCAGCCTCAGCAGATGGCCGCTCACACTGAGCCTGGTTCTGCTTGGAGGTTTTTTCGTGTTAAAAGGGAGTTTTTCCTCTCCACTGTCGCTACAAGCATGCTTAGAGTGAGGGATTTCATCCAAGTCAATGAGTCGATACAATTAACTGGTTTTCCTTCGATAGAAAACTTTAAATTAATTTGACTGTATGATCTGGTGAAATGTAAAATATCTCTACATGACATGTGTTGTAAATTGTCACTTTATAAATAAACTGAATTTAATTGAAAAGTTTAAAAGGTCTCATGTTATTTTGAAATCTACTACTGCTTTTAAAGTTACCATTATTTATTAAATTGAATTGTATTTTAATCCATACACTGTAATTTCTGGCCTATACATCATGGCGGATGACTGGTTAGAAGCTCGTTAAATAGAGGGCAGGAGCACGTGATCATCTGATCCAGGAGCAGGTGGATCAGATGAACGGTAATGAGAAACTGGACGGAGTTAGAAAGGTGGATGAAATAAGAAATTAAACCAAAGTCAATAAAGTAATAAAGCCAAGTGATAAAGCCAAGTCAAAGTAAGATATTGATTTTTCACATCAAGAAGAAACTGGCTGGCTCTCAGAGGTGTGTGGTTGTTGAGGAGATCACATAGATATGATGGAATTAGACTCTTTAAAAGTGATTAATCAAATGTTTATATTCATGTGATTACAGAAGAAGCCATTGAAGAGACTGGAGTTATGTGTTCATCCTTCTTTGCACCTATTTAAAGACAAGCTGCAGTGATGAACTATTTGTAAACGCTGCAGGGATGACTGATCCAGCTCCACATATACAGGGTTACATTAGTCCAGATAAGAAGGGATTAAGGCATGAATAACTAATCTAAAATAGGTTTATATACAAAAAAACCCTCAATTGTTGCACTTGAAGATGTTTTACCCTTCATTTGAAAAACTTTCTTCAGACCTTCTGAGGGAGAAGTTCCAGTATTAAATCTGTTTGAAGAGAATCACCTGAAATCACATCAAGGAGGGCTCTCCTCTAAAGACCTTAGGTGTACTGGATGATTGAAAACCTTCACCAAGAAGCTTGAAGCACCTTCTTGATATTCTTTTAAGGAGACAGAGGCTTCACTTTATCAATGAGCAAAAGTTGACAAAAGCTTTACTTAATAACAACTATATTCCGTTGATCCAATTAAAGAGAACTAGGAACTTTAGAACGTTTAGAGACTTTTTAATTAGGAAAAGGAAAAATACCAACATGAAAAAAATCTTTAAATAGACAGTCTGCAGGGGAATTTGAGGCCCTGATCTGATGGATATTTGAATTAAGCAGAGAAGGTCACAGACTCAACCTGTTAAAGAACAACCTAGCATGAGGAAGATGATGAGGATCTTTATCCTGATGAGACATTAAGAATCTGAGAGCAGAAAGATTGAAAATGCATTGTAAAATATTCAGAGAACAAAGAACACTGCAGAATAATTAGCAGCACATGGAATAACAACTTTATCAATAACATTGAACACAACCTGAGGTCTGTGGCTGCTGTTTAGAACAATGTTGGACAGAAAAGCTGTTTCAGCTGTTTTAAAGCAACAAAGAGGAATAAGGTTTGTCCTTTTTCCACTTTCAGCCATTTTTCACTGATGTCTGAGGGAGGAAGTGATTCTATTCAACTAGAGCTAAGATGTTGATTTGCAGTGAAGCAAGTCTAAAATATCAGAGTAAGTGGAGTTAAAACAGTTTAAAAGGTCTGCAACACTTATTTTACAGAATAGATGCAGGTTCAAAAGAAAGGAATCATGAAAAATTGTAAAAAGGCTCTGAGGACCGCTAACATGCACACTTTATGCAGAGGAACAACTTTTTTAATGCCCGGTATGATATTTGAAAACACCACAGGCAGAACTGATAAACAAGAATCATAGATACTCTTTTTTTTCACATTTCCTGTTCATATTCTGCAGTTTTAGCCGTTGTCATTTGATCAAGTAGAACCATATCTGTGGAGCCACACAGCAGCTGAACCATTTTATTGCCGATTTATAGATGGGTCGCACTTTCCTCTGTGTGCTGGGCTTATTGTGTAAGTACATCACTTTTTCCCTTTGAATTGTGGAGATAATAGATCATCTTTAAAGTCTCAAGTACAGAAAACTGCTGCTTTGAAATACTGTTCATATTTAATAACTTCACTTTGGTCCTGGAAACTTTGAACATGTCAGGAATGCCTTCATGATAAGATATTTGGACCTTTTCATTTACTAAGAATGTGTAACCCTAATTGATATAATTCATCATATCAAATTTATATAAGAGGAAGAATTAATATTTTGAGTTTCTCACTAAAATTCCAACATTGAACAGCATCAGAACCTACTGATCAGACATTTGATTGATATATTTCAATGTATGAAGGTAGGAAGATGTGAAATGTTGATATATATGCATAGAAAGCAGCCAGTCTTGTGGCTCCTGTTGTCTGAATCCACTGTTATATTGACTCTGTTTCATAATCAGGAAATGAGGAACAACTGAGGACATAATTTTTCTGACATCATCACCAGAAGGGCTGTAATCTGAGTTTTCCTCCATGCTGTACGACTCTGACACCTGCTGTTCCAAACTGCTCTCTGCTTCCTCACCTTAGATCAGACTCAGAGCCTCTTCATAGTAAACTTTGCTGCCAGAACTTCAGTCACTGAAACTGCAGCTGAGATGGTTTTATGACCTTCTAGAGATTTCAGTCTTGTTTTTGTGAAGGTCAGACATTCTGTACATACGCAATATGAAGCCTATGAGGAACAGAGGTCATATAGAGGTCAATAATTGACCCACTTTACTGAATGTAAAATACATTTAAAAGATAAAGTTCAAACTTGGGCTTTAACTCCATAAGTAAAGAAGAGATGCATCAGTAGATTTATGATGTTTCTTTACTGTGGTTTTGTTTCCTTTTGCTAACATCTCACAGAATGTCCTTCCTTCTTTTTTCAGGTCTCAGTTTCCTCCTCTGCTGTGGAAACAATCCGGGTAATAGAACATTCTTCTCTCTTTACTGATTACTGGAGCTGAGAAGCTTGTCTGAATTCTTCATTTGATTCATTCATGATTCTCGTCTTCTGCTTCTGCATCATCATGTCACACAAGTAACATTTTCAGCAGAGAAACTCAGACATCTCTTTCCTCTACCTATATCTTATTTATTGAGATGATGGTGGTAGAATTGATTTGATGAGAGTCTGAGCCTCAGAATCACTGACTACAGTGAAATACTCTGATGATCATCAATAGACGTAAACTTTGATTTTTGATTTATTCTGTTGCCTTTGAATCATCAAAACTATAAAGTTGGACCAGAGGAAAAAAAGAGTGGAAGGTTGTTAGATTATAATTATCTTTATTGTCCAGATGAAATCAGACATTTATGTAAAATCAATGGAGGAAAAGATGCAGATAAATATTTTCTTGAAATGAAGTGACTCTAAACATTTCCTGTTTCTTTCAGAAAAGATGATCAGATTTATTTTATTTGCTAAGTGATTAAGGTCATTGTCCATTTGGAAGTCATCACCAAAGGTTTAACTTCATCACTGATGATTTAAAATCTAAATTCACTATTTTTACCTGATATCCTTTCATCATGATACCATCTAAATGATTTCTACTACCAGCTTTAGCTAATTTCTCTCAAGGTCCTTTTTATTGTGTTTTATTTATATTTCATTAACAGCTGGAGAAAACAGTCATAGGTTTCCTTAGTGAAGTGGGATTGTTGAGTGTAAGGGCTGTTTGGATCCCAGAAAGATAGAAATTCATGAAACAGATCTGCTCTTTCTTCAGCCTTTGAGGAAAATAGATCATCTTTAAAATAGAAACAAAACATTTTAGGGTTTTATTATATTGTGTCTAAGAGGGTTAATACAGCAAAAAACTAGGTCACGTGTCTTTACTATTAGAAAAATAAACAATGTCTTTGGTTCTCTAAACAGAACCAAGTTCTTCCCTGACTGTGTCTCCATCATGGCTGAGTCCTGGAGCCTCAGTTAATCTGAGCTGTAAGGTTGATCCTCCATCTACAGGATGGAGGTTCTACTGGTATAAAGCTGTTCCTGATCGATCACAGGAGGACTACAGATATGAGCTGCTGGCTGACAGCATCAATGGGACTGTAGAGGACTCCTTCATCATTCATGGACAGAGACACACAGCAGGATATGCATGTAGAGCTGGAAGAGAAAACCAAGAGAATTTAACTGATTACAGTGAAGAAAAGTTTGTCTGGTCTGCAGGTCAGTGAGTTTCTGTTTAAATCAACAGATTTGATGTAATTCAGTCTGTTATCTTAATATCTCTGATTATTTTTTATCAGCAAAAGAATATTATTAAAGACAGTTGTGAAAATCTTGCTCTCATTCATCAAAACAATTTGAATAAAAAAGTATTTAAAAAAAACACTGAGGCTGGAAATATATTAGCAAGTTCCATGAAAAGGGAAAATATTTTGAATTGCTATATGAAATAAAATGTGTGACTAATTTCATAGCTTGAGTTCTTAGATTCTCAGGATTGAAGATACACCAATGCTCCTTCATTCACATCTGTAAAATGATCTGATAAAAGGAAAAATAAATCCATTAAACAACAACAAAAAAGAAATTGTATCATTTTTCTTTTTCTTATATTTTAGATTCTAATCCAGCAGCGTCTCTCACTGTGAGTCCTCACAGAGAGATACATTTACTTTATGATGAAGTCCAGCTGATCTGTGAAGGAAGCTCTGCTGAGTGGAGAGTGAGGAGATTAATATATGGTTATGGTTTATATTCAACCAATTGCTCCTTCTGGGAGACAATGACTGGATCTGTTTGCACCTTGAAAAATTTCTGGGTGCCTAAAGCTGTTTATTGGTGTGAGTCTGCATCAGGAGAGTTCAGCAATGCCGTCAACATCACTGGTACGTTTATTTCCATGTTGTTTTCTCCTGAGTCCTGGAGGTTTTCTCTTTACTTTAATTTTCTTTTACTATTTTAATGAAGTTAACAATTTCAGCAAGTTATTTGCCTATTGTTCTGTTTAGTAGTTATGAACTATATAGCAGTGAGTTGGATAACAATAGAGATTATATATAGATAATAGAGAGGTTTAATTGTCTGTATTTTTTAATAGTAGCATCTATATTTCAATCCTAAGGATTTTAATTTTTGCCTTTTAAATTTTTTTTTTTTTTTTCTAATGATCACAATGATGTTCAGATCTAAATCACTTCAAGTAGGTCACTTTTACTATTAGAAAAATATATATATTTTTTTGGTCCAACAGGAATATGGGTTTACCTGACTGTGTCTCCATCATGGCTGAGTCCTGGAGCCTCAGTTAATCTGAGCTGTGAGGTTAATCCTCCATCTACAGGATGGAGGTTCTACTGGTATAAAGCTGTTCCTGATCGATCACAGAAGGGCTACAGATATGAGCTGCTGGCAGACAGCATCAATGGGACTGTAGAGGACTCCTTCATCATTCATGGACAGAGACACACAGCGGGATATGCATGTAGAGCTGGAAGAGAAAACCAAGAGGATTTTACTGATTACAGTGAAGCAAAGTTTGTCTGGTCTGCAGGTCAGAGTTTATTTTTCTACCAATGATCATGTGTTTAGGGATCACCTTCATTTCAGGATATTTACCAACCTCACATCCCACTGATTTCATGTTTAAAGTGTTTACTTCACAGATTGGATCAAATCAGGTTGACAAGTAAATTATTTAAACAAACTTGATGAATCCTTGAATCTCCAAGTAAAAATCAGGTTTATCAACCAGAACTTCATCCATTGGTTTGAGTTTATCTCAGAATAAGAAATTAATAAATAAAGTGTTTGGAAAGGGAAGAAATAAAGGAGAGGATGATGGGCTAACCACTGTGAACGCTGTAAAATGAATTCACTATTAATACTTTTAGTATTATTAGTTTAATGATCAACTTTAAATATGCGGATAAAGACTCTTTAGGTTAGTTGGAAAGTCTGAATGTGAAGGAAAACACTGATGAGATTAGTAGTGTGGAAACAAAATCAAAAATAATAATCTTATCTTCTTTAAGAGAAGAAATTCATTGCAAAACATTATAAAATGTTGTAATCTGAAAAAAGAATTTGAATAATTTTTTTAAGATTTTTTCTTCTCTTGTTCATGTTGATTGTTTTTTCCATGTGGGTTTCCAGATGCTCATCCAGCTGTGTCTGTCTCAGTGAGTCCTGACAGAGAGCAACACTTCACCAATGAGTCTGTAACAGTGAACTGTAGAGGAGCCTTTACTCATTCCAGAGTGCTGGGGTCTGACAATTATGGTCCCTATTGGTTCAGTATACCCTGCATGGACTGGGAGACAATGAATGGATCCTGTAGCTTTAAACTAAAAAAACCAGATAAATCCAGTTTCCAGACAGAAGTGTTCTGGTGTGAGTCTGGATCAGGAGATTTCAGCAGCTCAGTCAACATCACTGTAGTCGGTATGTTATTATGTTTGTTTCTTTCATTTATTTTAGCAGCTTGATTACTACATGAAATTCACTGCTCTGTGATTCAGAAACAATAAATTAAACCTCTCTTCTAGAAGAGTCTGAGATATGAATTATAATCTAAGTAGAAAGAGACTTTTTTTCTTCTTAATGTGGAGATTTAATTTAAAATTGGCCTTTTAAAAAATTCAAGTTTCTAAAAATCTATCCATCCATCCATCTTCTAACACGCTTAATGCCAAGTGGGGTCACGAGGGGAGCTGGTGCTTATCTCCAGCTGTCAAGGGGCGAGAGGCGGGGTCCACCCTGGACGGGTCAGTTTCTAAAAATGTTAAAGCTAAATGAGTTTAGATATTGTCATAGGGTCAAAGGTCACATGTCTAATTACATCCAAACTTTGAAATAAAAATAGATTTTTTTTATAAAGAAAACTTTCTGGAATCATGATTAAATAAATCTGTATTTTCTTATTTTATCTTTTTAACATGCAGTGGTGTCAAAAGTGAACTCATTAAGTAGAAGCATAGATACTGCAGTTTAAAAACACTCTGGTAAAAGTTGAAGTATCAACTTGACCTCTTTTCTCAAGTAAAAGTGAAAAAGTATGTGCTCCAAAAACTACTTAAAGTATAAAAGTATAAAGTAACCTTTAAAACAAACAGCCAGACGCCACTATATGAATTGAAGCTCAATTTTTCAACTATTTCGAAAAATTCTTTGAGATAGGGCCAAGGATGAGGGAGGTCTTGTTGGTCTCCATCTCCCGATACACTCTCGCTTGTGTCCGACATTTCAGACATTTCAACATCTTTTTCTGAATCCTACATTGTAGCATGGCATAGACAATCCATGTTTACAGTTTAAAGAACACCTGCTTGCTTCTGATGATTTCCTTTAGCAAACCAATGAGTGTTTGCGTTATGACTCATCCAATTACACTAGTTTTCACTAGATGTGGATGACGCCAATGATCTGCATTGGATGGAGCACATGATCTGAAATAAATATTGATAAACATTAAACCAGGGTTAACCAATTAAAAATCAGCGGGGTCAGAATAAAGAAAATCATCAACCAGTAAAGGTCCGGAGACATTTTTAATGATCTGTTACTTTAAACAGAATTTAACACTGAAATATAATGAGTTATTTATGCATTCATGTTATACATTGAATTTCTAAATAAAAAAATTAAAATTGCCAAAAATTGCAACCTGTGCTATCTCAGAGGAGTTGACACTTTTATGACTGTATTCCTGTATATCCATCAGTAGTTAAAGGACAAGGGTCAGCAAATGAAAATTCTGCCTGTAAAACAACGAAAGCACAATTGTTGCTGCATGATCTGAAGCCTCATTTGGAGCTTTTAAACAGGCTTTTGAAAAACTTTGATCATTTGCTGCTGTGATATTATAGATTTTTAGAATAAAACACTAGCAGATGTGCATAATCAAAAAATAACAGATACAATTATAGAGCATTCAGTATCATAAGAAAGCCCACACTGTTTCTGAATAAATACATTATTGTATGAGTTAAGTTCTGTTCCATTTGTCTCTTTCCTTGAAAGTGTGAAATGTCCCATGCTCCTGAATGCACCGTAGCTATCTGATGCTCGTGAATGCATCACACTGGTCTGTGAACGCTGTGCTGTGTAGATGCGCGTTTGATTTTCCGCTTCAGACAAAGCTTTGCAGTTTCCAAACTCACGTCGGCTATCACTGTTTATTGTTGTGTGTGAATAACAAGAGACTACAACAAATAAATCAGCCTTAGCTCGGACAAAATATAAGGATTTAATGTTGTTCATAACCCCCGTACTTTTGTAAATGAATCTGCCAAATAACCACCATTTTTTCCCAACGAGAGGAATATTTAAACTTTTTTATATCATCAATATAACAACAAGTTGCTCCATTGGTCATATTTTAATCTGTTTTCCTCGTCGATAGTCACAGTTGTACAGAGCAAGGCGCGCTCCCTCGACTGGGGATGCATATCTTGGCAGGGATGCACTTTTCAGCATAACACCTGTTCTCGGTCCGCTAATCCGTGACCTCTGCATTAAACCGAAGCCAAGGAATAGAAAGTACAGATACTTGTGTGAAAATGTAATGAGTAGAAGTCAGAAGTAAGAAGAAAGATAAGTAATGGAGTAAAGTTTAGATACCTAAAAAGTTTACTTAAGTACAGTAACGAAGTATTAGTACTTCGTTACTTGACACCTCTGTTAACATACTAATAAGGTTTACAAACATAATATTTATACTTTTATTAAATCTTATTCTAAAGTAAAATTTCAAAATTTTGTTGTTTCTATTTCATAAAATTTCATTAAATCGGGTCAGTCCCAGAGTTTCCTTTAATATCAGGTTGTTGCTTCATAGTTTCTCAGTAACTGTGTGATCTATACTTTATGATAAATATCTGATACAGGTACTTATTGTTCATTGGACTTTTTAAAATGATCTTTTAATGTTTTAAAATGTTCCCTGTGGAGACTCAGATAAAATGCCAAACGTGAATGAAAATAATCCTGTGTTCAGTTTGTTCTCACTAACCTCTTCTAAAGGTCTGCAGCAGCTGATTTCTGACTGAAACTTCATATTCTGACTGTTTTCCAGATGGAGATGTTCTCCTGGTGAGCCCCGTCCATCCTGTGACTGAGGGAGCTTCTGTTACTCTGAGCTGCAGACTCAGAGGACAAAATACACTTTCCAATGTGTTTTTCTATCACAATGACAAACTGGTACAAAATGACAGCAGAGGGGAGCTGAAGATCTCTGCAGTGTCTCAGTCAGACGAAGGCTTCTACAAGTGTGAACATTCAGGAAAAGATTCACCACAGAGCTGGATGGCAGTAAAAGGTGAGCAGAGCTGAAAGAATCACTGATTGGATTCATAATAATATTGATATTGTTTGGAGTTATTTTCTCCTTATTTTCAGCAGCTGGAAGTTCTTCATTTCATGTGATGTGGGTCATTAGACCAGTGATTGGAATCGTTCTGATAATTCTGCCTCTGCTGGTGTGTCGGTTCAGACGCTCCAAAGGTCAGACTCTAATATTGTAATATCTAATGTTTCACTCTTTCATTCTCCAAACAGAGCACTCCCCCATGTGGACTAAACTGAAACAGCAACACCTAAACTTAGTGGATGGAAGTGACTGAATAATGATAATCTGAGTATTTAGAACATTTATAATTAGCTTGAAAAGAAAAAAGTCTTTCTATTAAATTACATTTTAGTTTTTCAACTAACTCTACAAATAAGTATTTAGGTGAAAGAAAGCAGTGAGCTCAGATGTAGAGTTACTAACTGTGGCTCTGAACCTGAAGCAGGTCTGTTGTAGCTACAGTTAGCTTTGGTCTCCATGTTTGCAGCAACATGTTTTACATTCAGTTGATTCTAGACTTGAAGTGCTGCAGTAATCAAGCTGAGTATCTTCTTCAAACTGGAAAACAACATTTAGGGACATTATTGCCACCTATAGATCTCATTGAACATCTCAGAGGCCCTGAGCTGGACTGTGAACACCCCCCAGGTTATTAAAAAGGCCCAGCAGTGTCTTTTCTTCCTCAGAACACTGAGGAGGAACTAAATCTTTCTGTGGCCTCACTAGTTTCATTCTTCCTTCCTGATGTCCTCTCTGCTCTCCTCTATAGCAGATACCATCACCCACCTCATGTCTGCCTCCTTCAGCTTTAGATAAATATTTTTTTTTATAATGCAAGTTTTCAATATAAATGATATTCAAAAATAAATCACTTGGTATTACGTGGCTGTTCCTTCACTTCCACCAAATTTCAGACCAACCTGTTGCCTTCACACCCCTATGGAGATTCTTTCTCTCCTTATTCTCTCCATCCTCTCAGCTGAATGACCTGAATTTTGTGTTAAGGAAGTTTAAAGAATACAGCAGTCAAACCACATAGAAATAAGATTAAAGTTTTATTTGAATGATTTGTTGGATATCAGTTATTGACTGAATGCTGCATCTGGTCTAAGTTATCAGATACATCACAGCACTGTAGGGCCGTGGTGGAAAGTAACAAAGTAAACTTACTTGATTACTGTACTTAAGTACTTTTTTTTGAGTATCTTTACTTGAATAATTTTTAGGGGGAGTACTTATAACTTTCCCTCCACTACATTTCAAAGTCAAATATTATACTCTCTACTTCAGTCCATTTCTAGGAAGCTGTTAGTTACTTGTTCCTTTTGGCTCAGCTTAGCTTTATAATCCGTGGTTCTCGTTTTTCTTTCTTGAAATGCAATTTGCACATGAAAGCGAGCAGCCCTTAAGACTGAATATGGACACCACTGATTTAGATTAGCATGAAATTCCATAAATGTGAGGAACTCAGGGCTGATATTATTTGTAGTTTATAACGTTATTATGGCGTCAGTTGTTGCTATGTGGCCAAGTTCTTCAGTAGGATGAGTTCTCAAATCAGAGTTTCTGTTTCTTGGTGGTAATAGAATCAACCATAACCCTCTTTTCCATAGTAAAATTGTGAGGAATGAGTTTTTTTTTTGTAAATAAGAAATAATGATCATAATAGATGTTCTTATTTTTTGTGTCCTTTTTATGCTGAAGTTCTTTACAGGTGGTGTTGAAATTGTAACAGAGTGGTTCTAGGCATCAATACATCAGGTAGTTTCTGAAAGTTAAAAGTTCTTAAGAAATGATTCTGAAAATAACACAGAAATGTAATTTTTATTTGGATCTTTGAATACTTGGTACTACTAAGTATTACTGTGACTACAAAGTACTACTGTGGAGGACTTCGTCCACCACTGCTGTAGGGTTATACCTGAGTTACTTTCTTTATTTGGAAGTAAATTAAAATAATGTTGTTTTTTTCTGTAAAAGGTATCAGAACAGCACAGACTGTCATCCGGGATGACCATCAGCAGCAAGTGAACTCCTCTCTCCTCCATGGTCAGTCTGTCACTTTTCTCTGAATGGTTCCACAAATATGGAATATAGATTATATTCCCATTATATTTTTATCATTTTATCTTTAACACTACTAATGACGTTTGTGTTGACTTGGGAAATTAACAGTTAAGAAAAAAATCAGAATGCATTCATTCAAACTTCTATGATTAAATGATTTTATTTTCTTATTGAAGACTGCATTTATAGAAGAGTAAATCTCAATGTGAATGCTATAATATTGCTGTGAGTTTATTTCAGTCTAGTCTTGTTTAGCTTAATTAGCCACAGACCAACATAGATAAGGACATTTCAAACTTTTAACCTGTTCAAAATATTATAAACTATTGTTGAAGCTCCTATTTATTCAGCTCTGATCATATTTTTTTCTGTGTCACTATTAAATCATCCAGAATAAATGTTAGGAATCAGTAATAACCATCAAGCTAATTACAGATGTATCCAACTAGATTCAAATATAACTCAGCAACTTCCCTAAATAAGAATGAGATTTTATTGCTTTAGAGATTTTCTGTCTCTTGTTCTGACTGAGGCATCTAATAATTCAAACAATAATAGCAGGATTGAGGTAACATGTGTGAAATAGATGTAAAGAGGTGGTTCTAATGTTCTGTTTAGATGAGTATCACTGACATTAAGGCAGATTAGTTTAACTGTGTGATTTCCACTTTCCTGTAGGAGATCTTGGTCTCTATGAAACAATCAGAGGGTCTGGAAACTCTGGAAATGGTTCAGTATAAATGTTAATAATCAAATAGCTGCTGGAAGCATGGAATTATACAGTAACTGTGATAAACAATGAACTCAATGACAAAATTATAATTTCAGGTCAAGAACAACAGGATGGTACTAATGTGACTGCAGGGTCAGACTAACCTGGAACATTTTTTCTAGAGGGGTGAGTTCACTAAATCTGGAAGTAATCAGGATCAATAGTTTGTAGAAGAGATGATTTTGCTGTTTGACACTGATTCAGGAACTGTTTCTACATTTTTCCTTTAAAATACTTTGTTTGGTTCTGCTGTTCAATCAGGTCCTGTCTAGACCTAAACATCTTTGATCTGGGTTCAAATCCTTTGGCTCCTCAGAACCTACCATGACAGTAGTATCAGCGGCACCAGGATGAAGTCCAGTCATCTGAGAGTTTTCCTTCTATCCAGCAGCTTTTGTCATTAAGCATCAAAGACTTTATTTCACTGTTTTCAGTTGTTGATTTAGATTTAGAAATGGGGACAAACAACATGTTGTTAGTTGTAGAAACGTAGTTTCTATTCTCAAGAAATGTATTTCCCCATGCTTAGCTTTCATGTTTGCATGAAACTTAAACATTGTGTGTCTAATGTTGTTTCTTAGCGGTTATCAAATCGGTTTACCCCCACCTTTCTTTGGGACTGTGTCCAGAGCCTGAACAGGGAAAATATCTGAACAACTGTTGTTTTAACCAAGAAGTCTGACTGGAGTTTTACTGATTGATTCTGCCTCAAAACAAGAAAGCCTGGTTGCATTGAACTTGCATTCCTAAAAATTAAATAAAATAGAAAATTTAGGGTTATTTCTTTTGTAAATACTGAAATGTTTTAACATTATTGCAGCTACGTAATTTGTATTGCAAAATATAGCTATTTTTTTCAAACATTTAAACATTTTGTCATATTAAAGTGAGCAAAAGATTTTCTTCAACGGTTATTATGTGTTAATAATTTCTTGCTTTTGGTAAAGCTTGCTTTCACGAGTTGTGAGATGTTTTATTATAAGCTTCTTTTTTTCTTTTAATTATCAACACAGTATTGTAATTGAGTTCTCTTATTTCTTATTTATATAGCTGATTAAAGCAGTAGATAAGGAGAAAGAAAAATCATGTAATATAAAAATATTTTTGCTGCAAAAGAGGTTGGATGCTTCAAATTTTGGCTAATTTCTAATCTAATCTGTTATGTATTCTACATTTTCTTGTTTGATAAAGAGATAAGTGTGTGTAGGGGGCTTTAAAGACTTATTTAGTTTTTCTTTGTTGTTTTTTTTTTTTTACAAATTTGGTTTATTTGTGTTTTAGAAAACAAAAGCTTTCATCAGTTTTAAATGATTCTGCTGTAATTTTTGGTTAGAATGTGATTTAAATGGCTGTAAGAAATAAGGAGCTTAGTTATGATTGAACAAATAAGTAAAAAAACAAAAAAACAAAAACTATTTTGTTTCAATTTCCATATAACTGAGTTCTTCTGGGTGAGAGAGGAAAGTGTTTCTGATGCTCAGGTAAGATCCTGGTCCAGAACAGATCTGGCTCTACTAACCACCTTGATCAGTGTTGCTCTGTTCCCCTTGATGTTGCCACTCCTTCAACAAAACATCTGTACATATTTATTCCAATGACTCTGTTTGAACTATAAGACCTGCCTTTGATAGTATGTAGCCTCAATTTTTTAAATAAGTTTCTATGATTGTTTTAGGTATTTTTTGTTATAATTGTTGTTGGCATTATACACCTTGCCCAGGGACAGCAGTTGAAAACTAGCTTCATAGCTAATGCTGACACATTTTCAGAAATGTCCATTAATCTGTACTATCCCTGACAAATAAATGAATAAATAAATAAGTCCTCGGTATAAACCGTTCAGTGTGGTTCAACGTTTTTACAGTTTCCTGAAATCTTTCACAGACCACACACTCTTCATTTGATCGCAGTGACATCCTGTGAAGTTCATGACTGGTGAGGCTCTGCGTCCTCTAGTGCCAGAAGTAAAAGTAAAATAAAGAGTATGTTTTATCTTTGCCTTGTGGTTGGAAAAAAATAATCTTCTATTAATTCCTTTTACATATATTTATGTAGGTATATGTATTCAGATTTATGAGTGCTAAGTTTTATTAATTCAGCCTCCAAGGCCACAAGAAGTCTAAGAGAGAGGGGCTGTGTATCCTATTTTGAGTTTTGGCCATAATATGAGATAGTTCTCAACACATTTGGGTAGAGACGTGTTTTGACTCTGACATAACCTCCAGTTTCATTTCCATCTTTGTAAGTAAGGAAGACAAACTAGCTAGATCAGAACAGGGCTGATTACCATGCAGTAAGGACTGTATGATGTCTTGTTCTTTCTTTGCAAAGATGTATTAAAATGCAGACTAAGTCCATCAATCTCCCTTTATTTAACTGGAGTGAATAGTTGAATACTAACAGAATTTAACATAGTTAAAACGGTTTGGGTTAAATTCGATCCATCCATCCATTATCTGACACGCTTTATCCCAGCGAGAGGCGGGGTACACCCTGGACAGGTCGCCAGTCCATCGCAGGGCAACAGAGACAAACTCACACTAACACTTACAAACTCACACCTAAGGAGAATTTATAGAAGCCAATAAACCTAACAGTCATGTTTTTGGACTTAGGGAGGAAGCCGGAGTACCCGGACAGAACCAACACATGCTTATGGAAATCATGCAAATTCCATGCATGCAGACCCCAGGCTGGGAATTTTAATATGGAACCTTCTTGCTGCAAGGCAGCAGTGCTACCCACTGCTTCACTGAGCAGCCCTGGGTTAAATTCTGTTAATTGAATAAATTCGTATTGAGAGCAAGGTTTTGTAGGTCATCCTCAAAGCGATGAGGATCTCTGATGATGTGACACGATTCTGCTATGGCCGATAAAAAAGTTATAATTTTGCCTATAAAATATATTTAGGGTTCTCATTTTTGTGTAATATTGAACTAGTCTATTTTAAGTAACGATAGATGCTGTTCTGTTATTAGTGTCGAGTTTTAGAGCTGTTTAGCTGATATGAAACACAGTGAGAAATTCTCCTTGCAGTAGCATTATTGCAGAAGGAGCGCTTGTTTTACCCTGATATTCATCGTGCGAAATGCAGGCATGTTTTACTAAAATACTTATTATTGCAGCAGATGGTTAGCAATAAGATTGAGTTTGATGTAAAAACCTTTAAATAAAGGGAGAGTTCAATAAGTTTCTTCATACCGTTCTAAAATGTGATTTTGTACAATCAAAAAATTGTCAGCATTTTTTTTTTTTATTTCAAAACAATTTTTTTTTTAATTTGAAATGGACACTTACTGGTTGATCTTTTTTGTGATAAACACCCACTATTTAATCATTGTAAGTCTCAAAAATTGTATCATGTTTGTTAAGATTTTTATGATTTAAAAAGTGTTAGGGATCTCTGATGAGGAGGACTATTTATTCTTTTTTTTTTTTTTTTTTTTAGTATGACATCATCCTCACGGCGGCTACCATTCCTTCATTCTGTCCGCTGAACTGCAGCTACTTTTACTCACATGCCTGGAAGATGTCTAGTGCTACTACCACAGATGAATGGAGTTGAACGATTCACATTAGCTAGCCGAATAAATAGAAGGGGTAGAACGTAGCCGCCTGTGGCTCGGGCTTCCTGTTATGACTCCAGTCCGCATGCGCGGATGACGTCATACATGCGCCGCTTTGTTTTTAAAAGATATAAATATAAAAAATCTAACCGTGGATGTCTGGGGGACAGTGATTCGCCTACATCTTATGAATGCTGGCATCCCATAAAGAATAAATTATGAACATATCAGCTTGTGCCTTCAAGTCGACTGCCCATAGGAAGACGTTACTCGGATATAATCTAAGAGAATATCTTCAGAACGGCTCCAAATCACACAAAACTTATGATGTAATAACGTAAAATCAAGGGCCCAATGTAAAAAAAACGGCGTTCCCCTTTAATTGTTCAACGTAATGCACTTAATGTGAATCACCTGAACAACAGAGATGTTAGGAGTTTTTCCTGAGCTAAGACAGGAGAGGCGGGAGATCAGTGTGAGCACACCAGAACCAGGGAAAGGCGGCCCGCCATGCCGCCTCTGTAGCTAAGGAACCACAAAGGTGGAGGAAGCAAAAAAGGTAGACAAAGCAAGCAGGAGAATTGAGGAGCACAATGATTGATCAGAGAAGCCTGTTGTGTTAAAAGAGCACTAAAGATGGAGAGAGGCTATGTCTGGCCCAGGCTAGCTATAGAGGCTAAATGCAGAGGTTCGAAGCAGAACAGAAAAAGATAGGATAAGTCCACCAGGCTTGCCATTAGGAAGACAGTGGTACATCGGAGTGGACGGCCAGGCAGACAGAGCAGGAAGAGATGGCAGCAGACAGGGGCTGGCTTCTAGATGCTAACTAGTGGAGTTAGAATGAGAATCAGAGTAGATGGCATGCAAAAAGAGAGTCTAAGCGGGGTGAGAGAAGGCAGTAGCTGCCCAGTGCCTGGGGTGGAGGTAGCACAACGGAACAGTCCTTCTAGGACTAAAATAACAAGCCTGTTTTAAAAGCCCTCTACTGTTATGATCTGCCATTCTATACTTTTTGGTTCTGTTTAATTTTTCACTTTTGGGTTCTCATTTAAGCTTTAATTTATGTTATTCTGTGTTATTGTCATGATTATGATTAATGATTAATTACTTATTCCATTCACCTATGTAACTCTGCCCGGTTGCTCATTACCTCTCATCTGGTCAACCTGCACCTGCCTCTATTTAAGTTGCTTGCATCCAATCATCAGAGGCTGATGGTTGTTGTTCTGTCCAGCCAGTGGTGAGAGTGTTTTTGGCAGAGTGTTTCTGATTAACTAATCCTGACCTGTTCTGCCTCTCAACCACTGAGCCGGCCTATTCCTTTTCTGTTTGCTTGACATGCCTTTGGACTCCTTGACCTCTTAGCCTTCCTACTCCTGTTCCTATCTGTTTGTCTGACCTGGCTTTGGACTCCTGCATGTTGTCCAGGGCTGCAACATCTGGGACACATGGTTGGCACCCCACCGGATTCTAAGGCCTGTAGAAGGCCTGTAGAAGGCCAGGCCACTGGACTGTAGAACCCGAGGGAGAACCTGTAGGAACACCTGCAAACAGACATGCATTGGGGGCACAGCCACCAGCCCACTGTCCTCTCTGGCCCCAGCAATATGGATGGGCCAAAGAGGACCTCAGACCCAGTCCACCAGCAGCCATCCTGGTGCACAGAGATCAGGAAGACCACCGTGGAGACAACTGGGCCCGAGGCGCGCCATGGCTTCTGTGGCGTGTGACAGTAGACCCAGAACCAGACCCAGTCGACCCAGTCAACACGGAACCAAACCCAATCATAGCCCCAATCACTTCAGTCAGACACACGCAAATAAACATAACAAAAGATAAAAAACAAAAAAAATAAATGCATAACAAAATAAATAAAGAACTTGCCCTGCAGGTGTAGTGGGCCAGCCTGAGGCCAGCCGTCCCGGCTGGCACCGACCCCCGGACATGGCAGTGACACCCCAGAAACCCCCTGGCCCTATGCAGCTCCGGGCAGCCTGTGCCCAGGATATCCCCCCTCGCCCCCTGGCCCCATAATATGAGTGGATATGAGAGGACCACTCAGGGGTCATCTGTGTCTAGCAAGCATTTAAAACAGAGGGCTGGGCGACCCTGCAGAGTCACTGAGAAAGGCCCCCCGAGTGGTCCCTGCTACCCGGTAACCAAGGGGCAAATTCTTAAGTTTAAAGCTAAAATTGCCAAAGTAGAAAGAGGACTGTTTTAGTGCTTTGCTTTTTGTCAAGTAATGAAGATCGATTGATATGTGTGTAATGCATAACTCAGAGTAGATCAGCAAGTGTTTGCTTTTGGATGAAAAACTTGTTTTTCTCAAAACATTTCTTCATTGTAAATTTTGTAAGCTTGCCTGTCTGCTATTTTAACCAATATGATGTGTTGAACTACATCTGCTTTTTTTCTTTTATGAGACACTTTTGTATAAAGTAGGGCATTAATTCATAAAAAAGTTTGTTTAAATTCTTTACCTCAAAGCTTTCTGCCAAACAGTAATTATGAACTGCATTGCAGCTTTGTATGCCCAGCAATTCTAGACAGGAGCTGTCAGTCTGGATAACAATGCGGTTGTTTTTTGAAGTTGTAAAGTGTTTTATGAATTGCAACATAAAACTGACTAAAACTAGACTAACACCATTTTGAGTTTTAGTCGACTAGAACTGGACATAACTATCAAATATCGTCATGACTCAAATGTGACTAAAACTCATAATAGTTTTCGTCATGAAAACGAAAACTAAGACTAAATCTAAAATGGCTGTCAAAAACAACACTGGCAGTTACTCAGTGTTAGATTCTCTTCAAATTTTATGTATTTTTCTCCCAAGTTTCTATTTTTCTTGGTTTCTAAGTTCCCTGCCTGTTCAGTCTAGATTTATGCTTCTATTGCCACCAACTTCATCTTTACATCTACAGGAAACCATCTCTGCTTCATTCTCTACATTTGAGTCCTCTACAAACAAGTACCCACTAAACCTGACATCTACAAACCTTTAAAAGTATTTCCATCTTTATTCTTTGTCAAAATTGTTTTCTCTATATTCCATTTTGTTACATAAAAGCTTTTCTCTTCTGCCTCGTTCACTAAAACAGCTGTCAATCCACAAAACATTATCATCTCCTAATTTTTATGCTTGATAATACAATGTCAATTTACATGAGACAACAGTGCTTTAGGATTTCTGGATTTGATGCTGTTACCTAATGCAAACAAACCTCTTCCTCACTTGACAAGATAGGTAGAACGGACATTGCGGCCTCCCTGTTAGAGGGAAACAAGTGTGGGCAGAGCAGTTCATGCCGCTGCAGTCTGAATGTTAGATATTGCTTAAAATAACACACTGCAGTTTTAAGAAAAACAAACAGACTTTGTTTCTTCCAATGCCTTTCTGTGTTTGCCATCCTATGCAGCTGCCTATGTTGCTCCTGCAACAGCATAGTGCTGACTACACTTGTTTTGTTTTTAGGAAACTATAGTTAAAGGTAGGCATACTTTCAAGCACAATTCCATTTTAAAACAGTTCCTTTGCTTTTCATAATTCAGTCAGAGAGATGTCAGCTGTCCTCTCCTCAATTACTTTATTGAGCTGAAATGATAAAAGCAGTACATTTTGTATATTATTATCCACTTTGCAGTAATCATATCTCTGCATAATTTGTCTCTTCTATTTTCAAAAAGAAAATTAAGCCTTTGATCCCAAACGTGGACGGCTTACTAGGTGAACCAGACAGTTCACAGTAGTCTAGTATGACATGTACAAGGCCCTCAAAGTCTCTTGTAGCAAGAACTGTCCCCCTAATAGGGCCCCTTAACTACCTCTAATCCTCCCTAAGTCATGTGGAAAAATGTTTACAGAGATAAAGGAGTAAGCAACTGTCATTTAATGAAGACAGCATGCACTCAAAGTCCACATTTTGGACAGTGATTATATTTCTGCTCTATAAATCATTTATCTCTTCCTCTCAAACAGAAAACTTTGAGAGGAAGGAATGAAAATATTAACAATTTCATCAGAACATTCAGCATCAGTCATATGATGGTTATTTTGTTTCAAAACTATTGTAGAGAGAGTTACATTCTAAGTTTTGAATGTGTAGAATAAAAAAAAATCACAACATTTCACAACATTTTTTTTCACCTGTTCAAAGTACCAGTACACAAATTCTGTTCTACAAGTTGTACATCAAAAGCCTCTTACATTCTCAGTTTTTCTTCAAATGGTTCAGAACTATTGTAGCAAAACTATTTGTGCACTTGTGTACTTTGGTGTTTTGTTACTTTAGATGTTTTTTTAATCTGACACAATCACAAAAAAGTTACACCTCTTCAAATTCTTGAGTACAAGTACACAAATTGTGTTCTGTGAGTTGTGAATCCAAAATATCTTCCATTCAGTTTGGCTACAGTTTTGCAACAAATGGTGCAAAACAAATTCAAACACTTTTATTAAAACCTTCACAAAAAAAAATAAATAAAAAAAATTATATTTTTTTCTTTTTTCCTTAACACAAATACAAATCAACCGCACAAATCTGCTGATGTGAGTCACAAATTCAACTTTACAAGTTACGCCTTCATTTTTATTGACACAAATGTCACACCGGTAAAAATTATCTGTGACAGGGCCTGTTTTGGTCACAGACAGAAGGAAGCGAGCACATGCATGGCGCTTGTTTCTAAGTCGTTTGAGGAGAAATGTCCTGGGCCGTGAGTAGCGAGGAAAGAGGAAGCAATTCTTGTGGGACTGAAGAAGGAAATAGTGAAAACGAAGAAGACTGGAAGAGAGTAGAGTCAAAAAAATGAGAAAAAGCAGAGATCAATTGAAGGGGAGTCCAGCTCAGAACAGTCAAGTGATGAACAATCTATAAATTCCACAGGAAAACAGAATGAGTACAAAGTCATATTCAAACTAGTTAATCAGGCAGACTCTTTTTCTGATTGGAATGCAAAGGAAAACAACAATGTGGAAGGTATGCTGGAGAGCGTGCCCCAGGGGAACCAGATCTCCAGAAACATCAAGGATAAGTCAGAAACATTCAGAAACAAACTGCTGCAAAACAGACCTTTTGCAACACATTTCGCTTGAGTTTCAGAACTTGCAGGGCCAAACTGGATGAGACAAGGAGTTCCTTGACAAAGAACCCCTGCTGTGTGCCACTGAGACAAAGAACCCTTGCTGTGCCCTGACTGCAGAGCTGCAAATGGATGAAACTTAAGGCCCCGTCCACACGAAGTCAAAACGAACACGAAACGCTAATATTTTCCAGAACGTTTGTCGTAAAGACGGAGACGTAAAATAAATGTGATCGTCCACACGAATGCATGAAAACGCTGCAAAATGTATGCCAGGCCTGTAAGTGGCGCTGTGGTGCCAAAGCAAAAATAGGCGACGAAATGTTGGGCATGAGCACTAATATTTATACACGGTTGCCCTGCGGGTCCATTTTCGTTGTTCAGTCAAATTCAGGTGCTGAACTATGTCGTCGATATTGCTCTGTTCTTCCTGGAGATATTCCAGAAGAAGAAGATTCTGTTGTAAGCCCGACAGCAGGGTGAGTAGCATAAGCAGCAACCATTCAACACAGTACGGCGCCATTGTTGTTGTGATACTGTGTCGCGCATGCGTGTTTAGAGGCGACGCTATGACTCATGCGTGTAAAAAAAAAATGCGGTTAGAGCTTAAAGATGGAAACGCGAAAACGGCGTTTCAAAATCTTTCCACTCTGAAGGCTGAATAAAAAAAAGATCGTTTACAGAACCAGAGGCATGCACAGACATTTTGGGGGGCAGGTGCTCAGGAGGGGGAGGAGGGCACTTTTTAGCGCACGTGGAACACTTTATTATAAAAAAAATAAACGCATGTTGATTGAAATTTGACTTTTATTTGTAACATTCTCTAAACGTCAGTTTTCAATGGAAAAAAGTCACACCACCAACAGAACAGACTAAAGCGTACTACTTTAAAGTAGTAAGCTTGCTCATCTTTCTTCTTCTTTAATCTGGCTCATCTCCTTGTTTTCCCTCACCCATCTGCTCTCCCTCATCCATCTGTTCTCCCTCATCCTGCTGTTCTCCCTCATCCTGGTTGTCTCCCTCATCCTGGTCTTTTTCTGTCTCTGTGTCTTCCCTGAACTCTTCCTCATCTCCTGTCCTGGTAGATGTTGATAGTATAGAGCTTCCCTGCTGTGACTGGCTACAATATAATAATAATAACCATCATGACAATAATAATAATAATAATAATAATAATAACTTTAACAAATATGCCACATTAGTTTAAATAATGGGCAATTAGGGCAACATGACTGGAAGTCTTGTCACGTGGATATGACTTATGGTAGCCTACAAAATAATAGCTAATTTAATACCTGCTGATTTTGTACAAACCACTTAAAAATAAAATGTGAACAGCTTTTAAGATTTTTCAATACGATTAACCCTCCTTTCTTGGCATTGTGCTGCAATTACTAAATCAATATACAATTAAGACAATAAAGAGACCAAAATGTGTTGATTTATGTTGCCTAACAAAACCTATACAACAGAAAACGTTTGTCTTAACAAATAGATTTGCAATTGCAAACTCTACCAAAACTATTTGTAGCCTATGTGGTCGTCCTCACGTTACCTGTCATTGACTTGGGCTACAGTGTAAAACTTTCAGAATCAGAATCAGGTTTATTGCCATTGTTAGTGAAGGAGTTCACAAACTAGGAATTTTTTGTGGTACAATCGTGCAACATGAAACATATAATATGGAATAGATAAATAAAATTATAAAAATATCTAAAAACTGTGGGTATACGGCATGCAATAAAATAGAATAATATATACAATTAAGATAAAAATATGGATATAAAATATAAAAAGTAAAATAGCATCTTACAAGGAGACAACTAGTTTATCAGGTGACCAGTCGGAAAAAATGCTTGTTTGGTGCTGCTGAATGAGACATTTTAATGCACAACAAAATGATTTTGCTTGATCTGTATATTACCTGGATAATGGGGCACGGGAGAAGCAGTCTGTCAGCGACCGTTCCTGCTATCTGAAGATGCTTACTGAACTGCTATGATGCTGCGCATCTGGCGACCGCGCAAGTTCACGTGACAAAGGAAGAGAGATAGGCTGGTCGGGTGTGCGCAAGGAGGTGGCTCATTTCGGGGCATTGTTTCAGTCCTTTTTAATGGCTCAGGTTTTCAAAAGATCATTTCAAAACCGACCTCAGTAAAATCTTAATAATATTAATAAAAAAAAAAAACGAGTTTCAAAAGGGCATTTTCATTGATAAAGGGCAAACTTCCTAGTGCTTTAGCACCACCTACTGTCTATGTATGCACGCCCCTGTACAGACCCCCGAAACGCCGGCTTCGTATGGATGAGAGGCTGGTTTGGTGAAAAATTTGTGCGTTTAGGCCAGGGTTCGGCTTCGTGTGGATGGGGCCTTAAGCTTTCCAAATGGACATGAAAAAAGGTTTGCAGGTCTGGCATAATTAGGGACAGAACAAACAATATGTCTTTTGATGATGTTAATCATATCATGTGTTTACTGCTTAGTAAAGACAACGCTAATTGACACTAAAGAATGGACTGCATGCTACGCTATGCTACAGGAATATATGTTGAGCTGTAGCTGAATCTTGGACAAGCTTTATTTCATTAAGAGTATAAATACTGGTATAACATTAGTGTTCATGTGTTCCCCATATGCCCTTTTCCCTATCCATAATTGTTTTTTTGTTTTTATGTTCATGTATCTGTATCTGTATTATCTGTATTTTCATCTCTTTTTATTTATCTTTTGTATTATTTGTAAAGTGACCTTGAGTGTCAAGAAAGGCGCTGCTAAATAAAATGTATTATTATTATTATTATTACATTTCCATTTCCAAGTACTATTACCAAGAGTCATTTAGTGGAATCCTGATGTCTATTCACTACTAGCTATTTCAAAGAGGGTAAAGAATCTTTTAACTAAAGTTTTTTGGTTTTTGATTAAACAAAACATTTAATAAAACATTGTTTGGCCAAATAATGTTTTATTTACCTCATGAATTTGTATTGTTAATTGGTCTGAAAACATTCCAATTTCTTTAAAATTAGTGAAAAGCTAATTTGATCATATTCTTCCAGATAAACTTTGGTTTCGAACACAAAAATCCAGCTGAAACTGTAATAGGTTCAGCTGAATTTTGTGTTAGTTTTAGTTTAGTTGAGTTTTACTAGTCTTAGTTGAGAGTGTTAAACTGGAATATGTTTGACTTGGAGCTGAATGATTTTTGTTAGTAAACCCTTCATAAACAGTATATAACAGCCGAAATAATATTTGATTAAATAAGATATTTTACCACCCCTACCGGGGAGGAAGTATCATAAATATAAATTCCCAGCTGGCTGAGAATTGAAAAGAACATAAAATCACAACATCTGGAAAATCAAAATAATAAAAATGTATTCCTATCAGGGAAACCAATCGAAAGTTTGGCTTCATTTTGATAGGGTGACCAGATGTCGTGTTTTTCCCAGACATTTCAAAATGGCCCGGGATTTTGGTCGACTACAGTGCAGCACGTAGTTGAAACAGGGAGCTGGGGCAGGGAGAGAGCGACGGAACCTGACCAGGTAACGGTAGCCTTGACAACCTTTTCCCCCATACTTCCCCCTGCCTGCACTACCAGTCCCCAGCCCCCCTCCTCCTGCTAAGGAAGGGCAGCTTATGGCACTCTGCTGAGTTCCAGTCCAGTCAGCGGCCAAACAGATGTGAAAAAAAAGTTTCCTCCTGTTCAGAAACCCAAACCTGGTCACCTTACATTTTAAGGAAGAGAAAGATAGCAACAGTGCACTTGGCAATCATTGCATACTGGCGATTATGTCCGCGGGAGGAAATACATCCAACATGCAAATAAACCTGTGCACAAAACATTGCATACATTTTAACTAATGCCATGTTTTTGATGCCTTTTGGACAGGAGCTAAAGTTACGACCAGCATGGAAGGCAACTCTGGTGGTAAGTAGCTAGTTTTATATCACTGGCTGTGCTTAATGTAGTTCCTAGTAAATCATATGCCAGTTTTGGAAATAAAACAATATCCTACCTCTCTTGGGGGTTATTAAGGGAATACGCCTTTCTCATTAATCCAGCCTTTCATTGCTTGCATGTTTAATTAGAACTACTGGTAGCTGGATTTCTGACATGATTCTAGCAATTGCAATGGATGTAAGAAAACATGCTAAGAAGTTGCTCTGCAGTTCATGGAGCGAGAGAAGTTCATGGAGCGAGAGCAAGGGGACGCTTGTTTATTTAAATTAGGGGGAAATCAGTTTATAATGCTTTTTCATTAAACTCCATTAGCTTTAGATGAATTTGTGGAGAATCAATAATATAATCGATAAGGAATCAAATCGTTTCACAGAATCGACAAGGGAATCTGAATCATGAAAATCTTATCAATTCCCAACCCTAGTGGCGGGTAATGTTTGGTTTATCTAAACGTTTTTATCTGTTTCTGTGTAAATGGGTTTGGCTGTAATTTAAAAGTGATTCATCATTTTTTTTGAAGAAGAAGAAGCCAATGAAGAGGCTGGAGTTATAAGTTCATCCTTCCTTGCACATGTTTAAAGACAAGCTACAGTGTTAAACTATTACTTATCAAGCTCCACATATACAGGGTTACATTAGTCCAAATAAGAAGGGATTCATGAATAACTAATCTAAAATAGGTTTATATACAAAACAACAGCCCAAAATTGTTACACTTGGAGATGTTTTACCCTTCATCCAATAAATTTTCTTCAGACCTTCTAAGGGAGAAGTTTCAGTGTTAAATCTGTTTGAGGAGAACCACTTTACACCTGAAATCACATCAAGGAAGGCTCTCCTCAAAAGACGTTAAGGCTGATTTATACTTCTAATCTAGGTCGTCTGTATAGGTGTCGCAGTGAAGAAAAAGACGTCCCTTCCCCCTCCGCAGACACTCTGCTGCATCTCTCCCAAATTGTAGGTGACCGCAGACAGGAGGCCAGGTTTTTTTGTTTTTATGACCGCAATTGCGGAAAACAACTTTTGAAGTTGGACCAGCTAAAAGAGCGAGGTGCGGGAGAACGCTGGGACTCTTTTTCCACCTGAATCCCTGCTCTTTTTCGCCCTCATGTTCCTCCATTGTCGGACAAACTTGCCCCCACTTCCTCACCGCCTCGGCCATATCTAGACCCACAGCATAAAGCTCAGACAACGCTCAAAATTGCGCATAAATCAAAAATGTCTGTGTCAAGCTCACTGCGACACACTGATGCGCGGAGTGTAATCAGCCCTTTAGGTGTACTGGATGATTGAGAACCTTCACCAAGCTTGAAGGATCTTCTTGAGATTCCTTTGAGGAGACAGAGGCTTCATTTTATCAATGAGCAACCTGTTAAAGAACAGCCTAGCATGAGGAAGATGATGCGGATCTCTATCCTTATGACACATTAAGACTCTGAGAGCAGAAAGATTGAAAATGGAATTGAAAAAATTCCTAACAGCTAAGAACACTGCAGCAGCACATTGATTGACAACTTTATCAATAACATGTAACACAACCTGAGGTCTATGGCTGCTGCTCAGAACAATGTTGGACAGAAAAGCTGTTTCAGCTGTTTTAAAGCCACAAAAAGGGCATAAGGTTTGTCTGTTTTCTACTTTCAGCCATTTGTCACTGGTATTTTAAGGAAGCAAGTGATTCTATTGAACTAGAGCCAAGATGCTGGTTTGCAGTGAAGCAAGTCTAAAATATCAGATTAAATGAAGTTAAAACAGTTTAAAGTGTATGAAACACTTATTTTACTGAATAGATGCAGGTTCCTAAGAAAGGAATCATGAAAAATTGTAGAAAGGCTCTAAGGACCGCTAACATGCACACTTCATTCAGACGAACAATTTTTTCAATCACTGATATATTAAATAAATATATAACACCACAGGCAGATCACCTGATAAACAAGAATCATAGATACTCTTTGTTTCACATTTCCTGTTCATATTCTTCAGTTTCAGCCGTTGTCATGTGACCAAGTAGAACCATGTCTGTGCAGCCACATAGCAGCTGAGCCATTTTATTGCAGGATTTAAAGATGGATCTCTGAGTGCTGGGTTTATTGTGTACATCACTTTTTCCTTTTGAATTGTGGAGATAATAGATCATCTTTAAAGTCTCAAGTACAGAAAATTACAGCTTTGAAATACTGTTCATATTTAGTTACTTCACTTTGGTCCTGGAAACTTTGAACATGTCAAGAATGGCTTCAGGATATGAGATTTGGGACATTTTCATTTACTAAGAATGCATACGTCACCATAGGGTGGAGGGTTTTTGAGGATCCAAATGCAGAGACCAGGCGGCGGAGGTGAGTCCTGCAAATTTAATGAGGCAACTGAGGTAAAACCAAGTCCAGTGGATATTTTTTCAATTTTTACGGAATGACTATGACCTGGATGACTGAGAACCTTCATCAGCAAAAAGCCTCAGTATTCAGTCAAGATGTGGGAGTTTGTAGGACAGTTTCTGTCAGTTGGATAGAGTTTGGATATATTCTAAGAATAGATTGGTTGGAAAAACAACCAATCTTATTGGTTAAAGCCAGTTTGGTTAGACCAAGCAATGTTATGATCAAAATAAAAAATAAAAATTGTAATGGATTTTACATAGTATTGCTTTCACAATTATCATATTCCCAGTGGCGTCAGATGTAAGCAATGGACTTTGATTCTTGAGGTTGATGGTTCAAGACCCACATATGACTTTTGAAAGTTGTGATAAATCTTTTCTAGTTTTTTTGGCTTATGTGACTAATTTGTATTGGATTGCCCTAGTACAAATATAGATTGGGTAAAAACACTGCCAAAGGTAGACTGGTTGGTTTGAAGATTGAAGATTGGTTGAACATATAACTTCCAACCCGATTAAAACAAAAAAACTCTTGAAAATCGACACTACTCAAAAAAATTAAAGGAACACTTTGTTGAGTACAACATCAAGTTAATTAAACTTCTGGGATATTGATTTGTTCAGGTAAGTAGCAGAGGGGTTGTTGCTCACACTGAGCCTGGTTCTGCTGGAGGTTTCTTCCTGTTAAAAGGGAGTTTTTCCTCTCCACTGTCGCTATAAGCATGCTTAATGTGAGGGATTGTATTTGAGTCAATGAGTCAATGCAATCAACTGGTTTTCCTTAGATAGAAAACTTTGTATCAATTTGACTGTATGATCTGGTTGAACTGTAAAGTGCCTTGAGATGACATGTGTTGTGAATTTGGCGCTATATAAATAAACTGAATTGAATTGAATCAGTTTCAGCTGCTTTGGTGTTAATGAAATTAACAACAGGTGCACTAGAGGGGCAACAACAAGACGACCATCAAAACAGAAATGGTTTAACAGGTGGAGGCCACTGACGTTTTCTCCCCTTCTCATCTTTTCTGACTCATTTTCAGCAGTTTTGCATTTGGCTAGGGTCACTGTCTCTACTGTTAGCATGAGGCGCTACCCTGACCCTACAGAATTTGCACAGGCAGTCCAACTCCTCCAGGATGGCATATGAATATGTGCCATTCCCAGAAGGTTTGCTGTGTCTCCCAGCACAATCTGAGGAGCATGGAGGAGATTCCAGGAGACAGGAAGAGCCGGGCTCACTGCCCGGCACTGTGGAGCTCGATTAGCTTTTGCCACAGATCACCTGAATTGGCAAGTCTGCCACTGGCGCCCTGTGCTTTTCACAGATGAGGGCATGTTCACCCTGAGCGAATGTGACAGACGTGAAAGGGTCTAGAGTAGCCACTGAGAACGTTATGCTGCCTGTAACATCGTTCAGCATGACCGGTTTGGTGGTGGGTTAGTGATGGCCTGGGAGGCATATCCATGGAGGGAGTGTCACGATTTGGTTATGGTTTGTTGACCCACAAGCAGAGGCAGGGAGGCAGAGGTGAATTTCTTGTGGATTTAATGAAAGGTAAACTGAAAACAGAGGCAGTCCAAATAAACATGAAACCAGGAGTCCAAAGATCCAAAAATCAATACACAACCATGGAGACATCAGGGGGGTCACAATCACAAGGAGGAAGGCTCAGAGAGACGAAGTAGGAGAAGTTTTAATTAACCAGGGAACACATCAAAAGAAAACATAAAAAAACCAAGACTGAGACAGTAATCGAGAAAAAACAAAGAACACAAAAAAATGAGAATCAAAACATAAAAACTAGAAAACAAGGAGCAAACCAAAACTGAGCATTAGTGATGTTATGAGATGAGCCGAGGCTTCGAGGCATGTATCGAGTAATAGAGGAGGCGTTTCCCCAAAGCGTGTGTCGAGGCTTGCTTCATTTAGAGGTGGGGCCAAAATTGATGTCGTCCGAGGCCTCGCTACCGTAATACCCTGTGACCGCTTCGGGAAGTGGTTCGGGATGCGCAAGAATTTTGACAGGCATCTAAACAGCCTCAGTGTTCAGTAAAGATGATGAAGTTTGGAGGAGAGTTGCTGTCAGCTGGATAAAGTTTGGATAGATTCTAAGAATAGATTGGTTGGAAAAACAGCCAATATAGTTGTTTAAAACTATTTTGGTGAGAATAAAGAACGTAAGGATCAAAATCGGAGCAGGCCACCAGACAAAGTTGGTGTAATCTGTAAGACACAGGCTCTTACTCTAGAGGTTGATGGTTCAAGACCTTCCCTTGAGTTTTGAAAGTTGCGATTATACTTAATTATTTTGATTGATGAGACTAATTTGCATTGGTTTGTCCTAGTAAAAATATAGATTGGGTAAAAACGCTGACAAATTAGGTCGGTTTAGCCAAAAGATTGGATGAACACAACTTCCGACTGAATAAAACCAAAAAATGTGGAAAAACTATCATGTTTGAATAAAAATCACTAACACCTTTCATTTTGCTCATTATTGCCCAATTTGCACAAACACTTTCACTGTCTGCTTGAGTTTATTTCACTACAATTGCAGAAAAAATGTGCACCTTAAGTGATTGTTCTAAGACCTTTTACACTTCAAAAATTACAAAGGATTTTATTATACACACTAACAATTTACAATTTGAAATTGTTAATTGGATGTTCAGTGAACATCCAAAAGAAAAACACAACAGAACCAGAACTCTAAAAGGGAGCAAGTGTGGGCAAGACCAACTTCTTCTTCTTTTTCTTCTTTTTCTTTGCAGGCCAGATTGTTGGATTGCAAACAGCTTATAGGGGCATACCGCCACCTACTGTACATGAGTGTGTAGCTCTATAGTTCCACCTACTATATTCTGTTTTTTTTTATTTTTGTGTTATGTAAAAATAAAAACAATGCTTTATTAATAACCACTTTTTTTCTCCCTATCTCAATCTGTCCCTAAAATTAATTTATTCCTCCATTCTCTCCCTTTTTCCATAAATATTCTCCTCATCTTCTCTCTTTCAGTTGCATATTAAGTGCAATCCATCAAAACATGATCCAAAGAATTTTTTATTTTTATTTTTTTATATCTCACTTTCTAACGTTTTACATGGCTTATAATAATTGAGAAACCTAATGTTACCAATTTTCTTAATTTAAATATTTCTACACTTACACATTCATATTGGTACTTGATGTTCTTTATATGCCAATCCATCCTTAATGAAAGTTGGACAACCTCCTCCTGTACTATTGTTACTTCTATCTCTTCTGACTGAACTGTAACCGGGAATTTTAAAATCTAAAGATGGTTTTAACCAAGTTTCCTAAACATATACAGTGTAGGGCACGTTACTTTGAAAAAATAATTAGTTATAGTTACTAGTTACTTCTCCCAAAAAGTAACTGAGTTACTAACTGAGTTACTCCACAATAAAAGTAACTAGTTACTAGTAAAAGTAACACTTGCGTTACTTTTGCATTTCTCGCCCCCGTAACCCTCACCACCCAGCCCCCACCTTCTCGCCGTGTGTTTCAAAAGCCAGCTGAATAGAGTCGACGACAAAGACAAGAACCTGCAGAGAGTTTTGCACTTATTGCAACTCAACGTAAATGACATCAGGGGGGAACGCCATGTGAAGTTTTTTAACAGGGCATTCAGATCTGGTGAGTATATGAAATTAATAACTGGGGATGTCTAATTCTGAAATCCTGTGTGTTTGGGTTGTTATAGATACTGCAACGTCTATCTATCTATCTATCTATCTATCTATCTATCTATCTATCTATCTATCTATCTATCTATCTATCTATCTATCTATCTATCTATCTATCTATCTATCTATCTATCTATCTATCTATCTATCTATCTATCTATCTATCTAGATGTATACTATGTGTGTGACATAAAATATGGATCTCCATCCCTGCCACAAAGGCCATCAAATAATGTTTAAAATAAAAAAATACTGTAGGTTGAACTCCTTAGCTACATGGCCCATTCTTTGACAAACAAAACATCTTATTGGGATGGGAATGTACTCTCACCCTGAAGTTTATATAGCCAATCTGCGCAGATTCTGGAATCACATTAACAAACTGCAATATAATTGCCATGGGTTCTTTAACCCATCTCTTCTGTGTTTAATCTTTGTTGCTTCACTTATTTTTCCTCCTTTCATTTGCTGTTTGATTTCATCAACTGTCATGTCAAGTGGAACACCTGAAATTACCCCTCTTAATCTTCCAGCTACTCAAGGGATGTATATTTTGATTTTTTTTCACCTACAAGAGTTGTCATTTAGATTATCTTTTCTTGTTTTTGTTTTTTTTTGCTAACAGCAGAAATTTATATCTTCCGGTTGTTCATTATCCTGGCTGACTTGATTCGTCCAATTTCATTCTCAATTGCTTTAGTTAGTTTTATCGGATGTAAGTATCCCCCCTCTTGTCTAAACTCGACTGTAACATATCTGGATTATTTATTTGAAGGTATGGAGTTTATCACATTTGCTAGATTAAATTTGCAATATGGCATAAACAAAAAAAAATTCTTAGAATATGAGCAAATTAAAGCTAGCTTAGAAATAAATTTAAGCATATTGATGGAGGTGTAAAAATTCCAACTAATATATCAGAGTTTCTAGAGTTAAACCCCCCCAAACTACTGTCTAAATTATACAGGTCACTGACTAAACTGGATGATACAATATCTCTTCCTATTACTAAAGGAGGAGGAGGATTTATCAGTCAGCTTTGAACAAAACATCTGGGCTCAGATATGTCTAAGAACTTTTAACATTACTAGAAACCCCAATTTACAATTGATACAGTACAAAATCCTCCACATAGTGCACTATACAGGTCAAAGATTATTCAAGATGGGTTTTGCACAATCTAACATCTGTCCACAGTGCACAGGCAATCAACTTGATAATTATTTTCAGCCGTTATGGTTATGCACGCCGGTTCAGAGATTCTGGGTACAGGTATGTAAGGAATTATCACTGTGCCTGGGTTGTAAAATCTCACTTTCCCCTCCAGTTTGCTTGCTGGGTGACTTTGAGGGAAGAAAAAAAACAGTTTGCATGGCTTTGACTGCATTATGTATCGCAAAGAAAACCATCCTCATGAATTGGAAAAGTAAGGATAAACTCAGCATCAATCAGAAAAGAGATCTGTTGTTGGATCACATTATTAATCTTGAGACAGCTTCTGCATCCCCATCAGACCGATCTCTCTGGGCTCCCTTGATCGGCTCCATCACTAAGTGTAGTCTGGGGCTGTGGGGCGCGTCCTATGGGGCGCGGGGGCTGGTTCGGGGGTTCTTGGGTCCTGGAGGGTTCGGAGGGGCGATCGGAGCAGGGGTGCCTGGCGGTACTAGCCCTGGGGTCTGTTGCCCCCATCGGGGCGGGGCCTGGGGCACCCCGGGGGGTCCTACTGCGGCCGCGTGCGGTGCTCTTGGGGGGTTCTGTGGTGGCGGACGTGGGCCACTGGCCTGGTAGCTGTGCTGCTGCTGGGTGGGTCCGGGGTTGGTCCGGGGGTCTGGGATCCCTGGGGTGCGTTGCCCTCGGGCGAGGGCCCCGGTGGGGTTTCAGGGGTTCGGGTTCTGTGGGGAGTACTTCTTGGGGTCTGGGCCGGTGTACGCCCGGCTGTCCGCCCCTGCCGTGGCCTCTGGTGTGCTGGGGTGCCTCGGGGCCTGTTGGGCTGGGGGGGGCATGGACATTAACACCTATGGCAGATGCTTACCCCTTCAGGGGTTTGCACTCTGCTAGTGGGGGAAGGGGAGGGAGGGGGAGTGGGAATGATCTCTGCCTGGATGTCTTTTGTCGGGGCGGGGGGTGGTGACAGAGGGAAGAGGATTTCAGAAGGGCTTCGGGTCTGACTCTCTGTCTCGGACCTGGTCCGTGGTGGGGCTCTGCTTATTGCGCGTGGGCTGGCCGGCCGTGGTTGTCCCCCCCCCTTATTTATTCATTTATGTATTTGTTTTAATAATTTTTTTTTTTTTTTGTGGATGGACAGGATGGGGGGAGGGTGGTGGTTTCGGCCCTGTGCCCGGCTGGCTGGTGGGTCCTGCTGCCGGTCCCTGGCCCCCGGGCTACAGTGGTGAGACTGGTGGGGCCAACCTGTCCAGAGGGGCTCTCGGGAACGGGGGTACCTATTGGAGTCAGCGGGGGAGCTGGCTCCCTGGGAGTATGGTAAGCACCCCAGTCCTTTGCTCCCCATCCCCGAAATCCTCTGCCTGCTCCATCATACTGCCACACATGTAGGTTTTTGGGGAGGGGGTCGTTACTGGAGGGCCCTACCTTCTGATGACGTCCCCCACCCCAATTTTATTTAGCATTTTAGACACTTCCATCTACAACATTTTCACACCACACATCTATGTAGGGCATTTTCTGGGGGGTGGGGGTCAAGGCCACCCGGGGGGGGCTTATTATATGGGCCTCACCACGGTCGGCTTCCTCCATGCCGTCTCGCATGTAGATATTGAGGGTACAGGGTTATCGAATGGGGGGGTGCACTGGCACCGCCTATCTCCCGGAGGGGGGTTGGACTGTGCCGGACACCCCCTCTTGGTACTCCCAGTTTTAATTACATCTGAGAGCAACACGCAACAACACCACATTTGAGCGGGCGCAGGGAGGATCGGGGACTTCTCACAACCCTTATCTCCGGCTGCCACCCGGAGTCTGGGGCCTGGAGGAAGAGTGAGCCACCTGGTCCGTGGTTTTGGCTGGGGCCAGCTGCGGAGCCCTAGGTGGCCTGCCGGTGGCGGGGCTGTCACTTCTGCTTTCCCCAAAGAAGGTTGGAAGGAGGGGCATGTAGTGGCGGGTTGAAGTAGTTTTTTTAGGGGGGTGGGGGCGCGGCGGTTCTGGTTGGGTGGCCTGCGCGGGATGGGTGGGCCCCGGTCCTGGGGGGAGCTCTTGCTGGGGGTGGTCCATTCCGTGTGCGGGGTGGGGGGCCGGGCTCGAAGCAGGAATAAGATGGGTTGGTGTGGCAGTGTCGCCGCTCCCCTCCCCCCCACCCAGATTTTAGGTTCACTTATTGGGTCATCCAATAATCCCGGGACCAACCACAAGTGCCACCGGGTCTTTGGTCCTGGTATTATTGGATGTGAGTGTTATGTGTGAATGTGTGTCCGCGTTTATTTTTATTTTTTTCTGTGGTGTGAGTGGGGGCACTAGGGAGGGAAGGCGTGATTGAAATTGTGAGTGTTTTTTTTTCTCTCCCAGGTTGGGGTCTGAACTCCCAAACACATCTCAAGTCTCTGCTAAGTGCAGAGCCCATTCCCCCCGTCCTGCTCTCCCTCTGCTGGCTGGCGTCGGGGCTCGCCGGTGCACTGGTGGAGCTCGGGGTCTAGGGGTGGATGCCCGGGTGGCTACTGGCTCATTCCTGGCGGCCTCTCCGCGGGCCCCGGCTGGCCGGGGCCTTGCTGGGGCTCCTGTCTGGGGGTCGGGCGCCTCTGGGGCCTCAGATCCCTGGGGCCCAGGACCGGATTCACTTCAGGGTGGCCGGCTGCCGGCGAAGCCCGCGGACTCGTCCCCGCAGCTCCCCGGGGCGCCGACATGGCGGTGGCTGGGGGGATTCCTCGAGGCTGTCTCTCCTCCTCCCTTGGTGGGGGTTTGATTTCCGGGGCTGGCCCCTCCTTGGTGCCTTCGCTCTGGGGGACCCTTTGGGCGCCTGGGGCTTTGGGTCTACCGGCACTGGACTCAGTGCTCTGGGGGGTGCACCTCTTCGGCTCTCCACAACCACTATTGAGCATTTCTTCTATGGATAAACTTTACATGCAGAAATGCACCCTCACAAACAATTACAGGTGCTTGGCTCCATGTACGGAGAGATTCACTTCCATACAGAAAGCCCATATTCATATCTTAGTACATATCTATAGTACATGTCAGACTTAATAATAATACTTTAGAGATAGTTTCAAGGTGTTGCTTTATTGTATGTCTCGTACCATGTCTTTCGGTTGTGCTGTTCTTTTTTCAGCTCGTTACAGGTGATGAAGCAGACTGAAAATGTTTTGTCATTGTCTCCTTTCTATCTCGTCTTTCTGTCATCTTTTCTCTTATTTTTCTTTATTCCTTTTTCCTTTGTTTTTCTGCTCTATTTACATTGCAGTGTCCATATAAACTGTAAAACTCCCTGCATAATTATATTAAAACAATTTATATGCATGAAACAAGTGGAGCAATATGGCAATTGCCATACTACTACACTTGTGAAAGTAAAATCTGTTGGGCTCCTTTTGGCATCAAGACAATTATTCTTATTGCCACATTGCCGGACAGGACAATGTAGAAAAAAATAAAAAAATAAATAAATAAATAAAATAAATTCTACTGTAACTTTCCACTCCTCTTCCCCATTTATTTGCTCTCCCTGCAGTTGTTTTCTCGTACTTGTGTTTGTTTTTGTCTTTTTACTTCTGTCCTCTCTCACATCCCATCTGACCAACTTCTATCTCTTTCCTCTCTTCGCCTCATTTCACCCTTTTTCTTGAAGACCTAGACATTATCCACTCCATTTCCTCTCCACTCCTGATGTGGAAGCCATAAAGCTACATTCAATGTACAGTTTATGCAACCTGCCAAAAGTTTTCAACTCCTACCAACTTCGTACTCTGCTCGCAAACCTCAGGTCTTCCAGGTGTCCGCTCGCCATCGAGCAGCAGATTCGATCAAAACCCGGCAAGACCAACTAGGAGGAAGCCATAACAGAAAAGAAAACAAGCACAAGGGGGCAGCAGAGGCTAACTAAAGAACTCAGCACTGGTAGAAATAAACTACAAAGACACAGAACACAAATAAACTTAAAAATAAACCCAAGCAGAGGGCAGAACAATGGCAGTATAATCCTAATTGATGTAGTTGATCATATAAAAATTATGTAGATGGAAGAAATAATATTATAAGTGTCTCATTGCAAATCCAATATTAAATTAAAACCGCGAGCGGTATTGACGGCCCTCAAAGCTCAGCGCCGCTCGGCCTATTGCAACCGCGGGAGCCAAGTGTCCCCAGGCTGTCATGATGCGCTGGTTTTACTAGGCCAAATGCAGAACTCACAGACTCAGAGGGAGGATTAAAAGTCCAATATTTATTGGAACAAACAGGATACTGCAGGTTCAAGGTTCAGACAGGCATGGTGGCACAGGAAACACAACAATCCGGCTCAGAGGAGAGCTTTCACTCAGCTTATATAGAGAGAGCTCCTTTAATCAGCAGATAGAAAACAGCTGTCAATGCTGAGCCAAAGCTCCCCAGGCATGGATCCACGGCGCCCTCTGGTGGGCAAAGCCCCGAATCCTAACAGTACCCCCCCCTCAAAGAAGAAAAAGAAAACCCCCAAAAAACAACTCGCCCATGGAGGGCGAAGGGCGAACCAGGGATGCCAGGCAGAGTCTCAGGTGGCCGGCCATGGGACCGCCAGCAGAGCAGAGTCTCAGAAGCTGCAGGGGTCTTGGAGGAGGGCGCCAGCTCCGCTTCAGCAGGAAGCACCGGGAGAAACACTGTCTCCGCTTCAGCAAGAAGCTCCAAGGAGGACGCCACCCCCCACTCCAGCACAAAGTCCCGAGGAGGACGCCGTCTCCGCTCCCGCTGCTCTGCAACAAGCTCAAACAGGGCCGCCCACTACGGCTCTGAATCAGGAACTGAAGAGGCCGCCGACTGCGGCTCCACATCCAGAGCAGAGGAAGCCGCCGACTGCGGCTTCGCATCATCAGGAGCAGAGGATGCCACCGACTATGGCTCCACCTCCGGAGTCTCTGGAAGACGCAGACCAGGCTCAGGGGTCTCCAGACGGCACAGAGCGGGCTCAGGGGTCTCCAGACGGCACAGAGCGGGCTCAGGGGTCTCCAGACGGCACAAAGCAGGCTCAGGGGTCTCCAGACGGCACAGAGCGGGCTCTCCAGGAGCGCGAAGAAGGAGTCTGCTGGGCTAGTCTGTTGGCCGGATTGTTCTGTCATGATGCGCTGGTTTTACTAGCAAAAATGAAGAACTCACAGACTCAGAGGGAGGATTAAAAGTCCAATATTTATTGGAACAAACAGGATACTGCAGGTTCAAGGTTCAGACAGGCATGGTGGCACAGGAAACACAACAATCCGGCTCAGAGGAGAGCTTTCACTCAGCTTATATAGAGAGAGCTCCTTTAATCAGCAGATAGAAAACAGCTGTCCATGCTGAGCCAAAGCTCCCCAGGCATGGATCCACGGCGCCCTCTGGTGGGCAAAGCCCCGAATCCTAACACCGGCTTCTTGCTCCTTCCCAGCCAGCGGAAAAAGCTCCATGCTTCACCTCTGGACTACCTGTCCTAATTGTGAGGCAATTAGGACAGGTGGCGCAACAGAGGGCCTCTGTCCTAATACCTCATTCATGAGGACAAACCAGGGCCAGGTGGTAGCAGTAGGATTCCCATTGACCCCCTGCCCTATCCCCGGATCTTTGCATTCCTTAAGTAGAGGAAAACAATTGGTATCAACAGATGCAATTTTCTGTAGTGTTTCTTTAAAGCTAGAAAAAAGGAATGTTTCATGATTTGGATGGATTGATGAAATTCTACAGAAAAAGACTTTGGAATGGTAACCTGGAGAGAACTTTTTCAAGCTTACTCAAAGTGTAAATTAACATGAATATAATAAATGTTTAAGGTTTCCCTACACACACCCATATATATATATATATATATATATATATATATATATATATATATGGGTGTGTGTGTGTATTTCATTACATTATCCAAACCTAAAGATACTTTGTATTTTTTTTTAAGTTGTCCCACTTTTTTGGCCTGTTGTGGCTCAACTTTCCCTCCAGGCAAACAGAAATGAGAAGAGATAAACACACAAGGATCACTTCTATCACCAATATAAGATTTACAAAAAGTAGCATCTGGGCATCATTTGTTTTGATCAAAAGATTATATTTGTATGTTGGTGTTTGAACAGGACTTCTTTTAACTTGTGTGACTTTTACATAGAAATGCAACATGTAAATGGAATTCTGCCTCAACTCTTCCCTCCATCCGACTGCAGCAGTATTTTGGCCCCGATGATAAGGTGGTCATTTTATCCACTCCTCTGTCTGCTCCCTGCTTCCTTTCTGTTATGTCAACAGGCAAAATTACTGTTCTGTATAATTATGCCGGTATTGTTCTTCAAGTGAATTATACTTTAAACCTTGTTATACTGTACTGTAAATTAACTATACATTATTGAGAATTAAAACAAAACTTTTGCAGTGTTAACAGCCCAGTACAGCTGAACTAATGTTATTTGTTCCGCTGCATTAAGCTTTGACAGTTCTAATCCTTAGTAATAAACTGTATGAGAATAAATAGATTTGATTAGTGAGGGATATGGCTATCAGCACAGTTACAATGAGATGTAGGTTAAAATAAAAAAATAGTGATATTTGTATGAAGGCTTTTAATATGTTGATGAGCATTTTTTTTCTTCTTCTTCAACTACAAAAAAAAAAAAAAGCGCGCAAAGCACCTCGGGAAATCTAGTGGGAGGCGAGGCCACCAAAGATGGCGATGCATCCTCAGAATTCGGGGAAAAGGAAGACTTGTTTTAAGGCTGCATTTTAAGCAGCCTGCGAATTGAGACGCAGCCAACGTGATTCTATTTTCATCAGGGTGCTGTTTGATTCAAAATGGCCAACTTCATGAAAGGTTTAGACCATGGCTCAAATGAAACTTTTTGTAGGCGGTGGGCTCATACAGATGTGTGCCAAATTCCATTATCCTAGGAATGAGCATGGCTAGGGGCTGAATTATTTCCTGGCATTATCTGTCCACTTGGCCAACGATTAGGCGAGAACACAAACTTTTGAAAAATCCGACTGAGGGACTTTAAAGAGGCGCTTTGCTATTGTAACCAACTTACAGCAGGCTTTGTAAAGAACGTATTTTGAAAGTTTTAGCTCATTTGGATAAAAGACTGATTTTATAAAATTTTTTTGAAAAGAGGTCAGTGCTTTCACAACAGGGTAAAATGTAATTCAAAATGGCCGACTTCCGGTGGGGTTTAGACCATGGCTCCAAGAGGCTTTTAGTTAGGGCCTGATGAGATGCAAATGTGTTCAAAGTTTCAATATTCTTGGACTAAAAACGGCTTGGGGCTGATGGTTTGAATTTTATTATTTCTAGGGGGCGCTGTAGTGAAATTAAGCCCCGCCCACAAAATATTGCTCTGGATTTCTGTTTGGAGTGGGACTAGGATCATCTCGTGATTTTGGTGCAGATCTGATTATAAATGAGGAAATGAGAGCCAATCGTATTTTCATGGCGAAACGCCTCACTTCGCCATGGCGCCACAGCAACACCATTTGACTAAAGCTCTCTGTGCCTTAAACGAAGTTAGGACAACATGTTGTTTATCAGCTGACACAGTTTTAGGTTGATGAGGTCAAGTAGGACAGAGAGGGACCATTCCAAGTAAAAAACTTGACTTTTGGTTCTCAGGGGGCGTGGCTTCAATCATGTCAAAGTTTTAATAAATAGTTTTGTTGGGAACCTAGACAGGATTAATACTACCACGTTTGGTGTAATTTCAGTTTCATATGTAAAAGTTATTGCGTTTTGAAAATGTTGGCGAGTACGCCAATTTCAAGGTCTGGCCACACCCCTTTAAAATGCTCAAAAACTCAAAAAAATTGATAAGTTTAGATCTCACATGCCTTATCTGCATACATGCCAAGTTTGAAGCCGATGGCTCACCGTCCCTAGGAGGAGTCAATAAAATTGAAAAAGTGCCAAAAATCGGCCTTTGACCCAAAATGGCTGACTTCCTGTAGGTTTTAGAGCATACCCACAATGTAATTTTTTTCATTTGTTGAGTCTATCTATGTACCTGCCAAATCTAAATCCTCTATGACTTACGGTTTTCCCCAACTCACGTTAGGGGGCGCTGTAGAGGGATTTGGCCACGCCCATTTTGAATTCCATTATAATACGTAAATTTCACTAGGGGACAATTTTCTGCCAAGTTTGGTGAGTTTTTGGGCATGTTAAAGCCTCCAAAAAGCCGTATCTTTTGTGTGGAGAAAAATAACTAAGAATCATAATAAACGACACAGGAACAATAGGCCTTTGCAGCGCTGTCGCTGCTCGGGCCTAATAAAACCACAACCTATTGATCCCATATTTTAGTGATATATTTCAATGTATGAAAATAGGAAGAGCTGAAATATTGATATATATGCATTGAAAGCAGCCACCCTTGTGGCTCCTGTTGTCTGAATCCACTGGTATATTGGCCTTATTTCATAATCAGAAAATGTGGAACAGCTGAGCACATAATTTTTTTGACATCATCACAAGAGGGGCTGTAATCTGAGTTTTCCTCCATGCTGTACGACTCTGAGACTTGCTGTTCCAAACTGCTCTCTGCTTCCTCACCTTAGATGATCAGACTCAGAGCCTCTTCATAGTAAACCTTGCTGCCAGAACCTCAGTCACTGAAACTGCACCTGAGATAATTTTATTTTGGGGATTTCAGTCTTGTTTTTATCAAGGTGAAAAAATACTAATAAGACACCTTATTTCAAAATTAAGGATTTTTGTTTTAATGACCTTTATGACCCAAAAACATTCTTTAATATATATACAGATATCCTTTCATCCAACTTCTTTGTATTTTTCTAAATTAATTTACTGTCACCTTTAAATCCGTAGTCTAGTTTGCTAGATATGCAAAAAAAAATCCCAGAAAGCTCTGCCTTTGTGGAACTAGATGGACTAGATCCATCACATAGAAGTTTTTTTTGTTTTATCTTCTTGGTTTTCAGAGTGAGAGAATCACAATCAGTTTAATCAAAAATCAGAAGATCAATGTTTTACAATGGAGGAGATACTGTAACATGCATCTTCTCTGTTGAACTGTAGGACCTCTGCATAGTGACCATCCCACCTACCTTCACAGAAGGTTCAAATTGTGATGTGTTTGGCAGCTGGGGAGTTGAGGCTCTCATGCTCACAAATGTTTGCATCCTAGCAAAGGTTTGTGTAGTCCTCTCAGAATATAAGAGCATGTACCATCTAGCAATTAGAACTTTTGCTCTATCTGTTGTGATCATTTTGAAGCAGGGGTTTAGGCTTCATGATACATGTGTGAGTAAACCCTTTAAGTTGCGTAAAATACTCTCTTTGTCAATCTATTTATGGATGATCAGCTTTCTGAGGAGTAGAACTTTTTAATATTTTCCACCCAGTCATCTGTTTTTTATGTCCTACCGGCTTCTCCTTTCAGTCTTGTTGGAGTGAGTTCCTGTCTTTATCTGACATTGTATAAAAATGCAGGCAGCAGCAAGCACTAGTTGCTTCTTCATTGTATTTTTTAAACAAATCTGCAGTTTACATCCCTCATTTTGCAGTAAGGTAATCTGCCTAAAACCTGGCTTTTATATAGGAAAAAACATATTTTTATTTCTGTCTTTACTAAAATCCCATTTAAGTAGAATCCACAGGTTATTCACAGAATAAAAGTCAATAATTTAACTTCCGTATCTTGAAATATTCTTGATCTCCACCATACTCTTGTAACCAAACACAAGAAAAAACAAATAAAGGTTCTGGTATTAGTATCAAACTTGGAGGAGAGTTTGTGACTTCAGAAATAGTAAATTTAAAACAATAACAACAAAAAAAACTCCCAGAAAAGACTGTTTTTCTTAGAACTTGTTTACAAATATTTATGTTGGCAAAACAAAATAATATCCTCATAATAATTGCAGCTGTATGACATGATGTTAATGAAGCACCTTGCAAGATTTTTTATTTATGACATGACAAAATTATTTAGTTTAGTTTTTAGTTTATTTTAATTATTTAGAACCTATTTTTCTAGCCCTTTTATAAAGATTTATTTTTTATTTTCTTAACTTTTCTCATTACCAGCAACAACAAAATAAAGTTTTTAGATAAAGGCATTACTCTGTTAGACAATTCTATACACGTTTAACGTGGAAATAAGCTTTTACCCACGGGAAAGTAAAAGTAGGGTTTGACTGACCGACTGATCAGATATCTGTGTAGATGAGTCAGTCATGGAAATGACCTCCTTTTTTAACTGATCAAATCTAAAAGAGAAGCAAGCTATTGCGAAATTATCCACTGCTGTCTAAATCAAACATTGGTTGATTAAACATATAAGAAAACACAGCTTTTCTTTTTCTTTTTAGCTATAAAAACGTGTAAAAACACTTTAGGAACAGATTCGTGTGACATTCACTGTATGGCTAAAATGTAAACCTAATTTAGAAACAGCTCAGCTTCTACTGCTGTACAGCAGTATAGCAGACATGAAATGTTTGCATTAGTTCAGCTTTCTGTCTTCTTGTTCAGTAGGTTGTTGGCCTGTGCACAGTTGAGCAACTACAAAATATTTGATCAATCATTATGAAAAGTTTTGTAGATTTTCTTTTTTCATCTTCTTCCTCTGTTATTTTTTAGTCATCAACATTAGTTGTTTTATTCCTGCTACTTTAATTTTGCTTGTCTATCTTTTTTATGAAGAAAATCATGAATTCAACAAAATTCAAACCTCTAAGTAGTCTTAAACATTTATGCTTTCAGTGATCATACCATAATTTCTGTGTATAACTAAGCAGTATAGTCATGTGAATATAATGCATTTAAATGTAATTTTATTTATTTATTACAATGAAGCCATCATGTTTGCTTACTACAGTGGGGTGGGGGTTTGGGTTTCTGAGCACAGCACACAATGCAGGGTAAAGGTTATTCCCAGACATATTCTCAGACATATTCTTCTTTATGAAAGGAGCGCTTTGCTGCTCGGGCCTAAATGTGTTTGAGGAGATCGACTATACACCTGAAATCACATCAAGGAGGGCTCTCCTCAAAAGACCTTAATCTAGGTCGTCTGTGTAGGTGTCGCAGTGAACAAAAAGACGTCCCCGCCCCCTCCGCAGACACTCTGCTGCACCTCTCCCAAATTGTTTTTATGACCGCAACTGCGGAAAACAACTCGTGAAGTTGGAGCAGCTAGAAGAGCGAGGTGCGGGACAATGCTGGGACCCTTTTTCTACTTGTGTCCACGCTCTTTTTCGCCCTCATGTCCCTCTGTTGTCGGACAAACTCGCCCCCACCTCCTCACCGCCTCGGCTGTATCTAGACCCACAGCATATAGCTCAGACCACGCTCAAAACTGAGCATAAATCAAACATGTCTGCGTCAAGCTCACTGCGACACACTGCTGCAGGGAGTATAACCAGCACTTTAGGTGTACTGGATGATTGAGAACCTTCACAGAGCTTGAAGGACCTTCTTGAGAGTCCTTAGAGGAGACAGCGGCTTCACTTTATCAATAAGCAAAAGTTGACAAAAGCTTTACTTAATAACAACTATATTCAGTTGATCCAATGAAATTAAAATTTAATTGAATCCAGGAACTTTAGAGAGTTTAGAGACTGTTAAAACAAGACAAGGAAAAATACCAGCATGAAAAAGGTCTTTAAATAGACAGTGTGGAGGGGAATTTGAGACCCTGATCTGATGGACTATTTGAATTAAAGCAGTGAAGGTCACAGACTCAACCTGTTAAAGAACAACCTAGCATGAGGAAGATGATGAGGATCTTTATCCTGATGAGACATTAAGAATCTGAGAGCAGAAAGATTGAAAAATGAATTGAAAAATATTCTGAGAACAAAGAACACTGCAGAATAATTAGCAGCTCATGGTTTGACAACTTTATCAATAACATTGAACACAACCTGAGGTCTGCGGCTGCTGCTTAGCACAATGTTGGACAGAAAAGCTATTTTAGCTGTTTTAAAGCAACAAAGAGGCATAAGGTTTGTCCTTTTTCCACTTCCAGCCATTTTTCACTGATGTCTGAGGGAGGAAGTGATTCTATTCAACTAGAGCTAAGATGTTGTTTTGCAGTGAAGCAAGTCTAAAATATCAGACTAAATGGAGTTAAAACAGTTTAAAAGGTCTGCAACACTTATTTAACAGAATAGATGCAGGTTCCAAAAAAAGCAATCATGAAAAAATGTAGAAAGGCTCTAAGGACCGCTAACATGCACACTTCATGCAGAGAAACCATTTTTTTAAATCCCTGATACATTAAATATTTACATAACACCACAGGCAGATCAACTGATAAACAAGAATCATAGATGCTCATTTTTCACATTTCCTGTTCATATTCTGCAGTTTCAGACGTTGTCATGTGATCAAGTAGAACCATATCTGTGGAGCCAGACAGCAGCTGAACCATTTTATTGCCGGACTTAAAGATGGGTCACACTTTCCTCTGTGTGCTGGGCTTATTGTGTAAGTACATCACTTTTCCTCTTTGAATTGTGGAGATAATGGATCATCTTTAAAGTCTCAAGTACAGAAAACTGCAGCTTTGAAATACTGTTCATATTTAATAACTTCACTTTGGTCCTGGAAACTTTGCACATGAAGAATGCCTTCATGATAAGATTTTTGGGATATTTTCATTTACTGAGAATGTATACGTCACCATTGGGTGGAGGGTTTTTGAGGACCCAAATGCAGAGACCACGAGGCAGAGGAGAGACTTGTAAATCTAATGAGGCAACTGAGGTAAAATCCCCAAATCCAAAATACGGAGAACTAGTGATGTTATCAGATGAGCTGAGGCTTTGAGTTGTGCATCGCGTACTGGAGGGGGTGTTTCCGTGAGGCACGTATTGAGGCTTGCTTCATTTGGGGGAGGAGCTAAAAAAGGTGAAATCCGACACCTCGCTACCCCGCCATACCACCTGAATTTTTTCGGGAAGTGGTCCAGCTTTCCCGGAATTTTGGCAGGCATTTAAAAAACCTCAGTATTCAGTCAAGATGTGGGAGTTTGTAGGTCAGCTGCTGTCAGCTGGATAGAGTTTTGATAGATTCTAAGAATAGATTGGTTTGAAAAACAAACGATCTAGTTGTTTAAAGCAGAGTTTGATTAGATCAAACAATGTAATGATCAAAATGAAAAAAAATATAATAGATTTTACGTAGCATTGCTTTCTCAATTATCTTACTAGTGGCGTCAGCTGCAAGAGATGTACTTCCATTCTTGAGGTTAACGGTTCCAGACCCACACCTGACTTTTGAAAGTTGCGTTGATACTTTTTTAGTTTTTGCTTATGTGACTAATTTGTAATGGTTTGTCCTAGTACAAATATAGATTGGGTAAAAACACTGGCAAATTAGACTGGTTGGTTTGACCCAAAGATTGGTTGATCACATAACTTCCAACCCGATAAAAACAAAAAAACTCGGGAAAAACTATTATGTTTGAATAAAATTACTAATGCCATTCATTTTGTTCACTGATGCCCAATTTGCTTAAGCACTTTCACTGCCTGCTTGGGCATATTTCACTAAAATGGCAGAAAAACAGTGATTTTTCTCTTCTAAGACATTTTACACACAAAAAACTTACAAAAGATTTTATTATACAGACAAATAATTAACAATTTTAAAGGAAGTTATATGAGAAAAAAAACAAGAAAAACAATTAGAAAAAAATCAGATTATCTTACGAACTGTATTTCTGCACTCCACTAGTACGTGGTGACATGTTCACATGTGGCTTCATGAACTGTTGAGATCGTTGAAGCAATTAGCCAAACGGTTCAAATGCATCATGGGGCTTCATCTCACCATCACTTCTGAGAACCAAAAATAAGATCACATCACGGGAAACTCATGAGGGAAGCCAGAGAGGAGGGAACAACAAACCAGCCCTGAGTGACTGCTGAGGTGTTGTATATTTTGGGAGACTGAACCAAGACAGGCTAATCAGCAGATTGGGAGCAGGTGTGGGCAAGACCAACTATGAGAAAGCCACAACAGAAAGGGAAACAAGCGCAAGGGGGCAACAGAGGGAAACTAAAGAACTCAGCACTGGTAGAAATAAACTACAAAGACACAGAACACTAGGGCTACGTTCACACTGCAGGCCTTGATGCTCAATTCCGATTTTTTTGGGTGAAATCCAATTTTTTTTTGTGTGTGTGTTCCTGTTCATATTTCCAAATATATACAACTTGTATGTGATCACCTGCGTGAACTGCAGTCATACAACGCAAGTGTCTCGCATGTGCAGTAGAGGATGCAATGACGTCACAGGCCAGCGTGCTCTATGGTAGTGCCGACGCGCATCTAGGGGTCTTTTCCAACCATAAAAACTCAATCTTTTCAATATGGTTAAACATAATTACTGCTCTCTGCATCATCATCTGCAAAGGTTGTTGTTTTTCTTGCCGCTTCTGCGTAGCAAGACGCAGAATAGTGACCTTTGTGAGGTATTAATGACGTTCAGGTCGGATGAGTCAGACCTGGCCTTTCACACACAGGTCGCATTTGAAAAGATCAGATTCGTATAGGATTTAGGACCACATAGCCAAGTGGCTTGGGTCGAATTGGCAAAAAATCGGATCTGTGTTGTTCAGACTGCCATGAAAAGATCAAAACCAGGTCGCATTTGGGCAAACAAATGGGATTTGGGTCACTTCAGGCTGCAGTGTGAACGTAGCCAAAGAAACTTAAAAATCAACCCAAGCAGAGGGCAGAACCCTGACACTATAATTCTAATTGATGTAGTTGATCATATAAAAATTATATAGATGGAAGAATTAGTATAATGAATTTCTCACTACAAATCTAACATTAAACAAACCAGAACCTATTGATCCCATGTTTGAGGGATATATTTCAATGTTAAAGGTAGGAAGAGCTGAAATGTTGATATATATGCATAGAAAGCAGCCACCCTTGTGGCTCCTGTTATCTGAATCCACTGTTAAAGTGGCTCTATTTCATAAGCAGAAAATGTGGAACAGCTGAGGACATCATTTTTTTTTGACATCATCACCAGAGGGGCTGTAATCTAAGTTTTCCTCCATGTTGTACGACTCTGATATTTGCTGTTCCAAACTGCTCTCTGCTTCCTCACCTTAGATGATCAGACTCAGAACCTCTTCATAGTAAATCTTGTTGTCAGAACCTCAGTTTAATTTGGGGATTTCAGTCTTGTTTTAATCAAGGTGAAGTTAACCTAATAAGACTCCTTATGTCAAAATTTATGATTTATGTTTTTATTACCTTTATGACCCTAAACCTTCTTTAATTTAAATACAGATAACCTTTCAACTCAGTTCTTTGTATTTTTCTAAATGAATTTACTGTTGCCTTCAATCTAGGATACAACCATTACAATTATATCAATGGTCTAGTCTGCTAGATATGCAAAAAAAAAACAGAAAGTGCTGCCTATTCATCAGAAATAAAACTTGACTAGATCCATCAGGTAGAAGCTTTTTCTAATTTTTTTACCTTCTTGGTTTTCAGAGTGAGAGAATCACAATCAGTTTAATCATAAAACAGAAGATCAATGTTTTACAATGGAGGAGATACTGTAACATGCATCTTCTCTGTTGAACTGTAGCACCTCTGCATAGTGATGATCCCACCAACGTTCACAGGGGGTTCGAGTTGTGATGTGTTTGGCAGCTGGGGAGTCGAGGCTCTCATGCTCACAAATGCTTGTATCCGAGCAAAGGTTTGTGGTGTCCTCCCAGAATATAAGAGCATTTAGAATCTAGCCATTAGAACTTTTTCTCTGTCTGTTGTCATCATTTTGAAGCAGGGGTTCACATGATACATGTGTGATTAAATGCTTTAATTTGTGTAAAATACTCTCTTTGTCCATCTATTTATGGATGATCAGCCTTCTGGGAGTTGTAGCAGTCACCTTTGCAGAAGACCGTCTGAACTTTTCAATATTTTCCACCCAGTCATCTGTTTTTTATACCCTACCGGCTTCTCCTTTCAGTCTTGTTGGAGTGAGTTCCTGTCTTTATCTGACATTGTATGAAATGTGGGCAGCAGCCAGCGCTAGTTGCTTCTTCATTGCAGTTTTTAAAGAAATCTGCAGTTTACAACCCTCAGTTTGCAGTAAGGTAATCTGCCTAAAATCTGGCTTTCATATTGGAAAAAACATATTTTTATTTGAGTCTTTACTTAAATCCCATTTAAGTAGAATTCACAGGTCACAGGCAATAATTTAACCTCTTTATCTTCAAATAATCTTGATCTCCACCATACTCTTGTAACCAAATACAGCATCAAACAAACAAATGTTATGGTATTAGTATCACACTTTGAGGAAATAGGAAGAGGAAGTTTATAACTTGAAAAATAATACATTTAAAACAACAACAAAAAAAAACTCACAGAACAGACTGTTTCTCTTAGAACTTGTTTACAAATATTTGTGTTGGCAAAAAAAAAACATGCTCATAATAATTGTAGCTGTATCACATGATGTTAATCAAGCACTTTCTAAGATTTTATTTTTTTTGGACATGTTTTGTGTCTAATCAATAACTCTGTGGTCATCACTTGACCATAAAAATTTTTTTAAATATTTTCATACTGGAGAACCTATTTTTCTAGCCCTTTTATAAAGATTTATTTTTTATTTTCTTAACTTTTCTCATTACCAGCAACAACAAAATAAAGTTTTTCGATAAAGGCATTACTCTGTTAGACAATTCTATACATGGTTAACATGGAAATAAGTTTTTACCCACGGGAAAGTAAAAGTTGGGTTTGAATGACCGACTGATCAGATATCTGTGTAGATGAGTCAGTCATGAAAATGACCTCCTTTTTTTTTTTTTTTAGCTGATGCAAATCTAAAAGAGAAGCAAGCTATTGCAAAATTACCCAATGCTGTCTAAATCAAACATTGGTTGATTAAACATGTAAGAAAACACAGCTTTTCTCACTATTATTTTAACTGTAAAAACATGTAAAAAAACACTTTAGGAACAGATTAGTGTGACATTCACTGTATGGCTAAAATGTAAACCTAATTTAGAAACTGCTTAACTTCTGCGGCTGTACAGCAGTATAGCAGACATGAAATTTTAGCATTAGTTCAGCTTTCTGTCTTCTAGGTTGTTGGGCTGTGCACAGTTGAGCAACTGCAAAATATTCTATTGATCGTTATGAAAAGTATTCCATCTTCTTCCTCTGTTATTTTTTAGTCATCAACATTTGTTGTTTTATTCCTGCTACTTTAATGTTGTTTGTCTATCTTTTATTATGAATAAACTCATGAATGCAACAAAATTCAAACCTCTAAATAGTCTTAAACATCCATGCTTTCAGTTATCATGCCATCATTTCTGTGTATAACTAACCAGTATAGTCATGTGAATATAATGCATTTAAATATATTTCTTTTTTTGTTTTGTTTTGACAATGAAACCATCATGTTTGCTTACTACAGTAGAGGTGGGGGTTTGGGTTTCATGAGCACAGCACACAATGCAGGGTAAAAGTTATTCTCAGAAATATTCTTCTTTATGAAAGGACTCTTAATAAAAAAGGATTACTATATTATCTACTATATTATCAATTTTTGTCACATTAGATTATGAGATGCACAAGTGGCAAAGAAGAAATCCTTTTAACCAGTGTTCCCTGATAATCTAGTTAAAGGATGTAAAACCATTCTGTTTAGAATGCTGTAAAATGTATATGTATCTAAAATGTTTACTGGATTCAGCACAGCTGAAATCCACATCCTCTAGGTTTTTTTTTGTTTTTTTTAAATGTTTTTATCTTCTGGAGACCAGTATATTTCTGACTAAAGCGTTAGGGGGAGTGGCTTTATTAAATGTAAAGGTTAAATGCCTAGAGGAGTGATATCAAAATTGCATTAGAGGGTAAAAAAACATGATTGTTTTATTGTACAATGAAAAAAAAAGGCTGAACAAATGCTAACAAAACATCTCTGCTATATTGCTGTACAGCAGTAGAAGCTGAGCTGTTTCTAAATTAGGTTTACATCTTAGCCATACAGTGATTGTCACACTAATTATTCCTGAAGTGTTTTTGTACGTTTTTACAGCTATATGCAAAATACGATAAGGGATATCGCAACTGGCCCACCTTTACAGGTACTTGCCCCTGCACCATCTGTGGGCCAGTGGTATTCCTCTCTCTCTCTCTCTCTCTCTCTCCTTCTCTCTCTCTCTCTTTCTTTCCTTCCCTCAAGGCACCACTAGGTCTCTGTGACTGGAATCGGAGTTGGTTAGGTACAGAAGGTTGTCAAATGGGCACCCCCCTTCACTGGTGTTTCGTTGATGTAAGCCCATGACACCTCGGAGGGGCTCAACGGCAAATCCAGCGTCCTGGACCCACCCCTACTGAACGCATTCAGTTCTTCTTTCACTCAGTGCTTCGGTTCTGCCAGCGCACCTCGCGCTGCATCCAAATCCAGCGAGATGCCTCCTCCGCCCGCTTGGTGACGTTGGCTACAAGCCGCTTCCTAGCCAGCCCTTCAATCCCCAGCAGTCCAAGGGCTCTCCAAAGCGACCGTCCAGCAAAGCCTCTGCAGCCCACCTCCACTGGGAGATTCCAGGTCTTCCATCCATTTTGCTGGCTCTCTAGGATGAGGGCTTGGTATTTATTGAGCTTACGCTCATAGGCCTCCTCCATCCTCTCTTCCCAGGGGATAGTCAGCTCGATGAGCACCACCTGCTTGGTACCTTTAGACCACAGAACAATGTCTGGTCTCAGGCTAGTGTGGGGTATCTCCTCAGGGAATCTGAGCTGCTTCTTTAGGTCTGCCCGCATCTCCCAGTCATTTGCCGAGGCCAGGACCCCCTTGCTCCTCCCTCCTGCTACTCCACTTTCTCCTGCCCTGGTAAAATGTATGAAACAAGGCCCTTTGGACAGCTGTCTTGCCCTTTTCCTTGCCTGCTCGATGCCATCAGCCAATTGAGAAAGGATCTGGTCATGATGCCACCGGAACTTCCCATCTGCTAAGCTTGAGTGACATGAAGAGAGGATGTGCTCAAGGTTAGCCGTCCTTCCACAGAGCTTGCAGCTTGGGCTCTCGACCATTCCCCAGGTGTGGAGGTTTGAGGGAGTAGGTAGGACGTCATAAACAGAGCATAAAAAGAACTTGATGCGGTGGCCTTCCATGCTCCAGCTGTCCTGCCAAGTTAGAGCCCTCTCTCTCGCACTCTCCCATCTAGTCCAGCTGCCTTGTTTGTTCATGGCTACAGCCTTGACATGCCGGCTTTCCTCCTCCACCCTTCTGACCTCTTTCTGCACCAAGCCTCGCCTCTCCTTTGGGTCCGCTTTGTTCCAGCTTGTTCTGGTGAAGCAACCTAAACCAAGCCTTCCCTGGGCTACCGACCAAACAATGTCTGCGTGATGCAGTCTGTCTCTCCTTCAATGCTCTGCTGGCTGACCACTTTCGGCCTGTCCAGATGTAGATGTCTGCCTGACGTACTCTCTCGTCTTTACTGTCTCGCAGCATCATGGCCTGACGTGTTTTTGTCGCCTTGTACTCTTCCACCACTGATGTTATTGGCAGCTCTAGCTTGCTGCCTGTGCTGTACAGGCCGATGGAGCAAAAGCTTTTTGGGATTCCCAACCATCTCCTCAGGTAGGTGTTCAGCTTCCTCTCCAGGAAGGAGAAAAAAAGGCTGAACAAATGCTAAAATATCATCTCTGCTGTACTGCTGTACAGCAGTAGAAGCTTAGCTGTTTCTAAATTAGGTTTACATCTTAGCCATACAGTGATTATCACACTAATTATTCCTGTAGTGTTTTTGTAAGTTTTTACAGCTAAAATAATAGTGAGAAAAGGTGTGTTTTCTTAAATGTTTAATCAACCAATGTTTGATTTAGACAGCATTGGATAATTCTGCAATAGCTTGCTTCTCTTTTAGATTTGCATCAGCTAAAAAGGAAAAAAAGGAGGTCCTTTCCATGACTGACTCATTTACACAGATATCTGATCACTGATCCATTTTGACATAAGGTGTCTTATTTAGTTTTTTAAGGTCAGATATTATGTACATACGCAATATGAAGTCCATGAGGAACAGAGGTCATATAGACGTCAACAAGGGCCTAGACACTGAAAGGACATCCTTACCTAAAATGTAATAAAGTGTTGTTGGTTTGCTCATTCAAATTCAATCACTTAAAACAAAATAACACACAAAAAGCAACTTTCAGGAACCCGAGCAAAAGTGATGGGAACACAGATTACATAAACGCACCATTGACCAACTGACTGGATGTAGAATACAATTAAAAGATACAGTTCAAACTTGGCTTTAACTTCATAAATAAATAAAGAAGAGATGTATTAGTAGGAATTATGATGTGTTTTGTTTTGTTTCCTTTTCCTAACATCTCACAGAATGTCCTTCCTTCTTTTTTCAGGTCTCAGTTTCCTCCTCTGCTGTGGAAACAATCCGGGTAATAGAACATTCTTCTCTCTTTACTGATTACTGGAGCTGAGAAGCTTGACTGAATTCTTTATTTGATTCATTCATGATTCTCATCTTCTGCTTCTGCATCATCATGTCACACAAGTAACATTTTCCATTTATTGAGACTGTGGTGTTAGAATTTATTTGATGAGAGTCAGAGCCTCACAGTCACTGAAATACTGAGATGATCATCAATAGATGTAAACTTTGATGTTTGGATTTATTCTGTTGACTTTGGATCATCAAAACTATAAAAATGGACCAGAGACAAAAAAAGAATGGAAGCAGACATTAAACATCGCGATATTAGATATATTTTCTTGAAATGAAGTGAATCTAAACATTTCCTGGTTTCTTTAAGTGAAACTGATCAGATTTATTTTATTTGCTTAGTGATTAAGGTTATTGTCCATTTGGAAGTCATCACCAAAGGTTGAACTTCATCACTGATGATTTAAAATCTAAATTCACTATTTTTACTTGATATGCTTTCATCATGATACCATCTAATCACACTGAAAAAATAATACAACTGCTTATGGCATTAACTTAATCATATTAAGGTACTTTAACACAATTGCTTTATGTCCTACCCTGATAACATGAAACAATTTTGATAAAGTAACTAAATTTGATGAAGTAAATGCCAAAAATGGTTGCATAACTTTTTTCTACCTAATTTCTCTCAAGGTCTTTTCTATTGTGTTTTATTCATATTTTATTATTAGCTGGAGAAAACAGTCATAGTCATAGGTGATGATTATCTTTAAAATAGAAACAAAACATTTCAACGTTTTATTACAGACAGCATTTCTGTCTAAGAGACAGAAAAAAAAAAACTGTAAAAAAAAACTAGCTCACATGTCTTTACTATTAGAAAAATATACCATGTCTTTTTCTGACAGAACCAAGTTCTTCCCTGACTGTGTCTCCATCATGGCTGAGTCCTGGAGCCTCAGTTAATCTGAGCTGTGAGGTTAATCCTTCATCTACAGGATGGAGGTTCTACTGGTATAAAGCTGTTCCTGATCGATCACAGGAGGACTACAGATATGAGCTGCTGGCTGACAGCATCAATGGGACTGTAGAGGACTCTTTCATCATTCATGGACAGAGACACACAGCAGGATATGCATGTAGAGCTGGAAGAGAAAACCAAGAGTATTTAACTGATTACAGTGAACCAAAGTTTGTCTGGTCTGCAGGTTAGAGTTGTTTTTTTTCTACCAATGATCATGTGTTTAGGGATCACCTTCATTTCAGGATATTTACCAACCTCACGTCCCACTGATTTCATGTTTACATGCTCTTTTAAAGAAAATTATCTGACGAATTTGATTGCTCCAGTTCTTAGATTCTCAGGATTAAATATATACATCAATGCTCCTTTATTCAAATGTGTAAAATGATCTAATGAAAAGAAGAAAAAAAAAAAACAACAAAGCTATTAAACAACAAAAAAATAAAGAAATTTTATCATTTTTCTTTTTTTTCTTATATTTTAGATTCTAATCCAGCAGCGTCTCTCACACTGAGTCCTGACAGATCGGTACATGTATGTATGGATGAAGTCCAACTGACCTGTGATGAAAACTCTGCTGAGTGGAGAGTGAGGACATTTATATACGATTACCGTTTAGTTTTAACTAATTGCTCCTTCTGGGAGAAAATGACTGGATCTGTTTGCACCTTGGAAGATGACTGGAAATGGGAGCCTAAATCTGTTTACTGGTGTGAGTCTGCATCAGGAGAGTTCAGCAATGCCGTCAACATCACTAGTATGTTTATTTCCATGTTGTTTTCTCCTGAGTCTAGGATGTTTTCTCTTTACTTTTATTTCATTTTGAGGTTTTTTATTAACTTAAGAATTTCAACAACTTATTTTAGCTTTGCCTATTGTTCTGTTTAATAGCTATGAACTATATAACAGTCAGTTTGATAACAATAGAGTGTTTAATTGTCTGTACTTTTAAATAGTAGCATCTATATTTCAACTCTAAGGAATTTGGTTTTTGTCTTTTAAATATTTTGCTTGGTTGCTTTTGTTTTTCTAATGATCACAATGTTGTTCAGATCTAAATCGCTTTTGGTAGGTCACGTGTCTTTACTATTAGCAAAGTAAACTATTTCTATGTCCAACAGGAGCATCGGTTTACCTGACTGTGTCTCCATCATGGCTGAGTCCTGGAGCCTCAGTTAATCTGAGCTGTGAGGTTGATCCTCCATCTACAGGATGGAGGTTCTACTGGTATAAAGCTGTTCCTGATCGATCACAGGAGGACTACAGATATGAGCTGCTGGCTGACAGCATCAATGGGACTGCAGAGGACTCCTTCATCATTCATGGACAGAGATACACAGCAGGATATGCATGTAGAGCTGGAAGCAGCAACTCAACTCTAACTTGCCTCAGTTATCCAGAGATTGTCTGGTCTGCAGGTCAGAGTTTGTGTGTTTTTTTTCTACCAATTATCATGTGTTCATTCCCGGATAATTACCAACCTGACATCCCAATGATTTCATGTTTAAAGTGTTTACTTCACAGATTGGATCACATCAGGTTGACAAGTAAATTATTTAAACAAACTTGATGAATCATTGATTCTATAAGTAAAAATCAGGTTTATCAACCAGAACTTCATCCATTGGTTTGAGTTTATCTCAGAATAAGAAATAAAGTAGAGGATGAGGGGCTAATCAATGTGAACGCTGTAAAATGAATTAGGTATTAATTCTTGCAGTATTTTTACTTTCATGATCGACTTTAAATATGTGGAGAAAGACTCTTTAGGTTAGTGGGACAGTCTGACTCTGAGGGAAAACTGTCATTTTTGTCTTAAGGGTTCTAACCCACATGCAGAACACTCAAGAGGCTGGGAAAAAGTTCAAAAGGTTTTTGAACAACACAATATAAATAAACACTGATTCTGGGTTTTATCGGGTCCGGGTCTGGTCACGACTGGTTTCACTGCAGAGAGGGACAGATTGGTTAGCAGGCGTCCAGGTAATTTTGCAGGTTGAGTGAGTGCAGGTTTGTACCTGTTCAGGGGTTGAGCAGAGCGGCAGAAGGGGGGAACCAGGAGGGTCCAGAGGCAGTTGGCTGGCAGAGGGCTAGACAGAAGCAGAGCTTGGCTTGTGATCTTGCTGATTCGGATCTGAGCTTCTCTCTCAGTTTCTTCTGAGAGCGGGCAGGCAGGTATCTGACAGGTTAGGTTATCCAGGGTTCTTCAGAGAACAGACCGATTGGTTTCAGACTGAGAAATTCTTCCAGGTTTCAGGTTTCTGGCAGGTTCTTCCCAAGAAGCAGAGAGGACAAAAACAGATTAGGTTCAAGTCAGGTTTTTAGGGAGTTAGAGATTCAGACAGGCAGGTTGGCTCAGGCTTGCTAACCATAACTGGCAAAACACTCTGGCCCTGGAGTGTTGCTCTGCCTCTCCTTAAATGCTGGTCTCCTGATGAGCAAACAAGCTCCAGCTCCAGGAGACCTAGAACGCCCTCTGCTGGAGAAAGGTGGACAGACCTCCAGATCCCAACAGTACCCCCCCTCAACGACCGCCTCCTGGCGGTCCAGAAGATGTTGATGGCAGAGACTCATGGTATTCATCGATCAAGGTGGGATCCAGGATGAAGGATCCAGGCACCCAAGTGCGGTCCTCCGGACGGTAGCCCTCCCAGTCGACCAGGTATTGCCAACCGCGGCCCCGGCGACGGGAGTCCACGATCCGGCGAACGGTGAAGGCAGGGTGACCGTCAATGTCCCGGGCGGGTGGAGTGGAGTCGGACGGAGGGCACAAAGGGCTGGTCCGGACAGGTTTGATTTGTGATACGTGGAAGGTCGGGTGGATACGGAGTGAGGATGGCAGATGCAGGCGGACGGCAGACAGGTTGATAATGGATGCAATCTTGTATGGACCGATGAACCTAGGGGAGAGTTTGCGGGACATGGATCTGAGTGGAATGTCACGACCAGACCTGTTGACCGGGTGAGTAGATGGGAGCAGGGCATCGCTTGCGATCAGAATATCTCTTATTTTGTGCTGATGTCTGGTTCAGGGCTGAGATGGTTTCTTTCCAGAGCTTTTGGCAGCGGCGAATGTGATGGTGTACAGAGGAAACAGAGATGTCTTTTTCATCGGCTGGAAAGAGGGGTGGCTGATAACCTAGGGACACTTGGAATGGAGACAGACCGGTTGCAGATGATATTTGTGTGTTATAAGCGTACTCTACCCATGAGAGAAATTGTCTCCAGTCAGTTGGGTTGGTGGATGTGAGACAGCGAAGGGTGGATTCCATTTCCTGGTTCATACGCTCCGTTTGCCCGTTGGATTGAGGATGGTAACCTGAAGAGAGTGATATTTTGGTGTCAAGGGCTGAGCAGAAGTGTTTTCCATACCTGAGAAGTGAACTGAGGGCCTCTGTCGGACAGGATCTCCTGGGGGATGCCATGGAGTCTGAATACGTGTTTGACCAGCAGTTGAGCCGTTTGGAAGGCAGTCGGGAGCTTCCTGAGAGGGACAAGATGACAGGTTTTAGAAAAGCGGTCAATGATTGTGAGGATTGTTGTCATACCCTTGGAGATTGGAAGGCCGGTAACAAAATCCACTGCAAAGTGGGACCAGGGACGAGATGGAACAGGTAACGGATGCAGAAAACCAGATGGAGGCTGATGAGAGGGTTTGTTTCTAGCGCAGACTGGACAAGCTAGAACGTATTCCTTTACATCCCTATGGAGGGATGGCCACCAGAAATGACGAGTGATTAAAGCAATGGTTCTGGTCACACCAGGATGAGCGGAGAATTTGGCAGAATGCATCCAATAAATGAGACGAGATCTGACAGAGGTGGGTACATACGTCCGATTGGGTGGTCCATATCCTGGGTCAGGTTCAGAAGCTTGGGCCAAATTGATCAGGTCGGTGATCTCCCAGGAAACGGTTGCCACGGTACAGTTGGCAGGAAGAATGGAATCCGGCGTTTCAGGCTTGTCAGATGAGTACAGGCGAGAGAGAGAGTCAGGTTTGATATTTTTGGAACCAGGTCTGTAGGAAATAATCAAGTTGAAACGGGATAAGAACAGAGACCAACGGGACTGACGGGGATTGGATCTTTTAGCGGACTGTATATAAGACAGATTCTTGTGGTCGGTCCATACCAATACGGGATGCTCTGCGCCCACCAGCCAATGCCGCCACTCTTCCAGAGCTAGTTTAATTGCAAGAAGTTCCCTATCGCCAACATCGTAATTTTGTTCAGCCGGAGAGAGTCTGCGGGAGAAAAAGGCGCATGGGTGAGTTTTTTGATCAGAGTCTGATTGTTGAGATAAAACTGCCCCGACTCTAGAATCAGATGCATCCACCTCCAGTATGAACTGCTTGGAGGGGTCAGGTTGGATGAGAATGGTTGCACTGGAAAAAAGAGCTTTGAGCTTATTGAATGCAGCTTCAGCCTCAGCAGACCAGTGAAATGTTCTTTTGACGGATGTCAGGGCAGTGAGAGGGTGGGCTGTCTGACTGTAATTCCTGATGAACCTTCTGTAAAAGTTAGCAAAACCCAAAAACCTTTGTAACTGCTTGCGATTCTCGGGGGTAGGCCAGTCCAAAACTGCTTTGATCTTGTCCTCGGATGGCTTCACCTGCCCGCCCTCGAGTACAAATCCTAGAAAAGTAACAGAAGGTTGGTGAAACTCACACTTTTCAGCCTTGACGAAAAGGTTATTTTCCAGAAGTGTTTGCAGGACCAAACGGACATGTTTCTTATGATCAGACAGATTCTTGGAATATATCAGGATGTGGTCAATATAGACAAAGACAAAAATGTTGAGAAAATCTCTCAAAACGTCGTTAACCAGGGCTTGAAAACAGGCAGGAGCGTTAGTAGGACCGAAAGGCATTACCAGATACTCGAACTGGCCTAGAGGAGTTTTAAATGCCGTCTTCCACTCATCTCCCTCTCTGATTCTGAGGAGATGGTAGGCATTTCTTAAGTCCAACTTCGTGTAAACAGTGGCCCCTTGAACGGGTTCAAAAGCGGATGCTAGCAGAGGCAAGGGGTACTTGTTTTTAATAGTTATTTGGTTTAATCCTCTATAATCGATACAGGGCCGAAGAGATCCATCCTTCTTACCCACAAAGAAGAAACCGGCAACAAGAGGAGATGAGGAAGGCCGAATAATACCGGTGGCTAAAGACTCATTAATATATTTCTCCATGGTTTCTCTTTCAGGCTTGGAGATATTAAACAGTCGACTGCTGGGAGGAGGAGCCCCAGGTAAAAGGTCTATGGCACAGTCATATGGTCTATGAGGAGGAAGAGACAGTGCACTGACCTTATTGAAGACTGGTGCCAGATCGTGGTAGTCAGAAGGTACAGAGGATAAATCAGGCGGATCAGCCTCCTGACGACTGGCCGGGGACTGAATAGAAGGAGCTGCAGAGCGGAGACAGGAGACATGGCAGGAGGCAGACCAAGACTCGATATGTTTCTTAGTCCAATTTATGTGGGGGTTGTGACACTCCAGCCACTCATACCAGAGAACTAGAGGTGAACAGGCAGATGGAAAAACAAAAAAAATGATAAAGTCTCTCTGTGGTTTCCGGAGATCAGAAGTTCGAGTGGCTGAGTCTGATGAGTAACCTGAGGTAACCTTTTTCCATCGAGGGTTGAAACTCTAAGAGGCCTTTTCAAAGGAGTAGTCTTAATGTTTAATTGTTGAGCCAGGTTAGAGTCAGTTAAGTTCCTCTCACAACCTGAATCAATGAAGGCAGATAAAGTGAGAGATTGATCCGAAGCAAAAAGTGTAGCAGGTAACAGAAGATGAGGAGACTTTTCAGATTGAAGATGGTCCGCCAGACTCCTCATTTCCTCTGGCGGACCCCGGCTTTTACCTTAGCTGGGCAGGTGGAAACAAAGTGGCCGGGTTCTCCACAATACATACACAGATTCCCCTTGAATCTTCTTTGCCTTTCCTCGGTTGTGAGTCTGGTATGACCGATTTGCATAGGCTCTACTTTAGGGGTTTCTGTGGATGGAGAGACGTAATGAGTTTTAGAAGCAGGAACAGAAAAAGGTTGGTTACGGCTCCTTGGTCTGGAATCAGGTTCAGAGGACAAATACAGACAGAGGTGCTGTTAAAGTTAGTTGCTGGAGCAGGTACAGAAAAAACGTGGCTTCTTACTTTAGACTTGAATCTGGCTCGAAGTCTATTATCCAGACAAATGGTTAATTTGATTAATTCCTCCAAGGTTGCTGGTTCATCGATTGTGGCCAGCTCATCCTTAATTGCTTCATCTAAAGCCTTGAAATAAGCACTTTTAAGCGCCGGATTCATTCCATCCGGAAGCAGTGGCTTTGACCCGGAAGTCGATTGAGAAATCGGCTACGGTCCTATTTCCTTGTTTAAGGTCCAACAGACCATGAGATTCAGTACATTGATCTGTGTCTTGGTTGAATACTTGCGAGAATTCTTTAAAAAATTGTTCGAATGTACAGGAAAAACTGGATTCAGAAAGAAATCTGGCCTCTGCCCATTCAAGGGCTTTTCCGGATAATTGTGATATAATAAAGGCTATTTTCCTCTTGTCATTGAGAAAACTGGATGGAGAGTGTTCATAAATCAGTTTGCATTGAAAAAGGAATCCTTTACACTTACTTGGTATACCAGAAAATTTTTCCGGAAGTGAGGGACGGAATTCCGGAAATGACGGACCGGGTTCTGACCTGGTAGGGGAATTAACCTCAGGAATCGGAAGTTGAGCTGGCTCCACTCTAGGAGTAGCATCACGGAGATAGCCGGCTAATTCCTGTAAAGTTTGATTTGTTTGATCCAAACGTGTGTTAAACACACGGAGAGCGGTGTCGTGGCCTTGGATAAGAGCTCCTTGTTGCTCCAAAATCCTCCGGAGTGTTTCCGCTGGGTTAGTTTGTTGGCCAGAGTGTTCTGTCATGTTTGTCTTAAGGGTTCTAACCCACATGCAGAACACTCAAGAGGCTGGGAAAAAGTTCAAAAGGTTTATTGAACAACACAATGTAAATAAACACTGATTCTGGGTTTTATCGGGTCCGGGTCTGGTCATGACTGGTTTCACTGCAGAGAGGGACAGATTGGTTAGCAGGCGTCCAGGTAATTTTGCAGGTTGAGTGAGTGTAGGTTTGTACCTGTTCAGGGGTTGAGCAGAGCGGCAGAAGGGGGGAACCAGGAGGGTCAAGAGGCAGTTGGCTGGCAGAGGGCTAGGCAGAAGCAGAGCTTGGCTTGTGATCTTGCTGATTCGGATCTGAGCTTCTCTCTCAGTTTCTTCTGAGAGCGGGCAGACAGGTATCTGACAGGTTAGGTTATCCAGGGTTCTTCAGAGAACAGACAGATTGGTTTCAGACTGAGAAACTCCTCCAGGTTTCAGGTTTCTGGCAGGTTCTTCCTGAGAAGCAGAGAGGACAAAAACAGATTAGGTTCAAGTCAGGTTTTCAGGGAGTCAGAGATTCAGACAGGCAGGTTGGCTCAGGCTTGCTAACCATAACTGGCAAAACACTCTGGCCCTGGAGTGTTGCTCTGCCTCTCCTTAAATGCTGGTCTCCTGATGAGCAAATGAGCCGCAGGTGTGGACGTCAGCTCCAGCTCCAGGAGATCTAGAACTCCTTCTGCTGGAGAAAGGTGGACAGACCTCAAGATCCAAACAAAAACGCTGATAAGATTAGATGGGAAGAACAAAAATAATAATGTTATCATCCTTATGAGAGGAATAATCATTACAAAACATTGTAAAATGTAATTTGAACAAAAAGGTAGAATTTGAATTGAGGTCATTTTTTCTTCTCTCGTTTATCTTGATTGTTTTTTCCATGTGGGTTTCCAGATCCTCATCCAGCTGTGTCTGTCACAGTGAGTCCTGACAGAAAGCAACACTTCACCAATGAGTCTGTAACAGTGAACTGTAGAGGAACCTTTACTCATTCTAGAGTGAGAGGGTTTAACACAGATGTTGAATTGATTTACATTCATACCTGCCTGGACTGGGAGACAATGAATCGATCATGTACCTTTAAACCCAGTTTTGGGCGATCAATCTTCTGCTGTGAGTCTGAATCAGGAGAGTTCAGTAGCCCAGTCAACATCACTGCAGTCGGTATGTTATTATGTTCTTTTCTTTCCTTTATCTTAGCAGCTTGATTATTACATGAAATTCACTGCTCTTTGATTTAGAAACAATAAATTAAATCTCTGTTCTAGAAGAGTCTGAGATACTATTTTTTATCTGGGTAGAAACAAACATTTTTATCTTCTAAATGTTGAGATGGCATTTAAAATTAGTCTTTTTAAAATACAAGTTTCTAAAAATGTTAAACCTAACTGAGGTTAGTTGGTGTCTTACAGTCAAAGATCACACTTCTAATTACATCCAAACTTTGAAATAAAAATGGATTTTTATAATGAAAGATTCTGGGATTATGATTTAAAAAATCTGTGTGTTCTTATCTTATCTTTTTTTTAACATACTACTTAGGTTTACAAACATGATGATATTTATATTTTTATTAAATCTAAAAAAATAGATATTTACAAAGAGAAGAATTATGATTAAATAAATCTGTATTTTCTTATATATTTTTTAAATACTAATTAGGTTTTAAAAAAACATAATGATATTTATACTTTTATTAAATCTTATTCTAAAGCAAAATTCCAAAAATTGGTTATTTCGGTTTCATCAGTAGTTTAACTCATCTGTTTCCTTTAATATCAGGTTGTTGTTCCATAGCTTCACAGTAACTCTGTGATCTATACTTTCTGATAAATATCTGATACAGGTAAAATGCTCAACATGAATGAAAATAATCCTGTGTTCAGTTTGTTCTCACTAACCTCTTCTAAAGGTCTGCAGCAGCTGATTTCTGACTGAAACTTCATATTCTGACTGTTTTCCAGATGGAGATGTTCTCCTGGTGAGCCCCGTCCATCCTGTGACTGAGGGAGCTTCTGTTACTCTGAGCTGCAGACTCAGAGGACAAAATACACTTTCCAATGTGTTTTTCTATCACAATGACAAACTGGTACAAAATGACAGCAAAGGGGAGCTGAAGATCTCTGCAGTGTCTCAGTCAGACAAAGGCTTCTACAAGTGTGAACATTCAGGAAAAGCTTCACCACAGAGCTGGATGGCAGTAAAAGGTGAGCAGAGCTGAAAGAATCAATGATTGGATTCATAATAATATTGATAGTGTTTGGAGTTATTTTCTCCTTATTTTCAGCAGCTGGAAGTTCTTCATTTCATGTGATGTGGGTCATTAGACCTGTGATTGGAATCGTTTTGATAATTCTGCCTCTGCTGGTGTGTCAGTTCAGACGCTCCAAAGGTCAGACTCTAATATTGTAATATCTAATGTTTCACTCTTTCATTCTCCAAACAGAGCACTCCCCCATGTGGACTAAACTGAAACAGCAACACCTAAACTTAGTGGATGGAAGTGACTGAATAATGATAATTTGAGTCTTTAGAACATTTATAATTAGCTCATTACAGTTAATAACACTTTGATCAGATTTATTTATAGTAAGATTTGAAATGGAAACAAAGTCTTTATATTCAATTACATTTTAGTTTTTACAACTAACTCAAATAAGTATTTAGGTGAAAGAAAGCATTTACCTCTGTTATGAAATAATATATCCTGTAGATTATGAATAAATGATTGACTAGAACTTGAGTTGTAGTTAATTATTTAACTTATTGAAAATCAGAGGTAAAATTTATTTGGTGTTCTTTGTTGAATAACTATAACTCTAATCTGCTCACTTATCAGGATTTTGGAGCTTTCACATCCGGGTGGCTTCTGGACCAGCTGTTAAAATCCAGTTATTTAGGCTAGGCTATCAGTAGAGTTATTAATTATCAATCAAAGAGCTATTTATCTCTGTTTATTTACTGTCACCAAAAGGAGGGATAGCCAAACGACTGCATGTTAAAACAAATATGTATTCATTTTAATAATTAAGGTTTACAGAAATCTAACATCCATGCAAAACACTACAGGCTATTAGAAAATTAACACGAGGTACCTAAATGACTAGTTTTAACAGAAAGAGAACAAAAATCCTAAGAGTCTGTTAAACTGGCTTCTGAGATTGTCCAAGGTAAGCCAGATGTTAATGCATTCAAAAGTGTCCATTTGGAATAGCAACAGATATGATGATAACAATAGTGCAGTCAAAACAACGTAAATACATTCAGCTTAAATGATAAATGGTTACAAATGCATTAACACCACAGCAGTATGTTACGGCCAGCTTAACTACCTTTAAGCTAGCAGCAACAGGGAATTTTGCTCAACCTATAGTGACAGGCAGGTTATATGTGTGTTTGTGTGTGTGTGTTTGTGACCCGCCCTTTTCATGTGATAAAAAAGGGGAGGAGCAACACTGGAATCTACTGGAGGTTATGATAAACAAAATGGCTGCTCCTATCATGTGAACTATACAGATGGGTGTATCTTAGCTTTATAACTCAAAAGTCGCTGCTCCTATCCTATCGCAGAGGAAGTTGATCAAACTACAAAGCTCAGACAATAGATGGCAACCCCCAACCATGTCACCACACACAGTTAAACATAGACAGATCCTCTATACACTGACCTCATGGCAGGATGATAAGAAAAGTCCCTCCGAGGGTCCGGAGACAAGGTAGAGTTTCTGGAGGCCCGCCGAGGGGCCGGAGGCGAGGCAGAGTCTCTGGAGGCGAGGCAGAGTCTCGTGGGGCCGGCGATGAAGGAGGGCCTCAGGAGGAGGCCGTCTTTCATGCAACGACCTAGGAGGTAGGCGACAACTCTGTTGCTGCAGGAACCTCGGAGGAGGGTGCCTTCTCTGTTTCTGCAGGATCCTCGCTGGAGGGCGCCATCTCTGTTGCTGCAGCCGCCACCTTGGGGGGCGCCGTCTCAGATGCAGCAGCAGCCGCCTTTGGGGGCGCCGTCTCAGCAATAGGAACCTTGGGGGGCGCCGTCTCAGCGATAGGAACCTTGGGAACTGCCCACAGCGGCACTGGAACATCCTCGGAGTGGGCCGCCGACTGCGGCTCAGGAGCAGCCATTAGAGGGGGTGAGGAGCGCCCGCAGAGGGCTCTTGGAGGCTTGGGGCACCCGCTGAAGGTTCCTGGAGGCTTGGGGCGCCCGCTGAGGGCTCCTGGAGGCTTGGGGCGCCTGCTGAGGGCTCTTTGAGAGGAACTCCCACTGAGCTCTAACTCTGAGGCCTCTTCATTAAGGTACTCAGGGGTCTCTGGACGGCTCAGAGCTCGCTCAGGGGTCTCTGGGGCTAACTGGCCCCATAATGGCCTCTGGCGCTAGGCTAACTGGCCTGTTAATGGGTACTGGTTTGAGTGTTTTCAAGGATGGGGCTAGCTGTTGGTCAAGCAGGTGACTACTAAGACCGCAGGAGAAACTGACCTGGTAATGAAAGGGACTAAGGCTAGCAGCTGGCTGACCCGCCGGAGGAGACGGAGTGGAGGCGTCAGGCTTACCTGCCGGAGAGGGAGTGGCCTTCTTTTCCTGGCAGCGGTTCCTACGCCTGGAGGAAGCAGAAGGCGGGGGCGGGGGGGACCAACAGCTGGTGAGGAGTGGTGGTTTGGGTGGTGAAAGTTTATTGAAAATTTTTGCGTAGGTGTCCTGTATGTTCCATTTTTCTTGGGCAATGTATCCTGCTTTTAGAAAGAATGTATGGAGTTCTGGATATTTTTGGCGATGGATGAGTATTGACTCAGCTGTTCCCAGAATCTACTGGAGGTTATGATAAACAAAATGGCTGCTCCTATCATGTGAACTATACAGATGGGTGTATCTTAGCTTTATAACTCAAAAGTCGCTGCTCCTATCCTATCGCAGAGGAAGTTGATCAAACTACAAAGCTCAGACAATAGATGGCAACCCCCAACCATGTCACCACACACAGTTAAACATAGACAGATCCTCTATACACTGACCTCATGGCAGGATGATAAGAAAAGTCCCTCCGAGGGTCCGGAGACAAGGTAGAGTTTCTGAAGGCCCGCCGAGGGGCCGGAGGCGAGGCAGAGTCTCTGGAGGCGAGGCAGAGTCTCGTGGGGCCGGCGATGAAGGAGGGCCTCAGGAGGAGGCCGTCTTTCATGCAACGACCTAGGAGGTAGGCGACAACTCTGTTGCTGCAGGAACCTCGGAGGAGGGTGCCTTCTCTGTTTCTGCAGGATCCTCGCTGGAGGGCGCCATCTCTGTTGCTGCAGCCGCCACCTTGGGGGGCGCCGTCTCAGATGCAGCAGCAGCCGCCTTTGGAGGCGCCGTCTCAGCAATAGGAACCTTGGGGGGCGCCGTCTCAGCGATAGGAACCTTGGGAACTGCCCACAGCGGCACTGGAACATCCTCGGAGTGGGCCGCCGACTGCGGCTCAGGAGCAGCCATTAGAGGGGGTGAGGAGCGCCCGCAGAGGGCTCTTGGAGGCTTGGGGCACCCGCTGAAGGTTCCTGGAGGCTTGGGGCGCCCGCTGAGGGCTCCTGGAGGCTTGGGGCGCCTGCTGAGGGCTCTTTGAGAGGAACTCCCACTGAGCTCTAACTCTGAGGCCTCTTCATTAAGGTACTCAGGGGTCTCTGGACGGCTCAGAGCTCGCTCAGGGGTCTCTGGGGCTAACTGGCCCCATAATGGCCTCTGGCGCTAGGCTAACTGGCCTGTTAATGGGTACTGGTTTGAGTGTTTTCAAGGATGGGGCTAGCTGTTGGTCAAGCAGGTGACTACTAAGACCGCAGGAGAAACTGACCTGGTAATGAAAGGGACTAAGGCTAGCAGCTGGCTGACCCGCCGGAGGAGACGGAGTGGAGGCGTCAGGCTTACCTGCCGGAGAGGGAGTGGCCTTCTTTTCCTGGCAGCGGTTCCTACGCCTGGAGGAAGCAGAAGGCGGGGGCGGGGGGGACCAACAGCTGGTGTGGGAGGCTCAGGTATGTCTCGGAGTGGTGGTTTGGGTGGTGAAAGTTTATTGAAAATTTTTGCGTAGGTGTCCTGTATGTTCCATTTTTCTTGGGCAATGTATCCTGCTTTTAGAAAGAATGTATGGAGTTCTGGATATTTTTGGCGGTGGATGAGTATTGACTCAGCTGTTCCCACCCGCTCCCAGGGTGGAGAGATTGTGGATAGAAAATGGACGGAGTTGGAGGAACTTTGACGAGGAACCCACTCTAAAGAACTGCGCAGAGGGAATATTTATGGAAGACTGAAACAAAGGGAGAGCTAACGAGCAGATTAGGAGCAGCTGTGAGTAGAGCAGAAACAAGAAAGGGGCAAGGGAAAAAAGGAGAACTCACGAGGGCAACAAATAAAAACCTGAGAACTGAAAATAACCAGAAAAAAACAAAATAAGAATTAAAGCGCTAAGATTATAAAACATGGAGTAAAACTGAACACTCAAAAGAAAACATAACAGAACCAAGATTAGGACAGAAACTGAGAAAAAAACCAAAGAACACAATAAAATAAGAATTAAACCATTAAAAAAAGAAAACAAGGAGCAAAGAAAAACTGAACATCCAAAATAAAAAACATAACAGAACCACAACTCTAACACCAACTGTGGCTCTGAACCTGAAGCAGGTCTGTTGTAGCTACAGTTAGCTTTGGTTTCCATGTTTGCAGCAACATGTTTTACATTCAGTTGATTCTATACTTGAAGTGCTGCAGTAATCAAGCTGAGTATCTTCTTCAAACTGGGAAACAACATTTAGGGACATTACTGCCACCCAGTAGTCTAGTTGTAAAAAAAAAAGGTTGGATTTTTTTTTTTTTTTGGAAGCATACATAGCCTAATTAATGTAGTCTATTAACCTCTTACACCCTCAGGGGGTATAAATAAATTTCTGCCTGACAAAAACACACAAAAGTAAATCACTTATAGCCTCACAGCTATTAGATTTAAGAAGAAACTTTTGGTACCTCTGTAAAGGTAAGATGTCATAGAATGATTTTCTGGTGTCAGCACCATTGTAGCTTTGACCCTGCCTGAAATATTAGGGACAAAATACAAAATATTTTGCATTTTTTGAACCTCGCCAAAATTTTCTTTGAAATAAACATTGCAAAAAACTACCAAAAATATTATTTATAGCACAAAAAAGTAGTACAGACTTTTAAATCTAAATGTTGTGTAAAAATATACCAAATTTGGACTCAATCAGATGAATCATATTTATTTTAGAATGGTATTAGTGAGAAATTTCTTTGGCGGAGGGGCCATTTTGGCACATTTATCCAAAAATGTCACCAAACTGTGCCAAATGTGTTTTTTACATCAATACTGGGGGTTTGTTAAAATTACGAGGTCACGTAGCAGCTGAACCCACCGGTGGGTCCGTAGGGTTCTAGGGGTTAACCTAAAGCAACATGTATGGTTCGATTGTTACATGTACGCCTGTCATTGACCTTGACCAAGGCACCTTACAGTAGAATTGCAGTCAGTCTGGCATGGCTACCACTGCCCCACATAGTGAGGGACAAATGCAGAGGACAAATTTTCCTCTGGGATCAGTTTCATATATAATAATAGGCAATATTATTGCCATTGCAGTTAATATATAGGAGAAATTTTAAACATTCAGTAATAAAATGTTTCAGGGGACGGTTATTAAGAAAGGGGATGATTTTTAAGATTCTTTTAAGATGGGGGATGCCATCCCCCTTCATCTCGAGTTCTGCTGCCATCTAAAGTTCTCATTGAACATCTCAGAGGCCCTGAGTTGGACTTTGAAAACCCCCCAGGTTATTAAAAAGGCCCAGCAGTGTCTTTTCTTCCTCAGAACACTGAGGAGGAACTAAATCTTTCTGTGGCCTCACTAGTTTCATTCTTCCTTCCTGATGTCCTCACTGCTCTCCTCTATAGCAGATACCATCACCCACCTCATGTCTGTCTCCTTCAGTTAACGCTTTTATGTAAATGATTAAATATTTTTCTAATGCAAGTTTTTTATATAAATGGTATTTGAAAATGAATCACTCTAAGTTATCAGATACATCACAGCACTGTAGGGTTGTGGTGGAAAGTAACAAAGTAAACTTACTTGATTACTGTACTTAAGATACTCTAACTATCTTTTCTTTACTTCAATAATTTTTAGGGGGAGTACTTATAACTTTCCCTCCACTACATTTCAAAGTCAAATATTATACTTTCTACTTCACTCCATTTCTAGGAAGCTGTTACTTCTTCCTTTTGGCTCAGCTTAGCTTAGCTTAAGACTGAATATGGACACCACTGATTTAGATTAGCATGAAATTCCATAAATGTGAGAATCAATCTCAATCTCAAAATCAGAGTTTCTCTTTCTTCGTGGTAATAGATTCAACCATAACCCTCTTTTCCATAGTAAAATTGTGAGGGTTGAGGTTTTTTTATAGATAAGAAATAATGATCATAATAGATGTTCTTATTTTTGTGTCCTTTTTATGCTGAAGTTCTTTACAGGTAGTGTAGAATTTGTAACAGAGTGGTTCTAGGCATCAATACATCAGGTAGTTTCTGAAAGTTACAAGTTCTTTATAATTACTCTGAAAATTACACAGAAATGTAATGTTGTAATGAAATGTTCATTTCGATTATTGAATACTTAAATACCTTTAAAAGCATGTAATTTTGAATGTCTAAGTACTTTTAAAAGCATGTACTTTTGAATACTTTCCAATACTTTAACTTCAGTAAATGTTTGACTGGGTAACCTTTACTTGTAGTTGAGTAAAATTTTACTATGAGTATCAATACTTTTACTCAAGTACTACTGATGAGTACTTCATCCACCACTGCTTTAGGGTTATACCTGAATTAAGAGATTTAGATTAAATTCATTGCATCTAAATTCAATATTTTATCTCATTTATGATTCACTTTCTAGCTAATCACATGATTAATGTCATAACAGCAAAATTACTACAAAACCTTATTTTCATTTTCTTATCATAATCGGTTGTAAATATCGATCAGTACAGTTTGAAACATCTATAACCTGAAAAAATAATCCAATTGTTTTTGACATCTACTTAATTATATTTACTTACTTTAACAAAATAGTTTCATGTCCTAACCTGCTAATATGAAACAATTGTTTAAAAGTAACTAAATATGATTAAATAAATGCCAAAAAAGGGTTGGATTATTTTTTCAATGTAGCTTTAACTAATGACTATTTACATTTTTTAAACACACTCATAATATTTCTTTCTATCTTTTAACCTCTTTTAGTGTTTTTTTTTTATCTCTAAGACATCTACAGTATCCTTCTCCTTCTTTTAGTGTTTCACACCAGAAGCTGCTTTCTTTCAGTCACTCCATCCTCCATCCCTAGTACACACGTACAGACAGCTGTTACTTAAAGAAAAGGCCGACTAGAATTCATTCTCCAACCTTTGTTTTAACATCTCCCTCTACCCTCTTCAAGTCTAATAAACGGACTTCTGCACAACTTATTTTAGCACTAATATAAAGAAAGACTATTTGATAAATAATTTAACTTAACTATTTCTGATTAACATTGATGCTGATTATCTTTTCTTTTTGCTGAAACAAAATCTTTAAAAAAATGTGAATTTATTGAAAACTTTCTCTTTCTTTATTTGGAAGAAAATTAAATATTTTTTTTTTTCTGTAAAAGGTATCAGAACAGCACAGACTGTCATCCAGGATGACCATCAGCAGCAAGTGAACTCCTCTCTCCTCCATGGTCAGTCTGTAACTTTGCTCTGTCTGGTTCCACAAATATAGAATATAGATTATATTCCTATAATACTTTTATCATTTTATCTTTAACACTACTGACCTTTATGTTGACTTGGGAAATTAAAGCTTAATAAAAAATAAAAAAAAAACAGATTGCATTAATTGAAACTGCTATGTTTAAATGATTTTATTTTCTTATTGAAGACTGCATTTATGGAAGAGTAAATCTCAATGTGAATGCTATAATATTGCTGTGAATTTATTTCAGTCTAGTCTTATTTAGCTTAATTAGCCACAGACCAACATAGATAAGGATATTTCTAACTTTTAAGGTGTTCAAACTATATTGTAAAGTATTATTGAAGCTCCTATTTATTTAGTTATGATGATATTTTTTTCTGTTTCACTATTAAATCACCCAAAATAAATGTTAGGAAGCAGTAATAACCATCAAGCTAATTACAGATGTATCCAACTAGATTCAAATATAACTCAACAGCTTCCCTAAATAAGACTGAGATTTTATTGCTTTGGAGATTTTCTGTCTCTTGTTCTGACTGAGGCATCTAATAATTCAAACAATAATAGCAGGATTGAGGTAACATGTGTGAAATAGATGTAAAGAGGTGGTTCTAATGTTCTGTTTAGATCAGTATCACTGACATTAAGGCAGATTAGTTTAACTGTGTGATTTCCACTTTCCTGTAGGAGATCTTGGGCTCCATGAAACAATCAGAGGGTCTGGAAACTCTGGAAATGGTTCAGTATAAATGTTAATAATCAAATAGCTGCTGGAAGCATGGAATTATACAGTAACTGTGATAAACAATGAACTCAATGACAAAATTATAATTTCAGGTCAAGAACAACAGGATGGTACTAATGTGACTGCAGGGTCAGACTAACCTGGAACATTTTTTCTAGAGGGGTGAGTTCACTAAATCTGGAAGTAATCAGGATCAATAGTTTGTAGAAGAGAGGATTTTGCTGTTTGACTCTGATTCAGGAACTGTTTCTACATTTTTCCTTTAAAAACCTTTGTTTGGTTCTGTTGTTCAATCAGGTCCTGTCTAGACCTAAACATCTTTGATCTGGGTTCAAATCCTTTGGCTCCTCAGAACCTACCATGACAGTAGTATCAGCGGCACCAGGATGAAGTCCAGTCATCTGAGAGTTTTCCTTCTATCCAGCAGCTTTTGTCATTAAGCATCAAAGACTTTATTTCACTGTTTTCAGCTGTTGATTCAGATTTAGTTTGACATTCAAAAACAAACATCCATCATGAATAAATTTAGGAAATGGAAAAAAATATATATGTTGGTAGTTGTAGAAACGTAGTTTCTATTCTCAAGAAATGTATTTCCCCATACTTAGCTTTCATGTTTACATGAAACTTAAACATTGTGTGTCTAATGTTGTTTCTTAGGGGTTATCAAATCGGTTTACCCCCACCTTTCTTTGGGACTGTGTGCAGAGCCTGAACAGGGAAAATATCTGAACAACTGTTGTTTTAACCAAGAAGTCTGACTGGAGTTTTACTGATTGATTCTGCCACAAAACAAGAAAGCCTGGTTGCATAGAATTTGCATTCCTTAAAAATAAATACAATAGGAAATTTAGGATTATTTTTTTTTGTAAATACTGAAATGCTTCAACATTATTGCAGCTACATCAATTGTATTGCAAGCAAAAAGTTTAGCTATTTTTTCACACAGGTTAACATTTTGTCATTTTAAAGTAAGCAAAAGATTTTGTTCAATGGTTTTATGTGTTTTAATAATTTCTTGCTTTTTGTAAAGCATGCTTTGACAAGGTGTGAGATGTTTCATTGTAATTTTCTTTTTTTTCTTGTAGTATCGTCACAGTAATTGAGTTATCTTGTTCTTATATAAATAGCTGGCTAAAGCAGTACATAAGGAGAAAGAAAAATCATGTAATGTAATAATATCTTTGCTGCATAAGAGGTTGGATGCTTCAGATTTTGGCTAATTCATAATCTGTTATGTATTTTAGATTTTCAACTTTGATAAAGAGATAAGTGTGTTTATGTGGCCTTAAAGACTTATTTAGTTTTTTTTTTTTTTTTTACAAATTTGGTTTATTTGTATTTTATAAAACAAAACATTTCATTAGTTTTAAACGATTCTGCTGTAATTTCTGTTAGAATGTGATTTAAATGGCTGTAGGAAATAAGGAGCTTAGCTATGATTTAAAAATTAAGTAAAATAAGTTCCCCTTGATGTTGCCACTCCTTCAACAAAACGTCTGTACATATTTATGTCAATGTCTCTGTTTGAACTATAAGATCTGCCTTTGTAAGTATGTAGCCTCAATTTTTTTTATCTTCTATGTTTCATATTTTTTGTTTTAATTGTTGTTGGCATTATACACCTTGCCCAGGGACAGCAGTTGAAAACTAGCTTCATAGCTAATGCTGACACATTTCTGAAATGTTCATTAATGTGTACTATCCCTGACAAATAAACGAATAAATAAATAAGCCCTCTGCATAAATCATTACAGATGCCACCACAGTGTGGTTCAAAGTTTTTACAGTTTCCTGAAATCTTTGAAAGACCACACTCTCCTCATTTGATGGCAGTGACGTCCTGTGAAGTTCATGACTGGTGAGGCTCTGAATCCTGAAGTGCCAGAAGCACAATTATATAAAAATAAAATAAAGAGTATTTTTTACCTTTGCCTTGTGGTTGGAAAAAATGTATCTCCTATTAATTCCCTTTTACATATATTCATGTAGGTATATGTATTCAGATTTATGAGTGCTGAGTTTTATTCATTCGGCCTCAGAGCTCCAAGGCCACAACAAGTCTACGAGAGAGGGGCTGTTTATCTTATTTTGAGTTTTGGCCATAATATTAGAAAGTTTTCAAAACTTTTAGAGTCTTATTTTTATTTCTTTTTTTGCTTTGGGTAGAGATGCGTTTTGACACAGACAAAACCTTCAACATTTCCATTATTGTAAGTAAGGAAGACAAACTCTAGCTAGATCAGAACAGGGCTGATTACCGTGCAATAAGGGCTGTATGATGTCTTGTTCTCTCTTTGCAAAGATGTAAAAAAAAAATGCAGACTGAGGGCCGGATCTATCAAAGGTTTGCGTGTATAAAAACGTGACCTATTTCACTGCGCACGCTAAAAAATGTACAAACTGATCTATCAACAGCGTGCTAAAAGGATTTGGTCTTTAAAAAGTGCTAAATAACGCCTCTTATCCATTTAGTACTTTTTCTGCAATGAATATGCAATATGGGGCGTTTACACGCAAAAGTGCATCTTGTGGGAGGAGAACATGTAAATATATTAATTTAGCACTTGCAAAGTGATTTATCAAACCTGAAAGCAATTTTGCTAACGGTATCTGACTCTATATTTAACACGTTTCAAAAGAAGGTGCAAATGGTCTGTATGCGTAATTGCGCACACATGGCAGCGGTTATTGTCGCAAGAAGGAGACATCGAAATGAAGCAAGGAGACGCAGAGAACGCATTTTTTCACTCCGTGTGAATATTTTTGGAATGAACGAGGAAGAGATCATTAAAATATGTTGTTTATCCAGCATTGCCATTTTGGAGCTGTTGGGGGAACTCCGAATGGATTTGGAGCCAGCCACAAGGAGGACCCACGCAATACCAGATATCACAAAACTCCTTGCAACGTTGCACTTTTTTGCATCTGGGTCATTCCAGCGTAAGGTTGCAGCGAGAGCTGGGATCTCCCAATCTCGTTTTTCAGAAGTGCTGTCCGACGGGGTCGGGGTTCTCCCCCTGCGCCTGTGGAGCAACATGCCAATGCTGCGGGGATGCATACGCGCAGTAATCTCATCCACAGTCACTTCTTGTGAGCCATTTGGTATGTGCATTTTTCTACAGGCCAATACAAAACACCTGTTTTTTGTTTTTTTTACTGCAGTGAAGTAGAAATTCAGCCACATACCACCTTAGGGAATAAAGGTTGCCAAAGTTTTTTCTTTATATATATATATATATATATATATATATATATATATATATATATATATATATAATATATATATATATATATATATATATATATATATATATATATATATATATATATATATATATATATATATATTTACTTTTTTTGTTGTTGTTGGGGGTCACTGTAAGATTTAAATTATTTAATGCACTAGCTTGTAAAAACTACAAACTACTTTGCCGCAAACCACAAAACGCGCAAAACCATAATTTAAATAGGGTGTCCCCAACAGTTTTGCACCTGCCACCGGTTACGCAATCACTCTTGTTAAATCACCCAGTTTGCGAGCGCAAATTACTGCACGCAAAATTGGATCTTGATAAATCCGGCCCTGAGTGAAATTCATCGATCCTCGTTTATTTAACTGGAGTGAATAGTTGAATACTTTTTTTCCCACAACAGCCCTATTTAGCAGAATTTAACATAGTTAAAATGGTTTGAGTTAAATTCTGCTAATTCAAAATTATACTGCATTAACTTATATTAAGAGCAAGGTATTGTGGGTCATTCTCAAAGCGATGAGGATCTCTGACGAGGTGAAACGTTTCTGCTATGGCAGATGAAAAAGTTATGGTTTTGCCAATGAAATATGTTTAGGGTTTTCATTTTTGTGTAATATCGAACTAGTCTGTTTAAGTAACAATAGTTATGCTGTTCTGTTATTAGTGTAGAGTTTTAGAAATGTTTAGCTAATGTCAAAGTGGGAAATTCCCCATGCAGTAGCACTTTGATTTCTCCTTGCAGGAGGAGCACTTGTTCTACCTTGATGTTCATCGTGTGAAATGCAGGCATGTTTTACTAAAATTGTTATTATTGCAGCAGATGGTTAGCACTAAGATTGAGTTTAATGTAAAAAACTTTGAATAAAGGGTAAGTTCAGTAAGTTTCTTCTCACTGTTCTAAAATGTAAGTTTGTAAAATCTTTTTTTTTTTAAAGGGGGGGGGGATAAATAAATAAATTGTCAGCATTTTACTTTTTTATTTCATTTTAGCTTCTTATTTTTTTTCTTTGAAATTGACACTCCTTGGTTGATCTTTTTTGTGAAAAACCTCTACCTCCACTATTATCATTGTAAGTCTCAAAAATTGTAACATGTTTGTCAAGATTTTTATTATTTAAAAAGTGTTAAGGATCTCTGATAAGAAGCAATTTTTTTTTTTTTTTTAGCAGGTACTTTAGGCAAAATCTTCTGAGCCTTGCTTTTTAGGGTCCCCAGCCAGATTATCTTAATCTTTCCTCTGTTTAAGCTATGTTACTGCTCAACTATAAGCAGATTTCACCACGTTGTTTCGATGGAAAAATCAACATGAACTTCGTATCATTCTTACATCTCTTTCTGTTCTTTTTGATTTCTGAAAATTACAATTTATGGTTTGTCACATCCATCCCAGTTTTAAGGTAACCAATTCTCTGTATCCATCACTGTAAAAGAATGTGATTTACCTCAAAGTTGACCGTTCTCCTGCTGCCTTGAAATGCAATTTAAGTCAAATTTAGACTTCTCTTTGGTTAAATTTAGAAACAAAGTTATTGTACTTTGTCGTTGAATTGAATTACTTAAAAAAAAAAATCTGCCATTTTTGTCATGATGGGTTTCAGAAAAGCCCAGTATGCAGAACACCACGGAAACTGATGAAAAGTTTAACAAGTTTTATTGAGCACAAGCACATGGAATAAACACAGGAACTGGTTCAGGCCTGGGGGCAGGTTCACTGGAGTCTGTGAGGATGACAGTTCAGTTAGCTTGGGAGCAGATGAGTCTGAGTTTGAGAGTTTCAGATTTATACCTTGAGGTGTCCGGGTTTGGCTTTGAGAGAGGAACTGTTGGGTCCAGAGACTGTTTAGTTCAGCAGAGTCCAATAACCGCTTCAGCGTCTTACTTCTAGCGTGAGGGCAGACCTTGGCTTTGGGTTTCCAGCTCTTAGTCCAGAGCTGCATGAGAATCCAGAGAAGGGTCTTCAGGTTTGGCTCAGAGGGCTGGCTCGGCAGGTTAAGCTCATCCAGAGCTTATAAGGAAAAACTGGATTCCTGAAAGCAGAGACAAAGAGGGATTAGAATCCAATCAGGAATCAGGAGCAACAAAGGCTCTCAGAAGAAGCTAGGCTCAGGTGCTAACCAAACTGGATAAACACTGCGGCGTTGAGGCAAGGTCTGAAGGCAGGTTATATACTGTGGATCCTCTGATGATGAGATGCGCCTCAGGTGTGTCGAAGGCTCAGCTCAGGAGGATCCACGGCGGACTCTGCTGGAGAAAGGTGGAACTTCTCCAGATCCCAACAGTACCCCCCTCTCAATGACCGCCTCTTGGCGGTCCAGAAGACGTCGAAGGGAGGGAGTGCTCATACTCCTCGATCAAAGATGGGTCGAGGATGTAGGAGCCAGGAACCCACTGGCGATCCTCCGGACCGTAGCCCTCCCAATCGACGAGGTAATGCCAACCGCGACCTCGCCGACGGGAGTCCACGATCCGGCGGACAGTGAAGGCCGGATGTCCATCGACGTCCAGGGCGGGTGGAGGGGAGTCGGATGGTGGGCACAAAGGACTAGAGATGACTGGTTTGACCTGAGAGACGTGGAACGTGGGATGGATGCGAAGAGTCGGGGGAAGTTGCAGGCGTATGGCTGACGGATTGATAACCTGGGCAACTTTGTATGGACCAATGTATCTAGGTGAAAGCTTGCGAGACATCCCCTTGAGGGGGATGTCTCGAGTGGAAAGCCATACCTCTTGTCCCACCGAGTACTCTGGGGCAGGACGTCTCTTTGAGTCAGCGAAGCGTTTCGTAGTTTCCGAGCAACGATTGAGTGAAGCGATGGTGTCTCTCCAGATGCGTTGACATCGACGGATGTGTTGGTTGACTGATTGCACCGAATTCTCTCTCTCGTCTGCAGGAAAAAGTGGAGGTTGATAACCAAGACTAACCTGAAATGGTGACTGGCCGGTGGAAGCTGACTTGAGAGAGTTGTGGGCGTATTCAATCCATGTGATGTATTGGCTCCAGTCGGTGGGGTTATTGGAAGTGAGACAACGAAGGGTAGATTCGAGCTGCTGGTTCATTCTTTCGGTTTGACCGTTAGACTGTGAATGATAACCTGAGGTGAGTGAAGACTTACAGTTGAGTGCTGAACAGAAAGCCTTCCAGACTTGAGAAACGAACTGGGGTCCACGGTCCGAGAGAATTTCTTGAGGGATTCCATGAAGACGAAAGACGTGTTTAACCAGGAGCTGGGCGGTTTGAAAGGCCGTGGGAAGTTTCCTGAGGGGGATCAGATGGCAAGACTTTGAAAATCGGTCGACGATGGTAAAAATTGTGGACATACCTCGGGAGATGGGAAGACCAGTGACAAAATCAATAGCGATGTGAGACCATGGACGTGTGGGAACAGGAAGAGGATGCAACAGACCTGAGGGTGGTTGATGTGAGGTCTTATATCTGGCGCAGGTAGAACAAGCCAAAACATATTCCTTGACATCCTTGTGCAGGGTAGGCCACCAGAAACGTCTAGAGATTAAGGCGATGGTTCTGCTCACCATGAGCGGAAAATTTGGCTGTATGCATCCACTGGATTAGGCGAGATCTGACAGAAGGGACATAAGTTGGGTTTGGAGGACCGTTACCTGGGTCAGGTTCAGAAGCCAGGGCAGAGTTAATAAGATCGGTGATCTCCCAGGTAACCACTCCAACAGTGCAGGAAGCGGGAAGGACAGGTTAAGGCATCTCGGATTGATCAACGGAATAAAGACGAGAGAGAGAATCGGGTTTGATGTTCTTGGATCCGGGTCTGTAAGAGATTATAAGATTGAAGCGAGAGAAGAAAAGAGACCACCTTGACTGACGAGGATTGGCTTGTTTGGTAGACTGGATGTAGGCTAGGTTCTTGTGATCAGTCCATACAAGAACCGGGTGCTCAGCTCCCTCAAGCCAGTGTCTCAACTCCTCCAATGCCAGTTTGATGGCCAAGAGTTCGCGGTCACCAACGTCGTAATTTTGCTCAGCAGGGGAAAGTCTACGAGAAAAGAAGGCACATGGGTGAACTCTTTGATCTGTGTCGAGTCTTTGGGATAATACTGCTCCTACACCAGAGTCGGAAGCGTCCACTTCAAGGATGAATTGCTTGGTTGGATCGGGCTGGATTAACACAGGGGCTCTGGAAAACAAAGTCTTAAGTTTGTCAAATGAATTTTGTGCTTCGGGGGTCCACTGGAAGGTCTTTTTGACTGAAGTTAGAGAAGTTAGAGGAAGAGCTGTCTGACTGTAATTCCTGATAAATCTTCGGTAGAAATTGGCGAAACCCAGGAATCTCTGCAGCTGTTTACGGTTTTCAGGTACCGGCCACTCCAAAACTGCTTTTATCTTTTCTTCAGAAGACTTAACCTGCCCGCCCTCGAGCACAAACCCCAAAAAGGTGACTGATTGTTGATGAAACTCGCATTTTTCGGCTTTGACAAAAAGTTTGTTTTCTAATACTCTTTGCAGGACCAGGCGGACATGTTTCTTATGTTCAGAAAGATCTTTAGAATAAATCAGGATGTCATCGATGTAGACGAAAACAAATACATTTAAAAAGTCTCTGAGAACATCGTTTACCAAGGCTTGAAAGCATGCAGGAGCGTTAGTGAGACCAAAAGGCATGACTAGATATTCGAACTGGCCTAAGGGAGTCTTGAAGGCTGTCTTCCATTCATCTCCATCTCTTATCCTGAGAAGGTGATAAGCGTTCCTTAAGTCGAGCTTAGTAAAGACAGTAGCCCCTTGTACTGGTTCGAAGGCTGATGCTAGCAATGGAAGTGGGTACTTGTTCTTAACAGTTATTTGGTTCAGGCCTCTGTAGTCGATACAAGGTCTTAGTGAACCATCCTTTTTGCCAACAAAAAAGAAACCAGCACCCAGCGGAGAAGAAGAGGGACGGATTATCCCAGCAGCTAATGACTCGTTAATATATTTCTCCATTGTCTCACGTTCTGGTTTGGAAATATTGTATAGTCTACTGCTGGGTAGGGGAGCTCCTGGTAATAGTTCAATCGCACAATCATATGGTCTGTGAGGTGGAAGGGACGTAGCACTGACCTTACTGAAGACGGGAGCTAGATCATGGTACTCGGAAGGGACAGAAGTAAGGTCAGGAGAGTCCATCTCCCCCCCGCCTCTAGGAGACCTCACAGTGGGAGCCGCCGAACGGAGGCATGTTTCATGACAAGAGGTCGACCAAGATTCAATATGGCGATCTTTCCAGTTAATATGGGGGTTATGTCGTTCCAGCCACTCAAAACCAAGCACCAGAGGAGAACATGCAGAGGGAAGAACAAAAAATGTTAAGGTTTCACAATGGTTACATGAGATTAACAGCTCGAGGGGTTGCGTTTGATGGGTAACCTGGTGGAGTCTCCTCCCATCAATAGCGGAGACACAGAGTGGCTGGTTTAGAGGAATAGTTTCAATTTGTAGCTGCTGAACCAAGTTGGAGTCAATCAAATTCCGTTCACAGCCTGAATCGATGAAGGCAGATAGTGTTAGATTCTGATCTGAGAAGAACAAGATGGCTGGGAGCATAAGACGAGGAGATTTCACAAAGATAGAATGACCCGTCAGACTCCTCAGATCCTCTGACGGGCCCCGGCTTTTGATTTAGCTGGGCATGAAGCGATGAAATGGCCACTCTCACCACAGTAGATACATAGCTTTCCCCTGAAACATCTTAGCCTTTCCTCAGGGGTTAGCCTCGTATGTCCAACCTGCATGGGTTCGGATTCAGTATCCACTGTATGAGAGGCCTGAACTGGCAAAGGGAGAGACTGGGTCTTAGACCTCGGCTTGGCAACGAGCTCTGTGGGAGCAGAAAAAACAGTTACTTTATTAGAAGCAGGGGCAGAGACAAAAGAACCTTGATCCTTTGGTTTGGAGCTGTTTCTAGCTCGGATCCTGTTATCCAGCCTAATTGTCAGGCGGATTAATTCTTCAAGTGTTGCAGGTTCGTCGAGGGTTGCTAGTTCATCCTTGATGCTTTCGTTTAAAGCCATGAAATAAGCACTCTTTAGAGCAATTTGATTCCATCCGGAAGCTGCGGCTTTGACCCGGAAGTTAATGGAGAAATCCGCTACAGAAGAATTTCCCTGTTTTAGGTTCAAAAGAGCACGAGAGTCAATGGTTTGATCAGTTTCTTGGTTAAAAACTTGAGAGAATTCAGAAACAAAATCTGTGTAATGACAGCTGAGGCTATCTTCGGAGGCAAACCTTGCCTCAGCCCACTCAAGGGCTCTTCCAGTCAGTTGGGACAGAATAAAAGTTATTTTCTTTTGATCAGTTGGGAAACTGCCAGGAGAGTTTTGGAAAATTAAACGACATTGAAACTAAAACCCTTTACAGTCCTTCATATTACCTGAAAATTTCTCAGGAAGACTAGGGCGGAACTCGGGTGATGACGTCACCGCCGGTGACCTCGGAGGCGGAACTGGACCCGGAAATGGTTGTGCTGCCGGCGTGGCATTAGCACTGCTCATGTAGTTAGCATAGCTCTGAAGCATCTGATTATGGTGATTAACCATGCAATGCAACTCACGGAGGGTTTGAGTTTGTCCCTGGATTTGAGCATCTTGCTCCTCCAACCGACGACGGAGGTGATCTGCTGGGTCTTGTGTGTGGCCGCAGTGTTCTGTCATGATGGGTTTCAGAAAAGCCCAGTATGCAGAACACCACGGAAACTGATGAAAAGTTTAACAAGTTTTATTGAGCACAAGCACATGGAATAAACACAGGAACTGGTTCAGGCCTGGGGGCAGGTTCACTGGAGTCTGTGAGGATGACAGTTCAGTTAGCTTGGGAGCAGATGAGTCTGAGTTTGAGAGTTTCAGATTTATACCTTGAGGTGTCCGGGTTTGGCTTTGAGAGAGGAACTGTTGGGTCCAGAGACTGTTTAGTTCAGCAGAGTCCAATAACCGCTTCAGCGTCTTACTTCTAGCGTGAGGGCAGACCTTGGCTTTGGATTTCCAGCTCTTAGTCCAGAGCTGCATGAGAATCCAGAGAAGGGTCTTCAGGTTTGGCTCAGAGGGCTGGCTCGGCAGGTTAAGCTCATCCAGAGCTTACAAGGAAAAACTGGATTCCTGAAAGCAGAGACAAAGAGGGATTAGAATCCAATCAGGAATCAGGAGCAACAAAGGTTCTCAGAAGAAGCTAGGCTCAGGTGCTAACCAAACTGGATAAACACTGCGGCGTTGAGGCAAGGTCTGAAGGCAGGTTATATACTGTGGATCCTCTGATGATGAGATGCGCCTCAGGTGTGTCGAAGGCTCAGCTCAGGAGGATCCACGGCGGACTCTGCTGGAGAAAGATGTAACTTCTCCAGATCCCAACAATTTTAATCGAATATCAATGCCTTGGTCTAACTCCGTGAAAACTGTCCATGCCAAGTCAATCAGCAAAACTCTCATTGATTACTTTTCTTGCGTCATCAGGTAATATATAGTAATAAGAATAAATAAATAATAAGTTACTGGCACCCAGATTCCTCAACTGAACTCTAATGAACATGTCTTACATCTGTTTAAACTAGTTAATTTTTGCAGGCTAAATCTTATCTAGAAAACTTTGTACTTGCAAGTGTCAACCCATCAGTAAGTGAAAAATCGAAGTCAAAAGAAAGATTTTTTTAGACTTTAGCTTAGGCTTTTATATATTTTTAAGCATAGAATCCAAATCTTCTCCATTTCCTTTCTTGCAGATAGACCAAATAATTCGTCACTCTAAATATTTAAAGTTTAGCTTGGCATCCATAACACCCACCTAATCTTGGGTAATCCTCGACTGTTTTCCATATCAAAATGGAAAAGCAAATAACTGAGGAACTGTAAGCCTAAATTACATGTGTGATATATCATTTGAAAGCTAACACCTTTTAGTTTCGAAAATATAAATGAAACTAGTGTGACTAAATCACACCATAAACTCCATTAGTTCAAACATGACTCAAAGTTGTTGTTTTTTTTCTTCATGAAAATAATAGGTATATTTTTGAACATCAGTAATAAAAACATGCTTGAGAATAGGCTGGTCTCATGGTATTATATTTGTTCTATGTCATATCAACCGCAAATGCAGAACATTTTAGACCTCTGGCTACAACAGTTCCAGAGCTGTGGGGCTTTGAACTTTTTTATGCAGAAATATGATCACTGTCAGATGTTGCAATCATTTGCAAAGTGGAAAAAAATGTACAAAATGTACTGTTTGCATCATTTCTATGATCCTCAATTAGCTCAATAAAGTTTTTGAGGAGAGGACAGCTGACATCTCTCTGACTGAATTATGAAAAGCAAAGGAACCGTTTTAAAATGGAATTGTGCTTAAAAGTATGCCTACCTTTAATCATAGTTTCCTAAAAACAAAACAGGTGTAGTCAGTGCTGTGTTGTTGCAGGAGCAACATAGGCAACTGCATAGCGTGGCAACCAAAGCAGGGCAATGGAAGAAACAGTCTGTTTGTTGTTCTTAAAGCTACGGTGTGTGATTTTCAGTAACATCTAACATTCAGACTGCAGCGACAGGAACCGCCCTCCCCATGCTTCCCTCCCTCCAACATGGAGGCTGCAATGTCTGCTCTACCTGTCTTGTCAAGTGATAAAGAGGTTAATTTACATTAGATCACAGCAGCAAATCCATAAATCCTAAAACACAGTTGTCTCATGTAAATTGACATTGTATTATAAAGTATAAAAATTATGAGATGAGAATGCTTTGTGGATTGAACACTGTTTTTGTGAAGGAGGCATCAGAGAAAAGCTTTTTTTAAACAAAATGGAAAATAAAGAAAACAATTTTGACAAAGAACAAAGATGGGAATGCTTATAAAGGTTTGTAGGTGTCAGGTTTATTGAGTGTTTGTTTGTAGAGGACTCAAATGCAGAGACAGAAGGAGAGATGGTTTCTTGCAGAATTAATGATGAAGTTGGTGGCAACAGAAGCATGAATGTGGACTAAACAGACAGGGAAATCAGGAACCAAGAAAAATAGACACTTGGGATAAACATACATAAAATATGAAGAGAATCAAACACTGAGTAACTGCCAGTGTTATTTTTAAAAGCCATATTAGTTTAGTCTTTGTTTTCGTCTTCATGACGAAAACTATTATTATATTTTGTACCATTTTTGTCATTACTATATGTGACAGTTTTGTTCAGTGTTAGTCAACTAAAACTCAAAAAGGTTTTAGTCTAGTTTTAGTCAGTTTTATTTTCCAATTCATAAAACAGTTAACCTTTACAGAGTACCTACATAATTGCCTAATAATGCCATGGCAATCCGGACCTAAATTTCAAGAATATGTTAACTTTAATGTTTAAATATTCAAATGGAAACAGATAAACTGTTTTAATGAAAATGCAAGGAAACATTTACATCATATTTAAATAGATAGAAAAACAACCATATTTCATCTGGGTCTTTATCCAAAAATAAACTGTATGCAATTAACTATTTTCTTTGGATATAATTTAGGGATTCCTTATGGTAGAAATCAAAGGTCATCTGTGGTCATGCAGAATGTGCACCGCTGCAGTTGGGCGGCATGAGCAAACAGGACGCAGCAGCACGGCTGATTGTCTGATTTAAAGGTGCTACGCTGTCCTCATCAGATGAGGGATCATCCAATAAATATTTAAAAAGATCTTTTGCCTGAAAAAGTGGGAAAAATAATTAATGCAATGATGGACAGTTAATGACTCAAAAAAATGTATGTGTATATGGACCTTGGATAGGTCATTATTTGTTAACTGTTTAAGGCAGTACGAATGCCAGACTTTTGTACAACTTGTGAAAAACTGTAAAGGGATAAACATATACTAGCACCTAATTTTAGTATCAGTTAGAAAAATTAGTCATACAGTAATGGTTTCTTTTAAAGTGCAAAGTTGGAATTTATGTAGAGAAATTAATGCATTTAGTTTTAACAGGTTAAGGGACACCAGCCTGGAGAGAAATATCAGCTGTGCTGCTGTCATCAACATCTTTGTTTATAGATGTTGGAGATTGGCCTGTTTTTCCAGTGTAGTCCTGTTTTTCTGACTAACTGGCTGGATGCGCTCTCTTCATCCTCTGACGTGGGAGCTTGTCTGCCTGGCTGTGTGTTTCCTGGACAGGGCGCCTTTTACAGCTGCTTTTTGTATCTCTGCTTCTGTCTCCTTGAACCCCAGTCGGCCTCAGCAGATGGCCGCTCACACTGAGCCTGGTTCTGCTGGAGGTTTCTTCCTGTTAAAAGGGAGTTTTTCCTCTCCACTGTCGCTACAAGCATGCTTAGAGTGAGGGATTTCATCCAAGTCAATGAGTCGATACAATTAACTGGTTTTCCTTCGATAGAAAACTTTAAATTAATTTGACTGTATGATCTGGTGAAATGTAAAATATCTCTACATGACATGTGTTGTAAATTGTCACTTTATAAATAAACTGAATTTAATTGAAAAGTTTAAAAGGTCTCATGTTATTTTGAAATCTACTACTGCTTTTAAAGTTACCATTATTTAATAAATTGAATTGTATTTTGATCCATACACTGTAATTTCTGGCCTATACATCATGGCGGATGACTGGTTAGAAGCTCGTTAAATAGAGGGCAGGAGCACATGATCATCTGATCCAGGAGCAGGTGGATCAGATGAACGGTAATGAGAAACTGGACGGAGTTAGAAAGGTGGATGAAATAAGAAATTAAACCAAAGTCAATAAAGTAATAAAGCCAAGTGATAAAGCCAAGTCAAAGTAAGATATTGATTTTTCACATCAAGAAGAAACTGGCTGGCTCTCAGAGGTGTGTGGTTGTTGAGGAGATCACATAGATATGATGGAATTAGACTCTTTAAAAGTGATTAATCAAATTTTTATATTCATGTGATTACAGAAGAAACCATTGAAGAGACTGGAGTTATGTGTTCATCCTTCTTTGCACCTATTTAAAGACAAGCTGCAGTGTTGAACTATTTGTAAACGCTGCAGGGATGACTGATCCAACTCCACATATACAGGGTTACATTAGTCCAGATAAGAAGGGATTCATGAATAACTAATCTAAAATAGGTTTATATACAAAAAAAACCCTCAATTGTTGCACTTGAAGATGTTTTACCCTTCATTTGAAAAACTTTCTTCAGACCTTCTGAGGGAGAAGTTCCAGTATTAAATCTGTTTGAAGAGAATCACCTGAAATCACATCAAGGAGGGCTCTCCTCTAAAGACCTTAGGTGTACTGGACATGGGCGTAGGTTTGCATAGGGACCATAGGGACATGTCCCTACCAAAATTTTGAACCGACCTAATTGTCCCTACCAATAATTGGATGTGAGCAACATGTTTATAATTTACAGCAGTAGTTGTTACAGCAGTGGCTTCTTTTCCTCTCGCAGCTCATCTGCCTGGTCTCTCCTGTCCCTTTCATGTAGCAGCGCATGGAACTGTGCTGTGCTGTTTAACTCAACTCTCATTGGTTGTTCTGCCTGTGTTCCGCCTTCTCTCTCTCTGATTGGCTGTTTTCTAGTCCGCGTGTGCTTGGAGCACAACATTGAAAATGTTTTCACACTAGAATGCAGCGGTTACTACAATTAATATTAGGCTACAAAACTAGTCCCAATAAAAAATGAATATCATGTACACTAAAAAACAAAAACCTTTTTTTTTCTTTTATAAAACGAAATATTCTGAGTCAGCCAGGAGTTCTGAAGACTGCTGGAAAAATGGGCAAATAAAGGCTGTAAGCCATCAACATTTCTGATTCTTAGCCACAGCCAACTAAAAAAGAAAATGTGAGGGTTTCCTTTTTACCGATATTTAGTTGATATAACTGTTTTCATTTTTTTGTTTTTATTTTTACAATTTTGATATAATAACTGATCTAAGTAGGTTGCTCTGTGGGGAAAGGCACATTTTACATTTATATTACTGTATGTTTTAAAGTCTCTATACTCCAGTTAATGATGAATCACTTACTAAATTAGTTGACGATTATTGAAATAATCAATTAAGGCCCCGTCCACACGAAGCCAAACCCTGGCCTAAACGCACAAATTTTTCACCAAACCAGCCTCTCATCCATACGAAAACGGCGTTTCGGGGGTCTGTAAACGATCTTTTTTTTATTAGGCCTTCAGAGTGGGAAGATTTTGAAACGCCGTTTTCGCATTTCCATCTTTAAGCTCTAACCGCATTTTTTTTTTTACACGCATGCGTCATAGCGTCGCCTCTAAACACGCATGCGCGACACAGTATCACAACAACAATGGCGCCGTACTGTGTTGAATGGTTGCTGCTAATGCTACTCACCCTGCTGTCGGGCTTACAACAGAATCTTCTTCTTCTGGAATATCTCCAGGAAGAACAGAGCAATATCTACGACATAGTTCAGCACCTGAATTTGACTGAACCACGAAAATGGACCCGCAGGGCAACCATGTATAAATATTAGTGCGCATGCCCAACATTTCGTCGCCTATTTTTGCTTTGGCACCACAGCGCCACTTACAGGCCTGGCATACATTTTGCAGCGTTTTCATGCATTCGTGTGGACGATGACATTTATTTTACGTCTCCGTCTTTACGACAAACGTTCTGGAAAATATTAACGTTTCGTGTTCGTTTTTACTTCGTGTGGACGGGGCCTAATACGATTCATTTTTTTCAGCCCCAAATGAAATACATGAAATTGGCTACACAGAGTAACTACAGCCCAGATGTTCAACTTTTATAGTGAAGTTAATATTTTAATGAATGTATTATTTTGCTTGATACAGAGAGAGAATAGTAGGTACAAATATTAGAGTGGGGTTTAACTCTACACAATTCTATATCTTCAAAAGAAAATACTGTATTTACCTTCTCTCTTAGTCGTTCAAATGAAACCGTTTTCAAAGTGGAAAACAGTCCTAATTCCACATTCATCAGAGCCGGTGATACTTCAAACATTGATAAACAGCATCTAGTGCATGTAGTGCTTATAAGATTTGTATTAATGTAGCAAGAAATGCTGCTGTTCTCTTTTAACAAAATGAGCCTTGAAGCTCACATTAAGCATAAAAAAGAGCATGCATATTTTTTGCAAAGGACCAATGAAACTGAAGAATAGCGTCCCTACCAAAGTTGAAATCAAACCTACGCCCTTGCCTGATTTAATGAAATTTTATGAAACAGAAACAACAAAACTTTGAAAATTTACTTTAGAATAAGAGTTAATAAAAGTATAAATATCACTATGTTTGTAAACCTTATTAGTATGTTAACAGAGGTATCAAGTAACAAAGTACTAATACTTTGTTACTGTACTTAAGTAAACTTTTTAGATATCTAAACTTTACACCATGACTTATCTTTCTTCTTACTTCTGACTTCTACTCATTACATTTTCACACAAGTATCTGTACTTTCTATTCCTTGGCTTCGATTTAATGCAGAGGTCACGGATTAGCGGACCGAGAACAGGTGTTATGCTGAAAAGTGCATCCTATGGAGAGCCATTTCAGCCAAAATTAAATAAATAAATAAATGGGTGAAATAAGACAAAAATTAGTAAAATAAATAAAAAAATGAAGAAAATGAGTGAAATAAATTAAAAATTTGTGCATGTAGTGCTTATAAGATTTGTATTAATGTAGTTCAAATGAAACCGCTTATAACATTTTTATTAATGGAGCAAAATGTTGCTTTTCTCTTTTAACAATGAATTCCTCTTATCAGTACGGATGCTCACCTCGAGCATAAAAAAGGGCATGCATATTGCCTAGCATCAATGACACCAGACCAATTCTGTCCCTACCAAAGTTCAAATCAAACCTACGCCCTTGGTACTGGATGATTGAAAACCTTCACCAAGAAGCTTGAAGCACCTTCTTGAGATTCCTTTGAGGAGATAGAGGCTTCACTTTATCAATGAGCAAAAGTTGACAAAAGCTTTACTTAATAACAACTATATTCCGTTGATCCAATTAAAGAGAACTAGGAACTTTAGAACGTTTAGAGACTTTTTAATTAGGAAAAGGAAAAATACTAACATGAAAAAAATCTTTGAATAGACAGTCTGAAGTGATTCCATTCAACTAGAGCTAAGATGTTGTTTTTCAGTGAAGCAAGTCTAAAATATCAGAGTAAGTGGAGTTAAAACAGTTTAAAATGTCTGCAACACTTATTTTACAGAATAGATGCAGGTTCCAAAGAAAGGAATCATGAAAAATTGTAAAAAGGCTCTGAGGACCGATAACATGCACACTTCATGCAGAGGAACAACTTTTTTATTGCCCGGTATGATATTTGAAAACACCACAGGCAGAACTGATAAACAAGAATCATAGATACTCTTTTTTTCACATTTCCTGTTCATATTCTGCAGTTTTAGCCGTTGTCATGTGATCAAGTAGAACCATATCTGTGGAGCCACACAGCAGCGGAACCATTTTATTGCCGATTTAAAGATGGGTCGCACTTTCCTCTGTGTGCTGGGCTTATTGTTTAAGTACATCACTTTTTCCCTTTGAATTGTGGAGATAATAGATCATCTTTAAAGTCTCAAGTACAGAAAACTGCTGCTTTGAAATACTGTTCATATTTAATAACTTCACTTTGGTCCTGGAAACTTTAAACGTGTCAGGAATGCCTTCATGATAAGATATTTGGACCTTTTCATTTACTAAGAATGTGTAATCCTAATTGATGTAGTTGATCATATAAAATTTATATAACGGGAAGAATTAATATATTGAGTTTCTCTCTACAATTCCAATATTGAAAAGCATCAGAACCTACTGATCCCACATTTGAATGATATATTTCAATGTATGAAGGTAGGAAGAGGTGAAATGTTGATATATATGCATAGAAAGCAGCCAGTCTTGTGGCTCCTGTTGTCTGAATCCACTGTTATATTGACTCTATTTCATAATCAGGAAATGAGGAACAACTGAGGACATAATTTTTCTGACATCATCACCAGAAGGGCTGTAATCTGAGTTTTCCTCCATGCTGTACGACTGTACGTTTCCTTTTGCTAACATCTCACAGAATGTCCTTCCTTCTTTTTTCAGGTCTCAGTTTCCTCCTCTGCTGTGAAAACAATCCGGGTAATAGAACATTCTTCTCTCTTTACTGATTACTGGAGCTGAGAAGCTTGTCTGAATTCTTCATTTGATTCATTCATGATTCTCGTCTTCTGCTTCTGCATCATCATGTCACACAAGTAACATTTTCAGCAGAGAAACTCAGACATCTCTTTCCTCTACCTATATCTTATTTATTGAGATGATGGTGGTAGAATTGATTTGATGAGAGTCTGAGCCTCAGAATCACTGACTACAGTGAAATACTCTGATGATCATCAATAGATGTAAACTTTGATTTTTGATTTATTCTGTTGACTTTGGATCATCAAAACTATAAAGATGGACCAGAGAAAAAAAGAGTGGAAGGTTGTTAGATTATAATTATCTTTATTGTCCAGATGAAATCAGACATTTATGTAAAATAAATGGAGGAAAAGATGCAGACAAATATTTTCTTGAAATGAAGTGACTCTAAACATTTCCTGTTTCTTTCAGAAAAGATAATCAGATTTATTTTATTTGCTAAGTGATTAAGGTCATTGTCCATTTGGAAGTCATCACCAAAGGTTTAACTTCATCACTGATGATTTAAAATCTAAATTCACTATTTTTACCTGATATCCTTTCATCATGATACCATCTAAATGATTTCTACTACAAGCTTTAGCTAATTTCTCTCAAGGTCCTTTCTATTGTGTTTTATTTATATTTCATTAACAGCTGGAGAAAACAGTCATAGGTTTCCTTAGTGAAGTGGGATTGTTGAGTGTAAGGGCTGTTTGGATCCCAGAAAGATAGAAATTCATAAAACAGATCTGCTCTTTCTTCAGCCTTTGAGGAAAATAGATGGTGAAATTTAAAATAGTAACAAAACATTTGAGTGTTTTATTAAATTCTCTCTAAGAGGGTTAATACAGAAAAAACTAGGTCACATGTCTTTACTATTGGAAAAATAAACTCTTTCATTGTCCAATAGAACCAAGTCCTTCCCTGACTGTGTCTCCATCATGGCTGAGTCCTGGAGCCTCAGTTAATCTGAGCTGTGAGGTTGATCCTCCATCTACAGGATGGAGGTTCTACTGGTATAAAGCTGTTCCTGATCGATCACAGGAGGACTACAGATATGAGCTGCTGGCTGACAGCATCAATGGGACTGTAGAGGACTCCTTCATCATTCAAGGACATCCACACCTAAAATGTAATAAAGTGTGGTTGGTTTGCTCATTTAAATTCAAGCACTTAAAACAAAATAAACCCTGATTTGTGGCTGTGAGCTTCAGATACTGGCCAAGACTCATTGGACATTCAAAGACTAACAGGCTCCTCTCTCTGCAGGAACCTGGGCTAAAGTGATGGGATCACAGACAGATTACATAGATGCTCCATTTGACCCACTTTACTGAATGTAAAATACATTTAAAAGATAAAGTTCAAACTTGGGCTTTAACTCCATAAGTAAAGAAGAGATGCAGCAGTAGATTTATGATGTTTCTTTACTGTGGTTTTGTTTCCTTTTGCTAACATCTCACAGAATGTCCTTCCTTCTTTTTTCAGGTCTCAGTTTCTTCCTCTGCTGTGGAAACAATCCGGGTAATAGAACATTCTTCTCTCTTTACTGATTACTGGAGCTGAGAAGCTTGTCTGAATTCTTCATTTGATTCATTCATGATTCTCGTCTTCGGCTTCTGCATCATCATGTCACACAAGTAACATTTTCAGCAGAGAAACTCAGACATCTCTTTCCTCTACCTATATCCCATTTATTGAGATGATGGTGGTAGAATTGATTTGATGAGAGTCTGAGCCTCAGAATCACTGACTACAGTGAAATACTCTGATGTTCATCATTAGATGTAAACTTTGATTTTTGATTTATTCTGTTGCCTTTGAATCATCAAAACTATGAAGATGGACCAGAGGAAAAAAAGAGTTGAAGGTTTTTAGATTATAATTATCTTTATTGTCCAGATGAAATCAGACATTTATGTAAAATCACTGGAAGAAAATATGCAGATGTATATTTTCTTGAAATGAAGTGACTCTAAACATTTCCTGATTCTTTCAGAAAAGATGATCAGATTTATTTTATTTGCTAAGTGATTAAGGTCATTGTCCATTTGGAAGTCATCACCAAAGGTTTAACTTCATCACTGATGATTTAAAATCTAAATTCACTATTTTTACCTGATATCCTTTCATCATGATACCATCTAAATGATTTATACTACAAGCTTTAGCTAATTTCTCTCAAGGTCCTTTCTATTGTGTTTTATTTATATTTCATTAACAGCTGGAGAAAACAGTCATAGGTTTCCTTAGTGAAGTGGGATTGTTGAGTGTAAGGGCTGTTTGGATCCCAGAAAGATAGAAATTCATAAAACAGGTCTGATCTTTCTTCAGCCTTTAAAGAAAATAGATGATTATCTTTAAAATAGAAACAAAACATTTTAGTGTTTTAATATATTCTGTCTTAGAGGGTTAATAGAGAAAAAAACTAGGTTATGTGTCTTTACTGTTGGAAAACTAAACAATGTCTTTGGTTCTCTAAACAGAACCAAGTTCTTCCCTGACTGTGTCTCCATCATGGCTGAGTCCTGGAGCCTCAGTTCATCTGAGCTGTGAGGTTGATCCTCCATCTACAGTATGGAGGTTCTACTGGTATAAAGCTGTTCCTGATCGATCACAGGAGGACTACAGATATGAGCTGCTGGCTGACAGCATCAATGGGACTGTAGAGAAATCCTTCATCATTCATGGACAGAGACACACAGCAGGATATGCATGTAGAGCTGGAAGAGGAAACCAAGGGAATTTAACTGATTACAGTAAACCAGAGTTTGTCTGGTCTGCAGGTCAGTGAGTTTTTGTTTAAATCAACAGATTTTATGAAATTGGTCTGATGAAAGGAAAAATAAATCCATTAAACAACAACAAAAAAGAATTATTCACACAAGTATCTGTACTTTCTATTCCTTGGCTTCGGTTTAATGCAGAGGTCACGGGTTATTTTTCTTTTTTTTTCTTCTATATTTTAGATTCTAATCCAGCAGCGTCTCTCACTGTGAGTCCTGACAGAGAGGAACATTCAAGTTTTGATGAAGTCCAGCTGATCTGTGAAGGAAGCTCTGCTGAGTGGAGAGTGAGGAGATTTGAAAACTATATTGTTTCAAGTTCAATTGATTGCTCCTTCTGGGGCACAATGACTGGATCTGTTTGCACCTTGAAAATATTCTGGGAGCCTCAATCTGTTTTCTGGTGTGAGTCTGCATCAGGAGAGTTCAGCAATGCCGTCAACATGACTGGTACGTTTATTTCCATGTTGTTTTCTCCTGAGTCCTGGAGGTTTTCTCTTTACTTTTATTTTATTTTACTATTTTTATGAAGTTAACAATTTCAGCAACTTATTTGCCTATTGTTCTGTTTACTAGTTATGAACTATATACCAGTCAGTTTGATAACAATAGAGATTATATATAGAGAATAGAGAGGTTTAATTGTCTGTATATTTTTTTTATAGTAGCATCTATATTTCAACTCTAAAGATTTTAATTTTTGCTTTTTAAAGTTTTGTTTGTTTTTCTAATGATCACAATGTTATTCAGATCTAAATCACTTCAAGTAGGTCACGTGTCTTTACTATTAGAAAAATATTTTCTTTTTTTGTCCAACAGGAACAATAGTTTCCCTGACTGTGTCTCCATCATGGCTGAGTCCTGGAGCCTCAGTTAATCTGAGCTGTGAGGTTCATCCTCCATCTACAGGATGGAGGTTCTACTGGTATAAAGCTGTTCCTGATCGATCACAGGAGGACTACAGATATGAGCTGCTGGCTGACAGCATCAATGGGACTGTAGAGAAATCCTTCATCATTCATGGACAGAGACACACAGCAGGATATGCATGTAGAGCTGGAAGAGGAAACCAAGGGAATTTAACTGATTACAGTAAACCAGAGTTTGTCTGGTCTGCAGGTCAGTGAGTTTTTGTTTAAATCAACAGATTTTATGAAATTGGTCTGATGAAAGGAAAAATAAATCCATTAAACAACAACAAAAAAGAATTATTCACACAAGTATCTGTACTTTCTATTCCTTGGCTTCGGTTTAATGCAGAGGTCACGGGTTATTTTTCTTTTTTTTTCTTCTATATTTTAGATTCTAATCCAGCAGCGTCTCTCACTGTGAGTCCTGACAGAGAGGAACATTCAAGTTTTGATGAAGTCCAGCTGATCTGTGAAGGAAGCTCTGCTGAGTGGAGAGTGAGGAGATTTGAAAACTATATTGTTTCAAGTTCAATTGATTGCTCCTTCTGGGGCACAATGACTGGATCTGTTTGCACCTTGAAAATATTCTGGGAGCCTCAATCTGTTTTCTGGTGTGAGTCTGCATCAGGAGAGTTCAGCAATGCCGTCAACATGACTGGTACGTTTATTTCCATGTTGTTTTCTCCTGAGTCCTGGAGGTTTTCTCTTTACTTTTATTTTATTTTACTATTTTTATGAAGTTAACAATTTCAGCAACTTATTTGCCTATTGTTCTGTTTACTAGTTATGAACTATATACCAGTCAGTTTGATAACAATAGAGATTATATATAGAGAATAGAGAGGTTTAATTGTCTGTATATTTTTTTTATAGTAGCATCTATATTTCAACTCTAAAGATTTTAATTTTTGCTTTTTAAAGTTTTGTTTGTTTTTCTAATGATCACAATGTTGTTCAGATCTAAATCACTTCAAGTAGGTCACGTGTCTTTACTATTAGAAAAATATTTTCTTTTTTTGTCCAACAGGAACAATAGTTTCCCTGACTGTGTCTCCATCATGGCTGAGTCCTGGAGCCTCAGTTAATCTGAGCTGTGAGGTTCATCCTCCATCTACAGGATGGAGGTTCTACTGGTATAAAGCTGTTCCTGATCGATCACAGGAGGACTACAGATATGAGCTGCTTGCTGACAGCATCAATGGGACTGTAGAGGACTCCTTCATCATTCATGGACAGAGACACACAGCAGGATATGCATGTAGAGCTGGAAGAGGAAACCAAGAGATATTTACTGTTTACAGTGATCCAGTGTTTGTCTGGTCTGCAGGTCAGAGTTTATTTTTCTACCAATGATCATGTGTTTAGGGATCACCTTCATTTCAGGATATTTACCAACCTCACGTCCCACTGATTTCATGTTTAAAGTGTTTACTTCACAGATTGGATCAAATCAGGCTGACAAGTAAATTATTTAAACAAACTTTATAAATCCTTGAATCTCCAAGTGAAAATCAGGTTTATCAACCAGAACTTCATCCATTGGTTTGAGTTTGTCTCAGAATAAGAAATTAATAAATAAAGTGTTTGGAAAGGGAAGAAATAAAGGAGAGGATGATGGGCTAACCACTGTGAACGCTGTAAAATGAATTCACTATTAATACTTGCAGTATTATTAGTTTAATGATCAACTTTAAATATGCGGATAAAGACTCTTTAGGTTAGTGGGAAAGTCTGACTGTGAAGGAAAACACTGATGAGATTAGTAGAGTGGAAACAAAATCAAAAATAATAACCTTATCTTCTTTAAGAGAAGAAATTTATTGCAAATCATTATAAAATGTTGTAATCTGAAAAAAGAATTTGAATTATTGAGATTTTTTCTTCTCTTGTTCATGTTGATTGTTTTTTCCATGTGGGTTTCCAGATGCTCATCCAGCTGTGTCTGTCTCAGTGAGTCCTGACAGAGAGCAACACTTCACCGATGAGTCTGTAACAGTGAACTGTAGAGGAGCCTTTACTCATTCCAGAGTGTGGAGGGCTGACAATGATGGTTACCAGTGGTTCATTCATGGCTGCCTGGACTGGGAGACAATAAATGGATCCTGTAGCTTTGAACTAAAAATGCCATATGAATCTAATTTCCAGACAGAAGTGTTCTGGTGTGAGTCTGGATCAGGAGAGTTCAGCAGCTCAGTCAACATCACTGTAGTCGGTATGTTATTATGTTTGTTTCTTTCATTTATTTTAGCAGCTTGATTATTACATGAAATTCACTGCTCTGTCATTCAGAAACAATAAATAAAATCTCTCTTCTAGAAGAGTCTGAGATATGAATTATTATCTAAGTAGAAACAGAGATTTTTATCTTCTTAATGTGGAGATTTAATTTAAAATTGGCCTTTTAAAAATTCCAGTTTCTAAAAATCTATCCATCCATCCATCTTCTAACACGCTTAATCCCAAGTGGGGTCACGAGGGGAGCTGGTGCTTATCTCCAGCTGTCAAGGGGCGAGAGGCGGGGTCCACCCTGGACAGGTCAGTTTCTAAAAATGTTAAAGCTAAATGAGTTTAGATGTTGTCATAGGGTCAAAGGTCACATGTCTAATTACATCCAAACTTTGAAATAAAAATAGATTTTTTTTTTTATAAAGAAAACATTCTGGAATCATGATTAAATAACTCTGTATTTTCTTATCTTATCTTTTTAACATGCAGTGTTGTCAAAAGTGAAGACATTAAGTAGAAGTATAGTTACTGCACTTTAAAAACACTCCGGTAAAAGTTTAAGTATCAACTTGACAAAAAAAGTATGTGCTCCAAAAACTACTTAAAGTATAAAAGTATAAAGTAACCTTTAAAACAAACAGCCAGACGCCACTTTATGAATTGAAAGCTCAATTTTTCAACTATTTCTAAAAATTCTTTGAGATAGGGCCAAGGATGAGGAAGGTCTTGTTGGTCTCCATCTCCCGATACACTCTCGCTTGTGTCTGACCTTTCAGACATTTCAACATCTTTTTCTGAATCCAACATTGTAGCATGGCATAGACAATTCATGTTTGCAGTTTAAAGAACACCTGCTTGCTTCTGATGATTTCCTTTAGCTAACCAATGAGTGTTTGCGTTATGACTCATCCAATTACACTAGTTTTCACTAGATGTGGATGGCGCCAATGATCTGCATTGGATGGCACAAATGATCTGAAATAAATATTGATAAACATTAAACCAGGGGTAACCAATTAAAAATCAGCGGGGTCCGAATATAAAACTTTGATCATTTGCTGCTGTGATATTATAGATTTTTAGAATAAAAAGCTAGCAGATGTGCATAATCAAAAAATAACAGATACAATTATAGAGCATTCAGTATTATAAGAAAGCCAAAACTGTCCTGATCGGCAGGATTTCTAGCCCAGATGCAGAACACACACACAGAGGCAGAGAAAAAGTCCAAAGGTTTATTGGCTTCAGGCAGGGATCTTCCTGGAAAGCAGAGAGGACAAGACAGGTTAGGTGAGGGTTCAGGTTCCAGGGAAGTCAGGGAGTCAAACAGGCAGGCTGGCTCGGGCTTGCTAACCACAACAGGGTCAAAACAATCCGGCCCAGACTGAGGTTCTCCTCCAGCTTATGTAGGGGAACCTTAATGAGCTGATGGGGAACAGCTGCTTCGGATGAGCCAAGCTCTCAGGGGAGGATCTGCGGCGCCCTCTGGTGGGCAAGCCTCTGGATCCTGACAGACAGCAGAACCCCACAGAAAGGGATCCACATCGCCCTCTGGAGGGCAAACCTCTGGATCCCAACAGACAACAGAAGCCCACAGAAAAGGATCCACGTCGCCCTCTGGAGGGCAAACCTCTGGATCCCAACAGTACCCCACCTCAAGGGCGGATACCAGACGCCCAAAAATAAAAAACCCAAAAGCAAAAGCAACCCACCCAGGGTGGGCAGAGGGGGAACCAGGCAAGGAGGGCCAGGCACAAAAACAGAACAGGGTCCGAAACCCAAAACAACCCACCAAGGTTGGGCGAGGACAGGGAAAGTCTCAGGAGGCCGGCCGCGGGGCCGGAGGCAAGGCAGAGTCTCAGATGGCCGGCCGTGGGACCGGAGCAGAGGCAGACGCTCCGGAGGCTGGCCGCGGGACCGGAGCAGAGGCAGACGCTCCGGAGGCCGGCCGCGGGACTGGAGCAGAGGCAGACATTCTGGGGGCCGGAGTCTCAGAAGCTGCAGGGACCTTGGAGGAGGACGCCACCTCCGCTTCAGCAGGAAGCTCCGAGGGAAACGCCGCCTCCGCTTCTGCAGGAAGCTCCGAGGAGGACGCCGCCTCCGCTTCTGCTGCTCTGCAACAGGCTCAGACAGGACCGCCCACTGCGGCTCCGAATCAGGAACACAGGAAACCGCCGACTGCGGCTCCAAATCAGGAACACAGGAAACCGCCGATTGCGGCTCCGAATCAGGAATACAGGAAACCGCCAACTGCGGCTCCAAATAAGGAACAGAGGAGACCACCGACTGTGGCTCCACATCAGGAACAGAGGAGACCGCCGACTGTGGCTCCACATCAGGAACAGAGGAGACCGCCGACTGTGGCTCCACATCAGGAACACAGGAAACCGTCAACTGCAGCTCCGAATCAGGAACTGAGGAGGCCGCCGATTGCGGTTCCGAATCAGGAACACAGGAGACCGCAGATTGCGGCTCCGAATCAGGAACTGAGGAGGCCGCCGATTGCTGTTCCGAATCAGGAACACAGGAGACCGCAGATTGCGGCTCCGAATCAGGAACTGAGGAGGCCGCCGATTGCGGTTCCGAATCAGGAACACAGGAGACCGCAGATTGCGGCTCCGCATCAGGAACTGAGGAGGCCGCCGATTGCGGTTCCGAATCAGGAACACAGGAGACCGCAGATTGCGGCTCCGCATCAGGAACAGAGGAGGCCACCGATTGTGGCTCCAAATCAGGAGTCTCTGGAAGACACAGAGCAGGCTCAGGGGTCTCCAGACGGCTCAGAGCGGGCTCAGGGGTCTCCAGACGGCTCAGAGCGGGCTCAGGGGTCTCCAGACGGCTCAGAGTGGGCCCATGGGTCTTCAGATGGCTCAGAAGTTCCTGCAGGATGCGCATCGTTTCCTCATGAGTCTTGCGTGACTCACGGACCAAATCCTTCAAAGGGAGGGTGTCTGCTGGGCTAGTCTGTTGGCTGGATTGTTCTATCATGATCAGGCCGGAAGTGCAGAACTCACACACACAGAGGCAGGATAAAAGTCCAATTGTTTATTGGATACGGACTGGGCTCTACCTGGGAGGCAGAGAAAACAGAGCAGGTTAGGTTCAGGTTCAGGTTCTCAGGAAAAACAGGGTCAGACAGGCAGAGTGGCTCAGGCTTGCTAACCATAACCAAAGTCAACAATCCGGCTTAGACTGAGGTTCTCCTCCAGCTTATGTAGGGGAACCTTAATGAGCTGATGGGGAACAGCTGCTTCGGATGAGCCCAAGCTCTCAGGGGAGGATCTGCGGCGTCCTCTGGTGGGCAAGCCTCTGGATCCTGACAGACAGCAGAACCCCACAGAAGGGGATCCACATCGCCCTCTGGAGGGCAAACCTCTGGATCCCAACAGACAACAGAAGCCCACAGAAAAGGATCCACGTCGCCCTCTGGAGGGCAAACCTCTGGATCCCAACACAAACTGTTTCTGAATAAATACAGTATTGTATGAGTTAAGTTCTGTTCCGTTAATGGCTCTGTTCGAAAACCTGGGCTGCATCCTCCAAGGACGCGGTCTACCTAGACTGGATCCTTCGAAGTCCTTGAAAATAAGGAGACCGGAAGAGTTTTGGCTGTGAATTCGACCAGGTCTACCCTTCGGCGGGTTTTACCGCCGTATGCTCTGTTGCTTAGCAACCGTGAACGTTGACACACAAAGCAGGAAAAGAATGAATACAGAAGTTTTCAAAACTTTTTATTTATTTCTTTTTTATTGTGAAGTGAACAAAGACTACACTCACAAGAATCCAGAATGGAATAAATGTTCCAACCTCCGGGAGCAGGAACAAATAAAATCAAATGTAATGATAGAAACCTTAGTCAGTTAAATAACAGGCTGCTGTCATTCTGCACATCTCTGATGATGCTGCTATTTTCAAATATCCATTACTGTAAAAATGTCCATAGCTGCATATTGGTTATTAATTCCCCAGTTTTATATTGTTAAAACACTTTACAGTATTTTATTGTTTATATTTTAACTCTTCCCTATTATGTTATTCTTGTTATTATTATGTTATGTTATTTATATAACAAGAGACTACAAAAAATAAATCAGCCGTATCTCGGACAAAATCTTTGGATTTAATGTTGTTCATAACCCCCGTACTTTTATAAATGAATCTGCCAAATAACCACCATTATTTCCCCACAAGATGAATATTTAAACGTTTTTATATCATTAATATAATAACAAGTTGCTCCATTGGTCATATTTTAATCTGTTTTCCTCGTCGATAGTCACAGTTGTACAGAGCAAGGCGCGCTCCCACGACTGGGGATGCACATCTTGGCAGGGATGCACTTTTCAGCATAACACCTGTTCTCGGTCCGCTTATCCGTGACCTCTGCATTAAACCGAAGCCAAGGAATAGAAAGTACAGATACTTGTGTGAAAATGTAATGAGTACAAGTCAGAAGTAAGAAGAAAGATAAGTAATGGAGTAAAGTATAGATACCTAAAAAGTTTACTTAAGTACAGTAACAAAGTATTAGTACTTCGTTACTTGACACCTCTGTTAACATACTAATAAGGTTTACAAACTTATACTTTTTAGTAAATCTTATCCTAAAGTAACATTTAAAAGTTTTGTTGTTTCTGTTTCATAAAATTTCATTAAATCGGGTCAGTCCCAGAGTTTCCTTTAATATCAGGTTGTTGCTTCATAGTTTCTCAGTAACTGTATGATCTATACTTTATGATAAATATCTGATACAGGTACTTTATTGTTCATTGGACTTTTTAAAATGATCTTTTAATGTTTTAAAATGTTCCCTGTGGAGACTCAGATAAAATGCCAAACGTGAATGAAAATAATCCTGTGTTCAGTTTGTTCTCACTAACCTCTTCTAAAGGTCTGCAGCAGCTGATTTCTGACTGAAACTTCATATTCTGACTGTTTTCCAGATGGAGATGTTCTCCTGGTGAGCCCTGTCCATCCTGTGACTGAGGGAGCTTCTGTTACTCTGAGCTGCAGACTCAGAGGACAAAATACACTTTCCAATGTGTTTTTCTATCACAATGACAAACTGGTACAAAATGACAGCAGAGGGGAGCTGAAGATCTCTGCAGTGTCTCAGTCAGACGAAGGCTTCTACAAGTGTGAACATTCAGGAAAAGCTTCACCACAGAGCTGGATGGCAGTAAAAGGTGAGCAGAGCTGAAAGAATCAATGATTGGATTCATAATAATATTGATATTGTTTGGAGTTATTTTCTCCTTATTTTCAGCAGCTGGAAGTTCTTCATTTCATGTGATGTGGGTCATTAGACCAGTGATTGGAATCGTTCTGATAATTCTGCCTCTGCTGGTGTGTCGGTTCAGACGCTCCAAAGGTCAGACTCTAATATTGTAATATCTAATGTTTCACTCTTTCATTCTCCAAACAGAGCACTCCCCCATGTGGAATAAACTGAAACAGCAACACCTAAACTTAGTGGATGGAAGTGACTGAATAATGATAATCTGAGTCTTTAGAACATTTATAATTAGCTTATTACAGCTAATAACACTTTGATCAAATTTATTTATAGTAAGATTTGAAATGGAAACAAAAAGTATTTCTATTCAATTACATTTTAGTTTTAAAACTAACTCTACCAATAAGTATTTAGGTGAAAGAAAGCAGTAGAGTTACTAACTGTGGCTCTGAACCTGAAGCAGGTCTGTTGTAGCTACAGTTAGCTTTGGTCTCCATGTTTGCAGCAACATGTTTAACATTCAGTTGATTCTAGACTTGAAGTGCTGCAGTAATCAAGCTGAGTATCTTCTTCAAACTGGAAAACAACATTTAGGGACATTATTGCCACCTATAGATCTCATTGAACATCTCAGAGGCCCTGAGCTGGACTGTGAACACCCCCCAGGTTATTAAAAAGGCCCAGCAGTGTCTTTTCTTCCTCATAACACTGAGGAGGAACTAAATCTTTCTGTGGCCTCACTAGTTTCATTCTTCCTTCCTGATGTCCTCACTGCTCTCCTCTATAGCAGATACCATCACCCACCTCATGTCTGCCTCCTTCAGTTATATGTTTTATAATACAAGTTTTTTTATATAAATGATATTCAAAAATCAATCACTTGGTATTATGTGGCTGTTCCTTCACTTCCACCAAATTTCAGACCAACCTGTTGCCTTCACACCTCTATGGAGATTCTTTCTCTCCTTATTCTCTCCATCCTCTCAGCTGAATGACCTGAATTTTGTGTTAAGGAAGTTTAAAGAATACAGCAGTCAAACCACATAGAATTAAGATTAAAGTTTTATTTGAATGATTTGTTGGATATCAGTTATTGACTGAATGCTGCATCTGGTCTAAGTTATCAGATACATCACAGCACTGTAGGGCCGTGGTGGAAAGTAAAGTAAATTTACTTGATTACTGTTCTTAAGTACTTTTTAAAGTATCTTTACTTTACTTGAATAATTTTTAGGGGGAGTACTTATAACTTTCCCACGACTACATTTCAAAGTCAAATATTATACTTTCTACTTCAGTCCATTTCTAGGAAGCTGTTAGTTACTTGTTCCTTTTGGCTCAGCTTAGCTTTGTAATCCGTTGTTCTTGTTTTTCTTTCTTGAAATGCAGTTTGAACATGAAAGCGAGCAGCCCTTAAGACTGAATATGGACACCACTGATTTAGATTAGCATGAAATTCCATAAATGTGAGGAACTCAGGGCTGATATTATTTGTAGTTTATAACGTTATTATGGCGTCAGTTGTTGCTATGTGGCCAAGTTCTTCAGTAGGATGAGTTCTCAAATCAGAGTTTCTGTTTCTTGGTGGTAATAGAATCAACCATAACCCTCTTTTCCATAGTAAAATTGTGAGGATTGGGGTTTTTTTGTAAATAAGAAATAATGATCATAATAGATGTTCTTATTTTTGTGTCCTTTTTATGCTGAAGTTCTTTACAGGTGGTGTAGAATTTGTAACAGAGTGGTTCTAGGCATCAATACATCAGGTAGTTTCTGAAAGTTACAAGTTCTTAAGAAATGATTCTGAAAATTACACAGAAATGTAAAGTTAGAAATTTTTATTTGGATCTTTGAATACTTGGTACTACTAAGTATTACTGTGACTACAAAGTACTACTGTGGAGGACTTCGTCCACCACTGCTGTAGGGTTATACCTGAGTTACTTTCTTTATTTGGAAGTAAATTAAAATAATGTTGTTTTTTTTCTGTAAAAGGTATCAGAACAGCAAAGACTGTCATCCAGGATGACCATCAGCAGCAAGTGTACTCCTCTCTCCTCCATGGTCAGTCTGTCACTTTTCTCTGAATGGTTCCACAAATATGGAATATAGATTATATTCCCATTATATTTTTTATCATTTTATCTTTAACACTACAAATGACCTCTGTGTTGACTTGGGAAATTAACAGTTAAGAAAAAAATCTGAATGCATTCATTCAAACTTCTATGATCAAATGATTTTATTTTCTTATTGAAGACTGCATTTATAGAAGAGTAAATCTCAATGTGAATGCTATAATATTGCTGTGAATTTATTTCAGTCTAGTCTTGTTTAGCTTAATTAGCCACAGACCAACATAGATAAGGACATTTCAAACTTTTAACCTGTTCGAAATATTATAAAGTATTCTTGAAGCTCCTATTTATTCAGCTCTAATCATATTTTTTTCTGTTTCACTGTTAAATCATCCAGAATAAATCTTAGGAATCAGTAATAACCATCAAGCTAATTACAGATGTATCCAACTAGATTCAAATATAACTCAGCAACTTCCCTAAATAAGAATGAGATTTTATTGCTTTAGAGATTTTCTGTCTCTTGTTCTGACTGAGGCATCTAATAATTCAAACAATAATAGCAGGATTGAGGTAACATGTGTGAAATAGATGTAAAGAGGTGGTTCTAATGTTCTGTTTACATCAGTATCACTGACATTAAAGCTGATTAGTTTAACTGTGTGATTTCCACTTTCCTGTAGGAAATCTTGGTCTCTATGAAACAATCAGAGGGTCTGGAAACTCTGGAAATGGTTCAGTATAAATGTTAATAATCAAATAGCTGCTGGAAGCATGGAATTATACAGTAACTGTGATAAACAATGAACTCAATGACAAAAATATAATTCCAGGTCAAGAACAACAGGATGGTACTAATGTGACTGCAGGGTCAGACTAACCTGGAACATTTTTTCTAGAGGGGTGAGTTCACTAAATCTGGAAGTAATCAGAATCAATAGTTTGTAGAAGAGATGATTTTGCTGTTTGACACTGATTCAGGAACTGTTTCTACATTTTTCCTTTAAAAACCTTTGTTTGGTTCTGTTGTTCAATCAGGTCCTGTCTAGACCTAAACATCTTTGATCTGGGTTCAAATCCTTTGGCTCCTCAGAACCTACCATGACAGTAGTATCAGCGGCACCAGGATGAAGTCCAGTCATCTGAGAGTTTTCCTTCTATCCAGCAGCTTTTGTCATTAAGCATCAAATACTTTATTTCACTGTTTTCAGTTGTTGATTCAGATTTAGTTTCACATTCAAAAACAAACATCCATCATGAATAAATTTAGGAGGAAATGAAAAAAAACATGTTGGTAGTTGTAGAAACATAGTTTCTATTGTAAAGAAATGTATTTCCCCATGCTTAGCTTTCATGTTTACATGAAACTTAAACATTGTGTGTCTAATGTTTCTTAGCGGTTATCAAATCGGTTTACCCCCACCTTTCTTTGGGACTGTGTCCAGAGCCTGAACAGGGAAAATATCTGAACAACTGTTGTTTTAACCAAGAAGTCTGACTGGAGTTTTACTGATTGATTCTGCCACAAAACAAGAAAGCCTGGTTGCATTGAACTTGCATTCCTAAAAATTAAATAAAATAGGAAATTTAGGGTTATTTCTTTTGTAAATACTGAAATGCTTCAACATTATTGCAGCTACATCAATTGTATTGCAAGCAAAAAGTTTAGCTATTTTTTCACACAGGTTAACATTTTGTCATTTTAAAGTGAGCAAAAGATTTTGTTCAATGGTTTTATGTGTTTTAATAATTTCTTACTTTTTGTAAAGCTTGCTTTGACAAGGTGTGAGATATTTAATAGTAAACTTCTTTTTTTTTCTTGTATTATCGTCAGTAATTGAGTTCTCTAATTTCTTACATATATAGCTGGCTAAATTAGTACATAACGAAAAAGAAAATCATGTAATGTAATAAAATCTTTGCTGCATAAGAGGTTGGATGCTTCAGATTTTGGCTAATTCATCATCTGTTATGTATTTTAGATTTTCAACTTTGATAAAGAGATAAATGTGTTCATGTGGCTTTAAAGCTGAAGTTTTTAAAAATCACTTTTTTGTCATATTGGCTAAAACTGTCCCTATGCCCAGACAGCAGTACATGTGATATGTAACCTGTGAAAAAAACTGCTTCAATTGGTCCCGCATACTGCCTGTATTTCAATCTGGAAAGAATAATTCGGGACGAGTCAAAACAACCAATCACAGCCAGAGGAGCGTCTGATGGAGTGTCAATCACAGCTCCCCCCCCTCACCGCTTAACCTGCCGCAGCGCCCGGCTGCCGCAGTCAGGAGGACGCGCGTGGAAGTCATGGCGGAGCGACAGCCACCAGCGAAAGAGAAACTGCCCTTACTGCCCCTGCCGACAACTGCTTACACGGCAAACTTTGGTATAACCAGCATTTTATATCTAGCTGCTTGTAGGTGAGTGTTATCGCTCTTACCGGTTCACACTCCATGCTGCGTACGCTGCTTGGACGCTTCTGGTCGCATGCGGTAGCCGCGCAGGTGCTGTGAGAGGGGTGGGGCTTGGAGGTGGGGCATGAGTTAAGCAGAGAGGGTGGGGGAGTGGCGTGAAACTGTTTTTCTTCAAATTTTCAGTCGAATTCTGCTCTCTTCTCAATGTTACAGACTGCAGCTTTAAAGACTTATTTAGTTTTTCTATTGTGTTTTTTTTTTTCAAATTTGGTTTATTTGTATTTTACAAAAAGAAAATGTTTCATCAGTTTTAAAGGATTCTGCTGTAATTTTTTGTTAGAATGTGATTTAAATGACTGTAGGAAATAAGGAGCTTCGTTATGATTTAAAAAATAAGTAAAGTAAGTTCCCCTTGATGTTGCCACTCCTTCAACAAAACATCTGTATATATTTATGCCAATGTCTCTGTTTGATCTATATGACCTGCCTTTGTAAGTATGTAGCTTAAATTTTCATATTTTTTGATATAATTGTTGTTGGCATTATACACCTTGCCCAGGGACAGCAGTTGCAAACTAGCTTCATAGCTAATAGTGACACATTTTCAGAAATGTTCATTAATGTATACAGTCCCTGACAAATGAACGAATAAATAAATAAGTCCTCGGCATAAATCATTACAGATGCCACCACAGTGTTGTTCAAAGTTTTTACAGTTTCCTGAAATCTTTGAAAGACCACACTCTCCTCATTTGATGGCAGTGACGTCCTGTGAAGTTCATGACTGGTGAGGCTCTGAATCCTGAAGTGCCAGAAGCACAATTATATAAAAATAAAAAGAGAGTATATTTTACCTTTGCCTTGTGGTTGGAAAAAATCAATCTCCTATTAATTCCCTCTTACGTATATTTATGTAGGTATATGTATTCAGATTTATGAGTGCTGAGTTTTATTCATTCGGCCTCAGAGCTCCAAGGCCACAACAAGTCTAAGAGAGAGGGGCTGTTTATCCTATTTTGACTTTTGGCCATAATATTAGAAAGTTCTCAAAACATTTAGTCTTTCTTCTTCTATTTGTTTTTTGTAGAGATGTGTTTTGACACAGACACAACCTTCAGCATTTCCATCATTGTAAGTAAGGAAGACAAACTCTAGCTAGATCAGAACAGGGCTGATTACCGTGCAATAAGGGCTGTATGATGTCTTGTTCTCTCTTTGCAAAGATGTAATAAAATGCAGACTGAGTGAAATCCATCGACCTCTATATACCACCCCACCCCCACCCCAACAGCCCTAGTTAGCAGAATTTAACATAGTTAAAATGGTTTGAGTTAAATTCTTCTAATTTGCACCATCTGCTGCTCAAAAGCATACTGCATTAAATGTATTGAGAGCAAGGTATTGTGGGTCATTATCAAAACAATGAGAATCTCTGATAAGGTGACATGTTTCTGCTATGGCCCAAAGAAACAGTTATTATTTTGCCTATGAAGTATGTTTAGGGTTCTCATTTGTGTAATATCGAAGTAGTCTGTTTAAATAACAATAGTTATGCTGTTCTGTTATTAGTGTCGAGTTTTAGAGATGTTTGGCTTGTGTGAAAGCAAAGTGAGAAATTCTGTTAGACAAGTGCTGTGCAGCGATCCACATTCTGCATAACCACTGATGACCTTCTTTAAATTCTACCATAAGTAATGAAGACTGTTTGATGTTGCAATTCATAAAACAGTTAACCTATACAACTTTAAAGAACAACCAGATTCTTTACCAGACTGACAGCTCTCTCCTAGATGCTACAATTACTGGGTATACAATGCTGCCATGCAGTTCATCATTGCTGTTTGGCAGAAAACTTTGATGTTAAGAATTGAAATAAACTTTTTTTGAATGAATGCCCTACTTTATACAAAACTGTCTCATAAAAGAAAATAGAAAATAATTACAATAAATGAATAGTTTTAGACATACAAGTTTTTCATCCAAAAGAAAACACTTCCTGATCTACTATGAATTATTCATTACACAAAGATCAATCAATCTTCATTACTCCAAAACAAGCGACGAACAAAAACAGTCCTCTTTCTACTTTGTCAATTTTAGCTTTAATCCTTAGAATTTGAACCTTTATTATCACTGCTCAGGGGTCGAAGTAGATTTAAATTCATAGAGGACTTATATAAAAAATTACACAAAGAACCAAGAGAAGTGGGTAAGATTTTAGGATGTTTAGGGATTTAGCTGGTCCAATCTTGTTTGTTGAATAAATTAATCTGTGTTCGACCTCATGGTCTCTTAAAGCTGCAGACCTGAATTTAGTTTGATTAGTTACACCTGGCTTGACATAACCTCACCTGTCGAGTCTGGCTTGGCATTTGTGGTCAAGTCTGTCTTTATTTGTCATCGTGGGATTCCTGAATTTAGCTTTTCTCACACATGCTTTATGTTACGAAAATATAGTTAAAGATTATTTTATATACCTTTTCATGCTTTTTTCATGAAAGATCTTGATTTGAATCGAGTTAACAAGACATTATCTCTGCTGATGTTTGACAAAGTCTCCATGTTTTGAGTGGTCAGATAATGAAATAAAACATTTCTTGATGAGTTCAAGTAATGGAAGGATTAGAGGTAGTTAAGGGGTCCTGTTGGGGGGACAGTTGTTGCTACAAGAGACTTCAGGGGCCCTGTACCTTTCATCCTAGAATAGGGTGAACTGTCTGGTTCACCCAATAAGTCGTCCAGGTTTGGGACCAAAGGCTCAATTTTCAGTTTTTTTTTTTTTTTCTGTCATTGCTCTCAAGGTTTCTTGTTGAAAAAGGAAGAGACAAATTGTGCAGACCTATGATCACTGTCAGATGATGGAATCAATTGCAATGTGGACAAAAAATTTACAAAATGTACTGCTTGCATTATTTCTATGATCCTCTATTAGCTCAAAGTATTTGAGGAGAGGACAGCTGACATCTCTCTGACTGAATTATGAAAAGCATGGAATTGTGCTTGAAAGTATGCCTACCTTTAACCATAGTTTCCTAAAAACAAAACAGGTGTAATCAGCGCTGTGTTTTTGCAAGAGCAACATAGGCAACTGCATAGCGTGGCAACCACAGCAGGGCAATGGAAGAAACAGTCTGTTTTTCTTAAAGCTACAGTGTGTGATTTTCAGCATCAGCTAACATTCAGACTGCAGCGACATGAACCGCTCTCCCCATGCTTCTCTCCCTCCAACATGGAGGCTGCAATGTTCTACCTGTCTTGTCAAGTGATGAAGAGATTTGTTTACATTAGATCACTGCAGCAAATCCATAAATCCTAAAACACTGTTTTCTCATGTAAATTGACAATGTATTATCGAGTATAAAATTAGGAGATGATAATGTTTTGTGGATTGAACACTGTTTTAGTGAAGGATACCGGCCTCTTTCCAGACATTCCTCTGCTCTGTGATTAACACTGATTTAATTTTCTCATGCTTTTCTTTCTTTGTCCAATAGGTGGAATGCAACAGCAAACTAGAACCGACATCCACTTACTTCCTGAAGGTGAAACATCATTTTGTGTCTCTGTTCAGCTTCTCTTATTAAGTTTTCTTCCTTTAAAGCTACAGTGTGTAACTTTCAGCGACATCTAACGTCCAGACTGCAGACTGCAGCAACATGAACATCTCCCCCCCACCGCTTCTCCCCCCCAACAGTACGGCGAGCGTTACGGGACAAAATGTCTTCCACGACGTCCGCATCACCTACCTTCTCAAGTGATGAGGTTTGTTTACATAGATAATTTTACAGATAGTATTCTCAGGCATAATACTGCCATCTATTGTTCAGTACCGTCTCAGTTCATCTCTCTCAACTTGCCGTAGTTACTTTCGAGCGTAATGGGCGATCTCGCAATCGCTAGTTTGTTGGCTCTGCGCTGCCGTAGCGCAAAGATGTCTGCCTCCATGGCTTCGAGACCCGCTCCTATGTAATTATAAATAACGAATTCTAAGGCAACGCAAATATTAAGGTTAAGAGGCTGAGCTCGTAGATGATGATAAATAACATAGTTATATAATAATATAACTGTGAACTGTGAAACTTCTGAATCAATGAAGATGACAGCCACGGCTACTTCAAGATAGCAAAACGTTAGCAACTTACCTTCAAAGTCACACAAATAGGACGAGACATAAAACTTGAAACCTTTTTCAAGTTTAGACGTGGGCGTCTTGCTGGCTGTCCGGACAATCAGACGAACATCATGTACGGTGAATTTTGGCAACTCTAAGAGGCAACGTGTAAATTTTTTCTCAGACTCCGCCATGTTTACTATGCGCTTTGGACACCGACCGGAAATAGAATTGCATCCTCGACCAAAACGGGGAAGTGTGACGTGCATAGAGCCTATAGAGGCTCATGCATGAATGTCCAACGAATAACTCTGTTGTTTCAAAATAGAAAACCTGGTTTCATGACTTAGTTTTGCCCTGGATTTTGTAACATTTGTGGACGCTACGTCGCTACTTGATAAAAATAATAACGTCAATACTGGAAAGTTACTTGATAAATAAAGCAGCGACGCTACGGTCAAGCTACCGGAAAATGTAGTTAAACTAATAGCTTCGCTACATGTAGCGGCGCTACTGCCCATCACTGTTCCTAACATCTCTGTTGTCAAGGTGATTTGGACCAAGCGAATTACACTGAATAATTAATGGAAAATAAAGATATTAATAATAAAGAGATATGAGGATTGAGAAATACTGTTCTAGGTCATTATATCCTTATTGTTTAACTAATAATAACAGGAAAACTTATTTTATTAATGACACCTTAAATATTTCCCATGCATTTTTTGCTATATTTTTCAAAAACAATTTTATTTAATGTATAGAAATGTAAATTTATATTGCCTGTCAGAAAATTAAGCACAGATTAGAGCGATATTATGTCTCATAAAGTCTTGCTGTTATTGGTAAAGAAGAATTGCCCTGTTTTACTTTGTAGCCAATTAAATAAGCTTTCAAACAAAGCAAAGGAATTCTAGGTTGCATAAAGCCCAGCTGTGTTACTGGCGTGCGTAACAATTAGAAACAATGCTGAGACAGGATCACTGTGCGCAGTTAGATTGATTTTGTGTTATTATAATGCCTAAGCCGAAGAAAAAAAAAACACTTTTTTCAAAGGACACTTTTTTGTTGAATGCTTGGCTGCTGACTGGACCGGAACTCAGCAGAGAGCCATGAGCTGCCCATCCTCAGCCAGAGGAGGGGGGCTGGGGACTGGTAGGGCAGGCAAAAAAAACATAAAACAACAAAAACAGCTCAGAAAAGGCCCCGGAGCTTATTTATATAAGACACCATTGGGGTGTCAGTCTTGTAATGTGCCTCTCTGTTTTATGTCATAGAGGGAATGCTAAAATCTCTGAAACACAGAGAAAGGCTGTGAGAAATTAGACCCTAGGATGCCTATTTTTTTTTTTTGTTTTTGTTTGTTTGTTTCATATGAAAAGCAGCAGTGTCACTATTTTTTAATGTTATTTTAGATTTATTGTTACATTTTTTTATATGATTATGTTTTTTTTTAGTGTTTGTTTTCGTTATATGGATATTTTATCCATTTTCATTTTTTTATACATTTATAATCACTTTTGTTTATATACCATCAAAGAGCTGCAATTTTTATTTAAGATTTTATTTTGTGAACATATATTGTCCTGTATATTTGTTTACTTATTTTTTTGGGTTTACAAAGTTTTATTTCATTATTTTTTATCTTTCCAAATTTGTGCAATGGAATAAAAAGGTTACCTTAACTTTAGTTCTAAGTTCTTTGTCTTTTTTCCATTATATGCTCTGAATTATATCTGGAAAAAAAATTATCAAGAAACCATACAATCAGGTGAAATGTGTGGTGACTGTCAATCGTCAGAAGAAAATGAAAAAAAAAGGTGGAAAAATACTTCATAATTGTTTTGCTGCCATGAAATGTTTCTGTGTTATTCTAAGGGTCAAATTGTTGCATAAAATCATTTGACACAATTTCAGACATTTGGACAAGTTTGGAGACGCCGGTGACACCAAAAGTTCAAAGCCCCACAGCTCTGGAACTGTTGTAGCCAGATGTCTAAAATGTTCTGCATTTGCGGTTGATATGACATAGAACAAATATAATACCATGAGACCAGCCTATTCTCAAGCATGTTTTTATTACTGATGTTCAAAAATATACCTATTATTTTCATGAAGAAAAAAAACAACAACTTTGAGTCATGTTTGAACTAATGGAGTTTATGGTGTGATTTAGTCACACTAGTTTCATTTATATTTTCGAAACTAAAAGGTGTTAGCTTTCAAATGATATATCACACATGTAATTTAGGCTTACAGTTCCTCAGTTATTTGCTTTTCCATTTTGATATGGAAAACAGTCGAGGATTACCCAAGATTAGGTGGGTGTTATGGATGCCAAGCTAAACTTTAAATATTTAGAGTGACGAATTATTTGGTCTATCTGCAAGAAAGGAAATGGAGAAGATTTGGATTCTATGCTTAAAAATATATAAAAGCCTAAGCTAAAGTCTAAAAAAATCTTTCTTTTGACTTCGATTTTTCACTTACTGATGGGTTGACACTTGCAAGTACAAAGTTTTCTAGATAAGATTTAGCCTGCAAAAATTCAACTAGTTTAAACAGATGTAAGACATGTTCATTAGAGTTCAGTTGAGGAATCTGGGTGCCAGTAACTTATTATTTATTTATTCTTATTACTATATATTACCTGATGACGCAAGAAAAGTAATCAATAAGAGTTTTGCTGATTGACTTGGCATGGACAGTTTTCACGGAGTTAGACCAAGGCATTGATATTCGATTAAAATTGTTGGGATCTGGAGAAGTTACATCTTTCTCCAGCAGAGTCCACCGTGGATCCTCCTGAGCTGAGCCTTCGACACACCTGAGGCGCATCTCATCATCAGAGGATCCACAGTATATAACCTGCCTTCAGACCTTGCCTCAACGCCGCAGTGTTTATCCAGTTTGGTTAGCACCTGAGCCTAGCTTCTTCTGAGAACCTTTGTTGCTCCTGATTCCTGATTGGATTCTAATCCCTCTTTGTCTCTGCTTTCAGGAATCCAGTTTTTCCTTGTAAGCTCTGGATGAGCTTAACCTGCCGAGCCAGCCCTCTGAGCCAAACCTGAAGACCCTTCTCTGGATTCTCATGCAGCTCTGGACTAAGAGCTGGAAATCCAAAGCCAAGGTCTGCCCTCACGCTAGAAGTAAGACGCTGAAGCGGTTATTGGACTCTGCTGAACTAAACAGTCTCTGGACCCAACAGTTCCTCTCTCAAAGCCAAACCCGGACACCTCAAGGTATAAATCTGAAACTCTCAAACTAAGACTCATCTGCTCCCAAGCTAACTGAACTGTCATCCTCACAGACTCCAGTGAACCTGCCCCCAGGCCTGAACCAGTTCCTGTGTTTATTCCATGTGCTTGTGCTCAATAAAACTTGTTAAACTTTTCATCAGTTTCCGTGGTGTTCTGCATACTGGGCTTTTCTGAAACCCATCATGACAGAACACTGCGGCCACACACAAGACCCAGCAGATCACCTCCGTCGTCGGTTGGAGGAGCAAGATGCTCAAATCCAGGGACAAACTCAAACCCTCCGTGAGTTGCATTGCATGGTTAATCACCATAATCAGATGCTTCAGAGCTATGCTAACTACATGAGCAGTGCTAATGCCACGCCGGCAGCACAACCATTTCCGGGTCCAGTTCCGCCTCCGAGGTCACCGGCGGTGACGTCATCACCCGAGTTCCGCCCTAGTCTTCCTGAGAAATTTTCAGGTAATATGAAGGACTGTAAAGGGTTTTAGTTTCAATGTCGTTTAATTTTCAAAAACTCTCCTGGCAGTTTCCCAACTGATCAAAAGAAAATAACTTTTATTCTGTCCCAACTGACTGGAAGAGCCCTTGAGTGGGCTGAGGCAAGGTTTGCCTCCGAAGATAGCCTCAGCTGTCATTACACAGATTTTGTTTCTGAATTCTCTCAAGTATTTAACCAAGAAACTGATCAAACCATTGACTCTCGTGCTCTTTTGAACCTAAAACAGGGAAATTCTTCTGTAGCGGATTTCTCCATTAACTTCCGGGTCAAAGCCGCAGCTTCCGGATGGAATCAAATTGCTCTAAAGAGTGCTTATTTCATGGCTTTAAACGAAAGCATCAAGGATGAACTAGCAACCCTCGACGAACCTGCAACACTTGAAGAATTAATCCGCCTGACAATTAGGCTGGATAACAGGATCCGAGCTAGAAACAGCTCCAAACCAAAGGATCAAGGTTCTTTTGTCTCTGCCCCTGCTTCTAATAAAGTAACTGTTTTTTCTGCTCCCACAGAGCTCGTTGCCAAGCCGAGGTCTAAGACCCAGTCTCTCCCTTTGCCAGTTCAGGCCTCTCATACAGTGGATACTGAATCCGAACCCATGCAGGTTGGACATACGAGGCTAACCCCTGAGGAAAGGCTAAGATGTTTCAGGGGAAAGCTATGTATCTACTGTGGTGAGAGTGGCCATTTCATCGCTTCATGCCCAGCTAAATCAAAAGCCGGGGCCCGTCAGAGGATCTGAGGAGTCTGACGGGTCATTCTATCTCTGTGAAATCTCCTCGTCTTATGCTCCCAGCCATCTTGTTCTTCTCAGATCAGAATCTAACACTATCTGCCTTCATCGATTCAGGCTGTGAACAGAATTTGATTGACTCCAACTTGGTTCAGCAGCTACAAATTGAAACTATTCCTCTTTTTGTTCTTCCCTCTGCATGTTCTCCTCTGGTGCTTGGTTTTGAGTGGCTGGAACGACATAACCCCCATATTAACTGGAAAGATCGCCATATTGAATCTTGGTCGACCTCTTGTCATGAAACATGCCTCCGTTCGGCGGCTCCCACTGTGAGGTCTCCTAGAGGCGGGGGGGAGATGGACTCTCCTGACCTTACTTCTGTCCCTTCCGAGTACCATGATCTAGCTCCCGTCTTCAGTAAGGTCAGTGCTACGTCCCTTCCACCTCACAGACCATATGATTGTGCGATTGAACTATTACCAGGAGCTCCCCTACCCAGCAGTAGACTATACAATATCTCCAAACCAGAACGTGAGACAATGGAGAAATATATTAACGAGTCATTAGCTACTGGGATAATCCGTCCCTCTTCTTCTCCGCTGGGTGCTGGTTTCTTTTTTGTTGGCAAAAAGGATGGTTCACTAAGACCTTGTATCGACTACAGAGGCCTGAACCAAATAACTGTTAAGAACAAGTACCAGCTTCCATTGCTAGCATCAGCCTTCGAACCAGTACAAGGGGCTACTGTCTTTACTAAGCTCGACTTAAGGAACGCTTATCACCTTCTCAGGATAAGAGATGGAGATGAATGGAAGACAGCCTTCAAGACTCCCTTAGGCCAGTTCGAATATCTAGTCATGCCTTTTGGTCTCACTAACGCTCCTGCATGCTTTCAAGCCTTGGTAAACCATGTTCTCAGAGACTTTTTAAATGTATTTGTTTTCGTCTACATCGATGACATCCTGATTTATTCTAAAGATCTTTCTGAACATAAGAAACACGTCCGCCTGGTCCTGCAAAGAGTATTAGAAAACAAACTTTTTGTCAAAGCCGAAAAATGCGAGTTTCATCAACAATCAGTCACCTTTTTGGGGTTTGTGCTCGAGGGCGGGCAGGTTAAGCCTTCTGAAGAAAAGATAAAAGCAGTTTTGGAGTGGCCGGTACCTGAAAACCGTAAACAGCTGCAGAGATTCCTGGGTTTCGCCAATTTCTACCGAAGATTTATCAGGAATTATAGTCAGACAGCTCTTCCTCTAACTTCTCTAACTTCAGTCAAAAAGACCTTCCAGTGGACCCCTGAAGTACAAAATTTATTTGACAAACTTAAGACTTTGTTTTCCAGAGCCCCTGTGTTAATCCAGCCCGATCCAACCAAGAAATTCATCCTTGAAGTGGACGCTTCCGACTCTGGTGTAGGAGCAGTATTATCCCAAAGACTCGACACAGATCAAAGAGTTCACCCATGTGCCTTCTTTTCTCGTAGACTTTCCCCTGCTGAGCAAAACTACGACGTTGGTGACCGCGAACTCTTGGCCATCAAACTGGCATTGGAGGAGTTGAGACACTGGCTTGAGGGAGCTGAGCACCCGGTTCTTGTATGGACTGATCACAAGAACCTAGCCTACATCCAGTCTACCAAACAAGCCAATCCTCGTCAGTCAAGGTGGTCTCTTTTCTTCTCTCGCTTCAATCTTATAATCTCTTACAGACCCGGATCCAAGAACATCAAACCCGATTCTCTCTCTCGTCTTTATTCCGTTGATCAATCCGAGATGCCTTAACCTGTCCTTCCCGCTTCCTGCACTGTTGGAGTGGTTACCTGGGAGATCACCGATCTTATTAACTCTGCCCTGGCTTCTGAACCTGACCCAGGTAACGGTCCTCCAAACCCAACTTATGTCCCTTCTTCTGTCAGATCTCGCCTAATCCAGTGGATGCATACAGCCAAATTTTCCGCTCATCCGGAGGTGAGAAGAACCATCGCCTTAATCTCTAGACGTTTCTGGTGGCCTACCCTGCACAAGGATGTCAAGGAATATGTTTTGGCTTGTTCTACCTGCGCCAGAAATAAGACCTCACATCAACCACCCTCAGGTCTGTTGCATCCTCTTCCTGTTCCCACACGTCCATGGTCTCACATCGCTATTGATTTTGTCACTGGTCTTCCAATCTCCCGAGGTATGTCCACAATTTTTACCATCGTCGACCGATTTTCAAAGTCTTGCCATCTGATCCCCCTCAGGAAACTTCCCACGGCCTTTCTAACCGCCCAGCTCCTGGTTAAACACGTCTTTCGTCTTCATGGAATCCCTCAAGAAATTCTCTCGGACCGTGGACCCCAGTTCGTTTCTCAAGTCTGGAAGGCTTTCTGTTCAGCACTCAACTGTAAGTCTTCACTCACCTCAGGTTATCATTCACAGTCTAACGGTCAAACCGAAAGAATGAACCAGCAGCTCGAATCTACCCTTCGTTGTCTCACTTCCAATAACCCCACCGACTGGAGCCAATACATCACATGGATTGAATACGCCCACAACTCTCTCAAGTCAGCTTCCACCGGCCAGTCACCATTTCAGGTTAGTCTTGGTTATCAACCTCCACTTTTTCCTGCAGACGAGAGAGAGAATTCGGTGCAATCAGTCAACCAACACATCCGTCGATGTCAACGCATCTGGAGAGACACCATCGATTCACTCAATCGTTGCTCGGAAACTACGAAACGCTTCGCTGACTCAAAGAGACGTCCTGCCCCAGAGTACTCGGTGGGACAAGAGGTATGGCTTTCCACTCGAGACATCCCCCTCAAGGGGATGTCTCGCAAGCTTTCATCTAGATACATTGGTCCATACAAAGTTGCCCAGGTTATCAATCCGTCAGCCATACGCCTGCAACTTCCCCCGACTCTTCGCATCCATCCCACGTTCCACGTCTCTCAGGTCAAACCAGTCATCTCTAGTCCTTTGTGCCCACCATCCGACTCCCCTCCACCCGCCCTGGACGTCGATGGACATCCGGCCTTCACCGTCCGCCGGATCGTGGACTCCCGTCGGCGAGGTCGCGGTTGGCAGTACCTCGTTGATTGGGAGGGCTATGGTCCGGAGGATCGCCAGTGGGTTCCTGGCTACTACATCCTCGACCCATCTTTGATCGAGGAGTATGAGCACTCCCTCCCTTCGACGTCTTCTGGACCGCCAAGAGGCGGTCGTTGAGAGGGGGGTACTGTTGGGATCTGGAGAAGTTCCACCTTTCTCCAGCAGAGTCCGCCGTGGATCCTCCTGAGCTGAGCCTTCGACACACCTGAGGCGCATCTCATCATCAGAGGATCCACAGTATATAACCTGCCTTCAGACCTTGCCTCAACGCCGCAGTGTTTATCCAGTTTGGTTAGCACCTGAGCCTAGCTTCTTCTGAGAGCCTTTGTTGCTCCTGATTCCTGATTGGATTCTAATCCCTCTTTGTCTCTGCTTTCAGGAATCCAGTTTTTCCTTGTAAGCTCTGGATGAGCTTAACCTGCCGAGCCAGCCCTCTGAGCCAAACCTGAAGACCCTTCTCTGGATTCTCATGCAGCTCTGGACTAAGAGCTTGAAACCCAAAGCCAAGGTCTGCCCTCACGCTAGAAGTAAGACGCTGAAGCGGTTATTGGACTCTGCTGAACTAAACAGTCTCTGGACCCAACAGTTCCTCTCTCAAAGCCAAACCCGGACACCTCAAGGTATAAATCTGAAACTCTCAAACTCAGACTCATCTGCTCCCAAGCTAACTGAACTGTCATCCTCACAGACTCCAGTGAACCTGCCCCCAGGCCTGAACCAGTTCCTGTGTTTATTCCATGTGCTTGTGCTCAATAAAACTTGTTAAACTTTTCATCAGTTTCCGTGGTGTTCTGCATACTGGGCTTTTCTGAAACCCATCATGACAAAAATGGCAGAATTTTTTTTTTAAGTAATTCAATTCAACGACAAAGTACAATAACTTTGTTTCTAAATTTAACCAAAGAGAAGTCTAAATTTGACTTAAATTGCATTTCAAGGCAGCAGGAGAACGGTCAACTTTGAGGTAAATCACATTCTTTTACAGTGATGGATACAGAGAATTGGTTACCTTAAAACTGGGATGGATATGACAAACCATAAATTGTAATTTTCAGAAATCAAAAAGAACAGAAAGAGATGTAAGAATGATACGAAGTTCATGTTGATTTTTCCATCGAAACAACGTGGTGAAATCTGCTTATAGTTGAGCAGTAACATAGCTTAAACAGAGGAAAGATTAAGATAATCTGGCTGGGGACCCTAAAAAGCAAGGCTCAGAAGATTTTGCCTAAAGTACCTGCTAAAAAAACAAAAACAAAAATTGCTTCTTATCAGAGATCCTTAACACTTTTTAAATAATAAAAATCTTGACAAACATGTTACAATTTTTGAGACTTACAATGATAATAGTGGAGGTAGAGCTTTTTCACAAAAAAGATCAACCAATGAGTGTCAATTTCAAAGAAAAAAAATAAGAAGCTAAAATGAAATAAAAAAGTAAAATGCTGACAATTTATTTATTTATACCCCCCCCCTTTAAAAAAAAAAAGATTTTACAAACTTACATTTTAGAACAGTGAGAAGAAACTTACTGAACTTACCCTTTATTCAAAGTTTTTTACATTAAACTCAATCTTAGTGCTAACCATCTGCTGCAATAATAACAATTTTAGTAAAACATGCCTGCATTTCACACGATGAACATCAAGGTAGAACAAGTGCTCCTCCTGCAAGGAGAAATCAAAGTGCTACTGCATGGGGAATTTCCCACTTTGACATTAGCTAAACATTTCTAAAACTCTACACTAATAACAGAACAGCATAACTATTGTTACTTAAACAGACTAGTTCGATATTACACAAAAATGAAAACCCTAAACATATTTCATTGGCAAAACCATAACTTTTTCATCTGCCATAGCAGAAACGTTTCACCTCGTCAGAGATCCTCATCGCTTTGAGAATGACCCACAATACCTTGCTCTTAATATAAGTTAATGCAGTATAATTTTGAATTAGCAGAATTTAACTCAAACCATTTTAACTATGTTAATTTCTGCTAAATAGGGCTGTTGTGGGAAAAAAAGTATTCAACTATTCACTCCAGTTAAATAAACGAGGATCGATGAATTTCACTCAGGGCTGGATTTATCAAGATCCAATTTTGCGTGCAGTAATTTGCGCTCGCAAACTGGGTGATTTAACAAGAGTGATTGCGTAACTGGTGGCAGGTGCAAAACTGTTGGAGACACCCTATTTAAATGATGGTTTTGCGCGTTTTGTGGTTTGCGGCAAAGTAGTTTGTAGTTTCTACAAGCTAGTGCATTAAGAAATTTAAATCTTACAGTGACCCCCAACAACAACAAAAAAAGTATATATATATATATATATATATATATATATAAAGAAAAAACTTTGGCAACCTTTATTCCCTAAGGTGGTATGTGGCTGAATTTCTACTTCACTGCAGTAAAAAAAAAAAAAAAACAGGTGTTTTGTATTGGCCTGTTGAAAAATGCACATACCAAATGGCTCACAAGAAGTGACTGTGGATGAGATTACTGCGCGTATGCATCCCCGCAGCATTGGCATGTTGCTCCACAGGCGCAGGGGGAGAACCCCGACCCCGTCGGACAGCACTTCTGAAAAACGAGATTGGGAGATCCCAGCTCTCGCTGCAACCTTACGCTGGAATGACCCAGATGCAAAAAAGTGCAACGTTGCAAGGAGTTTTGTGATATCTGGTATTGCGTGGGTCCTCCTTGTGGCTGGCTCCAAATCCATTCGGAGTTCCCCCAACAGCTCCAAAATGGCAATGCTGGATAAACAACATATTTTAATGATCTCTTCCTCGTTCATTCCAAAAATATTCACACGGAGTGAAAAAATGCGTTCTCTGCGTCTCCTTGCTTCATTTCGATGTCTCCTTCTTGCGACAATAACCGCTGTCATGTGTGCGCAATTACGCATACAGACCATTTGCACCTTCTTTTGAAACATGTTAAATATAGAGTCAGATACCGTTAGCAAAATTGCTTTCAGGTTTGATAAATCACTTTGCAAGTGCTAAATTAATATATTTACATGTTCTCCTCCCACAAGATGCACTTTTGCGTGTAAACGCCCCATATTGCATATTCATTGCAGAAAAAGTACTAAATGGATAAGAGGCGCTATTTAGCACTTTTTAAAGACCAAATCCTTTTAGATCAGTTTGTACATTTTTTAGCGTGCGCAGTGAAATAGGTCACGTTTTTATACACGCAAACCTTTGATAGATCCGGCCCTCAGTCTGCATTTTTTTTTACATCTTTGCAAAGAGAGAACAAGACATCATACAGCCCTTATTGCACGGTAATCAGCCCTGTTCTGATCTAGCTAGAGTTTGTCTTCCTTACTTACAATAATGGAAATGTTGAAGGTTTTGTCTGTGTCAAAACGCATCTCTACCCAAAGCAAAAAAAGAAATAAAAATAAGACTCTAAAAGTTTTGAAAACTTTCTAATATTATGGCCAAAACTCAAAATAAGATAAACAGCCCCTCTCTCTTAGACTTGTTGTGGCCTTGGAGCTCTGAGGCCGAATGAATAAAACTCAGCACTCATAAATCTGAATACATATACCTACATGAATATATGTAAAAGGGAATTAATAGGAGATACATTTTTTACAACCACAAGGCAAAGGTAAAAAATACTCTTTATTTTATTTTTATATAATTGTGCTTCTGGCACTTCAGGATTCAGAGCCTCACCAGTCATGAACTTCACAGGACGTCACTGCCATCAAATGAGGAGAGTGTGGTCTTTCAAAGATTTCAGGAAACTGTAAAAACTTTGAACCACACTGTGGTGGCATCTGTAATGATTTATGCAGAGGGCTTATTTATTTATTCATTTATTTGTCAGGGATAGTACACATTAATGAACATTTCAGAAATGTGTCAGCATTAGCTATGAAGCTAGTTTTCAACTGCTGTCCCTGGGCAAGGTGTATAATGCCAACAACAATTAAAACAAAAAATATGAAACATAGAAGATAAAAAAAATTGAGGCTACATACTTACAAAGGCAGATCTTATAGTTCAAACAGAGACATTGACATAAATATGTACAGACGTTTTGTTGAAGGAGTGGCAACATCAAGGGGAACTTATTTTACTTAATTTTTAAATCATAGCTAAGCTCCTTATTTCCTACAGCCATTTAAATCACATTCTAACAGAAATTACAGCAGAATCGTTTAAAACTAATGAAATGTTTTGTTTTATAAAATACAAATAAACCAAATTTGTAAAAAAAAAAGAAAAAAAAAAAAAAACTAAATAAGTCTTTAAAGCCACATAAACACACTTATCTCTTTATCAAAGTTGAAAATCTAAAATACATAACAGATTATGAATTAGCCAAAATCTGAAGCATCCAACCTCTTATGCAGCAAAGATATTATTACATTACATGATTTTTCTTTCTCCTTATGTACTGCTTTAGCCAGCTATTTATATAAGAACAAGATAACTCAATTACTGTGACGATACTACAAGAAAAAAAAGAAAATTACAATGAAACATCTCACACCTTGTCAAAGCATGCTTTACAAAAAGCAAGAAATTATTAAAACACATAAAACCATTGAACAAAATCTTTTGCTTACTTTAAAATGACAAAATGTTAACCTGTGTGAAAAAATATCTAATCTTTTTGCTTGCAATACAATTGATGTAGCTGCAATAATGTTGAAGCATTTCAGTATTTACAAAAAAAAATAATCCTAAATTTCCTATTGTATTTATTTTTTAAGGAATGCAAATTCTATGCAAACAGGCTTTCTTGTTTTGTGGCAGAATCAATCAGTAAAACTCCAGTCAGACTTCTTGGTTAAAACAACAGTTGTTCAGATATTTTCCCTGTTCAGGCTCTGCACACAGTCCCAAAGAAAGGTGGGGGTAAACCGATTTGATAACCCCTAAGAAACAACATTAGACACACAATGTTTAAGTTTCATGTAAACATGAAAGCTAAGCATGGGGAAATACATTTCTTGAGAATAGAAACTACGTTTCTACAACTACCAACATATATATTTTTTTCCATTTCCTAAATTTATTCATGATGGATGTTTGTTTTTGAATGTGAAACTAAATCTGAATCAACAGCTGAAAACAGTGAAATAAAGTCTTTGATGCTTAATGACAAAAGCTGCTGGATAGAAGGAAAACTCTCAGATGACTGGACTTCATCCTGGTGCCGCTGATACTACTGTCATGGTAGGTTCTGAGGAGCCAAAGGATTTGAACCCAGATCAAAGATGTTTAGGTCTAGACAGGACCTGATTGAACAACAGAACCAAACAAAGGTTTTTAAAGGAAAAATGTAGAAACAGTTCCTGAATCAGTGTCAAAAAGCAAAATCATCTCTTCTACAAACTATTGATCCTGATTACTTCCAGATTTAGTGAACTCACCCCTCTAGAAAAAATGTTCCAGGTTAGTCTGACCCTGCAGTCACATTAGTACCATCCTGTTGTTCTTGACCTGAAATTATAATTTTGTCATTGAGTTCATTGTTTATCACAGTTACTGTATAATTCCATGCTTCCAGCAGCTATTTGATTATTAACATTTATACTGAACCATTTCCAGAGTTTCCAGACCCTCTGATTGTTTCATGGAGCCCAAGATCTCCTACAGGAAAGTGGAAATCACACAGTTAAACTAATCTGCCTTAATGTCAGTGATACTGATGTAAACAGAACATTAGAACCACCTCTTTACATCTATTTCACACATGTTACCTCAATCCTGCTATTATTGTTTGAATTATTAGATGCCTCAGTCAGAACAAGAGACAGAAAATCTCCAAAGCAATAAAATCTCATTCTTATTTAGGGAAGTTGCTGAGTTATATTTGAATCTAGTTGGATACATCTGTAGTTAGCTTGATGGTTATTACTGATTCCTAACATTTATTTTGGGTGATTTAATAGTGAAACAGAAAAAAATATCATCATAACTAAATAAATAGGAGCTTCAATAATACTTTACAATATAGTTTGAACAGCTTAAAAGTTAGAAATATCCTTATCTATGTTGGTCTGTGGCTAATTAAGCTAAATAAGACTAGACTGAAATAAATTCACAGCAATATTATAGCATTCACATTGAGATTTACTCTTCCATAAATGCAGTCTTCAATAAGAAAATAAAATCATTTAAACATAGCAGTTTCAATTAATGCAATCTGTTTTTTGTTTTTTTTTATTAAGCTTTAATTTCCCAAGTCAACATAAAGGTCAGTAGTGTTAAAGATAAAATGATAAAAGTATTATAGGAATATAATCTATATTCTATATTTGTGGAACCAGTCAGAGCAAAGTTACAGACTGACCATGGAGGAGAGAGGAGTTCACTTGCTGCTGATGGTCATCCTGGATGACAGTCTGTGCTGTTCTGATACCTTTTACAGAAAAAAAAAAATATTTAATTTTCTTCCAAATAAAGAAAGAGAAAGTTTTCAATAAATTCACATTTTTTTTTAAGATTTTGTTTCAGCAAAAAGAAAAGATAATCAGCATCAATGTTAATCAGAAATAGTTAAGTTAAATTATTTATCAAATAGTCTTTCTTTATATTAGTGCTAAAATAAGTTGTGCAGAAGTCCGTTTATTAGACTTGAAGAGGGTAGAGGGAGATGTTAAAACAAAGGTTGGAGAATGAATTCTAGTCGGCCTTTTCTTTAAGTAACAATTGTCTGTACGTGTGTACTAGGGATGGAGGATGGAGTGACTGAAAGAAAGCAGCTTCTGGTGTGAAACACTAAAAGAAGGAGAAGGATACTGTAGATGTCTTAGAGATAAAAAAAAAACACTAAAAGAGGTTAAAAGATAGAAAGAAATATTATGAGAGTGTTTAAAAAATGTAAATAGTCATTAGTTAAAGCTACATTGAAAAAATAATCCAACCCTTTTTTGGCATTTATTTAATCATATTTAGTTACTTTTAAACAATTGTTTCATATTAGCAGGTTAGGACATGAAACTATTTTGTTAAAGTAAGTAAATATAATTAAGTAGATGTCAAAAACAATTGGATTATTTTTTCAGGTTATAGATGTTTCAAACTGTACTGATCGATATTTACAACCGATTATGATAAGAAAATGAAAATAAGGTTTTGTAGTAATTTTGCTGTTATGACATTAATCATGTGATTAGCTAGAAAGTGAATCATAAATGAGATAAAATATTGAATTTAGATGCAATGAATTTAATCTAAATCTCTTAATTAAGGTATAACCCTAAAGCAGTGGTGGATGAAGTACTCATCAGTAGTACTTGAGTAAAAGTATTGATACTCATAGTAAAATTTTACTCAACTACAAGTAAAGGTTACCCAGTCAAACATTTACTGAAGTTAAAGTATTGGAAAGTATTCAAAAGTACATGCTTTTAAAAGTACTTAGACATTTAAAATTACATGCTTTTAAAGGTATTTAAGTATTCAATAATCGAAATGAACATTTCATTACAACATTACATTTCTGTGTAATTTTCAGAGTAATTATAAAGAACTTGTAACTTTCAGAAACTACCTGATGTATTGATGCCTAGAACCACTCTGTTACAAATTCTACACTACCTGTAAAGAACTTCAGCATAAAAAGGACACAAAAATAAGAACATCTATTATGATCATTATTTCTTATCTATAAAAAAACCTCAACCCTCACAATTTTACTATGGAAAAGAGGGTTATGGTTGAATCTATTACCACAAAGAAAGAGAAACTCTGATTTTGAGATTGAGATTGATTCTCACATTTATGGAATTTCATGCTAATCTAAATCAGTGGTGTCCATATTCAGTCTTAAGCTAAGCTAAGCTGAGCCAAAAGGAAGAAGTAACAGCTTCCTAGAAATGGAGTGAAGTAGAAAGTATAATATTTGACTTTGAAATGTAGTGGAGGGAAAGTTATAAGTACTCCCCCTAAAAATTATTGAAGTAAAGAAAAGATAGTTAGAGTATCTTAAGTACAGTAATCAAGTAAGTTTACTTTGTTACTTTCCACCACAACCCTACAGTGCTGTGATGTATCTGATAACTTAGAGTGATTCATTTTCAAATACCATTTATATAAAAAACTTGCATTAGAAAAATATTTAATCATTTACATAAAAGCGTTAACTGAAGGAGACAGACATGAGGTGGGTGATGGTATCTGCTATAGAGGAGAGCAGTGAGGACATCAGGAAGGAAGAATGAAACTAGTGAGGCCACAGAAAGATTTAGTTCCTCCTCAGTGTTCTGAGGAAGAAGAGACACTGCTGGGCCTTTTTAATAACCTGGGGGGTTTTCAAAGTCCAACTCAGGGCCTCTGAGATGTTCAATGAGAACTTTAGATGGCAGCAGAACTCGAGATGAAGGGGGATGGCATCCCCCATCTTAAAAGAATCTTAAAAATCATCCCCTTTCTTAATAACCGTCCCCTGAAACATTTTATTACTGAATGTTTAAAATTTCTCCTATATATTAACTGCAATGGCAATAATATTGCCTATTATTATATATGAAACTGATCCCAGAGGAAAATTTGTCCTCTGCATTTGTCCCTCACTATGTGGGGCAGTGGTAGCCATGCCAGACTGACTGCAATTCTACTGTAAGGTGCCTTGGTCAAGGTCAATGACAGGCGTACATGTAACAATCGAACCATACATGTTGCTTTAGGTTAACCCCTAGAACCCTACGGACCCACCGGTGGGTTCAGCTGCTACGTGACCTCGTAATTTTAACAAACCCCCAGTATTGATGTAAAAAACACATTTGGCACAGTTTGGTGACATTTTTGGATAAATGTGCCAAAATGGCCCCTCCGCCAAAGAAATTTCTCACTAATACCATTCTAAAATAAATATGATTCATCTGATTGAGTCCAAATTTGGTATATTTTTACACAACATTTAGATTTAAAAGTCTGTACTACTTTTTTGTGCTATAAATAATATTTTTGGTAGTTTTTTGCAATGTTTATTTCAAAGAAAATTTTGGCGAGGTTCAAAAAATGCAAAATATTTTGTATTTTGTCCCTAATATTTCAGGCAGGGTCAAAGCTACAATGGTGCTGACACCAGAAAATCATTCTATGACATCTTACCTTTACAGAGGTACCAAAAGTTTCTTCTTAAATCTAATAGCTGTGAGGCTATAAGTGATTTACTTTTGTGTGTTTTTGTCAGGCAGAAATTTATTTATACCCCCTGAGGGTGTAAGAGGTTAATAGACTACATTAATTAGGCTATGTATGCTTCCAAAAAAAACAACTAGACTACTGGGTGGCAGTAATGTCCCTAAATGTTGTTTCCCAGTTTGAAGAAGATACTCAGCTTGATTACTGCAGCACTTCAAGTATAGAATCAACTGAATGTAAAACATGTTGCTGCAAACATGGAAACCAAAGCTAACTAGCTACAACAGACCTGCTTCAGGTTCAGAGCCACAGTTGGTGTTAGAGTTGTGGTTCTGTTATGTTTTTTATTTTGGATGTTCAGTTTTTCTTTGCTCCTTGTTTTCTTTTTTTTAATGGTTTAATTCTTATTTTATTGTGTTCTTTGGTTTTTTTCTCAGTTTCTGTCCTAATCTTGGTTCTGTTATGTTTTCTTTTGAGTGTTCAGTTTTACTCCATGTTTTATAATCTTAGCGCTTTAATTCTTATTTTGTTTTTTTCTGGTTATTTTCAGTTCTCAGGTTTTTATTTGTTGCCCTCGTGAGTTCTCCTTTTTTCCCTTGCCCCTTTCTTGTTTCTGCTCTACTCACAGCTGCTCCTAATCTGCTCGTTAGCTCTCCCTTTGTTTCAGTCTTCCATAAATATTCCCTCTGCGCAGTTCTTCAGAGTGGGTTCCTCGTCAACAGTGTTGGGCACGTTACTTTGAAAAAGTAATTAGTTATAGTTACTAGTTACTTCTCCCAAAAAGTAACTGAGTTAGTAACTGAGTTACTCCACAATAAAAGTAACTAGTTACTAGTAAAAGTAACTATTGCGTTACTTTTGCGTTTCTCGCCCCCGTACCCCTCACCACCCAGCCCCCACCTTCTCACCGTGTGTTTCCAAAGCCAGCTGAATAGTGCGGACGACAAAGACAAGAACCTGCAGAGAGTTTTGCATTTATTGCAACTCAATGTAAATGACATCAGGGGGGAACGCCATGTGAAGTTTTTTAACAGGGCGTTCAGATCTGGTGAGTTTATGAAATTAATAACTGGGGATGTCTAATTCTGAAATCCTGTGTGTTTGGGTTGTTATAGATACTGCAACATCTATCTATCCATCTATCTATCTAGATGTATACTCTGTGTGTGACATAAAATATGGATCTCCATCCCTGCCACAAAGGCCATCGAATAATGTTTAAAATAAAAAATACAGTAGGTTGAGAAGGCAGAGTATCCATCCATCCATCATCCATCCATCCATCCATCCATCCATCCATCCATCCATCCATCCATCCATCCATCCATCCATCCATCCATCCATCCATCCATCCATCCATCCAGATTTCTCCCTTTCATTTGATCGTTCACGCTCTCCATAGTTCTCCTGTGGCGCGAGCACAGGGCGACTGGTGCGCGCCTTTAGCGAGCATGCGCGTTTCCTGTCGCTTGCGCGGGGACTCGTGCCGCCTGCGCTGTGCGGAGATGCAGAGGAAACCGTATCTGATGGGGAAACGCAGCTCGACGTAACACCGGTATTTCCATGTGGAAAACGCTGTTTTGCTGCTGGAGTCATCCTCACTCTCCATCTCTCTGTGTGTGCTGTACGTTAACACCCGCCAGCAGAAACACCCACCTACCCAACCGACAGACGGAATCTCACTATACATCAGCCATTCTCATCCTCCCCTCTCTCATGACAAGGCGCGCAACTCTGGATGACCTAAAAATAATCTTTAATATCTCTTAAAAAAAAGTAGCACAAACAATATTTTTTTCTGCACAAATCTGCACTAACGTTGCACTAACCATTCAGTCTATTTGCAGAGTTTTTTGACGTGGGTGGGGTGTCAGCTTCACGCAGCTGCGCACGAGTCCTATCATGAAAAAAGGTTCATTGTGCGACCTGAGTAACGCGCAGTAACGGGGTGTCTGCAATGGTAACTGCGTTATAGTTACAGTCAAAGTAATTAGTTAGATTACTCGTTACTAAAAGAAGGTAACGGCGTTAGTAACGCCGTTACTTTCAACGCCGTTAGTCCCATCACTGCTCGTCAAAGTTCCTCCAACTCCGTCCATTTTCTATCCACAATCTCTCCACCCTGGGAGCGGGTGGGAACAGCTGAGTCAATACTCATCCATCGCCAAAAATATCCAGAACTCCATACATTCTTTCTAAAAGCAGGATACATTGCCCAAGAAAAATGGAACATACAGGACACCTACGCAAAAATTTTCAATAAACTTTCACCACCCAAACCACCACTCCTCACCAGCTGTTGGTCCCCCCCGCCCCCGCCTTCTGCTTCCTCCAGGCGTAGGAACCGCTGCCAGGAAAAGAAGGCCACTCCCTCTCCGGCAGGTAAGCCTGACGCCTCCACTCCGTCTCCTCCGGCGGGTCAGCCAGCTGCTAGCCTTAGTCCCTTTCATTACCAGGTCAGTTTCTCCTGCGGTCTTAGTAGTCACCTGCTTGACCAACAGCTAGCCCCATCCTTGAAAACACTCAAACCAGTACCCATTAACAGGCCAGTTAGCCTAGCGCCAGAGGCCATTATGGGGCCAGTTAGCCCCAGAGACCCCTGAGCGAGCTCTGAGCCGTCCAGAGACCCCTGAGTACCTTAATGAAGAGGCCTCAGAGTTAGAGCTCAGTGGGAGTTCCTCTCAAAGAGCCCTCAGCAGGCGCCCCAAGCCTCCAGGAGCCCTCAGCGGGCGCCCCAAGCCTCCAGGAACCTTCAGCGGGTGCCCCAAGCCTCCAAGAGCCCTCTGCGGGCGCTCCTCACCCCCTCTAATGGCTGCTCCTGAGCCGCAGTCGGCGGCCCACTCCGAGGATGTTCCAGTGCCGCTGTGGGCAGTTCCCAAGGTTCCTATCGCTGAGACGGCGCCCCCCAAGGTTCCTATTGCTGAGACGGCGCCCCCAAAGGCGGCTGCTGCTGCATCTGAGACGGCGCCCCCCAAGGTGGCGGCTGCAGCAACAGAGATGGCGCCCTCCAGCGAGGATCCTGCAGAAACAGAGAAGGCACCCTCCTCCGAGGTTCCTGCAGCAACAGAGTTGTCGCCTACCTCCTAGGTCGTTGCATGAAAGACGGCCTCCTCCTGAGGCCCTCCTTCATCGCCGGCCCCACGAGACTCTGCCTCGCCTCCAGAGACTCTGCCTCGCCTCCGGCCCCTCGGCGGGCCTCCAGAAACTCTACCTTGTCTCCGGACCCTCGGAGGGACTTTTCTTATCATCCTGCCATGAGGTCAGTGTATAGAGGATCTGTCTATGTTTAACTGTGTGTGGTGACATGGTTGGGGGTTGCCATCTATTGTCTGAGCTTTGTAGTTTGATCAACTTCCTCTGCGATAGGATAGGAGCAGCGACTTTTGAGTTATAAAGCTAAGATACACCCATCTGTATAGTTCACATGATAGGAGCAGCCATTTTGTTTATCATAACCTCCAGTAGATTCCAGTGTTGCTCCTCCCCTTTTTTATCACATGAAAAGGGCGGGTCACAAACACACACACACAAACACACATATAACCTGCCTGTCACTATAGGTTGAGCAAAATTCCCTGTTGCTGCTAGCTTAAAGGTAGTTAAGCTGGCCGTAACATACTGCTGTGGTGTTAATGCATTTGTAACCATTTATCATTTAAGCTGAATGTATTTACGTTGTTTTGACTGCACTATTGTTATCATCATATCTGTTGCTATTCCAAATGGACACTTTTGAATGCATTAACATCTGGCTTACCTTGGACAATCTCAGAAGCCAGTTTAACAGACTCTTAGGATTTTTGTTCTCTTTCTGTTAAAACTAGTCATTTAGGTACCTCGTGTTAATTTTCTAATAGCCTGTAGTGTTTTGCATGGATGTTAGATTTCTGTAAACCTTAATTATTAAAATGAATACATATTTGTTTTAACATGCAGTCGTTTGGCTATCCCTCCTTTTGGTGACAGTAAATAAACAGAGATAAATAGCTCTTTGATTGATAATTAATAACTCTACTGATAGCCTAGCCTAAATAACTGGATTTTAACAGCTGGTCCAGAAGCCACCCGGATGTGAAAGCTCCAAAATCCTGATAAGTGAGCAGATTAGAGTTATAGTTATTCAACAAAGAACACCAAATAAATTTTACCTCTGATTTTCAATAAGTTAAATAATTAACTACAACTCAAGTTCTAGTCAATCATTTATTCATAATCTACAGGATATATTATTTCATAACAGAGGTAAATGCTTTCTTTCACCTAAATACTTATTTGAGTTAGTTGTAAAAACTAAAATGTAATTGAATATAAAGACTTTGTTTCCATTTCAAATCTTACTATAAATAAATCTGATCAAAGTGTTATTAACTGTAATGAGCTAATTATAAATGTTCTAAAGACTCAAATTATCATTATTCAGTCACTTCCATCCACTAAGTTTAGGTGTTGCTGTTTCAGTTTAGTCCACATGGGGGAGTGCTCTGTTTGGAGAATGAAAGAGTGAAACATTAGATATTACAATATTAGAGTCTGACCTTTGGAGCGTCTGAACTGACACACCAGCAGAGGCAGAATTATCAAAACGATTCCAATCACAGGTCTAATGACCCACATCACATGAAATGAAGAACTTCCAGCTGCTGAAAATAAGGAGAAAATAACTCCAAACACTATCAATATTATTATGAATCCAATCATTGATTCTTTCAGCTCTGCTCACCTTTTACTGCCATCCAGCTCTGTGGTGAAGCTTTTCCTGAATGTTCACACTTGTAGAAGCCTTTGTCTGACTGAGACACTGCAGAGATCTTCAGCTCCCCTTTGCTGTCATTTTGTACCAGTTTGTCATTGTGATAGAAAAACACATTGGAAAGTGTATTTTGTCCTCTGAGTCTGCAGCTCAGAGTAACAGAAGCTCCCTCAGTCACAGGATGGACGGGGCTCACCAGGAGAACATCTCCATCTGGAAAACAGTCAGAATATGAAGTTTCAGTCAGAAATCAGCTGCTGCAGACCTTTAGAAGAGGTTAGTGAGAACAAACTGAACACAGGATTATTTTCATTCATGTTGAGCATTTTACCTGTATCAGATATTTATCAGAAAGTATAGATCACAGAGTTACTGTGAAGCTATGGAACAACAACCTGATATTAAAGGAAACAGATGAGTTAAACTACTGATGAAACCGAAATAACCAATTTTTGGAATTTTGCTTTAGAATAAGATTTAATAAAAGTATAAATATCATTATGTTTTTTTAAAACCTAATTAGTATTTAAAAAATATATAAGAAAATACAGATTTATTTAATCATAATTCTTCTCTTTGTAAATATCTATTTTTTTAGATTTAATAAAAATATAAATATCATCATGTTTGTAAACCTAAGTAGTATGTTAAAAAAAAGATAAGATAAGAACACACAGATTTTTTAAATCATAATCCCAGAATCTTTCATTATAAAAATCCATTTTTATTTCAAAGTTTGGATGTAATTAGAAGTGTGATCTTTGACTGTAAGACACCAACTAACCTCAGTTAGGTTTAACATTTTTAGAAACTTGTATTTTAAAAAGACTAATTTTAAATGCCATCTCAACATTTAGAAGATAAAAATGTTTGTTTCTACCCAGATAAAAAATAGTATCTCAGACTCTTCTAGAACAGAGATTTAATTTATTGTTTCTAAATCAAAGAGCAGTGAATTTCATGTAATAATCAAGCTGCTAAGATAAAGGAAAGAAAAGAACATAATAACATACCGACTGCAGTGATGTTGACTGGGCTACTGAACTCTCCTGATTCAGACTCACAGCAGAAGATTGATCGCCCAAAACTGGGTTTAAAGGTACATGATCGATTCATTGTCTCCCAGTCCAGGCAGGTATGAATGTAAATCAATTCAACATCTGTGTTAAACCCTCTCACTCTAGAATGAGTAAAGGTTCCTCTACAGTTCACTGTTACAGACTCATTGGTGAAGTGTTGCTTTCTGTCAGGACTCACTGTGACAGACACAGCTGGATGAGGATCTGGAAACCCACATGGAAAAAACAATCAAGATAAACGAGAGAAGAAAAAATGACCTCAATTCAAATTCTACCTTTTTGTTCAAATTACATTTTACAATGTTTTGTAATGATTATTCCTCTCATAAGGATGATAACATTATTATTTTTGTTCTTCCCATCTAATCTTATCAGCGTTTTTGTTTGGATCTTGAGGTCTGTCCACCTTTCTCCAGCAGAAGGAGTTCTAGATCTCCTGGAGCTGGAGCTGACGTCCACACCTGCGGCTCATTTGCTCATCAGGAGACCAGCATTTAAGGAGAGGCAGAGCAACACTCCAGGGCCAGAGTGTTTTGCCAGTTATGGTTAGCAAGCCTGAGCCAACCTGCCTGTCTGAATCTCTGACTCCCTGAAAACCTGACTTGAACCTAATCTGTTTTTGTCCTCTCTGCTTCTCAGGAAGAACCTGCCAGAAACCTGAAACCTGGAGGAGTTTCTCAGTCTGAAACCAATCTGTCTGTTCTCTGAAGAACCCTGGATAACCTAACCTGTCAGATACCTGTCTGCCCGCTCTCAGAAGAAACTGAGAGAGAAGCTCAGATCCGAATCAGCAAGATCACAAGCCAAGCTCTGCTTCTGCCTAGCCCTCTGCCAGCCAACTGCCTCTTGACCCTCCTGGTTCCCCCCTTCTGCCGCTCTGCTCAACCCCTGAACAGGTACAAACCTACACTCACTCAACCTGCAAAATTACCTGGACGCCTGCTAACCAATCTGTCCCTCTCTGCAGTGAAACCAGTCATGACCAGACCCGGACCCGATAAAACCCAGAATCAGTGTTTATTTACATTGTGTTGTTCAATAAACCTTTTGAACTTTTTCCCAGCCTCTTGAGTGTTCTGCATGTGGGTTAGAACCCTTAAGACAAACATGACAGAACACTCTGGCCAACAAACTAACCCAGCGGAAACACTCCGGAGGATTTTGGAGCAACAAGGAGCTCTTATCCAAGGCCACGACACCGCTCTCCGTGTGTTTAACACACGTTTGGATCAAACAAATCAAACTTTACAGGAATTAGCCGGCTATCTCCGTGATGCTACTCCTAGAGTGGAGCCAGCTCAACTTCCGATTCCTGAGGTTAATTCCCCTACCAGGTCAGAACCCGGTCCGTCATTTCCGGAATTCCGTCCCTCACTTCCGGAAAAATTTTCTGGTATACCAAGTAAGTGTAAAGGATTCCTTTTTCAATGCAAACTGATTTATGAACACTCTCCATCCAGTTTTCTCAATGACAAGAGGAAAATAGCCTTTATTATATCACAATTATCCGGAAAAGCCCTTGAATGGGCAGAGGCCAGATTTCTTTCTGAATCCAGTTTTTCCTGTACATTCGAACAATTTTTTAAAGAATTCTCGCAAGTATTCAACCAAGACACAGATCAATGTACTGAATCTCATGGTCTGTTGGACCTTAAACAAGGAAATAGGACCGTAGCCGATTTCTCAATCGACTTCCGGGTCAAAGCCACTGCTTCCGGATGGAATGAATCCGCGCTTAAAAGTGCTTATTTCAAGGCTTTAGATGAAGCAATTAAGGATGAGCTGGCCACAATCGATGAACCAGCAACCTTGGAGGAATTAATCAAATTAACCATTCGTCTGGATAATAGACTTCGAGCCAGATTCAAGTCTAAAGTAAGAAGCCACGTTTTTTCTGTACCTGCTCCAGCAACTAACTTTAACAGCACCTCTGTCTGTATTTGTCCTCTGAACCTGATTCCAAACCATGGAGCCGTAACCAACCTTTTTCTGTTCCTGCTTCTAAAACTCATTACGTCTCTCCATCCACAGAAACCCCTAAAGTAGAGCCTATGCAAATCGGCCATACCAGACTCACAACCGAGGAAAGGCAAAGAAGATTCAAGGGGAATCTGTGTATGTATTGTGGAGAACCCGGCCACTTTGTTTCCACCTGCCCAGCTAAGGTAAAAGCCGGGGTCCGCCAGAGGAAATGAGGAGTCTGGCGGACCATCTTCAATCTGAAAAGTCTCCTCATCTTCTGTTACCTGCTACTGTTTTTGCTTCGGATCAATCTCTCACTTTATCTGCCTTCATTGATTCAGGTTGTGAGAGGAACTTAACTGACTCTAACCTGGCTCAACAATTAAACATTAAGACTACTCCTTTGAAAAGGCCTCTTAGAGTTTCAACCCTCGATGGAAAAAGGTTACCTCAGGTTACTCATCAGACTCAGCCACTCGAACTTCTGATCTCCGGAAACCACAGAGAGACTTTATCATTTTTTTGTTTTTCCATCTGCCTGTTCACCTCTAGTTCTCTGGTATGAGTGGCTGGAGTGTAACAACCCCCACATAAATTGGACTAAGAAACATATCGAGTCTTGGTCTGCCTCCTGCCATGTCTCCTGTCTCCGCTCTGCAGCTCCTTCTATTCAGTCCCCGGCCAGTCGTCAGGAGGCTGATCCGCCTGATTTATCCTCTGTACCTTCTGACTACCACAATCTGGCACCAGTCTTCAATAAGGTCAGTGCACTGTCTCTTCCTCCTCATAGACCATATGACTGTGCCATAGACCTTTTACCTGGGGCTCCTCCTCCCAGCAGTCGACTGTTTAATATCTCCAAGCCTGAAAGAGAAACCATGGAGAAATATATTAATGAGTCTTTAGCCGCCGGTATTATTCGGCCTTCCTCATCTCCTCTTGGTGCCGGTTTCTTCTTTGTGGGTAAGAAGGATGGATCTCTTCGGCCCTGTATCGATTATAGAGGATTAAACCAAATAACTATTAAAAACAAGTACCCCTTGCCTCTGCTAGCATCCGCTTTTGAACCCGTTCAAGGGGCCACTGTTTACACGAAGTTGGACTTAAGAAATGCCTACCATCTCCTCAGAATCAGAGAGGGAGATGAGTGGAAGACGGCATTTAAAACTCCTCTAGGCCAGTTCGAGTATCTGGTAATGCCTTTTGGTCTGACTAACGCTCCTGCCTGTTTTCAAGCCCTGGTTAACGACGTTTTGAGAGATTTTCTCAACATTTTTGTCTTTGTCTATATTGACCACATCCTGATATATTCCAAGAATCTGTCTGATCATAAGAAACATGTCCGTTTGGTCCTGCAAACACTTCTGGAAAATAACCTTTTCGTCAAGGCTGAAAAGTGTGAGTTTCACCAACCTTCTGTTACTTTTCTAGGATTTGTACTCGAGGGCGGGCAGGTGAAGCCATCCGAGGACAAGATCAAAGCAGTTTTGGACTGGCCTACCCCCGAGAATCACAAGCAGTTACAAAGGTTTTTGGGTTTCGCTAACTTTTACAGAAGGTTCATCAGGAATTACAGTCAGACAACCCACCCTCTCACTGCCCTGACATCCGTCAAAAGAACATTTCACTGGTCTGCTGAGGCTGAAGCTGCATTCAATAAGCTCAAAGCTCTTTTTTCCAGTGCAACCATTCTCATCCAACCTGACCCCTCCAAGCAGTTCATACTGGAGGTGGATGCATCTGATTCTAGAGTCGGGGCAGTTTTATCTCAACAATCAGACTCTGATCAAAAAACTCACCCATGCGCCTTTTTCTCCCGCAGACTCTCTCCGGCTGAACAAAATTACGATGTTGGCGATAGAGAACTTCTTGCAATTAAACTAGCTCTGGAAGAGTGGCGGCATTGGCTGGTGGGCGCAGAGCATCCCGTATTGGTATGGACCGACCACAAGAATCTGTCTTATATACAGTCCGCTAAAAGATCCAATCCCCGTCAGTCCCATTGGTCTCTGTTCTTATCCCGTTTCAACTTGATTATTTCCTACAGACCTGGTTCCAAAAATATCAAACCTGACTCTCTCTCTCGCCTGTACTCATCTGACAAGCCTGAAACGCCGGATTCCATTCTTCCTGCCAGCTGTACCGTGGCAACCGTTTCCTGGGAGATCACCGACCTGATCAATTTGGCCCAAGCTTCTGAACCTGACCCAGGATATGGACCACCCAATCGGACGTATGTACCCACCTCTGTCAGATCTCGTCTCATTTATTGGATGCATTCTGCCAAATTCTCCGCTCATCCTGGTGTGAGCAGAACCATTGCTTTAATCACTCGTCATTTCTGGTGGCCATCCCTCCATAGGGATGTAAAGGAATACGTTCTAGCTTGTCCAGTCTGCGCTAGAAACAAACCCTCTCATCAGCCTCCATCTGGTTTTCTGCATCCGTTACCTGTTCCATCTCGTCCCTGGTCCCACTTTGCAGTGGATTCTGTTACCGGCCTTCCAATCTCCAAGGGTATGACAACAATCCTCACAATCATTGACCGCTTTTCTAAAACCTGTCATCTTGTCCCTCTCAGGAAGCTCCCGACTGCCTTCCAAACGGCTCAACTGCTGGTCAAACACGTATTCAGACTCCATGGCATCCCCCAGGAGATCCTGTCCGACAGAGGCCCTCAGTTCACTTCTCAGGTATGGAAAACACTTCTGCTCAGCCCTTGACACCAAAATATCACTCTCTTCAGGTTACCATCCTCAATCCAACGGGCAAACGGAGCGTATGAACCAGGAAATGGAATCCACCCTTCGCTGTCTCACATCCACCAACCCAACTGACTGGAGACAATTTCTCTCATGGGTAGAGTACGCTTATAACACACAAATATCACCTGCAACCGGTCTGTCTCCATTCCAAGTGTCCCTAGGTTATCAGCCACCCCTGTTTCCAGCCGATGAAAAAGACATCTCTGTTTCCTCTGTACACCATCACATTCGCCGCTGCCAAAAGCTCTGGAAAGAAACCATCTCAGCCCTGAACCAGACATCAGCACAAAATAAGAGATATTCTGATCGCAAGCGACGCCCTGCTCCCATCTACTCACCCGGTCAACAGGTCTGGTCGTGACATTCCACTCAGATCCATGTCCCGCAAACTCTCCCCTAGGTTCATCGGTCCATACAAGATTGCATCCATTATCAACCTGTCTGCCGTCCGCCTGCATCTGCCATCCTCACTCCGTATCCACCCGACCTTCCACGTATCACAAATCAAACCTGTCCGGACCAGCCCTTTGTGCCCTCCGTCCGACTCCACTCCACCCGCCCGGGACATTGACGGTCACCCTGCCTTCACCGTTCGCCGGATCGTGGACTCCCGTCGCCGGGGCCGCGGTTGGCAATACCTGGTCGACTGGGAGGGCTACCGTCCGGAGGACCGCACTTGGGTGCCTGGATCCTTCATCCTGGATCCCACCTTGATCGATGACTACCATGAGTCTCTGCCATCTACATCTTCTGGACCGCCAGGAGGCGGTCGTTGAGGGGGGGTACTGTTGGGATCTGGAGGTCTGTCCACCTTTCTCCAGCAGAGGGCGTTCTAGGTCTCCTAGAGCTGGAGCTTGTTTGCTCATCAGGAGACCAGCATTTAAGGAGAGGCAGAGCAACACTCCAGGGCCAGAGTGTTTTGCCAGTTATGGTTAGCAAGCCTGAGCCAACCTGCCTGTCTGAATCTCTGACTCCCTAAAAACCTGACTTGAACCTAATCTGTTTTTGTCCTCTCTGCTTCTCGGGAAGAACCTGCCAGAAACCTGAAACCTGGAAGAGTTTCTCAGTCTGAAACCAATCGGTCTGTTCTCTGAAGAACCCTGGATAACCTAACCTGTCAGATACCTGCCTGCCCGCTCTCAGAAGAAACTGAGAGAGAAGCTCAGATCCGAATCAGCAAGATCACAAGCCAAGCTCTGCTTCTGCCTAGCCCTCTGCCAGCCAACTGCCTCTGGACCCTCCTGGTTCCCCCCTTCTGCCGCTCTGCTCAACCCCTGAACAGGTACAAACCTGCACTCACTCAACCTGCAAAATTACCTGGACGCCTGCTAACCAATCTGTCCCTCTCTGCAGTGAAACCAGTCGTGACCAGACCCGGACCCGATAAAACCCAGAATCAGTGTTTATTTACATTGTGTTGTTCAAAAACCTTTTGAACTTTTTCCCAGCCTCTTGAGTGATCTGCATGTGGGTTAGAACCCTTAAGACAAAAATGACAGTTTTCCCTCAGAGTCAGACTGTCCCACTAACCTAAAGAGTCTTTCTCCACATATTTAAAGTCGATCATGAAAGTAAAAATACTGCAAGAATTAATACCTAATTCATTTTACAGCGTTCACATTGATTAGCCCCTCATCCTCTACTTTATTTCTTATTCTGAGATAAACTCAAACCAATGGATGAAGTTCTGGTTGATAAACCTGATTTTTACTTATAGAATCAATGATTCATCAAGTTTGTTTAAATAATTTACTTGTTCACCTGATGTGATCCAATCTGTGAAGTAAACACTTTAAACATGAAATCATTGGGATGTCAGGTTGGTAATTATCCGGGAATGAAGGTAATTGCTAAACACATGATAATTGGTAGAAAAAAAACACACAAACTCTGACCTGCAGACCAGACAATCTCTGGATAACTGAGGCAAGTTAGAGTTGAGTTGCTGCTTCCAGCTCTACATGCATATCCTGCTGTGTATCTCTGTCCATGAATGATGAAGGAGTCCTCTGCAGTCCCATTGATGCTGTCAGCCAGCAGCTCATATCTGTAGTCCTCCTGTGATCGATCAGGAACAGCTTTATACCAGTAGAACCTCCATCCTGTAGATGGAGGATCAACCTCACAGCTCAGATTAACTGAGGCTCCAGGACTCAGCCATGATGGAGACACAGTCAGGTAAATCGATGCTCCTGTTGGACATAGAAATAGTTTACTTTGCTAATAGTAAAGACACGTGACCTACCAAAAGCGATTTAGATCTGAACAACATTGTGATCATTAGAAAAACAAAAGCAACCAAGCAAAAAATTTAAAAGACAAAAACCAAATTCCTTAGAGTTGAAATATAGATGCTACTATTTAAAAGCACAGACAATTAAACACTCTATTGTTATCAAACTGACTGTTATATAGTTCATAGCTATTAAACAGAACAATAGGCAAAGCTAAAATAAGTTGTTGAAATTCTTAAGTTAATAAAAAACCTCAAAATGAAATAAAAGTAAAGAGAAAACATCCTAGACTCAGGAGAAAACAACATGGAAATAAACATACTAGTGATGTTGACGGCATTGCTGAACTCTCCTGATGCAGACTCACACCAGTAAACAGATTTAGGCTCCCATTTCCAGTCATCTTCCAAGGTGCAAACAGATCCAGTCATTTTCTCCCAGAAGGAGCAATTAGTTAAAACTAAACGGTAATCGTATATAAATGTCCTCACTCTCCACTCAGCAGAGTTTTCATCACAGGTCAGTTGGACTTCATCCATACATACATGTATCGATCTGTCAGGACTCAGTGTGAGAGACGCTGCTGGATTAGAATCTAAAATATAAGAAAAAAAAGAAAAATGATAAAATTTCTTTATTTTTTTGTTGTTTAATAGCTTTGTTGTTTTTTTTTTCTTCTTTTCATTAGATCATTTTACACATTTGAATGAAGGAGCATTGATGTATATATTTAATCCTGAGAATCTAAGAACTGGAGCAATCAAATTCGTCAGATAATTTTCTTTAAAAGAGCATGTAAACATGAAATCAGTGGGACGTGAGGTTGGTAAATATCCTGAAATGAAGGTGATCCCTAAACACATGATCATTGGTAGAAAAAAAACAACTCTAACCTGCAGACCAGACAAAGTTTGGTTCACTGTAATCAGTTAAATACTCTTGGTTTTCTCTTCCAGCTGTACATGCATATCCTGCTGTGTGTCTCTGTCCATGAATGATGAAGGAGTCCTCTACAGTCCCATTGATGCTGTCAGCCAGCAGCTCATATCTGTAGTCCTCCTGTGATCGATCAGGAACAGCTTTATACCAGTAGAACCTCCATCCTGTAGATGAAGGATTAACCTCACAGCTCAGATTAACTGAGGCTCCAGGACTCAGCCATGATGGAGACACAGTCAGGGAAGAACTTGGTTCTGTCAGAAAAAGACATGGTATATTTTTCTAATAGTAAAGACATGTGAGCTAGTTTTTTTTTACAGTTTTTTTTTTTTCTGTCTCTTAGACAGAAACGCTGTCTGTAATAAAACGTTGAAATGTTTTGTTTCTATTTTAAAGATAATCATCACCTATGACTATGACTGTTTTCTCCAGCTAATAATAAAATATGAATAAAACACAATAGAAAAGACCTTGAGAGAAATTAGGTAGAAAAAAGTTATGCAACCATTTTTGGCATTTACTTCATCAAATTTAGTTACTTTATCAAAATTGTTTCATGTTATCAGGGTAGGACATAAAGCAATTGTGTTAAAGTAGCTTAATATGATTAAGTTAATGCCATAAGCAGTTGTATTATTTTTTCAGTGTGATTAGATGGTATCATGATGAAAGCATATCAAGTAAAAATAGTGAATTTAGATTTTAAATCATCAGTGATGAAGTTCAACCTTTGGTGATGACTTCCAAATGGACAATAACCTTAATCACTAAGCAAATAAAATAAATCTGATCAGTTTCACTTAAAGAAACCAGGAAATGTTTAGATTCACTTCATTTCAAGAAAATATATCTAATATCGCGATGTTTAATGTCTGCTTCCATTCTTTTTTTGTCTCTGGTCCATTTTTATAGTTTTGATGATCCAAAGTCAACAGAATAAATCCAAACATCAAAGTTTACATCTATTGATGATCATCTCAGTATTTCAGTGACTGTGAGGCTCCGACTCTCATCAAATAAATTCTAACACCACAGTCTCAATAAATGGAAAATGTTACTTGTGTGACATGATGATGCAGAAGCAGAAGATGAGAATAATGAATGAATCAAATAAAGAATTCAGTCAAGCTTCTCAGCTCCAGTAATCAGTAAAGAGAGAAGAATGTTCTATTACCCGGATTGTTTCCACAGCAGAGGAGGAAACTGAGACCTGAAAAAAGAAGGAAGGACATTCTGTGAGATGTTAGCAAAAGGAAACAAAACAAAACACATCAAAATTCCTACTAATACATCTCTTCTTTATTTATTTATGAAGTTAAAGCCAAGTTTGAACTGTATCTTTTAATTGTATTCTACATCCAGTCCGTTGGTCAATGGTGCGTTTATGTAATCTGTGTTCCCATCACTTTTGCTCAGGTTCCTGCAGAAACCTGTTATTCTTTGAATGTCCAATCAGTCGTGGTCAGTATCTGAAGCCCACAGCAACAAATCAGGGGTTTAAATGGGACATTTTTATTTTTTAGATAGTGGGATCAATGGTGTTATCAGGTCTAGTTTCTTTTGACTTTTGTAACTGGCCAAGATGAAGCCCAACCTCACCAAAACCAATGAGAGACACTAATCAACTCTGTGACCACACACCTGGGTTACTGTAACACACTTTCTTTTGGTGTCCGTGGTTCATAACATCACGTCTGCTGATGCTGCAAAATGCTGCTGCTTATCTTTTACACTCACAAGTCTGAGCATATTTAGAATCCATTTTATGATTCTTTTATTTGTTTTAGGGCTTTTAAATGACCTTTTCCTGCTCCACATCTCTGACCCCCCATCTTTTAAAAATATTCTTTCCTCTCAGACTTGTGATACTTAGAGTGCCGGTTTTATGGTGATTAAATGCTATTTTTTTCATCTTCAGTGTGTGTTTATAAATTTTAGATATCTTGAAAGTTGCTTTTTGTGTGTTATTTTGTTTTAAGTGATTGAATTTGAATGAGCAAACCAACAACACTTTATTACATTTTAGGTAAGGATGTCCTTTCAGTGTCTAGGCCCTTGTTGACGTCTATATGACCTCTGTTCCTCATGGACTTCATATTGCGTATGTACATAATATCTGACCTTAAAAAACTAAATAAGACACCTTATGTCAAAATGGATCAGTGATCAGATATCTGTGTAAATGAGTCAGTCATGGAAAGGACCTCCTTTTTTTCCTTTTTAGCTGATGCAAATCTAAAAGAGAAGCTATTGCAGAATTATCCAATGCTGTCTAAATCAAACATTGGTTGATTAAACATTTAAGAAAACACACCTTTTCTCACTATTATTTTAGCTGTAAAAACTTACAAAAACACTACAGGAATAATTAGTGTGATAATCACTGTATGGCTAAGATGTAAACCTAATTTAGAAACAGCTAAGCTTCTACTGCTGTACAGCAGTACAGCAGAGATGATATTTTAGCATTTGTTCAGCCTTTTTTTCTCCTTCCTGGAGAGGAAGCTAAACACCTACCTGAGGAGATGGTTGGGAATCCCAAAAAGCTTTTGCTCCATCGGCCTGTACAGCACAGGCAGCAAGCTAGAGCTGCCAATAACATCAGTGGTGGAAGAGTACAAGGCGACAAAAACACGTCAGGCCATGATGCTGCGAGACAGTAAAGACGAGAGAGTACGTCAGGCAGACATCTACATCTGGACAGGCCGAAAGTGGTCAGCCAGCAGAGCATTGAAGGAGAGACAGACTGCATCACGCAGACATTGTTGGGTCGGTAGCCCAGGGAAGGCTTGGTTTAGGTTGCTTCACCAGAACAAGCTGGAACAAAGCGGACCCAAAGGAGAGGCGAGGCTTGGTGCAGAAAGAGGTCAGAAGGGTGGAGGAGGAAAGCCGGCATGTCAAGGCTGTAGCCATGAACAAACAAGGCAGCTGGACTAGATGGGAGAGTGCGAGAGAGAGGGCTCTAACTTGGCAGGACAGCTGGAGCATGGAAGGCCACCGCATCAAGTTCTTTTTATGCTCTGTTTATGACGTCCTACCTACTCCCTCAAACCTCCACACCTGGGGAATGGTCGAGAGCCCAAGCTGCAAGCTCTGTGGAAGTACGGCTAACCTTGAGCACATCCTCTCTTCATGTCACTCAAGCTTAGCAGATGGGAAGTTCTGGTGGCATCATGACCAGATCCTTTCTCAATTGGCTGATGGCATCGAGCAGGCAAGGAAAAGGGCAAGACAGCTGTCCAAAGGGCCTTGTTTCATACATTTTACCAGGGCAGGAGAAAGTGGAGTAGCAGGAGGGAGGAGCAAGGGGGTCCTGGCCTCGGCAAATGACTGGGAGATGCGGGCAGACCTAAAGAAGCAGCTCAGATTCCCTGAGGAGATACCCCACACTAGCCTGAGACCAGACATTGTTCTGTGGTCTAAAGGTACCAAGCAGGTGGTGCTCATCGAGCTGACTATCCCCTGGGAAGAGAGGATGGAGGAGGCCTATGAGCGTAAGCTCAATAAATACCAAGCCCTCATCCTAGAGAGCCAGCAAAATGGATGGAAGACCTGGAATCTCCCAGTGGAGGTGGGCTGCAGAGGCTTTGCTGGACGGTCGCTTTGGAGAGCCCTTGGACTGCTGGGGATTGAAGGGCTGGCTAGGAAGCGGCTTGTAGCCAACGTCACCAAGCGGGCGGAGGAGGCATCTCGGTGGATTTGGATGCAGCGCGAGGTGCGCTGGCAGAACCGAAGCACTGAGTGAAAGAAGAACTGAATGCGTTCAGTAGGGGTGGGTCCAGGACGCTGGATTTGCCGTTGAGCCCCTCCGAGGTGTCATGGGCTTACATCAACGAAACACCAGTGAAGGGGGGTGCCCATTTGACAACCTTCTGTACCTAACCAACTCCGATTCCAGTCACAGAGACCTAGTGGTGCCTTGAGGGAAGGAAAGAAAGAGAGAGAGAGAGAGAGAGAGAGAGAGAGAGAGAGAGAGAGAGAGAGAGAGAGAGGAATACCACTGGCCCACAGATGGTGCAGGGGCAAGTACCTGTAAAGGTGGGCCAGTTGCGATATCCCTTATCGTATTTTGCATATAGCTGTAAAAACGTACAAAAACACTTCAGGAATAATTAGTGTGACAATCACTGTATGGCTAAGATGTAAACCTAATTTAGAAACAGCTCAGCTTCTACTGCTGTACAGCAATATAGCAGAGATGTTTTGCTAGCATTTGTTCAGCCTTTTTTTTTCATTGTACAATAAAACAATCATGTTTTTTTACCCTCTAATGCAATTTTGATATCACTCCTCTAGGCATTTAACCTTTACATTTAATAAAGCCACTCCCCCTAACGCTTTAGTCAGAAATATACTGGTCTCCAGAAGATAAAACCATTTAAAAAAAACAAAAAAAAAACCTAGAGGATGTGGATTTCAGCTGTGCTGGATCCAGTAAACATTTTAGATACATATACATTTTACAGCATTCTAAACAGAATGGTTTTACATCCTTTAACTAGATTATCAGGGAACACTGGTTAAAAGGATTTCTTCTTTGCCACTTGTGCATCTCATAATCTAATGTGACAAAAATTGATAATATAGTAGATAATATAGTAATCCTTTTTTATTAAGAGTCCTTTCATAAAGAAGAATATTTCTGAGAATAACTTTTACCCTGCATTGTGTGCTGTGCTCATGAAACCCAAACCCCCACCTCTACTGTAGTAAGCAAACATGATGGTTTCATTGTCAAAACAAAACAAAAAAAGAAATATATTTAAATGCATTATATTCACATGACTATACTGGTTAGTTATACACAGAAATGATGGCATGATAACTGAAAGCATGGATGTTTAAGACTATTTAGAGGTTTGAATTTTGTTGCATTCATGAGTTTATTCATAATAAAAGATAGACAAACAACATTAAAGTAGCAGGAATAAAACAACAAATGTTGATGACTAAAAAATAACAGAGGAAGAAGATGGAATACTTTTCATAACGATCAATAGAATATTTTGCAGTTGCTCAACTGTGCACAGCCCAACAACCTAGAAGACAGAAAGCTGAACTAATGCTAAAATTTCATGTCTGCTATACTGCTGTACAGCCGCAGAAGTTGAGCAGTTTCTAAATTAGGTTTACATTTTAGCCATACAGTGAATGTCACACTAATCTGTTCCTAAAGTGTTTTTTTTTACATGTTTTTACAGTTAAAATAATAGTGAGAAAAGCTGTGTTTTCTTACATGTTTAATCAACCAATGTTTGATTTAGACAGCATTGGGTAATTTTGCAATAGCTTGCTTCTCTTTTAGATTTGCATCAGCTAAAAAAAAAAAAAAAAGGAGGTCATTTTCATGACTGACTCATCTACACAGATATCTGATCAGTCGGTCATTCAAACCCAACTTTTACTTTCCCGTGGGTAAAAACTTATTTCCATGTTAACCATGTATAGAATTGTCTAACAGAGTAATGCCTTTATCGAAAAACTTTATTTTGTTGTTGCTGGTAATGAGAAAAGTTAAGAAAATAAAAAATAAATCTTTATAAAAGGGCTAGAAAAATAGGTTCTCCAGTATGAAAATATTAAAAAAAAATTTTATGGTCAAGTGATGACCACAGAGTTATTGATTAGACACAAAACATGTCCAAAAAAAAAGAAAATCTTAGAAAGTGCTTGATTAACATCATGTGATACAGCTACAATTATTATGAGCATGTTTTTTTTTTGCCAACACAAATATTTGTAAACAAGTTCTAAGAGAACTGTCTGTTCTGTGAGTTTTTTTTGTTGTTGTTTTAAATGTAATATTTTTCAAGTTATAAACTTCCTCTTCCTATTTCCTCAAAGTGTGATACTAATACCATAACATTTGTTTGTTTGATGCTGTATTTGGTTACAAGAGTATGGTGGAGATCAAGATTATTTGAAGATAAAGAGGTTAAATTATTGCCTGTGACCTGTGAATTCTACTTAAATGGGATTTAAGTAAAGACTCAAATAAAAATATGTTTTTTCCAATATGAAAGCCAGATTTTAGGCAGATTACCTTACTGCAAACTGAGGGTTGTAAACTGCAGATTTCTTTAAAAACTGCAATGAAGAAGCAACTAGCGCTGGCTGCTGCCCACATTTCATACAATGTCAGATAAAGACAGGAACTCACTCCAACAAGACTGAAAGGAGAAGCTGGTAGGGTATAAAAAACAGATGACTGGGTGGAAAATATTGAAAAGTTCAGACGGTCTTCTGCAAAGGTGACTGCTACAACTCCCAGAAGGCTGATCATCCATAAATAGATGGACAAAGAGAGTATTTTACACAAATTAAAGCATTTAATCACACATGTATCATGTGAACCCCTGCTTCAAAATGATGACAACAGACAGAGAAAAAGTTCTAATGGCTAGATTCTAAATGCTCTTATATTCTGGGAGGACACCACAAACCTTTGCTCGGATACAAGCATTTGTGAGCATGAGAGCCTCAACTCCCCAGCTGCCAAACACATCACAACTCGAACCCCCTGTGAACGTTGGTGGGATCATCACTATGCAGAGGTGCTACAGTTCAACAGAGAAGATGCATGTTACAGTATCTCCTCCATTGTAAAACATTGATCTTCTGTTTTATGATTAAACTGATTGTGATTCTCTCACTCTGAAAACCAAGAAGGTAAAAAAATTAGAAAAAGCTTCTACCTGATGGATCTAGTCAAGTTTTATTTCTGATGAATAGGCAGCACTTTCTGTTTTTTTTTTTGCATATCTAGCAGACTAGACCATTGATATAATTGTAATGGTTGTATCCTAGATTGAAGGTAACAGTAAATTCATTTAGAAAAATACAAAGAAGCGAGATGAAAGGTTATCTGTATTTAAATTGAAGAAAGTTTTTGGATCATAAAAGTCATAAAAACATAAATCATAAATTTTGACATAAGGAGTCTTATTAGGTTAACTTCACCTTGATTAAAACAAGACTGAAATCCCCAAATTAAACTGAGGTTCTGACAACAAGATTTACTATGAAGAGGTTCTGAGTCTGATCATCTAAGGTGAGGAAGCAGAGAGCAGTTTGGAACAGCAAATATCAGAGTCGTACAACATGGAGGAAAACTTAGATTACAGCCCCTCTGGTGATGATGTCAAAAAAAAAATGATGTCCTCAGCTGTTCCACATTTTCTGATTATGAAATAGAGCCACTTTAACAGTGGATTCAGATAACAGGAGCCACAAGGGTGGCTGCTTTCTATGCATATATATCAACATTTCAGCTCTTCCTACCTTTAACATTGAAATATATCCCTCAAACATGGGATCAATAGGTTCTGGTTTGTTTAATGTTAGATTTGTAGTGAGAAATTCATTATACTAATTCTTCCATCTATATAATTTTTATATGATCAACTACATCAATTAGAATTATAGTGTCAGGGTTCTGCCCTCTGCTTGGGTTGATTTTTAAGTTTCTTTGGCTACGTTCACACTGCAGCCTGAAGTGACCCAAATCCCATTTGTTTGCCCAAATGCGACCTGGTTTTGATCTTTTCATGGCAGTCTGAACAACACAGATCCGATTTTTTGCCAATTCGACCCAAGCCACTTGGCTATGTGGTCCTAAATCCTATACGAATCTGATCTTTTCAAATGCGACCTGTGTCTGAAAGGCCAGGTCTGACTCATCCGACCTGAACGTCATTAATACCTGACAAAGGTCACTATTCTGCGTCTTGCTGCGCAGAAGCGGCAAGAAAAACAACAACCTTTGCAGATGATGATGCAGAGAGCAGTAATTATGTTTAACCATATTGAAAAGATTGAGTTTTTATGGTTGGAAAAGACCCCTAGATGCGCGTCGGCACTACCATAGAGCACGCTGGCCTGTGACGTCATTGCATCCTCTACTGCACATGCGAGACACTTGCGTTGTATGACTGCAGTTCACGCAGGTGATCACATACAAGTTGTATATATTTGGAAATATGAACAGGAACACACACACAAAAAAAATTGGATTTCACCCAAAAAAATCGGAATTGAGCATCAAGGCCTGCAGTGTGAACGTAGCCCTAGTGTTCTGTGTCTTTGTAGTTTATTTCTACCAGTGCTGAGTTCTTTAGTTTCCCTCTGTTGCCCCCTTGTGCTTGTTTCCCTTTCTGTTGTGGCTTTCTCATAGTTGGTCTTGCCCACACCTGCTCCCAATCTGCTGATTAGCCTGTCTTGGTTCAGTCTCCCAAAATATACAACACCTCAGCAGTCACTCAGGGCTGGTTTGTTGTTCCCTCCTCTCTGGCTTCCCTCATGAGTTTCCCGTGATGTGATCTTATTTTTGGTTCTCAGAAGTGATGGTGAGATGAAGCCCCATGATGCATTTGAACCGTTTGGCTAATTGCTTCAACGATCTCAACAGTTCATGAAGCCTCATGTGAACATGTCACCACGTACTAGTGGAGTGCAGAAATACAGTTCGTAAGATAATCTGATTTTTTTCTAATTGTTTTTCTTGTTTTTTTTCTCATATAACTTCCTTTAAAATTGTTAATTATTTGTCTGTATAATAAAATCTTTTGTAAGTTTTTTGTGTGTAAAATGTCTTAGAAGAGAAAAATCACTGTTTTTCTGCCATTTTAGTGAAATATGCCCAAGCAGGCAGTGAAAGTGCTTAAGCAAATTGGGCATCAGTGAACAAAATGAATGGCATTAGTAATTTTATTCAAACATAATAGTTTTTCCCGAGTTTTTTTGTTTTTATCGGGTTGGAAGTTATGTGATCAACCAATCTTTGGGTCAAACCAACCAGTCTAATTTGCCAGTGTTTTTACCCAATCTATATTTGTACTAGGATAAACCATTACAAATTAGTCACATAAGTAAAAACTAAAAAAGTATCAACGCAACTTTCAAAAGTCAGGTGTGGGTCTGGAACCGTTAACCTCAAGAATGGAAGTACATCTCTTGCAGCTGACGCCACTAGTAAGATAATTGAGAAAGCAATGCTACGTAAAATCTATTATATTTTTTTTCATTTTGATCATTACATTGTTTGATCTAATCAAACTCTGCTTTAAACAACTAGATCGTTTGTTTTTCAAACCAATCTATTCTTAGAATCTATCAAAACTCTATCCAGCTGACAGCAGCTGACCTACAAACTCCCACATCTTGACTGAATACTGAGGTTTTTTAAATGCCTGCCAAAATTCCGGGAAAGCTGGACCACTTCCCGAAAAAATTCAGGTGGTATGGCGGGGTAGCGAGGTGTCGGATTTCACCTTTTTTAGCTCCTCCCCCAAATGAAGCAAGCCTCAATACGTGCCTCACGGAAACACCCCCTCCAGTACGCGATGCACAACTCAAAGCCTCAGCTCATCTGATAACATCACTAGTTCTCCGTATTTTGGATTTGGGGATTTTACCTCAGTTGCCTCATTAGATTTACAAGTCTCTCCTCTGCCTCGTGGTCTCTGCATTTGGGTCCTCAAAAACCCTCCACCCAATGGTGACGTATACATTCTCAGTAAATGAAAATATCCCAAAAATCTTATCATGAAGGCATTCTTCATGTGCAAAGTTTCCAGGACCAAAGTGAAGTTATTAAATATGAACAGTATTTCAAAGCTGCAGTTTTCTGTACTTGAGACTTTAAAGATGATCCATTATCTCCACAATTCAAAGAGGAAAAGTGATGTACTTACACAATAAGCCCAGCACACAGAGGAAAGTGTGACCCATCTTTAAATCGGCAATAAAATGGTTCAGCTGCTGTCTGGCTCCACAGATATGGTTCTACTTGATCACAAGACAACGTCTGAAACTGCAGAATATGAACAGGAAATGTGAAAAATGAGCATCTATGATTCTTGTTTATCAGTTGATCTGCCTGTGGTGTTATGTAAATATTTAATGTATCAGGGATTTAAAAAAATTGTTTCTCTGCATGAAGTGTGCATGTTAGCGGTCCTTAGAGCCTTTCTACATTTTTTCATGATTGCTTTTTTTGGAACCTGCATCTATTCTGTTAAATAAGTGTTGCAGACCTTTTAAACTGTTTTAACTCCATTTAGTCTGATATTTTAGACTTGCTTCACTGCAAAACAACATCTTAGCTCTAGTTGAATAGAATCACTTCCTCCCTCAGACATCAGTGAAAAATGGCTGGAAGTGGAAAAAGGACAAACCTTATGCCTCTTTGTTGCTTTAAAACAGCTAAAATAGCTTTTCTGTCCAACATTGTGCTAAGCAGCAGCCGCAGACCTCAGGTTGTGTTCAATGTTATTGATAAAGTTGTCAAACCATGAGCTGCTAATTATTCTGCAGTGTTCTTTGTTCTCAGAATATTTTTCAATTCATTTTTCAATCTTTCTGCTCTCAGATTCTTAATGTCTCATCAGGATAAAGATCCTCATCATCTTCCTCATGCTAGGTTGTTCTTTAACAGGTTGAGTCTGTGACCTTCACTGCTTTAATTCAAATAGTCCATCAGATCAGGGTCTCAAATTCCCCTCCACACTGTCTATTTAAAGACCTTTTTCATGCTGTTATTTTTCCTTGTCTTGTTTTAACAGTCTCTAAACTCTCTAAAGTTCCTGGATTCAATTAAATTTTAATTTCATTGGATCAACTGAATATAGTTGTTATTAAGTAAAGCTTTTGTCAACTTTTGCTTATTGATAAAGTGAAGCCGCTATCTCCTCTAAGGACTCTCAAGAAGGTCCTTCAAGCTCTGTGAAGGTTCTCAATCATCCAGTACACCTAAAGTGCTGGTTATACTCCCTGCAGCAGTGTGTCGCAGTGAGCTTGACGCAGACATGTTTGATTTATGCTCAGTTTTGAGCGTGGTCTGAGCTATATGCTGTGGGTCTAGATACAGCCGAGGCGGTGAGGAGGTGGGGGCGAGTTTGTCCGACAACAGAGGGACATGAGGGCGAAAAAGAGCGTGGACACAAGTAGAAAAAGGGTCCCAGCATTGTCCCGCACCTCGCTCTTCTAGCTGCTCCAACTTCACGAGTTGTTTTCCGCAGTTGCGGTCATAAAAACAAAGCAAGCCAGCCTCCTGTCTGCGGCATTGTCTGCAGTCACCTACAATTTGGGAGAGGTGCAGCAGAGTGTCTGCGGAGGGGGCGGGGACGTCTTTTTGTTCACTGCGACACCTACACAGACGACCTAGATTAAGGTCTTTTGAGGAGAGCCCTCCTTGATGTGATTTCAGGTGTATAGTCGATCTCCTCAAACACATTTAGGCCCGAGCAGCAAAGCGCTCCTTTCATAAAGAAGAATATGTCTGAGAATATGTCTGGGAATAACCTTTACCCTGCATTGTGTGCTGTGCTCAGAAACCCAAACCCCCACCCCACTGTAGTAAGCAAACATGATGGCTTCATTGTAATAAATAAATAAAATTACATTTAAATGCATTATATTCACATGACTATACTGCTTAGTTATACACAGAAATTATGGTATGATCACTGAAAGCATAAATGTTTAAGACTACTTAGAGGTTTGAATTTTGTTGAATTCATGATTTTCTTCATAAAAAAGATAGACAAGCAACATTAAAGTAGCAGGAATAAAACAACAAATGTTGATGACTAAAAAATAACAGAGGAAGAAGATGAAAAAAGAAAATCTACAAAACTTTTCATAATGATTGATCAAATATTTTGTAGTTGCTCAACTGTGCACAGGCCAACAACCTACTGAACAAGAAGACAGAAAGCTGAACTAATGCAAACATTTCATGTCTGCTATACTGCTGTACAGCAGTAGAAGCTGAGCTGTTTCTAAATTAGGTTTACATTTTAGCCATACAGTGAATGTCACACAAATCTGTTCCTAAAGTGTTTTTACACGTTTTTATAGCTAAAAAGAAAAAGAAAAGCTGTGTTTTCTTATATGTTTAATCAACCAATGTTTGATTTAGACAGCAGTGGATAATTTCGCAATAGCTTGCTTCTCTTTTAGATTTGATCAGTTAAAAAAGGAGGTCATTTCCATGACTGACTCATCTACACAGATATCTGATCAGTCGGTCAGTCAAACCCTACTTTTACTTTCCCGTGGGTAAAAGCTTATTTCCACGTTAAACGTGTATAGAATTGTCTAACAGAGTAATGCCTTTATCTAAAAACTTTATTTTGTTGTTGCTGGTAATGAGAAAAGTTAAGAAAATAAAAAATAAATCTTTATAAAAGGGCTAGAAAAATAGGTTCTAAATAATTAAAATAAACTAAAAACTAAACTAAATAATTTTGTCATGTCATAAATAAAAAATCTTGCAAGGTGCTTCATTAACATCATGTCATACAGCTGCAATTATTATGAGGATATTATTTTGTTTTGCCAACATAAATATTTGTAAACAAGTTCTAAGAAAAACAGTCTTTTCTGGGAGTTTTTTTTGTTGTTATTGTTTTAAATTTACTATTTCTGAAGTCACAAACTCTCCTCCAAGTTTGATACTAATACCAGAACCTTTATTTGTTTTTTCTTGTGTTTGGTTACAAGAGTATGGTGGAGATCAAGAATATTTCAAGATACGGAAGTTAAATTATTGACTTTTATTCTGTGAATAACCTGTGGATTCTACTTAAATGGGATTTTAGTAAAGACAGAAATAAAAATATGTTTTTTCCTATATAAAAGCCAGGTTTTAGGCAGATTACCTTACTGCAAAATGAGGGATGTAAACTGCAGATTTGTTTAAAAAATACAATGAAGAAGCAACTAGTGCTTGCTGCTGCCTGCATTTTTATACAATGTCAGATAAAGACAGGAACTCACTCCAACAAGACTGAAAGGAGAAGCCGGTAGGACATAAAAAACAGATGACTGGGTGGAAAATATTAAAAAGTTCTACTCCTCAGAAAGCTGATCATCCATAAATAGATTGACAAAGAGAGTATTTTACGCAACTTAAAGGGTTTACTCACACATGTATCATGAAGCCTAAACCCCTGCTTCAAAATGATCACAACAGATAGAGCAAAAGTTCTAATTGCTAGATGGTACATGCTCTTATATTCTGAGAGGACTACACAAACCTTTGCTAGGATGCAAACATTTGTGAGCATGAGAGCCTCAACTCCCCAGCTGCCAAACACATCACAATTTGAACCTTCTGTGAAGGTAGGTGGGATGGTCACTATGCAGAGGTCCTACAGTTCAACAGAGAAGATGCATGTTACAGTATCTCCTCCATTGTAAAACATTGATCTTCTGATTTTTGATTAAACTGATTGTGATTCTCTCACTCTGAAAACCAAGAAGATAAAACAAAAAAAACTTCTATGTGATGGATCTAGTCCATCTAGTTCCACAAAGGCAGAGCTTTCTGGGATTTTTTTTTGCATATCTAGCAAACTAGACTACGGATTTAAAGGTGACAGTAAATTAATTTAGAAAAATACAAAGAAGTTGGATGAAAGGATATCTGTATATATATTAAAGAATGTTTTTGGGTCATAAAGGTCATTAAAACAAAAATCCTTAATTTTGAAATAAGGTGTCTTATTAGTATTTTTTCACCTTGATAAAAACAAGACTGAAATCCCCAAAATAAAATTATCTCAGGTGCAGTTTCAGTGACTGAGGTTCTGGCATTAAGGTTTACTATGAAGAGGCTCTGAGTCTGATCATCTAAGGTGAGGAAGCAGAGAGCAGTTTGGAACAGCAAGTCTCAGAGTCGTACAGCATGGAGGAAAACTCAGATTACAGCCCCTCTTGTGATGATGTCAACAAAATTATGTGCTCAGCTGTTCCACATTTTCTGATTATGAAATAAGGCCAATATACCAGTGGATTCAGACAACAGGAGCCACAAGGGTGGCTGCTTTCAATGCATATATATCAATATTTCAGCTCTTCCTATTTTCATACCTTGAAATATATCACTAAAATATGGGATCAATAGGTTGTGGTTTTATTAGGCCCGAGCAGCGACAGCGCTGCGAAGGCCTATTGTTCCTGTACCGTTTATTATTAGGCCCGAGCAGCGACAGCACTGCAAAGGCCTATTGTTCCTGTGTCGTTTATTATGATTCTTAGTTATTTTTCTCCACACAAAAGATACGGCTTTTTGGAGGCTTTAACATGCCCAAAAACTCACCAAACTTGGCAGAAAATTGTCCCCTAGTGAAATTTACGTATTATAATGGAATTCAAAATGGGCGTGGCCAAATCCCTCTACAGCGCCCCCTAACGTGAGTTGGGGAAAACCGTAAGTCATAGAGGATTTAGATTTGGCAGGTACATAGATAGACTCAACAAATGAAAAAAATTACATTGTGGGTATGCTCTAAAACCTACAGGAAGTCAGCCATTTTGGGTCAAAGGCCGATTTTTGGCACTTTTTCAATTTTATTGACTCCTCCTAGGGACTGTGAGCCATCGGCTTCAAACTTGGCATGTATGCAGATAAGGCATGTGAGATCTAAACTTATCAATTTTTTTGAGTTTTTGAGCATTTTAAAGGGGTGTGGCCAGACCTTGAAATTGGCGTACTCGCCAACATTTTCAAAACGCAATAACTTTTACATATGAAACTGAAATTACACCAAACGTGGTAGTATTAATCCTCTCTAGGTTCCCAACAAAACTATTTATTAAAACTTTGACATGATTGAAGCCACGCCCCCTGAGAACCAAAAGTCAAGTTTTTTACTTGGAATGGTCCCTCTCTGTCCTACTTGACCTCATCAACCTAAAACTGTGTCAGCTGATAAACAACATGTTGTCCTAACTTCGTTTAAGGCACAGAGAGCTTTAGTCAAATGGTGTTGCTGTGGCGCCATGGCGAAGTGAGGCGTTTCGCCATGAAAATACGATTGGCTCTCATTTCCTCATTTATAATCAGATCTGCACCAAAATCACATGAGATGATCCTAGTCCCACTCCAAACAGAAATCCAGAGCAATATTTTGTGGGCGGGGCTTAATTTCACTACAGCGCCCCCTAGAAATAATAAAATTCAAACCATCAGCCCCAAGCCGTTTTTAGTCCAAGAATATTGAAACTTTGAACACATTTGCATCTCATCAGGCCCTAACTAAAAGCCTCTTGGAGCCATGGTCTAAACCCCACCGGAAGTCGGCCATTTTGAATTACATTTTACCCTGTTGTGAAAGCACTGACCTCTTTTCAAAAAAAATTTATAAAATCAATCCTTTATCCAAATGAGCTAAAACTTTCAAAATACGTTCTTTACAAAGCCTGCTGTAAGTTGGTTACAATAGCAAAGCGCTTCTTTAAAGTCCCTCAGTCGGATTTTTCAAAAGTTTGTGTTCTCGCCTAATCGTTGGCCAAGTGGACAGATAATGCCAGGAAATAATTCAGCCCCTAGCCATGCTCATTCCTAGGATAATGGAATTTGGCACACATCTGTATGAGCCCACCGCCTACAAAAAGTTTCATTTGAGCCATGGTCTAAACCTTTCATGAAGTTGGCCATTTTGAATCAAACAGCACCCTGATGAAAATAGAATCCCGTTGGCTGCGTCTCAATTCGCAGGCTGCTTAAAATGCAGCCTTAAAACAAGTCTTCCTTTTCCCCGAATTCTGAGGATGCATCGCCATCCTTGGTGGCCTCGCCTCCCACTAGATTTCCCGAGGTGCTTTGCGCGCTTTTTTTTTTTGTAGTTGAAGAAGAAGAAAAAAAATGCTCATCAACATATTAAAAGCCTTCATACAAATATCACTATTTTTTTATTTTAACCTACATCTCATTGTAACTGTGCTGATAGCCATATCCCTCACTAATCAAATCTATTTATTCTCATACAGTTTATTACTAAGGATTAGAACTGTCAAAGCTTAATGCAGCGGGACAAATAACATTAGTTCAGCTGTACTGGGCTGTTAACACTGCAAAAGTTTTGTTTTAATTCTCAATAATGTATAGTTAATTTACAGTACAGTATAACAAGGTTTAAAGTATAATTCACTTGAAGAACAATACCGGCATAATTATACAGAACAGTAATTTTGCCTGTTGACATAACAGAAAGGGAGCAGGGAGCAGACAGAGGAGTGGATAAAATGACCACCTTATCATCGGGGCCAAAATACTGCTGCAGTCGGATGGAGGGAAGAGTTGAGGCAGAATTCCATTTACATGTTGCATTTCTATGTAAAAGTCACACAAGTTAAAAGAAGTCCTGTTCAAACACCAACATACAAATATAATCTTTTGATCAAAACAAATGATGCCCAGATGCTACTTTTTGTAAATCTTATATTGGTGATAGAAGTGATCCTTGTGTGTTTATCTCTTCTCATTTCTGTTTGCCTGGAGGGAAAGTTGAGCCACAACAGGCCAAAAAAGTGGGACAACTTAAAAAAAAAATACAAAGTATCTTTAGGTTTGGATAATGTAATGAAATACACACACACACATATATATATATATATATATATATATATATATATATATATATATATATATATATATATATATATATATATATATATATATGGGTGTGTGTAGGGAAACCTTAAACATTTATTATATTCATGTTAATTTACACTTTGAGTAAGCTTGAAAAAGTCCTCTCCAGGTTACCATTCCAAAGTCTTTTTCTCTAGAATTTCATCAATCCATCCAAATCATGAAACATTCCTTTTTTCTAGCTTTAAAGAAACACTACAGAAAATTGCATCTGTTGATACCAATTGTTTTCCTCTACTTAAGCTCTACCACCTGGCCCTGGTTTGTCCTCATGAATGAGGTATTAGGACAGAGGCCCTCTGTTGCGCCACCTGTCCTAATTGCCTCACAATTAGGACAGGTAGTCCAGAGGTGAAGCATGGAGCTTTTTCCGCTGGCTGGGAAGGAGCAAGAGGCCGGTGTTAGGATTCGGGGCTTTGCCCACCAGAGGGCGCCGTGGATCCATGCCTGGGGAGCTTTGGCTCAGCATGGACAGCTGTTTTCTATCTGCTGATTAAAGGAGCTCTCTCTATATAAGCTGAGTGAAAGCTCTCCTCTGAGCCGGATTGTTGTGTTTCCTGTGCCACCATGCCTGTCTGAACCTTGAACCTGCAGTATCCTGTTTGTTCCAATAAATATTGGACTTTTAATCCTCCCTCTGAGTCTGTGAGTTCTTCATTTGGGCTAGTAAAACCAGCGCATCATGACAGAACAATCCGGCCAACAGACTAGCCCAGCAGACTCCTTCTTCGCGCTCCTGGAGAGCCCGCTCTGTGCCGTCTGGAGACCCCTGAGCCTGCTTTGTGCCGTCTGGAGACCCCTGAGCCCGCTCTGTGCCGTCTGGAGACCCCTGAGCCTGGTCTGCGTCTTCCAGAGACTCCGGAGGTGGAGCCATAGTCGGTGGCATCCTCTGCTCCTGATGATGCGAAGCCGCAGTCGGCGGCTTCCTCTGCTCTGGATGTGGAGCCGCAGTCGGCGGCCTCTTCAGTTCCTGATTCAGAGCCGTAGTGGGCGGCCCTGTTTGAGCTTGTTGCAGAGCAGCGGGAGCGGAGACGGCGTCCTCCTCGGGACTTTGTGCTGGAGTGGGGGGTGGCGTCCTCCTTGGAGCTTCTTGCTGAAGCGGAGACAGTGTTTCTCCCGGTGCTTCCTGCTGAAGCGGAGGTGGCGCCCTCCTCCAAGACCCCTGCAGCTTCTGAGACTCTGCTCTGCTGGCGGTCCCATGGCCGGCCACCTGAGACTCTGCCTGGCATCCCTGGTTCGCCCTTCGCCCTCCATGGGCGAGTTGTTTTTTGGGGGTTTTCTTTTTCTTTGGGGCGTCTGGAATCCGCCCTTGAGGGGGGGGTACTGTTAGGATTCGGGGCTTTGCCCACCAGAGGGCGCCGTGGATCCATGCCTGGGGAGCTTTGGCTCAGCATTGACAGCTGTTTTTTATCTGCTGATTAAAGGAGCTCTCTCTATATAAGCTGAGTGAAAGCTCTCCTCTGAGCCGGATTGTTGTGTTTCCTGTGCCACCATGCCTGTCTGAACCTTGAACCTGCAGTATCCTGTTTGTTCCAATCAATATTGGACTTTTAATCCTCCCTCTGAGTCTGTGAGTTCTGCATTTGGCCTAGTAAAACCAGCGCATCATGACAGCCTGGGGAGACTTGGCTCCCCCGGTTGCAATAGGCCGAGCGGCGCTGAGCTTTGAGGGCCGTCAATACCGCTCGCGGTTTTAATTTAATATTGGATTTGCAATGAGACACTTATAATATTATTTCTTCCATCTACATAATTTTTATATGATCAACTACATCAATTAGGATTATACTGCCATTGTTCTGCCCTCTGCTTGGGTTTATTTTTAAGTTTATTTGTGTTCTGTGTCTTTGTAGTTTATTTCTACCAGTGCTGAGTTCTTTAGTTAGCCCCTGCTGCCCCCTTGTGCTTGTTTTCTTTTCTGTTATGGCTTCCTCCTAGTTGGTCTTGCCGGGTTTTGATCGAATCTGCTGCTCGATGGCGAGCGGACACCTGGAAGACCTGAGGTTTGAGAGCAGAGTACGAAGTTGGTAGGAGTTGAAAACTTTTGGCAGGTTGCATAAACTGTACATTGAATGTAGCTTTATGGCTTCCACATCAGGAGTGGAGAGGAAATGGAGTGGATAATGTCTAGGTCTTCAAGAAAAAGGGTGAAATGAGGCGAAGAGAGGAAAGAGATAGAAGTTGGTCAGATGGGATGTGAGAGAGGACAGAAGTAAAAAGACAAAAACAAACACAAGTACGAGAAAACAACTGCAGGGAGAGCAAATAAAAGGGGAAGAGGAGTGGAAAGTTACAGTCGAATTTATTTTATTTATTTTTTTATTTTTTTATTTTTTTCTACATTGTCCTGTGTGGCAATAAGAATAATTGTCTTGATGCCAAAAGGAGCCCAACAGATTTTACTTTCACAAGTGTAGTAGTATGGCAATTGCCATATGGCTCCACTTGTTTCATGCATATAAATTGTTTTAATATAATTATGCAGGGAGTTTTACAGTTTATATGGACACTGCAATGTAAATAGAGCAGAAAAACAAAGGAAAAAGGAATAAAGAAAAATAAGAGAAAAGATGACAGAAAGACGAGATAGAAAGGAGAAAATGACAAAACATTTTCAGTCTGCTTCATCACCTGTAACGAGCTGAAAAAAGAACAGCACAACCGAAAGACATGGTACGAGACATACAATAAAGCAACACCTTGAAACTATCTCTAAAGTATTATTATTAAGTCTGACATGTACTATAGATATGTACTAAGATATGAATATGGGCTTTCTGTATGGAAGTGAATCTCTCCGTACCTGGAGCCAAGCACCTGTAATTGTTTGTGAGGGTGCATTTCTGCATGTAAAGTTTATCCATAGAAGAAATGCTCAATAGTGGTTGTGGAGAGCCGAAGAGGTGCACCCCCCAGAGCACTGAGTCCAGTGCCGGTAGACCCAAAGCCCCAGGCGCCCAAAGGGTCCCCCAGAGCGAAGGCACCAAGGAGGGGCCAGCCCCGGAAATCAAACCCCCACCAAGGGAGGAGGAGAGACAGCCTCGAGGAATCCCCCCAGCCACCGCCATGTCGGCGCCCCGGGGAGCTGCGGGGACGAGTCCGCGGGCTTCGCCGGCAGCCGGCCACCCTGAAGTGAATCCGGTCCTGGGCCCCAGGGATCTGAGGCCCCAGAGGCGCCCGACCCCCAGACAGGAGCCCCAGCAAGGCCCCGGCCAGCCGGGGCCCGCGGAGAGGCCGCCAGGAACGAGCCAGTAGCCACCCAGGCATCCACCCCTAGACCCCGAGCTCCACCAGTGCACCGGCGAGCCCCGACGCCAGCCAGCAGAGGGAGAGCAGGACGGGGGGAATGGGCTCTGCACTTAGCAGAGACTTGAGATGTGTTTGGGAGTTCAGACCCCAACCTGGGAGAGAAAAAAAAACACTCACAATTTCAATCACGCCTTCCCTCCCTAGTGCCCCCACTCACACCACAGAAAAAAAAAAAAAAAAAAACGCGGACACACATTCACACATAACACTCACATCCAATAATACCAGGACCAAAGACCCGATGGCACTTGTGGTTGGTCCCGGGATTATTGGATGACCCAATAAGTGAACCTAAAATCTGGGTGGGGGGGAGGGGAGCGGCGACACCGCCACACCAACCCATCTTATTCCTGCTTCGAGCCCGGCCCCCTACCCCGCACACGGAATGGACCACCCCCAGCAAGAGCTCCCCCCGGGACCGGGGCCCACCCATCCCACACAGGCCACCCAACCAGAACCGCCGCGCCCCCACCCCCCTAAAAAAACTACTTCAACCCGCCACTACATGCCCCTCCTTCCAACCTTCTTTGGGGAAAGCAGAAGTGACAGCCCCGCCACCGGCAGGCCACCTAAGGCCCCGCAGCTGGCCCCAGCCAAAACCACGGACCAGGTGGCTCACTCTTCCTCCAGGCCCCAGACTCCAGGTGGCAGCCGGAGATAAGGGTTGTGAGAAGTCCCCGATCCTCCCTGCGCCCGCTCAAATGTGGTGTTGTTGCGTGTTGCTCTCAGATGTAATTAAAACTGGGAGTACCAAGAGGGGGTGTCCGGCACAGTCCAATCCCGCTCCGGGAGATAGGCGGTGCCAGTGCACCCCCCATTCGATAACCCTGTACCCTCAATATCTACATGCGAGACGGCATGGAGGAAGCCGACCGTGGTGAGGCCCATATAATAAGCCCCCCCCCCGGGTGGCCTTGACCCCCACCCCCCAGAAAATGCCCTACATAGATGTGTGGTGTGAAAATGTTGTAGATGGAAGTGTCTAAAATGCTAAATAAAATTGGGGTGGGGGACGTCATCAGAAGGTAGGGCCCTCCAGTAACGACCCCCTCCCCAAAAACCTACATGTGTGGCAGTATGATGGAGCAGGCAGAGGATTTCGGGGATGGGGAGCAAAGGACTGGGGTGCTTACCATACTCCCAGGGAGCCAGCTCCCCCGCTGACTCCAATAGGTACCCCCGTTCCCGAGAGCCCCTCTGGAGAGGTTGGCCCCACCAGTCTCACCACTGTAGCCCGGGGGCCAGGGACCGGCAGCAGGACCCACCAGCCAGCCGGGCACAGGGCCGAAACCACCACCCTCCCCCCATCCTGTCCATCCACAAAAAAAAATAAATTATTAAAACAAATACATAAATGAATAAATAAGGGGGGGGGACAACCACGGCCGGCCAGCCCACGCGCAATAAGCAGAGCCCCACCACGGACCAGGTCCGAGACAGTGAGTCAGACCCGAAGCCCTTCTGAAATCCTCTTCCCTCTGTCACCACCCCCTGCCCCGACAAAAGACATCCAGGCAGAGATCATTCCCACTCCCCCTCCCTCCCCTTCCCCCACTAGCAGAGTGCAACCTGCCCCACCGGGGCCCTCGCCCGAGGGCAACGCACCCCAGGGATCCCAGACCCCCGGACCAACCCCGGACCCACCCAGCAGCAGCACAGCTACCAGGCCAGTGGCCCACGTCCGCCACCACAGAACCCCCCAAGAGCACCGCACGCGGCCACAGTAGGACCCCCCGGGGTGCCCCAGGCCCCGCCCCGATAGGGGCAACAGACCACAGGGCTAGTACCGCCAGGCACCCCTGCTCCGATCGCCCCTCCGAACCCTCCAGGACCCAAGAACCCCCGAACCAGCCCCCGCGCCCCATAGGACGCGCCCCACAGCCCCAGACTACACTTAGTGATGGAGCCGATCAAGGGAGCCCAGAGAGATCGGTCTGATGGGGATGCAGAAGCTGTCTCAAGATTAATAATGTGATCCAACAACAGATCTCTTTTCTGATTGATACTGAGTTTATCCTTACTTTTCCAATTCATGAGGATGGTTTTCTTTGCGATACATAATGCAGTCAAAGCCATGCAAACTGTTTTTTTTCTTCCCTCAAAGTCACCCAGCAAGCAAACTGGAGGGGAAAGTGAGATTTTACAACCCAGGCACAGTGATAATTCCTTACATACCTGTACCCAGAATCTCTGAACCGGCGTGCATAACCATAAGGGCTGAAAATAATTATCAAGTTGATTGCCTGTGCACTGTGGACAGATGTTAGATTGTGCAAAACCCATCTTGAATAATCTTTGACCTGTATAGTGCACTATGTGGAGGATTTTGTACTGTATCAATTGTAAATTGGGGTTTCTAGTAATGTTAAAAGCTCTTAGACATATCTGAGCCCAGATGTTTTGTTCAAAGCTGACTGATAAATCCTCCTCCTCCTTTAGTAATAGGAAGAGATATTGTATCATCCAGTTTAGTCAGTGACCTGTATAATTTAGACAGTAGTTTGGGGGGGTTTAACTCTAGAAACTCTGATATATTAGTTGGAATTTTTACACCTCCATCAATATGCTTAAATTTATTTCTAAGCTAGCTTTAATTTGCTCATATTCTAAGAATTTATTTTTGTTTATGCCATATTGCAAATTTAATCTAGCAAATGTGATAAACTCCATACCTTCAAATAAATAATCCAGATATGTTACAGTCGAGTTTAGACAAGAGGGGGGATACTTACATCCGATAAAACTAACTAAAGCAATTGAGAATGAAATTGGACGAATCAAGTCAGCCAGGATAATGAACAACCGGAAGATATAAATTTCTGCTGTTAGCAAAAAAAAACAAAAACAAGAAAAGATAATCTAAATGACAACTCTTGTAGGTGAAAAAAAATCAAAATATACATCCCTTGAGTAGCTGGAAGATTAAGAGGGGTAATTTCAGGTGTTCCACTTGACATGACAGTTGATGAAATCAAACAGCAAATGAAAGGAGGAAAAATAAGTGAAGCAACAAAGATTAAACACAGAAGAGATGGGTTAAAGAACCCATGGCAATTATATTGCAGTTTGTTAATGTGATTCCAGAATCTGCGCAGATTGGCTATATAAACTTCAGGGTGAGAGTACATTCCCATCCCAATAAGATGTTTTGTTTGTCAAAGAATGGGCCATGTAGCTAAGGAGTTCAACCTACAGTATTTTTTTATTTTAAACATTATTTGATGGCCTTTGTGGCAGGGATGGAGATCCATATTTTATGTCACACACATAGTATACATCTAGATAGATAGATAGATAGATAGATAGATAGATAGATAGATAGATAGATAGATAGATAGATAGATAGATAGATAGATAGATAGATAGATAGATAGATAGATAGATAGATAGATAGATAGATAGATAGATAGATAGATAGATAGATAGATGTTGCAGTATCTATAACAACCCAAACACACAGGATTTCAGAATTAGACATCCCCAGTTATTAATTTCATATACTCACCAGATCTGAATGCCCTGTTAAAAAACTTCACATGGCGTTCCCCCCTGATGTCATTTACGTTGAGTTGCAATAAGTGCAAAACTCTCTGCAGGTTCTTGTCTTTGTCGTCGACTCTATTCAGCTGGCTTTTGAAACACACGGCGAGAAGGTGGGGGCTGGGTGGTGAGGGTTACAGGGGCGAGAAATGCGAAAGTAACGCAAGTGTTACTTTTACTAGTAACTAGTTACTTTTATTGTGGAGTAACTCAGTTAGTAACTCAGTTACTTTTTGGGAGAAGTAACTAGTAACTATAACTAATTATTTTTTCAAAGTAACGTGCCCTACACTGTATATGTTTAGGAAACTTGGTTAAAACCATCTTTAGATTTTAAAATTCCCGGTTACAGTTCAGTCAGAAGAGATAGAAGTAACAATAGTACAGGAGGAGGTTGTCCAACTTTCATTAAGGATGGATTGGCATATAAAGAACATCAAGTACCAATATGAATGTGTAAGTGTAGAAATATTTAAATTAAGAAAATTGGTAACATTAGGTTTCTCAATTATTATAAGCCATGTAAAACGTTAGAAAGTGAGATATAAAAAAATAAAAAATAAAAATTCTTTGGATCATGTTTTGATGGATTGCACTTAATATCAACTGAAAGAGAGAAGATGAGGAGAATATTTATGGAAAAAGGGAGAGAATGGAGGAATAAATTAATTTTAGGGACAGATTGAGATAGGGAGAAAAAAAGTGGTTATTAATAAAGCATTGTTTTTATTTTTACATAACACAAAAATAAAAAAAAACAGAATATAGTAGGTGGAACTATAGAGCTACACACTCATGTACAGTAGGTGGCGGTATGCCCCTATAAGCTGTTTGCAATCCAACAATCTGGCCTGCAAAGAAAAAGAAGAAAAAGAAGAAGAAGTTGGTCTTGCCCACACTTGCTCCCTTTTAGAGTTCTGGTTCTGTTGTGTTTTTCTTTTGGATGTTCACTGAACATCCAATTAACAATTTCAAATTGTAAATTGTTAGTGTGTATAATAAAATCCTTTGTAATTTTTGAAGTGTAAAAGGTCTTAGAACAATCACTTAAGGTGCACATTTTTTCTGCAATTGTAGTGAAATAAACTCAAGCAGACAGTGAAAGTGTTTGTGCAAATTGGGCAATAATGAGCAAAATGAAAGGTGTTAGTGATTTTTATTCAAACATGATAGTTTTTCCACATTTTTTGGTTTTATTCAGTCGGAAGGTGTGTTCATCCAATCTTTTGGCTAAACCGACCTAATTTGTCAGCGTTTTTACCCAATCTATATTTTTACCAGGACAAACCAATGCAAATTAGTCTCATCAATCAAAATAATTAAGTATAATCGCAACTTTCAAAAGTCAAGGGAAGGTCTTGAACCATCAACCTCTAGAGTAAGAGCCTGTGTCTTACAGATTACACCAACTTTGTCTGGTGGCCTGCTCCGATTTTGATCCTTACGTTCTTTATTCTCACCAAAATAGTTTTAAACAACTATATTGGTTGTTTTTCCAACCAATCTATTCTTAGAATCTATCCAAACTTTATCCAGCTGACAGCAACTCTCCTCCAAACTTCATCATCTTTACTGAACACTGAGGCTGTTTAGATGCCTGTCAAAATTCTTGCGCTTCCCGAACCACTTCCCGAAGCGGTCACAGGGTATTACGGTAGCGAGGCCTCGGACGACGCTTTGGGGAAACGCCTCCTCCATTACTCGATACATGCCTCGAAGCCTCGGCTCATCTCATAACATCACTAATGCTCAGTTTTGGTTTGCTCCTTGTTTTCTAGTTTTTATGTTTTGATTCTCATTTTTTTGTGTTCTTTGTTTTTTCTCGATTACTGTCTCAGTCTTGGTTTTGTTATGTTTTCTTTTGATGTGTTCCCTGGTTAATTAAAACTTCTCCTACTTCGTCTCTCTGAGCCTTCCTCCTTGTGATTGTGACCCCCCTGATGTCTCCATGGTTGTGTATTGATTTTTGGATCTTTGGACTCCTGGTTTCATGTTTATTTGGACTGCCTCTGTTTTCAGTTTACCTTTCATTAAATCCACAAGAAATTCACCTCTGCCTCCCTGCCTCTGCTTGTGGGTCAACAAACCATAACCAAATCATGACACTCCCTCCATGGATATGCCTCCCAGGCCATCACTAACCCACCACCAAACCGGTCATGCTGAACGATGTTACAGGCAGCATAACGTTCTCAGTGGCTACTCTAGACCCTTTCACGTCTGTCACATGTGCTCAGGGTGAACATGCCCTCATCTGTGAAAAGCACAGGGCGCCAGTGGCAGACTTGCCAATTCAGGTGATCTGTGGCAAAAGCTAATCGAGCTCCACAGTGCCGGGCAGTGAGCCCGGCTCTTCCTGTCTCCTGGAATCTCCTCCATGCTCCTCAGATTGTGCTGGGAGACACAGCAAACCTTCTGGGAATGGCACATATTCATATGCCATCCTGGAGGAGTTGGACTGCCTGTGCAAATTCTGTAGGGTCAGGGTAGCGCCTCATGCTAACAGTAGAGACAGTGACCCTAGCCAAATGCAAAACTGCTGAAAATGAGTCAGAAAAGATGAGAAGGGGAGAAAACGTCAGTGGCCTCCACCTGTAAAACCATTCCTGTTTTGATGGTCGTCTCGTTGTTGCCCCTCTAGTGCACCTGTTGTTAATTTCATTAACACCAAAGCAGCTGAAACTGATTCAATTCAATTCAGTTTATTTATATAGCGCCAAATTCACAGCACATGTCATCTCAAGGCACTTTACAGTTCAACCAGATCATACAGTCAAATTGATACAAAGTTTTCTATCTAAGGAAAACCAGTTGATTGCATTGACTCATTGACTCAAATACAATCCCTCACATTAAGCATGCTTGTAGCGACAGTGGAGAGGAAAAACTCCCTTTTAACAGGAAGAAACCTCCAGCAGAACCAGGCTCAGTGTGAGCAACAACCCCTCTGCTACTTACCTGAACAAATCAATATCCCAGAAGTTTAATTAACTTGATGTTGTACTCAACAAAGTGTTCCTTTAATTTTTTTGAGTAGTGTCGATTTCAAGAGTTTTTTTGTTTTAATCGGGTTGGAAGTTATATGTTCAACCAATCTTCAATCTTCAAACCAACCAGTCTACCTTTGGCAGTGTTTTTACCCAATCTATATTTGTACTGTGTGTCTGGCTGTGTGTTTCCTGGACGGGGCTGCCTTTTACAGCTGCTTTTTGTATCTCTGCTTCTGTCTCCTTGAACCCCAGTCGGCCTCGGCAGATGGCCGCTCACACTGAGCCTGGTTCTGCTGGAGGTTTCTTCCTGTTAAAAGGGAGTTTTTCCTCTCCACTGTCGCTGCAAGCATGCTTAGTGTGAGGGATTGTATTTGAGTCAATGAGTCAATGCAATCAACTGGTTTTCCTTAGATAGAAAACTTTGTATCAATTTGACTGTATGATCTGGTTGAACTGTAAAGTGCCTTGAGATGACATGTGTTGTGAATTTGGCGCTATATAAATAAACTGAATTGAATTGAATTGAATACTAGGGCAATCCAATAGAAATTAGTCACATAAGCCAAAAAAACTAGAAAAGATTTATCACAACTTTCAAAAGTCATATGTGGGTCTTGAACCATCAACCTCAAGAATCGAAGTCCATTGCTTACATCTGACGCCACTGGGAATATGATAATTGTGAAAGCAATACTATGTAAAATCCATTACAATTTTTATTTTTTATTTTGATCATAACATTGCTTGGTCTAACCAAACTGGCTTTAACCAATTAGATTGGTTGTTTTTCCAACCAATCTATTCTTAGAATATATCCAAACTCTATCCAACTGACAGAAACTGTCCTACAAACTCCCACATCTTGACTGAATACTGAGGCTTTTTGCTGATGAAGGTTCTCAGTCATCCAGGTCATAGTCATTCCGTAAAAATTCAAAAAATATCCACTGGACTTGGTTTTACCTCAGTTGCCTCATTAAATTTGCAGGACTCACCTCCGCCGCCTGGTCTCTGCATTTGGATCCTCAAAAACCCTCCACCCTATGGTGACGTATGCATTCTTAGTAAATGAAAATGTCCCAAATCTCATATCCTGAAGTCATTCTTGACATGTTCAAAGTTTCCAGGACCAAAGTGAAGTAACTAAATATGAACAGTATTTCAAAGCTGTAATTTTCTGTACTTGAGACTTTAAAGATGATCTATTATCTCCACAATTCAAAAGGAAAAAGTGATGTACACAATAAACCCAGCACTCAGAGATCCATCTTTAAATCCTGCAATAAAATGGCTCAGCTGCTATGTGGCTGCACAGACATGGTTCTACTTGGTCACATGACAACGGCTGAAACTGAAGAATATGAACAGGAAATGTGAAACAAAGAGTATCTATGATTCTTGTTTATCAGGTGATCTGCCTGTGGTGTTATATATTTATTTAATATATCAGTGATTGAAAAAATTGTTCGTCTGAATGAAGTGTGCATGTTAGCGGTCCTTAGAGCCTTTCTACAATTTTTCATGATTCCTTTCTTAGGAACCTGCATCTATTCAGTAAAATAAGTGTTTCATACACTTTAAACTGTTTTAACTTCATTTAATCTGATATTTTAGACTTGCTTCACTGCAAACCAGCATCTTGGCTCTAGTTCAATAGAATCACTTGCTTCCTTAAAATACCAGTGACAAATGGCTGAAAGTAGAAAACAGACAAACCTTATGCCCTTTTTGTGGCTTTAAAACAGCTGAAACAGCTTTTCTGTCCAACATTGTTCTGAGCAGCAGCCATAGACCTCAGGTTGTGTTACATGTTATTGATAAAGTTGTCAATCAATGTGCTGCTGCAGTGTTCTTAGCTGTCAGGAATTTTTTCAATTCCATTTTCAATCTTTCTGCTCTCAGAGTCTTAATGTGTCATAAGGATAGAGATCTGCATCATCTTCCTCATGCTAGGCTGTTCTTTAACAGGTTGCTCATTGATAAAATGAAGCCTCTGTCTCCTCAAAGGAATCTCAAGAAGATCCTTCAAGCTTGGTGAAGGTTCTCAATCATCCAGTACACCTAAAGGGCTGATTACACTCCGCGCATCAGTGTGTCGCAGTGAGCTTGACACAGACATTTTTGATTTATGCGCAATTTTGAGCGTTGTCTGAGCTTTATGCTGTGGGTCTAGATATGGCCGAGGCGGTGAGGAAGTGGGGGCAAGTTTGTCCGACAATGGAGGAACATGAGGGCGAAAAAGAGCAGGGATTCAGGTGGAAAAAGAGTCCCAGCGTTCTCCCGCACCTCGCTCTTTTAGCTGGTCCAACTTCAAAAGTTGTTTTCCGCAATTGCGGTCATAAAAACAAAAAAACCTGGCCTCCTGTCTGCGGTCACCTACAATTTGGGAGAGATGCAGCAGAGTGTCTGCGGAGGGGGAAGGGACGTCTTTTTCTTCACTGCGACACCTATACAGACGACCTAGATTAGAAGTATAAATCAGCCTTAACGTCTTTTGAGGAGAGCCTTCCTTGATGTGATTTCAGGTGTAAAGTGGTTCTCCTCAAACAGATTTAACACTCAAACTTCTCCCTTAGAAGGTCTGAAGAAAATTTATTGGATGAAGGGTAAAACATCTCCAAGTGTAACAATTTTGGGCTGTTGTTTTGTATATAAACCTATTTTAGATTAGTTATTCATGAATCCCTTCTTATTTGGACTAATATAACCCTGTATATGTGGAGCTTGATAAGTAATAGTTTAACACTGTAGCTTGTCTTTAAACATGTGCAAGGAAGGATGAACTTATAACTCCAGCCTCTTCATTGGCTTCTTCTTAAAAAAAAAATGATGAATCACTTTTAAATTACTGCCAAACCCATTTACACAGAAACAGATACAAACGTTTAGATAAACCAAACATTACCCGCCACTAGGGTTGGGAATTGATAAGATTTTCATGATTCAGATTCCCTTGTCGATTCTGTGAAACGATTTGATTCCTTATCGATTATATTATTGATTCTCCACAAATTCATCTAAAGCTAATGGAGTTTAATGAAAAAGCATTATAAACTGATTTCCCCCTAATTTAAATAAACAAGCGTCCCCTTGCTCTCGCTCCATGAACTTCTCTCGCTCCATGAACTGCAGAGCAACTTCTTAGCATGTTTTCTTACATCCATTGCAATTGCTAGAATCATGTCAGAAATCCAGCTACCAGTAGTTCTAATTAAACATGCAAGCAATGAAAGGCTGGATTAATGAGAAAGGCGTATTCCCTTAATAACCCCCAAGAGAGGTAGGATATTGTTTTATTTCCAAAAATGGCATATGATTTACTAGGAACTACATTAAGCACAGCCAGTGATATAAAACTAGCTACTTACCACCAGAGTTGCCTTCCATGCTGGTCGTAACATTAGCTCCTGTCCAAAAGGCATCAAAAACATGGCATTTGTTAAAATGTATGCAATGTTTTGTGCACAGGTTTATTTGCATGTTGGATGTATTTCCTCCCGCGGACATAATCGCCAGTATGCAATGATTGCCAAGTGCACTGTTGCTATCTTTCTCTTCCTTAAAATGTAAGGTGACCAGGTTTGGGTTTCTGAACAGGAGGAAACTTTTTTTTCACATCTGTTTGGCCGCTGACTGGACTGGAACTCAGCAGAGTGCCATAAGCTGCCCTTCCTTAGCAGGAGGAGGGGGGCTGGGGACTGGTAGTGCAGGCAGGGGGAAGTATGGGGGAAAAGGTTGTCAAGGCTACCGTTACCTGGTCAGGTTCCGTCGCTCTCTCCCTGCCCCAGCTCCCTGTTTCAACTACGTGCTGCACTGTAGTCGACCAAAATCCCAGGCCATTTTGAAATGTCTGGGAAAAACACGACGTCTGGTCACCCTATCACAGTGAAGCCAAACATTCGATTGGTTTCCCCGATAGGAATAAATTTTTATTGTTTTGCTTTTCCAGATGTTGTGATTTTATGTTCTTTTCAATTCTCAGCCAGCTGGGAATTTATATTTATGATACTTCCTCCCCGGTAGGGGTGGTAAAATATCCTATTTAATCAGATATTATTTCGGCTGTTATATACTGTTTATGAAGGGTTTACTAACAAAAAGACTAGTAAAACTCAACTAAACTAAAACTAACACAAAATCCAGCTGAACCTATTACAGTTTCAGCTGCATTTTTGTGTTCGAAACCAAAGTTTATCTGGAAGAATTTGGGATATGATCAAATTAGCTTTTCACTAATTTTAAAGAAATTGGAATGTTTTCAGACCAATACAAATTCATGAGGTAAATAAAACATTATTTGGCCAAACAATGTTTTATTAAATGTTTTGTTTAATCAAAAACCAAAAAACTTTAGTTAAAAGATTCTTTACCCTCTTTGAAATAGCTAGTAGTGAATAGACATCAGGATTCCACTAAATGACTCTTGGTAATAGTACTTGGAAATGGAAATGTAATAATAATAATAATAATAATACATTTTATTTAGCAGCGCCTTTCTTGACACTCAAGGTCACTTTACAAATAATACAAAAGATAAATAAAAAGAGATGAAAATACAGATAATACAGATACAGATACATGAACATAAAAACAAAAAAACAATCATGGATAGGGAAAAGGGCATATGGGGAACACATGAACACTAATGTTATACCAGTATTTATACTCTTAATGAAATAAAGCTTGTCCAAGCTTCAGCAACAGCTCAACATATATTCCTGTAGCATAGCGTAGCATGCAGTCCATTCTTTAGTGTCAATTAGCGTTGTCTTTACTCAGCAGTAAACACATGATATGATTAACATCATCAAAAGACATATTGTTTGTTCTGTCCCTAATTATGCCAGACCTGCAAACCTTTTTTCATGTCCATTTGGAAAGCTTAAGGCCCCATCCACACGAAGCCGAACCCTGGCCTAAACGCACAAATTTTTCACCAAACCAGCCTCTCATCCATACGAAGCCGGCGTTTCGGGGGTCTGTACAGGGGCGTGCATACATAGACAGTAGGTGGTGCTAAAGCACTAGGAAGTTTGCCCCTTATCAATGAAAATGCCCTTTTGAAACTCGTTTTTTTTTTTTATTAATATTATTAAGATTTTACTGAGGTCGGTTTTGAAATGATCTTTTGAAAACCTGAGCCATTAAAAAGGACTGAAACAATGCCCCGAAATGAGCCACCTCCTTGCGCACACCCGACCAGCCTATCTCTCTTCCTTTGTCACGTGAACTTGCGCGGTCGCCAGATGCGCAGCATCATAGCAGTTCAGTAAGCATCTTCAGATAGCAGGAACGGTCGCTGACAGACTGCTTCTCCCGTGCCCCATTATCCAGGTAATATACAGATCAAGCAAAATCATTTTGTTGTGCATTAAAATGTCTCATTCAGCAGCACCAAACAAGCATTTTTTCCGACTGGTCACCTGATAAACTAGTTGTCTCCTTGTAAGATGCTATTTTACTTTTTATATTTTATATCCATATTTTTATCTTAATTGTATATATTATTCTATTTTATTGCATGCCGTATACCCACAGTTTTTAGATATTTTTATAATTTTATTTATCTATTCCATATTATATGTTTCATGTTGCACGATTGTACCACAAAAAATTCCTAGTTTGTGAACTCCTTCACTAACAATGGCAATAAACCTGATTCTGATTCTGAAAGTTTTACACTGTAGCCCAAGTCAATGACAGGTAACGTGAGGACGACCACATAGGCTACAAATAGTTTTGGTAGAGTTTGCAATTGCAAATCTATTTGTTAAGACAAACGTTTTCTGTTGTATAGGTTTTGTTAGGCAACATAAATCAACACATTTTGGTCTCTTTATTGTCTTAATTGTATATTGATTTAGTAATTGCAGCACAATGCCAAGAAAGGAGGGTTAATCGTATTGAAAAATCTTAAAAGCTGTTCACATTTTATTTTTAAGTGGTTTGTACAAAATCAGCAGGTATTAAATTAGCTATTATTTTGTAGGCTACCATAAGTCATATCCATGTGACAAGACTTCCAGTCATGTTGCCCTAATTGCCCATTATTTAAACTAATGTGGCATATTTGTTAAAGTTATTATTATTATTATTATTATTATTGTCATGATGGTTATTATTATTATATTGTAGCCAGTCACAGCAGGGAAGCTCTATACTATCAACATCTACCAGGACAGGAGATGAGGAAGAGTTCAGGGAAGACACAGAGACAGAAAAAGACCAGGATGAGGGAGACAACCAGGATGAGGGAGAACAGCAGGATGAGGGAGAACAGATGGATGAGGGAGAGCAGATGGGTGAGGGAAAACAAGGAGATGAGCCAGATTAAAGAAGAAGAAAGATGAGCAAGCTTACTACTTTAAAGTAGTACGCTTTAGTCTGTTCTGTTGGTGGTGTGACTTTTTTCCATTGAAAACTGACGTTTAGAGAATGTTACAAATAAAAGTCAAATTTCAATCAACATGCGTTTATTTTTTTTATAATAAAGTGTTCCACGTGCGCTAAAAAGTGCCCTCCTCCCCCTCCTGAGCACCTGCCCCCCAAAATGTCTGTGCATGCCTCTGGTTCTGTAAACGATCTTTTTTTTATTCAGCCTTCAGAGTGGAAAGATTTTGAAACGCCGTTTTCGCGTTTCCATCTTTAAGCTCTAACCGCATTTTTTTTTTACACGCATGAGTCATAGCGTCGCCTCTAAACACGCATGCGCGACACAGTATCACAACAACAATGGCGCCGTACTGTGTTGAATGGTTGCTGCTTATGCTACTCACCCTGCTGTCGGGCTTACAACAGAATCTTCTTCTTCTGGAATATCTCCAGGAAGAACAGAGCAATATCGACGACATAGTTCAGCACCTGAATTTGACTGAACAACGAAAATGGACCCGCAGGGCAACCGTGTATAAATATTAGTGCTCATGCCCAACATTTCGTCGCCTATTTTTGCTTTGGCACCACAGCGCCACTTACAGGCCTGGCATACATTTTGCAGCGTTTTCATGCATTCGTGTGGACGATCACATTTATTTTACGTCTCCGTCTTTACGACAAACGTTCTGGAAAATATTAGCGTTTCGTGTTCGTTTTGACTTCGTGTGGACGGGGCCTTAAGTTTCATCCATTTGCAGCTCTGCAGTCAGGGCACAGCAAGGGTTCTTTGTCTCAGTGGCACACAGCAGGGGTTCTTTGTCAAGGAACTCCTTGTCTCATCCAGTTTGGCCCTGCAAGTTCTGAAACTCAAGCGAAATGTGTTGCAAAAGGTCTGTTTTGCAGCAGTTTGTTTCTGAATGTTTCTGACTTATCCTTGATGTTTCTGGAGATCTGGTTCCCCTGGGGCACGCTCTCCAGCATACCTTCCACATTGTTGTTTTCCTTTGCATTCCAATCAGAAAAAGAGTCTGCCTGATTAACTAGTTTGAATATGACTTTGTACTCATTCTGTTTTCCTGTGGAATTTATAGATTGTTCATCACTTGACTGTTCTGAGCTGGACTCCCCTTCAATTGATCTCTGCTTTTTCTCATTTTTTTGACTCTACTCTCTTCCAGTCTTCTTCGTTTTCACTATTTCCTTCTTCAGTCCCACAAGAATTGCTTCCTCTTTCCTCGCTACTCACGGCCCAGGACATTTCTCCTCAAACGACTTAGAAACAAGCGCCATGCATGTGCTCGCTTCCTTCTGTCTGTGACCAAAACAGGCCCTGTCACAGATAATTTTTACCGGTGTGACATTTGTGTCAATAAAAATGAAGGCGTAACTTGTAAAGTTGAATTTGTGACTCACATCAGCAGATTTGTGCGGTTGATTTGTATTTGTGTTAAGGAAAAAAGAAAAAAATATAATTTTTTTTATTTATTTTTTTTTGTGAAGATTTTAATAAAAGTGTTTGAATTTGTTTTGCACCATTTGTTGCAAAACTGTAGCCAAACTGAATGGAAGATATTTTGGATTCACAACTCACAGAACACAATTTGTGTACTTGTACTCAAGAATTTGAAGAGGTGTAACTTTTTTGTGATTGTGTCAGATTAAAAAAACATCTAAAGTAACAAAACACCAAAGTACACAAGTGCACAAATAGTTTTGCTACAATAGTTCTGAACCATTTGAAGAAAAACTGAGAATGTAAGAGGCTTTTGATGTACAACTTGTAGAACAGAATTTGTGTACTGGTACTTTGAACAGGTGAAAAAAAATGTTGTGAAATGTTGTGATTTTTTTTTATTCTACACATTCAAAACTTAGAATGTAACTCTCTCTACAATAGTTTTGAAACAAAATAACCATCATATGACTGATGCTGAATGTTCTGATGAAATTGTTAATATTTTCATTCCTTCCTCTCAAAGTTTTCTGTTTGAGAGGAAGAGATAAATGATTTATAGAGCAGAAATATAATCACTGTCCAAAATGTGGACTTTGAGTGCATGCTGTCTTCATTAAATGACAGTTGCTTACTCCTTTATCTCTGTAAACATTTTTCCACATGACTTAGGGAGGATTAGAGGTAGTTAAGGGGCCCTATTAGGGGGACAGTTCTTGCTACAAGAGACTTTGAGGGCCTTGTACATGTCATACTAGACTACTGTGAACTGTCTGGTTCACCTAGTAAGCCGTCCACGTTTGGGATCAAAGGCTTAATTTTCTTTTTGAAAATAGAAGAGACAAATTATGCAGAGATATGATTACTGCAAAGTGGATAATAATATACAAAATGTACTGCTTTTATCATTTCAGCTCAATAAAGTAATTGAGGAGAGGACAGCTGACATCTCTCTGACTGAATTATGAAAAGCAAAGGAACTGTTTTAAAATGGAATTGTGCTTGAAAGTATGCCTACCTTTAACTATAGTTTCCTAAAAACAAAACAAGTGTAGTCAGCACTATGCTGTTGCAGGAGCAACATAGGCAGCTGCATAGGATGGCAAACACAGAAAGGCATTGGAAGAAACAAAGTCTGTTTGTTTTTCTTAAAACTGCAGTGTGTTATTTTAAGCAATATCTAACATTCAGACTGCAGCGGCATGAACTGCTCTGCCCACACTTGTTTCCCTCTAACAGGGAGGCCGCAATGTCCGTTCTACCTATCTTGTCAAGTGAGGAAGAGGTTTGTTTGCATTAGGTAACAGCATCAAATCCAGAAATCCTAAAGCACTGTTGTCTCATGTAAATTGACATTGTATTATCAAGCATAAAAATTAGGAGATGATAATGTTTTGTGGATTGACAGCTGTTTTAGTGAACGAGGCAGAAGAGAAAAGCTTTTATGTAACAAAATGGAATATAGAGAAAACAATTTTGACAAAGAATAAAGATAGAAATACTTTTAAAGGTTTGTAGATGTCAGGTTTAGTGGGTACTTGTTTGTAGAGGACTCAAATGTAGAGAATGAAGCAGAGATGGTTTCCTGTAGATGTAAAGATGAAGTTGGTGGCAATAGAAGCATAAATCTAGACTGAACAGGCAGGGAACTTAGAAACCAAGAAAAATAGAAACTTGGGAGAAAAATACATAAAATTTGAAGAGAATCTAACACTGAGTAACTGCCAGTGTTGTTTTTGACAGCCATTTTAGATTTAGTCTTAGTTTTCGTTTTCATGACGAAAACTATTATGAGTTTTAGTCACATTTGAGTCATGACGATATTTGATAGTTATGTCCAGTTCTAGTCGACTAAAACTCAAAATGGTGTTAGTCTAGTTTTAGTCAGTTTTATGTTGCAATTCATAAAACACTTTACAACTTCAAAAAACAACCGCATTGTTATCCAGACTGACAGCTCCTGTCTAGAATTGCTGGGCATACAAAGCTGCAATGCAGTTCATAATTACTGTTTGGCAGAAAGCTTTGAGGTAAAGAATTTAAACAAACTTTTTTATGAATTAATGCCCTACTTTATACAAAAGTGTCTCATAAAAGAAAAAAAGCAGATGTAGTTCAACACATCATATTGGTTAAAATAGCAGACAGGCAAGCTTACAAAATTTACAATGAAGAAATGTTTTGAGAAAAACAAGTTTTTCATCCAAAAGCAAACACTTGCTGATCTACTCTGAGTTATGCATTACACACATATCAATCGATCTTCATTACTTGACAAAAAGCAAAGCACTAAAACAGTCCTCTTTCTACTTTGGCAATTTTAGCTTTAAACTTAAGAATTTGCCCCTTGGTTACCGGGTAGCAGGGACCACTCGGGGGGCCTTTCTCAGTGACTCTGCAGGGTCGCCCAGCCCTCTGTTTTAAATGCTTGCTAGACACAGATGACCCCTGAGTGGTCCTCTCATATCCACTCATATTATGGGGCCAGGGGGCGAGGGGGGATATCCTGGGCACAGGCTGCCCGGAGCTGCATAGGGCCAGGGGGTTTCTGGGGTGTCCCTGCCATGTCCAGGGGTCGGTGCCAGCCGGGACGGCTGGCCTCAGGCTGGCCCACTACACCTGCAGGGCAAGTTCTTTGTTTATTTATTTTGTTATGCATTTATGTTTTTTGTTTTTTATCTTTTGTTATGTTTATTTGCGTGTGTCTGACTGAAGTGATTGGGGCTATGATTGGGTTTGGTTCCGTGTTGACTGGGTCGACTGGGTCTGGTTCTGGGTCTACTATCACACGCCACAGAAGCCATGGCGCGCCTCGGGCCCAGTTGTCTCCACGGTGGTCTTCCTGATCTCTGTGCACCAGGATGGCTGCTGGTGGACTGGGTCTGAGGTCCTCTTTGGCCCATCCATATTGCTGGGGCCAGAGAGGACAGTGGGCTGGTGGCTGTGCCCCCAATGCATGTCTGTTTGCAGGTGTTCCTACAGGTTCTCCCTCGGGTTCTACAGTCCAGTGGCCTGGCCTTCTACAGGCCTTCTACAGGCCTTAGAATCCGGTGGGGTGCCAACCATGTGTCCCAGATGTTGCAGCCCTGGACAACATGCAGGAGTCCAAAGCCAGGTCAGACAAACAGATAGGAACAGGAGTAGGAAGGCTAAGAGGTCAAGGAGTCCAAAGGCATGTCAAGCAAACAGAAAAGGAATAGGCCGGCTCAGTGGTTGAGAGGCAGAACAGGTCAGGATTAGTTAATCAGAAACACTCTGCCAAAAACACTCTCACCACTGGCTGGACAGAACAACAACCATCAGCCTCTGATGATTGGATGCAAGCAACTTAAATAGAGGCAGGTGCAGGTTGACCAGATGAGAGGTAATGAGCAACCGGGCAGAGTTACATAGGTGAATGGAATAAGTAATTAATCATTAATCATAATCAGGACAATAACACAGAATAACATAAATTAAAGCTTAAATGAGAACCCAAAAGTGAAAAATTAAACAGAACCAAAAAGTATAGAATGGCAGATCATAACAGTAGAGGGCTTTTAAAACAGGCTTGTTATTTTAGTCCTAGAAGGACTGTTCCGTTGTGCTACCTTCACCCCAGGCACTGGGCAGCTACTGCCTTCTCTCACCCCGCTTAGACTCTCTTTTTGCATGCCATCTACTCTGATTCTCATTCTAACTCCACTAGTTAGCATCTAGAAGCCAGCCCCTGTCTGCTGCCATCTCTTCCTGCTCTGTCTGCCTGGCCGTCCACTCCGATGTACCACTGTCTTCCTAATGGCAAGCCTGGTGGACTTATCCTATCTTTTTCTGTTCTGCTTCGAACCTCTGCATTTAGCCTCTATAGCTAGCCTGGGCCAGACATAGCCTCTCTCCATCTTTAGTGCTCTTTTAACACAACAGGCTTCTCTGATCAATCATTGTGCTCCTCAATTCTCCTGCTTGCTTTGTCTACCTTTTTTGCTTCCTCCACCTTTGTGGTTCCTTAGCTACAGAGGGGGCATGGCGGGCCGCCTTTCCCTGGTTCTGGTGTGCTCACACTGATCTCCCGCCTCTCCTGTCTTAGCTCAGGAAAAACTCCTAACATCTCTGTTGTTCAGGTGATTCACATTAAGTGCATTACGTTGAACAATTAAAGGGGAACGCCATTTTTTTTACATTGGGCCCTTGATTTTACGTTATTACATCATAAGTTTTGTGTGATTTGGAGCCGTTCTGAAGATATTCTCTTAGATTATATCCGAGTAACGTCTTCCTATGGGCAGTCGACTTGAAGGCACAAGCTGATATGTTCATAATTTATTCTTTATGGGATGCCAGCATTCATAAGATGTAGGCGAATCACTGTCCCCCAGACATCCACGGTTAGATTTTTTATATTTATATCTTTTAAAAACAAAGCGGCGCATGTATGACGTCATCCGCGCATGCGGACTGGAGTCATAACAGGAAGCGCGAGCCACAGGCGGCTACGTTCTACCCCTTCTATTTATTCGGCTAGCTAATGTGAATCGTTCAACTCCATTCATCTGTGGTAGTAGCACTAGACATCTTCCAGGCATGTGAGTAAAAGTAGCTGCAGTTCAGCGGACAGAATGAAGGAATGGTAGCCGCCGTGAGGATGATGTCATACTAAAAAAAAAAAAAAAAAAAAGAATAAATAGTCCTCCTCATCAGAGATCCCTAACACTTTTAAAATCATAAAAATCTTAACAAACATGATACAATTTTTGAGACTTACAATGATTAAATAGTGGGTGTTTATCACAAAAAAGATCAACCAGTAAGTGTCCATTTCAAATTAAAAAAAAAATTGTTTTGAAATAAAAAAAAAAAATGCTGACAATTAATTTTTTGATTGTACAAAATCACATTTTAGAACGGTATGAAGAAACTTATTGAACTCTCCCTTTATTTAAAGGTTTTTACATCAAACTCAATCTTATTGCTAACCATCTGCTGCAATAATAAGTATTTTAGTAAAACATGCCTGCATTTCGCACGATGAATATCAGGGTAAAACAAGCGCTCCTTCTGCAATAGTGCTACTGCAAGGAGAATTTCCCACTGTGTTTCATATCAGCTAAACACCTCTAAAACTCGACACTAATAACAGAACAGCATCTATCGTTACTTAAAATAGACTAGTTCAATATTACACAAAAATGAGAACCCTAAATATATTTTATAGGCAAAATTATAACTTTTTTATCGGCCATAGCAGAATCGTGTCACATCATCAGAGATCCTCATCGCTTTGAGGATGACCTACAAAACATTGCTCTCAATACGAATTTATTCAATTAACAGAATTTAACCCAGGGCTGCTCAGTGAAGCAGTGGGTAGCACTGCTGCCTTGCAGCAAGAAGGTTCCATATTAAAATTCCCAGCCTGGGGTCTGCATGCATGGAATTTGCATGATTTCCATAAGCATGTGTTGGTTCTGTCCGGGTACTCCGGCTTCCTCCCTAAGTCCAAAAACATGACTGTTAGGTTTATTGGCTTCTATAAATTCTCCTTAGGTGTGAGTTTGTAAGTGTTAGTGTGAGTTTGTCTCTGTTGCCCTGCGATGGACTGGCGACCTGTCCAGGGTGTACCCCGCCTCTCGCTGGGATAAAGCGTGTCAGATAATGGATGGATGGATCGAATTTAACCCAAACCGTTTTAACTATGTTAAATTCTGTTAGTATTCAACTATTCACTCCAGTTAAATAAAGGGAGATTGATGGACTTAGTCTGCATTTTAATACATCTTTGCAAAGAAAGAACAAGACATCATACAGTCCTTACTGCATGGTAATCAGCCCTGTTCTGATCTAGCTAGTTTGTCTTCCTTACTTACAAAGATGGAAATGAAACTGGAGGTTATGTCAGAGTCAAAACACGTCTCTACCCAAATGGGTTGAGAACTATCTCATATTATGGCCAAAAGTCAAAATAGGATACACAGCCCCTCTCTCTTAGACTTCTTGTGGCCTTGGAGGCTGAATTAATAAAACTCAGCACTCATAAATCTGAATACATATACCTACATAAATATATGTAAAAGGAATTAATAGAAGATTATTTTTTTCCAACCACAAGGCAAAGATAAAACATACTCTTTATTTTACTTTTACTTCTGGCACTAGAGGACGCAGAGCCTCACCAGTCATGAACTTCACAGGATGTCACTGCGATCAAATGAAGAGTGTGTGGTCTGTGAAAGATTTCAGGAAACTGTAAAAACGTTGAACCACACTGAACGGTTTATACCGAGGACTTATTTATTTATTCATTTATTTGTCAGGGATAGTACAGATTAATGGACATTTCTGAAAATGTGTCAGCATTAGCTATGAAGCTAGTTTTCAACTGCTGTCCCTGGGCAAGGTGTATAATGCCAACAACAATTATAACAAAAAATACCTAAAACAATCATAGAAACTTATTTAAAAAATTGAGGCTACATACTATCAAAGGCAGGTCTTATAGTTCAAACAGAGTCATTGGAATAAATATGTACAGATGTTTTGTTGAAGGAGTGGCAACATCAAGGGGAAAAGAGCAACACTGATCAAGGTGGTTAGTAGAGCCAGATCTGTTCTGGACCAGGATCTTACCTGAGCATCAGAAACACTTTCCTCTCTCACCCAGAAGAACTCAGTTATATGGATATTGAAACAAAATAGTTTTTGTTTTTTTGTTTTTTTACTTATTTGTTCAATCATAACTAAGCTCCTTATTTCTTACAGCCATTTAAATCACATTCTAACCAAAAATTACAGCAGAATCATTTAAAACTGATGAAAGCTTTTGTTTTCTAAAACACAAATAAACCAAATTTGTAAAAAAAAAAAAAACAACAAAGAAAAACTAAATAAGTCTTTAAAGCCCCCTACACACACTTATCTCTTTATCAAACAAGAAAATGTAGAATACATAACAGATTAGATTAGAAATTAGCCAAAATTTGAAGCATCCAACCTCTTTTGCAGCAAAAATATTTTTATATTACATGATGTCATGTTCGGCTGAACGTATTTAGCCCACATGCAGAACACACACGGCAACAGGGATCAGTTAACTGTTTATTGATAGAGAGAAAATGGAAGCAACGGAGGCGACGGGGAAGCCACAGCACCGGGACCCGTTCGACTTCACCGGACGCAGCAACCTAACCGGGGGAGGACGGAGCGGACTCAGGCTCTGATCGATGGAGCTGGTGGCAGGTGTCTCAGTGACAGGTTAGGCTCGGGCTTGAGGGTGACAGAGCTGCGCTGACTTACAATGATCCGGGGCAGCAGGAGAAACCAGAGTGGCTCGAAGCACCTTGCTTAGAGCCAGGAGAAAGGGAGGACCCTGTGGGAACTCAGACCCTGGAGTCAGCACGAGTGGGACCCTCTGAAAGGCGATCGAGAGGTAACCTGGGGAACACAGAGGTTTGGGTTAACGAGGGAAGTCTGAACTCAGTAGAGAGACTGTGGCCTTAGTCGTACCACTACGGTTAACACACTGGCGTCCTCCTGCTGTCTGGATGCTGCTCTTATAGTGCGATCAGACGCAGCTCAACCAGCCACAGGTGTGTGCGCCCTGCCCACCTGTCAACTGCAAACACCTGCGGAGAAAGCAGAAAGAAGCAGAGCCGGCAGAAACTGCACGGCCCTGTCGGCTGAGTCCTGACACATGATTTTTCTTTCTCCTTATCTACTGCTTTAATCAGCTATATAAATAAGAAATAAGAGAACTCAATTACAATACTGTGTTGATAATTAAAAGAAAAAAAGAAGCTTATAATAAAACATCTCACAACTCGTGAAAGCAAGCTTTACCAAAAGCAAGAAATTATTAACACATAATAACCGTTGAAGAAAATCTTTTGCTCACTTTAATATGACAAAATGTTTAAATGTTTGAAAAAAATAGCTATATTTTGCAATACAAATTACGTAGCTGCAATAATGTTAAAACATTTCAGTATTTACAAAAGAAATAACCCTAAATTTTCTATTTTATTTAATTTTTAGGAATGCAAGTTCAATGCAACCAGGCTTTCTTGTTTTGAGGCAGAATCAATCAGTAAAACTCCAGTCAGACTTCTTGGTTAAAACAACAGTTGTTCAGATATTTTCCCTGTTCAGGCTCTGGACACAGTCCCAAAGAAAGGTGGGGGTAAACCGATTTGATAACCCCTAAGAAACAACATTAGACACACAATGTTTAAGTTTCATGTAAACATGAAAGCTAAGCATGGGGAAATACATTTCTTGAGAATAGAAACTACGTTTCTACAACTACCAACATGTTGTTTGTCCCCATTTCTAAATCTAAATCAACAACTGAAAACAGCGAAATAAAGTCTTTGATGCTTAATGACAAAAGCTGCTGGATAGAAGGAAAACTCTCAGATGACTGGACTTCATCCTGGTGCCGCTGATACTACTGTCATGGTAGGTTCTGAGGAGCCAAAGGATTTGAACCCAGATCAAAGATGTTTAGGTCTAGACAGGACCTGATTGAACAGCAGAACCAAACAAAGTATTTTAAAGGAAAAATGTAGAAACAGTTCCTGAATCAGTGTCAAACAGCAAAATCATCTCTTCTACAAACTATTGATCCTGATTACTTCCAGATTTAGTGAACTCACCCCTCTAGAAAAAATGTTCCAGGTTAGTCTGACCCTGCAGTCACATTAGTACCATCCTGTTGTTCTTGACCTGAAATTATAATTTTGTCATTGAGTTCATTGTTTATCACAGTTACTGTATAATTCCATGCTTCCAGCAGCTATTTGATTATTAACATTTATACTGAACCATTTCCAGAGTTTCCAGACCCTCTGATTGTTTCATAGAGACCAAGATCTCCTACAGGAAAGTGGAAATCACACAGTTAAACTAATCTGCCTTAATTTCAGTGATACTGATGTAAACAGAACATTAGAGCCACCTCTTTACATCTATTTCACACATGTTACCTCAATCCTGCTATTATTGTTTGAATTATTAGATGCCTCAGTCAGAACAAGAGACAGAAAATCTCTAAAGCAATAAAATCTCAGTCTTATTTAGGGAAGTTGCTGAGTTATATTTGAATCTAGTTGGATACATCTGTAATTAGCTTGATGGTTATTACTGATTCCTAACATTTATTCTGGATGATTTAATAGTGAAACAGAAAAAAATATGATCAGAGCTGAATAAATAGGAGCTTCAACAATAGTTTATAATATTTTGAACAGGTTAAAAGTTTGAAATGTCCTTATCTATGTTGGTCTGTGGCTAATTAAGCTAAACAAGACTAGACTGAAATAAATTCACAGCAATATTATAGCATTCACATTGAGATTTACTCTTCTATAAATGCAGTCTTCAATAAGAAAATAAAATCCTTTGATCATAGAAGTTTGAATGAATGCATTCTGATTTTTTTCTTAACTGTTAATTTCCCAAGTCAACACAAACGTCATTAGTAGTGTTAAAGATAAAATGATAAAAATATAATGGGAATATAATCTATATTCCATATTTGTGGAACCATTCAGAGAAAAGTGACAGACTGACCATGGAGGAGAGAGGAGTTCACTTGCTGCTGATGGTCATCCTGGATGACAGTCTTTGCTGTTCTGATACCTTTTACAGAAAAAAACAACATTATTTTAATTTACTTCCAAATAAAGAAAGTAACTCAGGTATAACCCTACAGCAGTGGTGGACGAAGTACTCCACAGTAGTACTTTGTAGTCACACTAATACTTAGTAGTACCAAGTATTCAAAGATCCAAATAAAAATTACATTTCTGTGTTATTTTCAGAATCATTTCTTAAGAACTTTTAACTTTCAGAAACTACCTGATGTATTGATGCCTAGAACCACTCTGTTACAATTTCTACACCACCTGTAAAGAACTTCAGCATAAAAAGGACACAAAAAATAAGAACATCTATTATGATCATTATTTCTTATTTACAAAAAAAAACTCAATCCTCACAATTTTACTATGGAAAAGAGGGTTATGGTTGATTCTATTACCACCAAGAAACAGAAACTCTGATTTGAGAACTCATCCTACTGAAGAACTTGGCCACATAGCAACAACTGACGCCATAATAACGTTATAAACTACAAATAATATCAGCCCTGAGTTTCTCACATTTATGGAATTTCATGCTAATCTAAATCAGTGGTGTCCATATTCAGTCTTAAGGGCTGCTCGCTTTCATGTTCAAACTGCATTTCAAGAAAGAAAAACGAGAACCACGGATTACAAAGCTAAGCTGAGCCAAAAGGAACAAGTAACTAACAGCTTCCTAGAAATGGACTGAAGTAGAAAGTATAATATTTGACTTTGAAATGTAGTGGAGGGAAAGTTATAAGTACTCCCCCTAAAAATTATTCAAGTAAAGATACTCAAAAAAAAGTACTTAAGTACAGTAATCAAGTAAGTTTACTTTGTTACTTTCCACCACGGCCCTACAGTGCTGTGATGTATCTGATAACTTAGACCAGATGCAGCATTCAGTCAATAACTGATATCCAACAAATCATTCAAATAAAACTTTAATCTTATTTCTATGTGGTTTGACTGCTGTATTCTTTAAACTTCCTTAACACAAAATTCAGGTCATTCAGCTGAGAGGATGGAGAGAATAAGGAGAGAAAGAATCTCCATAGAGGTGTGAAGGCAACAGGTTGGTCTGAAATTTGGTGGAAGTGAAGGAACAGCCACATAATACCAAGTGATTTATTTTTGAATATTATTTATATTGAAAACTTGCATTATAAAAAAAAAAATATTTATCTAAAGCTGAAGGAGGCAGACATGAGGTGGGTGATGGTATCTGCTATAGAGGAGAGCAGTGAGGACATCAGGAAGGAAGAATGAAACTAGTGAGGCCACAGAAAGATTTAGTTCCTCCTCAGTGTTCTGAGGAAGAAAAGACACTGCTGGGCCTTTTTAATAACCTGGGGGGTGTTCACAGTCCAGCTCAGGGCCTCTGAGATGTTCAATGAGATCTATAGGTGGCAATAATGTCCCTAAATGTTGTTTTCCAGTTTGAAGAAGATACTCAGCTTGATTACTGCAGCACTTCAAGTCTAGAATCAACTGAATGTAAAACATGTTGCTGCAAACATGGAGACCAAAGCTAACTGTAGCTACAACAGACCTGCTTCAGGTTCAGAGCCACAGTTAGTAACTCTACATCTGAGCTCACTGCTTTCTTTCACCTAAATACTTATTGGTAGAGTTAGTTGAAAAACTAAAATGTAATTTAATAGAAAGACTTTTTTCTTTTCAAGCTAATTATAAATGTTCTAAATACTCAGATTATCATTATTCAGTCACTTCCATCCACTAAGTTTAGGTGTTGCTGTTTCAGTTTAGTCCACATGGGGGAGTGCTCTGTTTGGAGAATGAAAGAGTGAAACATTAGATATTACAATATTAGAGTCTGACCTTTGGAGCGTCTGAACCGACACACCAGCAGAGGCAGAATTATCAGAACGATTCCAATCACTGGTCTAATGACCCACATCACATGAAATGAAGAACTTCCAGCTGCTGAAAATAAGGAGAAAATAACTCCAAACAATATCAATATTATTATGAATCCAATCAGTGATTCTTTCAGCTCTGCTCACCTTTTACTGCCATCCAGCTCTGTGGTGAAGCTTTTCCTGAATGTTCACACTTGTAGAAGCCTTCGTCTGACTGAGACACTGCAGAGATCTTCAGCTCCCCTCTGCTGTCATTTTGTACCAGTTTGTCATTGTGATAGAAAAACACATTGGAAAGTGTATTTTGTCCTCTGAGTCTGCAGCTCAGAGTAACAGAAGCTCCCTCAGTCACAGGATGGACGGGGCTCACCAGGAGAACATCTCCATCTGGAAAACAGTCAGAATATGAAGTTTCAGTCAGAAATCAGCTGCTGCAGACCTTTAGAAGAGGTTAGTGAGAACAAACTGAACACAGGATTATTTTCATTCACGTTTGGCATTTTATCTGAGTCTTCACAGGGAACATTTTAAAACATTAAAAGATCATTTTAAAAAGTCCAATGAACAATAAAGTACCTCTATCAGATATTTATCATAGAGTATAGATCACACAGTTACTGAGAAACTATGAAGCAACAACCTGATATTAAAGGAAACTCTGGGACTGACCTGAATTTAAACAAACAACAAAGCTTTAAAATTTTCCTTTAGAATATGATTAAATAAAAGTATGAATATCATTATGTTTGTAAACCCAGGGGCGGATTAAGAAATTTTGGCCCCCTGGGCCTGACATGGTCTTGGCCCCTCAACCCCCCGCGCGTGCGGGCGCACACACACGCACGCACTATGCAAGAAATACTGTATACTGTGAACAGACATGCACACTGTCCTGTACAGAAGAGTGCACATACTGCACACACAATATTAGGTATACCACACAGACACTGACAAGCACAGGTTTCACACAGACACAGGGGGAGGGGATAAATGGCCTAAAAATAAACATTTTGGAAAATGATTATGCCCACTTCAGTGATGGTGCATTGGGTCATTTGAGAGATATTATGTATTGGAAGTTGGTAGCTATCATGAAATAAACCCCCCACCCCACCCAAAAAACTAAATCGGACATGATTTTTGCCCCCTTTTCCTCCCTTCTATCATTAAAAATAAAATAATATCTTAGGAAAACACTTTGGCATAACGGCAGCTGTGCAGCAAATTGAGGCTCAAAGTCTGTATCTATTTGTGGTTAAGCTTGAGGAGAAGGAGAAAGGTAAAATGATAACATGCATCGGAGAGCACCACAAAGAAAGGTGTAGGCCAGTTCATGGTACAAGGGCTGCATGCAGGTCAAGATAGCCCATTTCCAAGAATGCTATAGTGGCTGGACAGGCACTGGACATGTCCTGAACTCAGTGTCAGACGTGGCTGCCGAATACTTGGATGAAGTGAAGCAGCTGACAGATCTCATGCTGCCCCATCTGAAGACTGTCCTGGCCAGGCAGAGGATGGATGAGGAGACCTTCCCAATGGACCCTGTCAGTGAACAGGCTAGTAACATTGATGGCACCCCTGTGCACAACATTGGGATGGAGAGACAATGTGGCAAGGTGGACTACAAACTGAAGAAGTTGGGCACACTGAACGCAGTCAATAGGTCAATAATTTTACAGAAGTGCCAGGAGCTTCAGAGGTTTCAAGGCAGCAGCACAAGCAAAAAGGGAGGTTGAACTCAACTGGAGTAAATTCATGAAGGCAAAATTCGAGAGTAGGGCAGATGAGAAACAAGAGATGGCTCAAAGAAAGGAGAGTAAGAGACTAGACATGCTGGACACACTGAAATCTTTTTATGGCCCCTTCACGATAGTGGGGAAGTTGAAAAGTTCCTTGTGGATGAAAGTCTGCACAAGAATGCAAAGCTGCAGAGAATGAAGCTTGAGGTTCAGTTTGCCAGAGAAAGCACCAAGCTTCTGCCTAAAGTCAATCCTATCTTCACAATCCAGGTGACACTTCCCAGAAATGGCGAAAGTGCAATTCTCCAAGTCATAATGGATACTTAGAATTTTATGGTGGTGGTAAGTATTCATGAAAACAGGTAGCCTAACATTAGTGAATGGGTGAATTCTGGAAATAACCTAAAAATCTTACACAGTGCACCTTTAAGCAAGGGGTTTCTTTCGTGCTTTCAATTTTGCAAAATCATCCACCACATCATTGAAGTCCAACTCTCTTGTCAGCTCACTCTCAATTGCCATTAGAGATAACGCATTTAATCTTTTCTGAGTCATTCTTGTGCGCAGCTCATTTTTTACTCTTGACAAAAGAGAGAATGAGCGTTCTCCCTCACAGTTACTGACCGGTAGAGTGAGAAAAATCTGTAGCGCAATGTATGTATTAGGAAACGTAGGCTGTAGTCCAAAATGTATTATTGTTTTGAGCAGTCCTGAAGGGGTCCTCTCCTCATCAGTGTTGTTGAGCTGTATAAAAGATTTGAACTGTATAAGCTCCTGTCCAAGACTTTCATTGAGGTCAGATGGGTATGATTCAGTGAGAATCTTGGCCTTGTGAAGGACTGAAGCATTGGACTCTGTATCCAAAGAGAAAAGGACACTGAACAAATTGTTCAGATGTTTGTAGGCCTCCAGACGGTGATTAAGGCTTGAACTCAGTTGATCAATAGAGGCAATAAATGTCTCTATTTGAAACAGTTGCTTTCCCTCAAGCACAACATCTGGGGATGCTGATTCATCAGCAAACTTTTTACGTTTCCTCGTCCGTTCAGCCCTGTAAGATGGGGTGCCACCCAACATGTTTAAGGCTTTCTGCTCAAAATGATCAAATAGATCTCTTTGGGAGAGAACAAAGGTGCGCAGAGATTCCAGCAATCTAACTGCTGTACCAAGGTCCATGTCTGCTTTTTGAAGTTGCAGACTTGTGGCCTGAAATCTGGACAGAACAGTGTCCCAAAAGCCTGCCATGAAGGCCATCTCAAGTGAATCCAGCTTCCACACTAGACTGTCAGCTTCAGTTCGTATGTCTCGTTTCTCTGTGTCATCAGTGGAAATAACCTGTAGTGCTGCTTTTATTTTACTGTAGTTCTGCCACAGTGCTTTGGTAGATTCTGCACGGCAACTCCAACGCGTGTTGGATAAAGCTTTAAGTGTGAGATCTATGTTGGAATTGCCAAATACCCTGTCCCATCGGTGTGTGGATGCAGTTGTGAAGTTGTAAATAGACTGAATCAAGTCAAAATACTTAGAGACTTAATTTCCACATCTGTCAATGCTGTTGACTCCCACCAAATTCAAAGAGTGAGCTGCACATGGAATATAGTGTATTAATGGGTTGCTTTTCTTTAAGTGAGCCTGCAACCCATTATACCTCCCTGACATGTTGCTGGCATTATCATAAGCCTGCCCCCTGCAATTTGACAGCTCTAACCCTAGATTTTCCAACACAGACATGACACAGTTAGCCAAACTTTCACCTGTATGGCTAGTAATGGGCTCAAAACCCACAAAGCGTTCAACAACACTGCCCTCTTTGCTAACAAAACGGAATATGAATGTCAATTGGTCCACATGAGATAAATCTGGGGTTGAATCCACAATGATAGAGTAGTATTTGCTTGCTTGCAGTTCATCTGCTATAGCCTGTTTGGTTTTTGCACCCATCAATTCAATGAATTCCTCACAAATGGTGGAGGACAGATATGAGGTATTACCTCGACCCATCTGCCCAAACTTTCTGATGTGATCCTTTAGAAAGGGATCAAATTCAGCCAGGACCTCCAGAATACCAAGGTAGTTCCCATTGAGAGGAGACCCTAACGATTCATTTTTACCCCTAAATGCAAGGCCCCTTTCTGCAAGGAATTTAATGACTGCAACAACTCTTTGTATCACCTGCCTCCAATAGCTGCTCTCTGCCTGAAACTGTTTGAACAGGTCTGCATCAACTGTGGCACCTTTGGCGCGGTTCAAGACTGCTTGCATGCAGGTTATGTGCTCAGCACTTCGCTCATGTTGACCAAATCTTTCTGAGTGTTTCCAATCACAATAGCCTGTCACAAAAGAATGCGTTTTTGGGGAAAACAGTTTGCATGCAAAGCAGTAAACATTACCAGTAGAGGGAGAGTACATCAGCCACTCTCTTTGTACTCGTTGTCCATTGGGCAAGTGTGAAGTAAAATGTTCATTGTTTAGGCATCGGGTTTTGCCTCCTAGCCCACTGTTCCTCACAGAAGCTGGATAATGGCTGTGATGGTTGTGAAATGATTTTGCACCTCTTTGAATAAGAACTTCCTTCATTGACTCAGTGAGGGTCTCAGCCCATTTAGCGGGATCACTAGGTAGAGTTGTCACTGTAGATGGTGTTGAAGAAAGATTCAGCTCATTTTCTATGCTGTCCAGAGGTGCAGTGACCTCACATTCATCCGAGCAACTGGCTACTGCTGAATTGGTTGAATCATAAGCATCAGAAGCATTTGGTTCAGTGTCTACACTTGTAGTGGTCTAGCTACATGCTAGCTCAGGTGCATTGCTAACCTTAGCTGAATTTGCAGTAGCATTTATAGAATTGCTTTCAGCATATGTCTTTGTACTGAAGAAGCTGGAGATATTTGGAACACTCTCAAGTAAAACTGATTCCTTTTTTTTCTTTTCTTGCTGAATTTTTTTTCTAGCTCCTCCACTTAAACGTTTATGATCCATATTTCCCTTCTTTCTTTGCACATTGGCTCTTTGCCTATCACAACAGATAAACCAACTATGTGTGTGTGTGTGTGTGTGTGTGTGTGTGTGTGTGTGTGTGTGTGAGTTTGTTTGTGTGTTTATGATCGGTGCTGCTTCCTTCAAGTGTGTGAGGTGATTTAGAAAACTAGCAACCCAGCATCAACACTCCAAAGCAGAGAATAACAGCTTACTAGCATAGACAATTGAGAGCAGAGAATCAACTGATTCGTCTGATAGACAGCAGGAGAGCAGAGTGGTCAGTGATGATCGAATCAAGAAAATGTCTAAATGGCAAGGGAACAGACTGATTTGTACTGAGGAGAAAGAGAGAGAGAGCCAATTACAGTGAAATATATTCCAAAAGAGCCAAGTGACTAGCTGAAGGCAGGGACAAATGCCTTGGAGTGACCAACAAGAGTGCAAAGTACCAAATGGCAAAATGTGGGAAGACCAACAGGCAGATCTGCTTTTACCACTTATCTTCACAACCAAAAAGTCGCTAAATGATGTTTTTAGTCGCTAGCCAGGTATGGCCAAAAGACACGAAATCTAGCGGCAAAGTCGGTCAATCACACTGACAGTGAAACAAATATTTTGAAAAGATAATAATTTTACAACTTTGTGCACTTTTTTCTTCTATCTAAATATTTTCACAAAGGACACCAAAATGTTGCTATCTGCAGGCAGCTTGCTAGCTATGATGGCAGCAACGATGTCTGCCAGACAGGAGAGAGTGGTCAGTGACGATCGAATCGAGAAAATGACAAAATGGGTCAAAGACCAAAAAGTTATTAACTGACAGCAGTGACAAATGTCAGACTGTAAACTTTTTCGAAAGAAAAGGACAAAATGGGAAGATGCTGATAGTAACAGCAAAATGGAAAATATAAGAATTTCCAAGTAATGCTCAACTCAAGTGTGTGTGTGTGTGTGTGTGCGCGCGTTAAACTTCTTGTTGAATGATTTCAAATTATCTCTGAGTCTGAACTGAGGGAAAGGAAACCAAATTTTGAGCAGTCTCTCACGAGTTCAAAATACCAAATGAGGAGATTCTAAAAGAACAGACCGGTTTATGAAAGACTCGATGGGGGAGGGGCACAGCTAAGAATACTTGAGTGAGATTCTGTGATCCAAATTCGAGATAGAGCTTTTTGATAATGATAATTTGTCAGAGTAAGGTTGTGTAATCAAAATTTGAGAATGAGCTTTGTCAATCAATCAAGAATATTTGCATTAAGTTCTGTGATCAAAATTCAGAAACAACCTTTAATAATTGATAAAGAATATGTGAGTGAGGTTGTGTGATCCATCCAATTTGAGAATTAGCTTTGATAATAATGATTGAGAGCCTCTGGCCCTCTGTGGATCATGGCCGCGGGGCCAATTTTGCCTGGCCCCTTGGGGCCTCTGTGGGTCGTGGCCGCGGGGCCAAGTTGGCCTGGCCCCTTGGGGCCTCTGACCCTCTATGGATCGGGGCCAAGTTGGCCTGACCCCTCGGGGCCTCTGGCCCTCTATGGATCATGGCCGCGGGGCCAAGTTGGCCTGACCCCTTAGGACCTCAGGCCCTCTGTGGGTCGTGGCCGCGGGGCCAAGTTGACCTGGCCCCTTGGGGCCTCTGGCCTTCTGTGGCTTGCTGCCACGGGGCCAAGTTGGCCTGGCCCTTTGGGGCCTCTGGCCTTCTGTGGGTCGTGACCGCAGGGCCAAGTTGGCCTGGCCCCTTGGGGCCTCTGACCGTCTATGGATCGTGGCCGCGGGGCCAAGTTGACCTGGCCCCCTGGGGCCTCTGACCCTCTATGGATCGTGGCCGCGGGGCCAAGTTGGCCTGGCCCCTTGGGGCCTCTGACCGTCTATGGATCGTGGCCGCGGGGCCATGTTGGCCTGACCCCTTGGGGCCTCTTACCCTCTATGGATCATGGCCGCGGGGCCAAGTTGGCCTGGCCCCTTGGGGCCTCTTACCCTCTATGGATCATGGCCCCTTGGTGCCTCTTACCCTCTATGGATCGTGGCCGCGGGGCCAAGTTGGCCTGGCCCCTTTGGGCCTAAGATTATTATTTTTGCAAAAGTAGTTTTGCCTGGGTCGCGGCCGCGGGGCCAAGTTGGCCTGGCCCCTTGGGGCCTCTGGCCCCCTGGGCCTGGGCCCGGTAGGCCCTGTCATTAATCCACCTATGTGTAAACCTTATTAGTATGTTAACAGAGGTGTCAAGTAACAAAGTACTAATACTTTGTTACTGTACTTAAGTAAACTTTTTAGGTATCTATACTTTACTCCATTACTTATCTTTCTTCTTACTTCTGACTTCTACTCATTACATTTTCACACAAGTATCTGTACTTTCTATTCCTTGGCTTCGGTTTAATGCAGAGGTCACTGATTAGCGGACCGAGAACAGGTGTTATGCTGAAAAGTGCATCCCTGCCAAGATATGCATCCCCAGTCGCGGGAGCGCGCCTTGCTCTGTACAACTGTGACTATCGACGAGGAAAACAGATTAAAATATGACCAATGGAGCAACTTGTTGTTATATTAATGATATAAAAAAGTTTAAATATTCCTCTCGTGGGAAAAAATGGTGGTTATTTGGCAGATTCATTTACAAAAGTACGGGGGTTATGAACAACATTAAATCCAAAGAGTTTGTCCGAGATACAGCTGATTTATTTGTTGTAGTCTCTTGTTATTCACACACAACAATAAACAGTGATAGCCGACGTGAGTTTGGAAACTGCAAAGCTTTGTCTGAAGCGGAAAATCAAACGCGCATCTAGACAGCACAGCGTTCACAGACCAGTGTGATGCATTCACGAGCATTAGATAGCTACGGTGCATTCAGGAGCATGGGACATTTCACACTTTCAAGTAAAGAGACAAATGGAGCAGAACTTAACTCATACAATAATGTATTTATTCAGAAACATTGTGGGCTTTCTTATAATACTGAATGCTCTATAATTGTATTTCTGTTATTTTTTGATTATGCACATCTGCTAGCTTTTTATTCTAAAAATCTATAATATCACAGCAGCAACTGATCAAAGTTTTTCAAAAGCCTGTTTAAAAGCTCCAAATGAGGCTTCAGATCATGCAGCAACAATTGTGCTGTCATTGTTTTACAGGCAGAATTTGGATTTGCTGACCCTTGTCTTTTAACTACTGATGGATATACAGGAATACAGTCATAAAAGTGTCAACTCCTCTGAGATAGCACAGGTTGCAAGTTTTGGCAATTTCTTTTAAAAAAAATTTTATTTATTTAGAAATTAAATGTATAACATGAATGCATAAATAATTCATTATATTTCAGTGTTAAATTCTGTTTAAAGTAACAGATCATTAAAAATGTATCCGGACCTTTACTGATTTTTAATTGGTTACCCCTGGTTTAATGTTTATCAATATTTATTTCAGATCATGTGCTCCATCCATTGCAGATCATTGGCGTCATCCACATCTAGTGAAAACTAGTGTAATTGGATGAGTCATAACGCAAACACTCATTGGTTTGCTAAAGGAAATCATCAGAAGCAAGCAGGTGTTCTTTAAACTGTAAACATGGATTGTCTATGCCATGGTACAATGTAGGATTCAGAAAAAGATGTTGAAATGTCTGAAATGTCGGACACAAGCGAGAGCGTATCGGGAGATGGAGACCAACAAGACCTCCCTCATCCTTGGCCCTATCTCAAAGAATTTTTAGAAATATTTGAAAAATTGTGCTTCAATTCATATAGTGACGTCTGGCTGTTTGTTTTAAAGGTTACTTTATACTTTTATACTTTAAGTAGTTTTTGGAGCACATACTTTTTCACTTGAGAAAAGAGGTCAAGTTGATACTTCAACTTTTACCAGAGTGTTTTTAAACTGCAGTATCTATACTTCTACTTAATGAGTTCACTTTTGACACCACTGCATGTTAAAAAGATAAAATAAGAAAATACAGATTTATTTAATCATGATTCCAGAAAGTTTTCTTTATAAAAAAATCTATTTTTATTTCAAAGTTTGGATGTAATTAGACATGTGACCTTTGACCCTATGACAACATCTAAACTCATTTAGCTTTAACATTTTTAGAAACTGACCCGTCCAGGGTGGAACCCGCCTCTCGCCCCTTGACATCTGGAGATAAGCACCAGCTACCCTCGTGACCCCACTTGGCATTAAGCGTGTTAGAAGATGGATGGATGGATGGATAGATTTTTAGAAACTTGAATTTTTTAAAAGGCCAATTTTAAATTAAATCTCCACATTAAGAAGAAAAAAAGTCTGTTTCTACTGAGATTATAATTAATATCTCAGACTCTTCTAGAAGAGAGATTCAATTTATTGTTTCTGAATCACAGAGCAGTGAATTTCATGTAGTAATCAAGCTGCTAAAATAAATGAAAGAAACAAACATAATAACATACCGACTGCAGTGATGTTGACTGAGCTGCTGAAATCTCCTGATCCAGACTCACACCAGACCACTTTTGTCTGGAAACTGAATTTATATGTTTTTTTTAGTTTAAAGCTACAGGATCCATTTATTGTCTCCCAGTCCAGGCAGCCATGAATGAACCACTGGTAACCATCATTGTAAGCCCACCTCACTCTGGAATGAGTAAAGGCTCCTCTACAGTTCACTGTTACAGACTCATCGGTGAAGTGTTGCTCTCTGTCAGGACTCACTGAGACAGACACAGCTGGATGAGCATCTGGAAACCCACATGGAAAAAACAATCAACATGAACAAGAGAAGAAAAAATCTCATTAATTCAAATTATTTTTTCAGATTACAACATTTTATAATGTTTTGCAATAAATTTCTTCTCATAAATAAGATAAGATTATTATTTTTGATTTTGTTTCCACACTACTAATCTCATCAGTGTTTTCCTTCACAGTCAGACTTTCCCACTAACCTAAAGAGTCTTTATCCGCATATTTAAAGTTGATCATTAAACTAATAATACTGCAAGTATTAATAGTGAATTCATTTTACAGCGTTCACAGTGGTTAGCCCATCATCCTCTCCTTTATTTCTTCCCTTTCCAAACACTTTATTTATTTATTTCTTATTCTGAGATAAACTCAAACCAATGGATGAAGTTCTGGTTGATAAACCTGATTTTCACTTGGAGATTCAAGGATTCATTAAGTTTGTTTAAATAATTTACTTGTCAACCTGATTTGATCCAATCTGTGAAGTAAACACTTTAAACATGAAATCAGTGGAACGTGAGGTTGGTAAATATCCTGAAATGAAGGTGATCCCTAAACACATGATCATTGGTAGAAAAAGAAACTCTGACCCGCAGACCAGACAAAGTCTGGATCACTGTAATCAGTTAAATTCTCATGGTTTTCTCTTCCAGCTGTGCATATCCTGCTGTGTGTCTCTGTCCATGAATGATGAAGGAGTCCTCTACAGTCCCATTGATGCTGTCAGCCAGCAGCTCATATCTGTAGCCCTTCTGTGATCGATCAGGAACAGCTTTATACCAGTAGAACCTCCATCCTGTAGATGGAGGATGAACCTCACAGCTCAGATTAACTGAGGCTCCAGGACTCAGCCATGATGGAGACACAGTCAGGGAAACTATTGTTTCTGTTGGAACAAAAAAATATATATATTTTTCTAATAGTAAAAGTGACCTACTTGAAGTGATCATTAGAAAAAAAAAAAATAATTTTAAAAGGCAAAAATTAAAATCCTTAGGATTGAAATATAGATGCTACTATTAAAAAATACAGACAATTAAACCTCTCTATTATCTATATATAATCTCTATTGTTATCCAACTGACTGCTATATAGTTCATAACTAGTAAACAGAACAATAGGCAAATAAGTTGCTGAAATTGTTAACTTCATTAAAATAGTAAAAGAAAATTAAAGTAAAGAGAAAACCTCCAGGACTCAGGAGAAAACAACATGGAAATAAACGTACTAGTGATGTTGACGGCATTGCTGAACTCTCCTGATGCAGACTCACACCAGTAAACAACTTTAGGCTCCCAGAAATTTTTCAAGGTGCAAACAGATCCAGTCATTGTCTCCCAGAAGGAGCAATTGGTTGAATATAAACCATAACCATATATTAATCTCCTCACTCTCCACTCAGCAGAGCTTCCTTCACAGATCAGCTGGACTTCATCAAAAACTAAATGTATGTCTCTGTGAGGACTCACAGTGAGAGATGCTGCTGGATTAGAATCTAAAATATAAGAAAAAGAAAAATTATACAATTTCTTTTTTGTTGTTGTTTCATGGATTTATTTTTCCTTTTATCAGATCATTTCACAGATGTGAATGAAGGAGCATTGGTGTATCTTCAATCCTGAGAATCTAAGAACTCAAGCTATGAAATTAGTCACACATTTTATTTCAAATAGCAATTAAAAATATTTTCCCTTTTCATGGAACTTGCTAATATATTTCCAGCCTCAGTGTTTTTTTAAATACTTTTTTATTCAAATTGTTTTGATGAATGAGAGTAAGATTTTCACAACTGTCTTTAATAATATTCTTTTGCTGATAAAAAATAATCAGAGATATTAAGATAACAGACTGAATTACATAAAATCTGTTGATTTAAATAGAATCTCACTGACCTGCAGACCAGACAAACTTTGGTTCACTGTAATCAGTAAAATCCTCTTGGTTTCCTCTTCCAGCTCTACATGCATATCCTGCTGTGTGTCTCTGTCCATGAATGATGAAGGAGTCCTCTACAGTCCCATTGATGCTGTCAGCCAGCAGCTCATATCTGTAGCCCTTCTGTGATCGATCAGGAACAGCTTTATACCAGTAGAACCTCCATCCTGTAGATGGAGGATCAACCTCACAGCTCAGATTAACTGAGGCTCCAGGACTCAGCCATGATGGAGACACAGTCAGGGAAGAACTTGGTTCTGTTTAGAGAACCAAAGAAATAGTTTATTTTTCTAATAGTAAAGACACGTGACCTAGTTTTTTTCTGTATTAACCCTCTTAGACACAATATAATAAAACCCTAAAATGTTTTGTTTCTATTTTAAAGATGATCTATTTTCCTCAAAGGCTGAAGAAAGAGCAGATCTGTTTTAGGAATTTCTATCTTTCTGGGATCCAAACAGCCCTTACACTCAACAATCCCACTTCACTAAGAAAACCTATGACTGTTTTCTCCAGCTATTAATGAAATCTAAATAAAACACAATAGAAAGGACCTTGAGAGAAATTAGCTAAAGCTGGTAGTAGAAATCATTTAGATGGTATCATGATGAAAGGATATCAGGTAAAAATAGTGAATTTAGATTTTAAATCATCAGTGATGAAGTTAAACCTTTGGTGATGACTTCCAAATGGACAATGACCTTAATCACTTAGCAGATAAAATAAATCTGATCATCTTTTCTGAAAGAAACAGGAAATGTTTAGAGTCACTTCATTTCAAGAAAATATATATCTGCATCTTTTCCTCCGTTTATTTTACATAAATGTCTGATTTCATCTGGAAAATAAAGCTAATTATAATCTAACAACCTTCCACTCTTTTTTTCCTCTGGTCCATCAAAATCAAAATCAAAGTTTACATCTAATGATGACATCAAAGTATTTCACTGTAGTCAGTGATTCTGAGGCTCAGACTCTCATCAAAGCAATTCTACCACCATCATCTCAATAAATGGGATATAGGTAGAGGAAAGAGATGTCTGAGTTTCTCTGCTGAAAATGTTACTTGTGTGACATGATGATGCAGAAGCAGAAGACGAGAATCATGAATGAATCAAATGAAGAATTCAGACAAGCTTCTCAGCTCCAGTAATCAGTAAAGAGAGAAGAATGTTCTATTACCCGGATTGTTTCCACAGCAGAGGAGGAAACTGAGACCTGAAAAAAGAAGGAAGGACATTCTGTGAGATGTTAGCAAAAGGAAACAAAACCACAGTAAAGAAACAAGTCATAAATCTACTGCTGCATCTCTTCTTTACTTATGGAGTTAAAGCCCAAGTTTGAACTTTATCTTTTAAATGTATTTTACATTCAGTAAAGTGGGTCAAATGGAGCATCTATGTAATCTGTCTGTGATCCCATCACTTTAGCCCAGGTTCCTGCAGAGAGAGGAGCCTGTTAGTCTTTGAATGTCCAATGAGTCTTGGCCAGTATCTGAAGCTCACAGCCACAAATCAGGGTTTATTTTGTTTGAAGTGCTTGAATTTGAATGAGCAAACCAACCACACTTTATCACATTTTAGGTGTGGATGTCCTTTCTGTGTTTAGGCCCTTATTGACCTCTATATGACCTCTGTTCCTCATAGGCTTCATATTGCATATGTACAGAATGCATGACCTTGACAAAAACAAGATTGAAATCCCTAGAAGATCATAAAATCACCTCAGCTGCAGTTTCAGTGACTGAAGTTCTGGCAGCAAAGTTTACTATGAAGAGGTTCTGAGTCTGATCTAAGGTTTAGATCAGAATCTGAGCTTCTTCATAGTAAGGTTTACTATTGATGTAATAGTAATGGTTGTATCCTAGATTGAAGGTAACGGTAAATTCTTTTAGAAAAATACGAAGAAGCGAGATAAAAGTATATCTGTATTTAAATTTTAAAAAATTTTGGGGTCATAAAGGTCACAAGCCACAAGACTGGCTGCTTTCTATGCTTATATATAAACATTACACCTCTTCCTACCTTCATACATTTAAATATATCATTCAAATGTGGGATCAGTAGGTTCTGATGCTGTTCAATGTTGGAACTGTAGTGAGAAACTCAATATATTAATTCTTCTTGTTGTATAAATTTTATATGATCAACTATATCAATTAGGATTATACATTCGCGGTTTTTTGTTTGATATTTAAACTGCAGGTTTCCCCCACTTGAAAAGGCAGCTTGTTTCCATTCTAGAGATTTTACAGGATTTCACTCAGAACACCAAAGTTGATTCTTTCCTTTTTTGTCTTTTATTTGAAAGTTCAAATCATTGATAGTAGTAGTAGCATTAGGTGAAAACATAAAACATAAAAACAGAGAAATTATGATTAAGTTTCTTTAAATAACAAAATTATTCCGAAACAAAATATAAGACTTAAACCTAAAATCAAACATATTCAAAGCATTATTCAGTCATAATTTTTTACATTCTAGTATTAATTTACTTTCTCAATTACAATTTTAATAATTCCTCTTTCTTTAAACAATATTTTAACATTTCATTGTGAACAAACTTTCCTGCAGTGCATTCACCCAGGCACCATCATAGTGCTCATTGCTGCCCAGTGAGTGAACATCTTCTTCTTCGTGTGGGAGGAGTGTGAGTGGAGAAGCGGAAGAGAGAGCACGTGAGAAAACTGTTTGAGTGGTTTTTCTTCCTTTTTCTATCCTTTTTTTCATTGGGTGTATGTAAATATTGTGCATATAATTGTGTTTTTGGTTGTTTTATAGTTTTTGGTGGTCTTTGTGGGTTGTGGGGCCGTCGGGTTCTGCCCGGCAGCAGGTCGGCGTTTCTGCAGGCCATGGCTGACACGGAGGAACGGCATCAAGGTGGGTGCTGGTTCTCCGTGCAGCGTGGAGGAAGTGTGTTTGGCTGTGGGGGAAAACATTGGACATGGGTCCATCAAGTCGGCAGCTCGTATGAGTGCAGCTGTCGTTCTGTTTGTGGAGAGAGTGGAGCAGGCTCAGCGGCTGGTGGGAGCAGGTATCTCTGTCAATGGGTTGTTTCTGCAAGTTTCCCCATTGACACTGCCTGCAACCAGAGTCACTCTGTGTAATGTGAACAGTAATAATACTAATATGAACAGTATTTGTTGCGCAGATCTGCTCATTAGTTCAGCTGTGGGTGCATGAACAGACATCTGTGTGTCCACACATACACACAGACACACACACACACACACACACACATATTAGTGTGCCACTCGGCAGCACTTCTCAGCAGATTAAAGAAATCTGGCCCAATCAGCAGCACCCACAACTTAGGTAATAAGGAATCCACAAACCACTTTACTGGTTTTGCAACAGAGCTGAGGAAGGCAAACACGGCCTCCAAAGCAGCATTTCATGGAAAAGGACTTATAAGGACTACCGGTAAGCCATTATTTGGGCTCAATTGATTGTAATTTAACTGTAGTTTCACATTTGAGAAATGAAATGCAGAATTTATTGAAGTAACAGTTTGCACTGATAGTTTTGCAGTTTGGTTCCACTTAATGTATGTTAATATATCTAATGTAAAAATGTACAGTATGTCCTAAGAAAAAGAAAAAAAAATGTAATTCTAAAATGTTTGGTTTTGTTTGGTTCAAATTCAACCAGATATGGAATTTAATAATTTTATACTTGAATTTATGGTTAAAATCGTAAAAGAAATGTATGTTTAAGGTTAAAAACGGAATTAGTCATTAAGATAATTATGAACTTTGAACCAAATGTCTAAAATGTACGTTAAAATATTTTGTATGTGTTTTGTAGGTTTTTCACCTGTTTTGTTCTGAGAATTTAAAGATGATCTATTATCTCCACAATTCAAAGAGAAAAAATTATGTACTTACACAAGAAGCCCAGCACACAGAGGAAAGTGCGACCCATCTTTAAATCCTGCAATAAAATGGTTCAGCTGCTGTGTGGCTCCACAGATATGGTTCTACTTGATCACATGACAACGGCTAAAACTGCAGAATATGAACAGGAAATGTGAAAAAAAGAGTATCTATGTTTCTTGTTTATCAGTTGATCTGCCTGTGGTGTTTTCAAATATCATACCGGGCATTAAAGAAATTGTTCCTCTGCATGAAGTGTGCATGTTATCGGTCCTCAGAGCCATTTTATAATTTTTCATGATTGCTTTCTTTTGAACCTGCATCTATTCTGTAAAATAAGTGTTGCAGACCTTTTAAACTGTTTTAACTCCACTTACTCTGATATTTTAGACTTGCTTCACTGCAAAACAACATCATAGCTCTAGTTGAATAGAATCACTTCCTCCCTCAGACATCAGTGAAAAATGGCTGAAAGTGGAAAAAGGACAATCCTTATGTCTCTTTGTTGCTTTTGTTGCTTTTGTTGGGATATACACTCAGCGTATGCCTGGTCTGATGAGTCTCGATTTCTGCTGTGACATTTGGATGGAAGGGTCAGAATTTGGCATCTACAACATGAAAGCATGGATCCATCCTGCCTTGTATCAACGGTTCAGGCTGGTGGTGGTGGTGTCATGGTGTGGGGAATATTTTCTTGGCACCCTTTGGGCCCCTTGGTACCAATTGAGCATCGTTACAACGCCACAGCCTACCTGAGTATTGTTGCTGACCATGTCCATCCCTTTATGACCACAATGTACCCAACTTCTGATGGCTACTTTCAGCAGGATAATGCGCCATGTCATAAAGCTGGAATCATCTCAGACTGGTTTCTTGAACATGACAATGAGTTCACTGTACTCAAAGGGCCTCCACAGTCACCAGATCTCAATCTAATAAAACATCTTTGGGATGTGGTGGAATGGGAGATTCGCATCATGGATGTGCAGCCAACAAATCTGCGGCAACTGTGTGATGCCATCATGTCAATATGGACCAAACTCCCTAAGGAATGCTTCCAGCACCTTGTTGAATCTATGCCATGAAGAATTGAGGCAGTTCTGAAGGCAAAAGGGGGTCCAACTCGATACTAGCATGGGGTACCTAATAAAGTGGCCAGTGAGTGTATATTGCCACACTGGAGACCAAATCAATTGGATGAAGCATTATAGACCATCCCCCTTTCCTTTTACACAAAGAGAACAAAAGATGCTCTGAAAAGTTCTGGAACTTCTGGTCAAAGGGACAGTCAGCTAATGCTCAATCACCTCAAGAGGGAGCTAATTCTTCAACAGAAAATGCCCCTACATCACTCAGGGTTTAAAACTCAGAGCGCGAGCTAAATCTTTCTCTTTCCATATGTTCACCACCTGCGAGGAGAGGCCTGCTAAAAGAAAGCTAACTGGAAGTAGCTTTTGCTTTTTCCTGCGTCAAAAGTCACGGATGGCAGTGTCCCATCATGCATAGCAGCCGCGGGGAACTCCGGAGCTGAACGCTGAGTGGAGTCCGCCCCCCCCTTTGTGAGGACATCACGGCCTATCGGCAGGGGGGGCGCCTCTGCATATATAGTCTCCATCCATCCATCCATCTTCCTCCGCTTATCCGGGGTCATGTCGCGGGGGCAGCAGCCTAAGAAGGGAGGCCCAGACTTCCCTCTCCCCAGCCACTTCTAGCCCTTCTCTTCTAGCCCCTCAGGAGGAACCCCAAGGCGTTCCCAGGCCAGCCGAGAAACATAGTCTCTCCAGCGTGTCCTGGGTCTTCCCCGGGGCCTCCTCCCGGTGGGACGTGCCCGGAACACCTCACCACCAGGCGTCCAGGAGGCATCCTAACCAGATGCCCGAGCCACCTCAACTGGCTCCTCTCGACGTGGAGGAGCAACGGCTCTACTCCGAGTCCCTCCCGGACTACCGAGCTTCTCACCCTATCTCTAAGGGAGAGCCCAGCCACCCTACGGAGGAAACCCATTTCTGCCGCTTGTATACGTGATCTCGTTCTTTTGGTCATGACCCAGAGTTCATGACCATAGATGAGGGTAGGAACGTAGACCGACCGGTAAATCGAGAGCTTCACTTTTTGACTCAGCTCTCTCTTCACCACGACAGACTGGTACAGCGCCCGCTTCACGGCAGACGCTGCGCCAATCCGCCTGTCGATCTCCCGCTCCCTTCTTCCCTCATTCGTGAACAAGATCCTGAGATACTTATACTCCACTTGGGGCAGGACACCCCCCCCTGACCTGGAGAAGGCACTCTACCCTTTTCCGGCTCAAGACCATGGCCTCAGATTTGGAGGCACTGATCCCCATCCCGGCCGCTTCACACTCGGCTGTGAACCGATCCAGCGAGAGCTGCAGATCACGACCTGATGAAGCCAATAGGACCACATCATCTGCAAAAAGCAGAGATGCAATCCTAAGGCCACCAAAACGGATCCCCTCAACACCTTGGCTGCGCCTAGAAATTCTGTCCATGAAGGTAATGAACAGAATCAGTGACAAAGGGCAGCCCTGGCGGAGTCCAACTCTCACCGGAAACGAGCCTGACTTACTGCCCGACTTACAACCCCTTTTGTTAGGACATCACGGCCTATCGGCAGGGGGGGCGCCTCTGCATATATAGTCTCAGTAAGTAAATCTTCCTCAACCTAAAAGCACATCAAGCCCTCTGCTGTAGCATCAAACTGATTGAAACTTTCCTGAGAACGGATCCTTTGGTGTTGAAGACCCGCGTGTGGTTGGAGCCGGACCGCCCGTCCCCTCGTAACCCCCCCGCTCCTTCCAGGACTAGAAGATGACTCAAAGTAATACCTCCACTTTTCTTTTGATGCATTGATGAGGTCCTCGCTCGGCGAGAGAGACAGGCAGTCAGAGATTTAAATTAATGCTGATTTTAATCTGTGTTGGTTATAAGAGCTCTGGTTCATTGGTTGAAATGAGTGTGCTGTGAAAGCTGCAAGTGATATTTCTTTCTTCTTCTCTTTCCTATCCTGTTTTCACCCTTTTTCTGCTTTAAAGTAGTTATAGTGTTTGCCACATTCAACCGGGTGTGGTCACGTGGTTAAGGACCCGTTGTTACTGCCGTTTCTCTCCCCTCCCCTTTCAGCACATGAAGAGGGAGCTCTCTCATACATTTACATTCCTTTCCCACACACATACCCCGCCCTGTTGATGTCGTTTTGCTAAAACGACTTCTGCTGCTGTTGTTTAATGCATTTTAACCATTTACCATTTTAAGCTGAATGTATTATTTTTATGTTATTTTAATTGCACTGTAGTTATCATCATACCTGCAGCTATTCTAACAGACATTAGTGAATGTATTAACATCTGGCCTATCTTGGACAATCTCAGAAGCCAGTTAAACAGACTTTTTTTGTTTCTTTAAACTAGTCATTTAATCTACCTCGTGTTTATTTTCTAATAGCGTGTAGTGTTTGCATAGATTTTAGATTTCTGTAATCCTGAATTATTATAATAAAGATGTCATTGTTTAACTTGTCTTGTAATCCATATAGCGAATAATTTATCACTCAGGCCAGATCCACCCCCTTTTGGTAATAGTGTGAATAAACAATAGAGATAAATAGTTCTTTGATTGATAATTAATAGCTCTGCTGATAACCTAGCCTGGGTCACTAGATTGGTGTGGATACCTGGATTTTAACAGCCGGTCCAGGAACCATCCAGAAGTGAAAGCCATATACCCTGGTAAGTAAGGAAATTAAAGCTACAATTATTCAACTAAGAACACTAAATTGATTTCACCTCCTATTTCAATTAAGTTAAATAATTAACTATAATCCCAGTTCTAGTTAATCATTTATTGATTATCTGCAGGATATCATTTTGCACAACACTTTAAAACAGCTGAAACAGCTTTTCTGTCCAACATTGTTCTAAGCAGCATCCACAGACCTCAGGTTGTGTTCAATGTTATTGATAAAGTTGTCAATCCATGTGCTGCTAATTATTCTGCAGTGTTCTTTGCTCTCTGAATATTTTACAAGTCATTTTTCAATCTTTCTGCTCTCATGTCTCATCAGGATAAAGATCCTCATCATCTTCCTCATGCTAAGCTGTTCTTTAACAGTTTGAGCCTGTGACCTTCACTGCTTTAAATTATTTTTCCAATTTCTGAGTCCTCTTCGAGGCTGGAACCACATCAGCAGCTTTAACCATTATTTGAAACAGGTTTTAAATTCAGGGGGGGAAAAAAATACAGCTTATTGGCTAATTTGTATGACGTATATCCTGCTCATGGATGCTCCGGAAAGCTTTACCATATTAAGAGGAGATGGGGTGCAAGTGAAATTAGACATTGTGGTCAGACAACATGCAGTAATTTATACATTTTTTCAATTAGGTCAGGTCTGGATTAGTCAGCAGGTGGGTCCGGATCCGAACCTCAGTCCGCTAATCCGTGACCTCTGTTCTACAACAAGCTAAGCTTTAGATTCTCTGCAAAGAAGAAAAGACAGAAATGTGCGTCTGAAGCTGCTAGAGCCAAACCACAACCCACATGCCGCTGTGGGTTGAATATTAAGCATATTTTTTTCTTTTCACATCAAAAAGCAATAAAATGCAGTTAAAGCTTGGTTCTAAGTTGAAGAGATGTCTAAAAGATAAAACGTTGGAAATGTTTTCAAAAGGTTTGTAAAGATAGAAATCTGGAGTTAAAAAGTTTATTTGAATTCCAGGTATGTATCAGAAGTAGAACGGTGAAATAATAAATTACACCCAGCTGTTAGATCCTTAGATCATAGTTTTAGGAAGAGAGATCAGGTTCTAATCACAAAGATATTTTGTAGTTTTAGCCTTTTGAAAGCATAAATGATTCTTTTTAAACCCAGAGTGAAGAAATCTGATAAGGCCAGTTTCATGGTTCAGTGTGATCATGCAACCTGAGGCTTTCTTTAACGATGACACCGTAGCTCCAGCTTCCTCTCTATGTGCTCTTAGCCATCATGCTGCTGTTTACCTCTCATAGGCTGCCTGCGGTTTGGGTGTGGTTCTGTGGGATGGTCAGAGCGCCACCAGAGGACAATATATTATACAGCGTTTCTACACTTGTGAGGATGTAGCTATTTTCTTATCAATTTGGGGGAGAAAAAAAAATGTGTTTGACTGGACGTGATTCTCATAAGGTGGAAAACTGACTAACCACCCTTACCTTTCTAATGAGTTATATAGAAAGGTAATATTTATATAATAATTTATATAATGATACGCAGTAGCCTGGCAGGCCTGACTGACTTCCCCTGTATACACAGTGTGTTAAAGGAGTGGGCAAAACTGATTTCAAAGGCAGAACTCAGAGGAAACAAAACTAATGATCTTATCAGATGAGCCGTGTGTCGAGTAAAAGAGGGGGTATTTCCACAAAGTGCGTATCGAGGCTTAAAATCAATTTCATCCGATGCCTCGCTACCGCTATTAAACATGACCGCTTCAGGAAGTGGTTAGGCTTGCCCACAAACTTTGACAGGCATTTCAACAGCATCAGTATTTAATGAAGATGTGGGAGATAGTAGGAGAGTTACCGTTAGTTGGAGAGAGTTTGGATTCTAGGCATTCTTGACATGTTCAAAGTTTCCAGGACCAAAGTGAAGTTATTAAATATGAACAGTATTTCAAAGCTGTAGTTTTCTGTACTTGAGACTTTAAAGAAGATCAATTTCCACAATTCAAAGGGAAAATTTCAATTTCAATTCAATTCAGTTTATTTATATAGCGCCAATTCACAACACATGTCATCTCAAGGCACTTTACAGTTCAACCAGATCATACAGTCAAATTGATACAAAGTTTTCTATCTAAGGAAAACCAGTTGATTGCATTGACTCAAATACAATCCCTCACGCTAAGCATGCTTGCAGTGACAGTGGAGAGGAAAAACTCCCTTTTAACAGGAAGAAACCTCCAGCAGAACCAGGCTCAGTGTGAGCGGCCATCTGCCGAGGCCGACTGGGGTTCAAGGAGACAGAAGCGAAGAAGAAAAAGTGATGTTCTTACACAATAAGCCCAGCACACAGAGGAATATGTGACCCATCTTTAAATCCGGCAACAAAATGGTTCAGCTGCTGTGTGGCTCCTCAGATATGGTTCTACTTGATCACATGACAACAGCTGAAACTGCAGAATATTAACAGGAAATGTGAAAAAAAAAGAATATCTATGATTCTTGTTTATCAGTTGATCTGCCTGTGGTGTTATATACATTTAATATATCAGGGATTAAAAAAAGTTTTCCTATGTATGAAGTGTGCATGTTAGCGGTCCTCAGAGCCTTTCTACAATTTTTCATGATTGCTTGCAGAGCTTTGGTGCAGCCAGAGTTGTGATGAAAATTAAAAAGAGAGATCATATCTCTCCTATCCTGGCTTCTCTTCAATGGCTTCCTGTTAAATCCAGAATAGAATTTAAAATCCTCCTTCTCACATATAAAGCCTTAAATGGCCAAGCTACATCTTATATCAGAGATCTGATTGTTCCTTATGTTCCTAACAGAGCACTTCGCTCTCAATCTGCAGGTTTACTAGTGGTTCCTAGAATTTCTTAAAATAGAATGGGAGGCAGATCTTTTAGGTATCAGGCTTCTCTCCTGTGGAACCTACTACCAGTTTTAGTCCGTGAGGCAGACACCCTGTCTACTTTTATGGCTAGGCTTAAAACTTTCCTTTTTGATAAAGCTTCTAGTTAGAGTGGCTCAGGTTATCCTGAGCTATCTCTATAGTTATGCTGCTATAGGCTTAGACTGCTGGAGGACATAGGGACCCCCATTTCATCATTCTGCTTCATTCTCTCTCTATTCTCCTATTCTGCAGAATCTGTTAGTTCAATCTCTAACATTCTGCTCTCTCTGCTTTTCCTCAGAGTAGCTTTGCCTCGTCTGTTCCTGTTTGGCTGTGACGCCATCCTGGAGAGAAATATCAGCTGTGCTGCTTCCATCAACACCCTTGTTTATAGATGCTGGAGATCGGCCTGTTTTCCAGTGTAGTCCTGTTTCTCTGACCGTGACTGACTGGATGTGCTCTCTTCGTCCTCTGGCATGGGAGCTGGCTCGGAGCTCGTCTGCCTGGCTGTGTGTTTCCTGGACGGGCCCGCCTTTTACAGCTGCTTTTTGTGTCTCTACTTCTGTCTCCTTGAACCCCAGTCGGCCTCAGCAGATGGCCGCTCACACTGAGCCTGGTTCTGCTGGAGGTTTCTTCTTGTTAAAAGGGAGTTTTGCCTCTCCACTGTCGCTACAAGCATGCTTAGCGTGAGGGATTTTATTTGAGTCAATGAGTCGATGCAATCAACTGGTTTTCCTTAGATAGAAAAATTTGAAACAATTTGACTGTATGATCTGGTTGAACTGTAAAGTGCCTTGAGATGACATGTGTTGTGAATTGGAGCTATATAAATAAACTGAATTGAATCGAACTGATTATCTGCAGGATATCGTTTTGCACAACACTTTAAAACAGCTAAAACAGCTTTTCTGTCCAACATTGTTCTAAGCAGCAGCCACAGACCTCAGGTTGTGTTCAATGTTATTGATAAAGTTGTCAATCCATGTGCTGCTAATTATTCTGCAGTGTTCTTGGCTCTCTGAATATTTTACAATTCATTTTTCAATCTTTCTGCTCTCATGTCTCATCAGGATAAAGATCCTCATCATCTTCCTCATGCTAAGCTGTTCTTTAACAGTTTGAGCCTGTGACCTTCACTGCTTTAAATTATTTTTCCATTTTCTGAGTCCTCTTTGAGGCTGGAACCACATCAGCAGCTTTAACCATTATTTGAAACCGGTTTTAAAATCGGGGGGGAAAAAAATACAGCTCATTGGCTAATTTGTATGATGTATATCCTGCTCACGGACGCTCCGGAAGGCTTTACCATATTAAGAGGAGATGCGGCACAAGTGAAATTAGACATCGTGGTCAGACAACATGCAGTAATTTATAAATGTTTTCAATTAGGTCGGGTCTGGATTAGTCAGCAGGTGGGTCCAGATCCAAACCTCAGTCCGCTAATCCGTGACCTCTGTTCTACAACAAGCTAAGCTTTAGATTCTCTGCAAAGAAGAAAAGACAGAAATGTACGTCTGAAGCTGCTAGAGCCAAACCACAACCCACATGCCGCTGTGGGTTGAATATTAAGCATATTTTTTTCTTTTCTCAATAAAAAGCAATAAAATGCAGTTAAAGCTTGGTTCTAAGTTGAAGAGATGTCCAAAAGATAAAACGTTTGAAATGTTTTCAAAGGTTTTGTAAAGATCGAAATCTGGAGTTAAAAGTTTTATTTAAATGCCAGGTATGTATCAGAAGAAGAATGGTGAAATATTAAATTACTTTTTTTTATCACCTGCAAGTAAGTATATTTTTTTGTTTGTCGCCCTTCTTAAAGCACCCAGCTGTTAGATCCTTAGATCATAGTTTTAGGAAGAGAGATCAGGTTCTAATCACAAAGATATTTTGTATTTTCAGCCTTTTGAAAGCATAAATGATTCTTTTTAAACCCAGAGTGGAGAAATCTGATAAGGCCAGTTTCATGGTTCAGTGTGATCATGCAACCTGAGGCTTTCTTTAATGATGATGCCGTAGCTCCAGCTTCCTCTCTATGTGCTCTTAGCCATCATGCTGCTGTTTACCTCTCATAAGCTGCCTGCGGTTTGGGTGTGGTTCTGTGGGATGGTCAGAGCGCCACCAGAGGACAATATATTATACAGCGTTTCTACACTTGTGAGGATGTAGCTATTTTCTTATCAATTTGGGGGAGAAAAGAAAATGTGTTTGACTGGACCTGATTTTCATAAGGTGGAAAACTGACTAACCACCCTTACCTTTCTAATGAGTTATATAGAAAGGTAATATTTATATAATAATTTCTATAATGATCTATAATGATGATTCTAAAAATAGAATGGGAGGCAGATCTTTTAGTTATCAGGCTCCTCTCCTGTGGAACCAACTAGCAGTTTTAGTCCGTGAGGCAGACACCCTGTCTACTTGTAAGGCTAGGCTTAAAACTTTCCTTTTTGATAAAGCTTCTAGTTAGAGTGGCTCGGGTTATCCTGAGCTATCTCTATAGTTATGCTGCTATAGGCTTAGACTGCTGGAGGACATAGGGACCCCCATTTCATCATTCTGCTTCATTCTCTCTCTATTCTCCTATTCTGCAGAATCTGTTAGCTCAATCTCTAACGTTCTGCTCTCTCTGCTTTTCCTCAGAGTAGCTTTGCCTCGTCTGTTCCTGTTTGGCTGTGACGCCATCCTGGAAAGAAATATCAGCTGTGCTGCTGCCATTAACACCCTTGTTTATAGATGCTGGAGATCGGCCTGTTTTCCAGTGTAGTCCTGTTTCTCCGACCGTGACTGGCTAGATGTACTCTTTTCGTCCTCTGGCATGGGAGCTGGCTCGGAGCTCGTCTGCCTGGCTGTTTGTTTCCTGGACGGGCCGCCTTTTACAGCTGCTTTTTTGTCTCTGCTTCTGTCTCCTTGAACCCCAGTCGGCTTCCTCATATGGCCGCTCACACTGAGCCTAGTTCTGCTGGAGGTTTCTGTCTGTTAAAAGGGAGTTTTTCCTCTCCACTGTCGCTACAAGCATGCATAGAGTGAGGGATTGTATTTGAGTCAATGAGTCTATGCAATCAACTGGTTTTCCTTAGATAGAAAACTTTGAAACAATTTGACTGTATGATCTGGTTGAACTGTAAAGTGCCTTGAGATGACATGTGTTGTGAATTGGCGATATAGAAATAAACTGAATTGAATTGAACTGATTATCTGCAGGATATCGTTTTGCACAACACTTTAAAACAGCTGAAACAGCTTTTCTGTCCAACATTGTTCTAAGCAGCAGCCACAGACCTCAGGTTGTGTTCAATGTTATTGATAAAGTTGTCAATCCACGTGCTGCTAATTATTCTGCAGTGTTCTTTGCTCTCTGAATATTTTACAATTCATTTTTCAGTCTTTCTGCTCTCATGTCTCATCAGGATAAAGATCCTCATCATCTTCCTCATGCTAGGCTGTTCTTTAACAGTTTGAGCCTGTGACCTTCACTGCTTTAAATATTTTTTCCGTTTTCTGAGTCCTCTTCGAGGCTGGAACCTCGAAGAGGAGATGCGGCGCAAGTGAAATTATACACCGTGGTTAGACAACATGCAGTAATTTCTAAATGTTTTCAACTAGGTCGGGTCTGGAATAGTCAGCAGGTGGGTCCAGATCCGAACCTCAGTCCGCTAATCCGTGACCTCTGTTCTACAACAAGCTAAGCTTTAGATTCTCTGCAAAGAAGAAAAGACAGAAATGTGCGTCTGAAGCTGCTAGAGCCAAACCACAACCCACATGCCGCTGTGGGTTGAATATTAAGCATATTTTTTTCTTTTCTCAATAAAAAGCAATAAAATGCAGTTAAAGCTTGGTTCTAAGTTGAAGAGATGTCTAAAAGATAAAAGGTTTGAAATGTTTTCAAAGGTTTTGTAAAGATAGGAATCTAGAGTTAAAAAGTTTATTTGAATGCCAGGTATTTATCAGAAGTAGAACGGTGAAATATTAACTTACTTTTTTTTTATCACCTGCAAGTAAGTATTAGTGTTTTGCTTGTCGCCCTTCTTAAAGCACCCAGCTGTTTGATCCTTAGATCATAGTTTTAGGAAGAGAGATCAGGTTCTAATCACAAAGATATTTTGTATTTTTAGCCTTTTGAAAGCATAAATGATTATTTTTAAACCCAGAGTGAAGAAATCTGATAAGGCCAGTTTCATGGTTCAGTGTGATCATGCAACCTGAGGCTTTCTTTAATGATGACACCGTAGCTCCAGCTTCCTCTCTATGTGCTCTTAGCCATCATGCTGCTGTTTACCTCTCATAAGCTGCCTGCGGTTTGGGTGTGGTTCTGTGGGATAGTCAGAGCGCCACCAGAGGACAATATATTATACAGCGTTTCTACACTTGTGAGGATGTAGCTGTTTTCTAATCAATTTGTAGGAGAAAAAAAAATGTGTTTGACTGGACCTGATTCTCATAAGGTGAAAAACTGACTAACCACCCTTACCTTTCTAATGAGTTATATAGAAAGGTAATATTTATATAATATTTTATATAATGATACGCAGTAGCCTGGCAGGCCTGACTGACTTCCCCTGTATACACAGTGTGTTAAAGGAGTGGGTAAAACTGATTTCAAAGGCAGAACTCAGAGGAAACACAACTAATGATCTTATCAGATGAGCCGTGTGTCGAGTACAAGAGGTGGTATTTCCGCGAAGTGCGTATCAAGGCTTAAAATCAATTTCATCCGATGCCTCGCTACAGCTATTAAACATGACCGCTTCAGGAAGTGGTTAGGCTAGCCCACAAACTTTGACAGGCATTTCAACAGCATCAGTATTTAATGAAGATGTGGGAGATAGTAGGAGAGTTACCGTTAGTTGGAGAGAGTTTGGATATATTTTAATAGATTGATTAGAAAAATAACCAATCTAATATTAAATAAATAATTGAACTTAATTGGTCTCACATTGGAGAAATTTACCTCTGCATTCAACCCATCCCCTTGGGGAGCAGTGGGCAGCCATCATGCGGTACCTGGGGAGCAGTGTGGCATTAAGGGTCTTGCTCAGAGACCCATACTGGCAGTCTGTGGGAGTGGGGCTCATACGCAGAACTTTAGGATTCCAAGCTCTATGTCCTAACCACTAGGCTGCCACTAACGCGGTCTAGTTGGTTAAAACAATTTGGTTATATTAATGATCAGAAACTAAGCAAGCCACTGGTTTAAGAAGTATTATTTTTCTCAAAGTGGTATCTGCATTAGGAGTTTGCATTTCTATCCAAAAGGTTATTGGTTCGAGTTCTGGACTTGGCTTTTGAAAGTTGCTATACTACTTATTAAGTATTTTGGACCAAAATAAAATGAATAAAATGCTGAATATTGTCAGGATCCAGAGATCTGCCACCTGATCTCCAGCAGAGAGCGCTGTGGGCCTCCTGAGCTGATTCCTCTAAACACCTGGAGATCATCAGCTCATCAGAGGTCCACACTACTTAAGCAGCTGCCAGACCTTTCTTCGACGCCGGAGTGTTGACCTAGTTTGGTTAGCGAACCTGAACCTCAGAACGTCTGAACTTTACTAGTAGACTCTAGAGAGGAACTAGTCTTCTAATCGCCTTTGTCTTTTGTGCTCACAGGAAATCCTGAAGCTCTGGATGAGCTCCACCTAGAAACCTGCCTGCCTGCTCATGAAAGCCAAACCTGAAGATCTCAGTTTGGATACCTTCTTCAGCTCTTGGATAGAGCAAGGAACAAACCCAAGCCAGAAACCTTCTAGCTCGGAACTAGACGCTGCTGCTCTCTGCCACATCATTGACTCTGGACCTACGGTATCTCACCTCATGGCTCTGTTACAATCTCCTCAAGGTACATCTTGATTCTTCTCTCTATCAATCCATCATTACCTTGGCTAACCAAACTCTCATCTCTCCAAAAACTCTGAGACCAGTCCCGGACCAGTACCAGAACCAGATCCAGCATTATATCATTGTACATCTTTAAATAAACCTTGTTAAACTTTCCTTCAGACTCCGTTGTGTTCTGTATGTGGGCTAAGTCCTTAAACCCAATCATGACACAACACTCCGGCCATCAACAAGACCCAGCGGAACACCTCCGAAGGAGGCTTGCAGCTCAAGAAGCCCTGATCTAAGGGCAAGCCCAGACCCTCCGTGAGTTAAATGCTTCTGTTGAACATCAAAATCAAGTTATACAAGTATACGCTAGCTATGAGAGAACTGCTAACACCGCTCCAGTGGTACTTCCTGTTCCTGAACCACTTCCGCCTCAAGGCGCAGAGGTAACGACGTCACTTCCTGAACTCCGTCCTAGTTTACCTGAACGATTTTCCGGAAATCAGTCAAAATGTAAGGGTTTTTTGTTTCAATGTCGTTTACTCTTTGAGGGGTCTCCTGCCAGTTTTTCTACCGATAGAAGGAGGATCTCTTTAATTCTTTCTCAACTCTCAGGCCGAGCTCTTGAATGGGCGGAAGCCAGATTTTCTGATGAAACCAGTTTTTCATGCACATATTCTGAATTTTTGAATGAATTTTCTCAGGTTTTCAACCAGGATTCAGATCAAACAATTGATTCCCGGGCCTTGCTTAATTTAAAGCAAGGAAATTTGTCGGTGGCAGAATTCTCCATTGACTTCCGGGTCAAGGCTGCAGCTTCAGGATGGAACGAATGTGCAATAAAGAGTGCTTTTTTTCAAGGCTCTTAACGAAAACATTAAAGATGAACTCGCCACAATTGACGAGCCTTCTAGCTTGGAGAATTTAATCCGATTATCAATAAGATTGGATAACAGACTTCGGATTAGAGATAAAGCTAGACAAAGGAACCATGGAATGTCTGCTTCCACCCCTGCATCTAACCGCTCTTCTGTTTCTGTCAGATCACCAGGGTCCAGTACCAGACCAGGGATTAAGAATCAATCGCCTTCAGCTTCAGCTCAAGTCTCTCATTTCTTCTCCCCATTCACAGAAGGAGCGGAATGTGAACCCATGCAGATTGGTCATACAAGACTTTCTCCTGAGGAAAGGCAACAGAGATTCAAGGGGAACTTGTGTCTCTACTGTGGTGAGCCTGGACACTTTATTGCCTCCTGCCCGGCAAAATCAAAAGCTGGGGTCCGTCAGAGGATGTGAGGAGTCTGACGGACCATCTAAAAACTGATAATTCTCCTCACTATTACCAGCAACTCTGTTTGTCTCCAACCAGTCTCTGACCTTGTCGGCCTTTATTGATTCAGGATGCGAAAGGAATCTCATTGATTCGAATCTGGTTCAGCAATTGGGGATTGAGACTGTTCCTTTGCAGAAGCCCCTCAGGGTTGCGGCTATCGATGGGAAACGGCTGCAACAAGTCACTCTTCAGACTCAACCTTTGGAGCTCCTCATTTCTGGTAATCATCGTGAGACTCTGACTTTTTTTGTTTTTCCCTCTGCTTGTTCTCCCCTGGTGCTTGGATTCGAGTGGTTAATACGTCACAACCCCCATATTAACTGGGTTGACCGCCACATTGAGTCATGGTCTACTTCCTGTCACGAGTCATGTCTTCGTTCTGCTGCTTCAACTAGACAGCCCGCTAGAGGTGGGGGAAAGTTGGACTCTCCTGACCTTTCCACTGTTCCTCTTGAGTATCATGACCTGGCTCCAGTCTTCAGTAAGGTCAGTGCTACGTCTCTACCTCCTCATAGACCTTATGGTTGTGCCATAGACTTATTACCTGGAGCTCCTCTTCCCACCAGCAGGCTATTTAACATCTCCAAAACAGAATGTGAAATGATGGAGAATTATATTAATGAGTCCTTAGCTGCTGGAATGAGATGAGAAGGAGATGAATGGAAGACTGCCTTTAAGACACCAATCGGCCAGTTTGAATATTTGGTCATGCCTTTTGGGCTAACAAACTCCCCTGCCTTTTTTCAAGCTCTAGTCAAAGATGTCCTCAGAGATTTTCTAAATGTTTTTTGTGTTCGTATACATCAATGACATTCTGATCTATTCTAGGAACCTCTCTGACCACAAGAAACATGTTTGTCTGGTCCTTCAGAGGTTGCTTGAGAACAAGCTCTTCGTCAAGGCGGAGAAATGTGAATTCCATCAACCATCCGTTACATTCCTTGAGTTTGTGCTTGAAGGCGGGCAGGTGAAGCCATCTGAGGAGAAAATAAAGGCAGTCCTGGATTGGCCAATCCCCGAAAACCGTAAGCAGCTTCAAAGGTTCCTTGGTTTTGCTAATTTCTACAGGCGTTTCATAAGAAATTACAGCCAAACTGCTCTACCACTTACCGCTCTGACTTCTGTTAAGAAAACCTTCCAATGGACACCTGAGGCTGATTCTGCCTTTAATAAACTCAAGAAACTCTTTTCCAGTGCCCCCATCTTGGTCCAGCCTGATCCTACGAAGCAGTTCATCCTTGAGGTGGATGCATCTAATTCCGGTGTAGGAGCTGTTTTGTCCCAGCAGTCCGATTCTGACCACAAGACTCACCCCTGTGCATTCTTTTCTCGCAGGCTCTCACCCGCTGAACAGAATTATGACATCGGGGACAGAGAACTGCTTGCCATAAAACTCGCTCTTGAGGAATGGAGACATTGGCTCGAGGGAGCCGAGCACCCAATATTGGTCTGGACAGATCATAAGAACCTGACATACCTCCAATCAGCTAAAAGATCCAATCCTCGTCTCTCCAGATGGTCTCTGTTTTTCTCTAGATTCAATCTCATCATCTCTTACAGACCCGGTTCCAAGAATATCAAGCCTGACTCTCTCTCTCGTCTGTACTCCCCTGATCGACCTGAAACACCCGAAACCCGTTCTCCCATCCTCGTGTACGGTTGGAGCCATTACCTGGGAGATCTCCAGAAACTCTGAGACCAGTCCCGGACCAGTACCAGAACCAGATCCATTATTATATCATTCTACGTCTTTCAATAAACCTTGTTAAACTTTCCTTCAGACTCCGTTGTGTTCTGCATGTGGGCTAAGTCCTTAAACCCAATCATGACAACTATGTCATTGTATCACAAAGACAGACACCATATGAAAGTTTATAATTTATGTTTAGGCATCACAAACATAATTGATTAATTCATTCAGTGCTGCAGCCACCAAAGCCATAGTGTCATTACAATCAAACTTAACGTTTTACATTTATTGTCCACTTGATGGCCCTGTTGTGCCATATGCCATGATCATGGTTTTTGGACATTGGGAAACAGTTTCCATATTTCATCTTGACATGATGACCAGAGGAGAGACTACAAGTTTGGTTAACAAGCAGCGATAAGACCTCTAAACCCCCCCCTTTTGTCAGACAAAGGAACTCCCACAGAGGTGTGACCAACCAGCTCCCTCTGTGTGAGGGCAGAAAAAAAAACACAGAACACACAGGATTCTCTTTCTTTCCCTTGTTATGCAAAATGATATCCTGCAGATAATGAATAAATGATTAACTAGAAGATTTCGATTGGTTTCTGATTAAGCAAATCATTTAATAAAACATTATTTGGCCAAGTAATGTTTTATTCATCTCATGGATTTGCATTGTGAATTGGTCTGAAAACGTTCAAATTTCTCTAAACTATTGAAAAGCTAATTTGATCATATCCCAAATTCTTCCAGATAAACGTTGGTTTTCAAACACAAAATCCATCTTAAAGCTACAGTGTGTAATAATTACAGGCATATACAGTCAGAAATGTAATATATTATACATAACTATGTTATTTATCATCATCTACGAGCTCAGCCTCTTAACCTTAATATTTGCGTTGCCTTAGAATTCGTTATGTATAATTACATAGGAGCGGGTCTCGCAGCCATGGAGGCAGACATCTTTGCGCTACGGCAGCGCAGAGCCAACAAACTAGCGATTGCGAGATCGCCCATTACGCTTGAAAGTCACTACGGCAAGTTGAGAGAGATGAACTCAGACGGTACTGAACAATAGATGGCAGTATTATGCCTGAGAATACTATCTGTAAAATTATCTATGTAAACAAACCTCATCACTTGAGAAGGTAGGTTATGCGGACGTCGTGGAAGACATTTTGTCCCGTAACGCTCGCCGTACTGTTGGGGGGGAGAAGCGGTGGGGGGGAGATGTTCATGTTGCTGCAGTCTGCAGTCTGGACGTTAGATGTCGCTGAAAATTACACACTGTAGCTTTAAACTGTATTATGGGTTTCAACCATGTTTCCCCTTCTCTTTGTACATAGTAGTTTAGTTTATTTGAGTTTCAGTAGTTTAAGTTGAGTATTAAACTGAAATATGTTTGACTTGGAAATTAATGATTTTTGTTAATAAACTTATATTTTGAACAGAAGTTGTGGTGAATTTATTCCATGTATGTGCAGAATTAACTCTTTGACCATGATTTGAGCTCGAATTACTCTTTCATTTATTGTTTTAACACACAGCTAGTAGGGCGTGTGTTCATAAAAAGTATATACCAGCCCAAATAATATCTGACTAAATAAGATATTTAACACCCCTACCGGGGAGGGCAATAAAAATCTTAAAGTATCAGAAAATGAATTCCCACAAAAATTCACTGCAAAAAATATTGCATCCAATCAACAAAAGAGAAAATGAAGTTCCTTGAGGCTTTGACACATGAGCAAAGCAATTGGATGGAAGTAGGGTATAAAAAACAGATGACTGGGTGGAAAATATTGAAAAGTTAAGTTCTACTCCTCAGACGGTCTGCAAGGGTGACTGCTACAACTCCCAGAAGTCTAATCATCCATAAATAGATTGAAAAAGAGAGTATTTTACACGACTTAAAGCATCTAATCACACATGTATCATGAAGCCTAAACCCCTGCTTCAAAATGATGACAACAGATAGAGCAAAAGTTCTATTTGCTAGATGGTAAATGCTCTTATATTCTGACAGGACAACACAAACCTTTGCTAGGATGCAAACATTTGTGAGCATGGGAGCCTCAACTCCCCAGCTGCCAAACACATCACAACTCGAACCCTCTGTGAAGGTAGGTGGGATCATCAGTATGCAGAGGTCCTACAGTTCAACAGAGAAGATGCATGTTACAGTATCTCCTCCATTGTAAAACATTGATCTTCTGTTTTATGATTAAACTGATTGTGATTCTCTCACTCTGAAAACCAAGAAGGTAAAAAAATTAGAAAAAGCTTCTACCTGATGGATCTAGTCAAGTTTTATTTCTGATGAATATGCAGCACTTTCTTTTTTCTTGCATATCTAGCAGACTAGACCATTGATGTAATAGTAATGGTTGTATCCTAGATTGAAGGTAACAGTAAATTCATTTAGAAAAATACAAAGAAGCGAGATGAAAGGTTATCTGTATTTAAATTGAAGAAAGTTTTTGGATCATAAAAGTCATAAAAACATAAATCATACATTTTGACATAAGATGCTTTATTAGGTCATCTTCACCTTGATAAAAACAAGACTGAAATCCCCAAAATAAACTGAGGTTCTGGGAGCAAGATTTACTATGAAGAGGCTCTGAGTCTGATCATCTAAGGTGAGAAAGCAGAGAGCATTTAGGAACAGCAAGTGTCGGAGTCGTACAGCATGGAGGAAAACTTAGATTACAGCCCCTCTGAGGCGATGTCAAAAAAATGATGTCCTCATCTGTTCCACATTTTCTGATTATGAAATAGAGCCAATATAACAGTGGATTCAGACAACAGGAGCCACAAGACTGGCTGCTTTCTATGCATTTATATCAACATTTCAGCTCTTCCTATCTTTAACATTAAAATATATCCCTCAAACATGGGATCAATAGGTTCTGGTTTTGGTTAAAGTTGGATTTGTAGTGAGAAATTCATGATAATAATTCTTCCATCTATATATTTTCTATATGATCAGCTACATCAATTAGGATTATACTGTCAGGGTTCTGCCCTCTGCTTGGGTTGATTTTTAAGTTTCTTTGGCTACGTTCACACTGCAGCCTGAAGTGACCCAAATCCGATTTTTTTGCCCATATGCGACCTGGATCTGATCTTTTCAAAGCAGTGTGAACAACACAGATCCGATTATTTCCAATCCGACCCAAGCCACTTGGCTATGTGGTCCTAAATCCTATACGAATCTGATCTTTTCAAATGCGATCTGTGTCTGAACGTCAGATTCGTCCGACCTGAACGTCATTAATACCCGACAAAGGTCACTATTCTGCGTCTTGCTACACAGAAGTGGGAAGAAAAACAACAACCTTTGCAGATGATGATGCGGAGAGCAGTATTTATGTTTATCCATATTGAAAAGATTGAGTTTTTATGGTTGGAAAAAAACGATAGATGCGCGCCGGCACTACAATCCATGTTTACTTCAGTACTTTTATGACTGCAGTTCACTCAGGAGATCACATACAAGTTTTATATATTTGGAAATATGAACGGGAACGCAAAAAAAATTGGATATCACAAAAAATCGAAATTGAGCATCAAGGCCTGCTTTGTGAACGTAGCCCTATTGTTCTGTGTCTTTGTAGTTTATTTCTACCAGTGCTGAGTTCTTTGGTTTCCCTCTGCTGCGCCCTTGTCCTTTCTGTTATGGCTTCCTCATAGTTGGTCTTGCCCACACCTGCTCCCAATCTGCTGATTAGCCTGTCTTGGTTCATTCTACCAAAATATACAACACCTCAGCAGTCACTCAGGGCTGGTTTGTTGTTTTGTTGTTCCCTCGTCTCTGGCTTCCTTAATGAGTTTTCCCTGATCTGATCTTATTTTTGGTTCTCAGTAGTGACGGGTCCAACTCGTTACTAGCATGGGGTACCTAATAAAGTGGCCGGTGAGTGTATATATATATATATATATATATATATATATAAGTTCCTTTGAAATTGTTAATGATTGGTCAGTCTTTCGTAAGTCTTTTGTGTGTAAAATGTCTCAGAAGAGAAAAAGTACTGTTTTTCTGACATTTTAGTGAAATAAGCTCAAGCAGGCAGTGAAAGTGCTTGTGCAAATTGGACATCAATGATAAAATGAATGGCATTAGTCATTTTATTCAAACATAATAGTTTTTCCAGATTTTTTTTGTTTTTATCGGGTTGGAATTTATGTGATCAACCAATCTTTTGGTCATACCAACCAGTCTAACTTTGGCAGTTTTTAAACATTTATAAAACAAATTGGTCACATAAGCCAAAAAAAAAAAGTTTCATTGCAACTTTCAAAAGTGAGATGTGGGTCTTAAACCGTCAACCTCAATAATTTAAATCCATCTCTTACAGCTGACGCCACAAGCAAGATCATTGAGAAAGTAATATTACGTAAAATCCATTACAATTGTTCTTTATTTTGCTCATTACATTGTTTGATCTAACCTAACTGGCTTTAACCAACTAGATTGGTTATTTTTCCAAACAATCTATTTTTAGAATATATCAAAACTATCCAGCTGACAGCAACTGTCCAACAAACTCCCACATCTTGACTGAATACAGAGGTTTTTTAAATGCCTGCCAAAGTTCCGGGAAAGCTGGACCACTTCCAGAAGCGGTCACGTGGTATGGCGGGGTAGCGAGGCTTCGGACGTCGTCTATCTTGGCTCCTCCCCTAAATGAAGCAAGCCTCGATATGCACATCACGGAAACATCCCCTCCAGTACGCGATGCACGCCTCGAAGCCTCAGCTCATCTGATAACATCACTAGTTCTCAGTATTTTGGATTTTACCTCAGTTGCCTCATTAAATTTGCAAGACTCACCTCTGCCTCCTGGTCTCTGCATTTGGGTCCTCAAAAACCCTCCACCCAATGGTGACGTATACATTCTCAGTAAATGAAAATGTCCCAAAAATCTTAACATGAAGGCATTCTTGACATGTTCAAAGTTTCCAGGACCAAAGCGAAGTTATTAAATATGAATAGTATTTCAAGGCTGTAGTTTTCTCTACTTGAGACTTTAAAGATTATCTATTATCTCCACAATTCAAAGGGGAAAAGTGATGTACTTACACAATAAGCCCAGCACACAGAGGAAAATACGACCCATCTTGAAATCCGGCAATAAAATGGTTCAGCTGCTGTGTGGCTCCACAGATATGGTTCTACTTGATCACATGACAACGGCTGAGACCGCAGAATATGAACAGGAAATGTGAAAAAAAAGAATATCTATGATACTTGTTTATCAGTTGATCTGCCTGTGGTGTTATTTATATATATATATATATATATATATATATATATATATATATATATATATTATTTAATATATCAGGGATTTAAAAACATTTGTTCCATTGTATAAAGTGTGCATGTTATCGGTCCTTCGAGTCTTTCTACAGTTTTTCATGATTCTTTTCTTTGTAACCTGCATTTATTCTGTAAAATAAATGTTGCAGACCTTTTAAACTGTTGTAACTCCACTTACTCTGACATGATTTTCCTAAGAGATCTGACCCACATGCAGTAAACCACTCAGAGAACCAGGGTAAAAGTTTGAATAGGTTCATTGATAAGGACAGCGGGGGTAGGATTCAGGAAACTCAGTGTGCTGGTGAACCGGAACTGGAAGAGGGAAGGGAAGTATCAGCAGTTAGTTCAGGATCCGTGGGAACTTTGAACGATGACTGGAGAGACAGAGAAAACGGGACTCACGTTGGTTGAGAAGACCTCTTCTCCCAGAATCCAGTTAGTGTGGGTTTATCCGAAGATAGAGACTAGTTGGAGGGCGGACAGGTTTAGACTTGGTTGGATCCTGAGGAGGTATTGAGCGGACTGTCACTTGGGAATCCAGGAGGACTTGAACGGAACTTGTGGAGGTTAATCCCCTGCTCAGTGTGAGACTAAAACAATTCTTTCAGGGGAAGAAGGCCAAACATCGAGCTTGCAGGAAGGCTTCCTGCCGATAAGGCAAAAACAAAAAACAAGGTTAGGCTGGGCGAAAAAACAAAGAGTCAGTTAGAATCAGCTTGGCTAGAGTACCCAAAACTGGCAAACACTCTGGCGTTGAGGTAGTGAAAGTCCACCGCTCACATAGTCCTCAGTTATGAGCCAACCAGCCGCAGGTGTGTGGAAGGACCAACGGGAACAGGGTGCCACCTGGTGGTGGAAGGAGAGAACAACACAATAACACATCCCACACAACCTGGATTCCTAACATACTCTGATATTTTAGACCAGCTTCACTGCAAAGATACCTCTTACCTCCAGTTAAAAAGAATCACTTGCTCCCTCAAATACCAATGACAAATGGCTGAAAGTGGAAAACAAAACAACCGTATGCCTCTTTGATGCTTTAAAACAGCTGAAACAGCTTTTCTGTCTAACATTGTTCTAAGCAGCAGCCACAGACCTCAGGTTGTGTTCAATGTTATGATAAAGTTGTCAATCCATGTGCTGCTAATTATTCTGCAATGTTCTTTGTTCTGAGAATAATTTTCAATTAATTTTTCAATCTTTCTGCTCTCAGATTCTTAATGTCTCATCAGGATAGAGATCCTCATCATCTTCCTCATGCTAGGCTGTCCTTTAACAGTTTGAGGTGCAGCAGAGTGTCAGCGGAGGGGGCAGGGACTTCTTTTTGTTCACTGCTACACCTAGTTTAAGTTTAAGGTCTTTTGAGGAGAGCCCTTCTCTTTGTGTTTTCAGGGTTAGTCATCCCTGCAGCGTTTACAAATAGCTCAACACTGCAGCTTGTCTTTTAATAGGTGCAAAGAAGGATGAACACATAATTCCAGCCTCTTCATTGATTTCTTTTCTGTCATCACATGAATAGAAGAAAATGATGAATCACTTTTAAATTACAGCCAAACCCATTTACTCAGTAACAGATAAAAACCTTTTGATAAACCAAACTTTACCCACCACTAGGGTTGGGAACTAGAGACTGACACGGGAGTGTATTTTCACTCCTGTCCCGTCCCACTCCCACAGAAAAAAATGGTGTCCCGTCCCGATCCCAGGCCAGAGTAGAAATCTAAATCCTGTCCCGTCCCACTCCTGGTGAAATTACTCCCACTCCCATCCCGCTCCCATTCAGAATGACTCCCGCTCCTGCACCACTCCCATTCTTGTTGTTTTTGAGCACGGGTGAAAAACTCAGAGCGGAAGTTACTATTGGTTTGCTCCGGCTCCCGTCTGCTCCCGTTAATGTTTAATCCTGTACCGTCCCAATCCCGTGATCGTTACTAATACTGACTCCCATCCCACGGAATCCCACGGGAACCCGAAAAAATGTCAGTCTCTATTGGGAACTGATAAGATTGTCACGATTCTGATTCCCTTATCGATTCTGTGAAACGATTAGTTTACTTATAGTTTCTCTTATTGATTCTTGCCGCAGTCAACTAAAGCTAATGGAGAAGGCATCCATTTAATGAAAAGCATTACTGTACATTTTCGGGAAATAAACTAATCTCCCCCTAATTTAAATAAACAATATTTGCCTTTCTCTCCCTCCCTGAACAGCGGAGCAACTTCGTAGCATGTTTTGTTACATCCATTGCAATAGCTAGAATCATTTAAGAATTCCAGCTAGCAGTACTTTTAATTCAACATACTAGCAATACTGAATGGCTGGATTAATGAGAAAGGCGCACTCGCTTAATAACCCCAAAGAGAGGTAGGATATTGTTTTATTTCCAGAACGGTCATATGATTTTCTAGGAACCACATAAAGCACAGCCAGTGATATAAAACTATTTACTTGCCACTAGAGTTGCCTTCCATGCTGGTCGTAACTTTAGCGTATATCCGGAAGGCATCAAAAGCACGGCATTCGTTAAAATGTATGACATGTTGTGGGCGCCAGTTTTTCTGCATGTTGGATGTATTTCCTCCCGCGGAATTGCCACTTTGCAATTATTGTAAAGTGCATTATTGCCATCTTTCTCTTCTTAAAATGTAGGGTGACCGGGTTTGGATTTCTGAAAAGGAGGACACTTTTTTTTGTTGACAGCTTGGCTGCTGACTGGACCGGAACTAAACAGAGAGCCATGAGCTGCCCATCCTCAGCCAGAGGAGGGGGGCTGGGGATTGGTAGGGCAGGCAGGGGGAAGTACGAGGGCAGGCAGGGGGAAGCTACCGTTACCTGGTCAGGTTCGGTCGCTCTGTCCCTGCCCCGGTTCCCTGCTTCGACTTCGTGCTGCACTGTAGTTGACCAAAATCCCGGGTGATTTTAAAATTCCCCCCTGACATTTTTTGTTTGTCTGAAAAGTAGGACATGTCTGGGAAAAAGAGGACGTCTGGTCACCCTATTAAAATGAAGCCAAACTTTTGATCGGTTTACCCAATGGGTCTACATTGTTCTTGTTTTGCTTTTCAAGACTTATTCTTGGTCACGTCGTACTTGTTTACTGAATGCCGTGTGCGTAACTTGCGTAAAAAAAATGATGTAAGTCTTGCTGCCCAGAGCCCTATGGTGCTGCCTGGAATCGATAATTGAATCGTTAAGCAAGCTGCCAAACGGTGCCATGGAATTGGAACACACAGAACTGGTTCTGAAAAGGAACCGGTTTTCCATTCCCACTCCTACCCGCCACATATCTTACTCAATAACCATTTTCATTAATAACTATTTTCATTAATAACTATTTTCATTCATTTCAGACGGAACTATTCAGACTTGGATTATATTCAACTGCACTTCTAATAATCACCACAGTTGTACAGCTGTGATTTAAGGACAGATTCTAATATATCTGCAGTGTGGCGACTATGAATATATGATTTTTATCTTTAAATTATTATTTTGCAAAATTTGCTTAACTAAGTATTTTTTGTTTTTGAATACAAGAGATTTTGCAGATATATTTTGTTTAGATTTAATTATACCTTTCTACCACTTTTATAGAATAGAATAGAATAGAATCTAAAATCCCTTTATTGTTCCAAAATAGGGAAATTCTGGTGTTTACACCAGCAAATAAAAAATTTGAAAAAAATGGTCAAACAAATGTGTATCTTAGAAAAATGTATAAGAATAACATAATAGTAAAGAGTTAAAAGATAAACAATAAAATACTGTACTGTATTATTTATTCTCCAGGTGCACAGTTTTATATTGTTAAAGTGTTTTAACAATATAAAACTGTGCACCTGGAGAATAAATAAATTTCAAAATAGCAGCAACATCAGAGATGTGCAAAATGACAGCAGCATGTTATTTAACTAAGGTTTATATCATTACATTTTTACACTTATTCCACTCTCTATTATCATGAGTGTAGTCGTTGTTCTCTTCACAATAAAAAAAAAACTAATATAAATTAGAAGAAACATTTTTAAAATGTTCGGTATTCATTCTTTTCCTGCTTTGTTTTTCAACTGGCACGGTTGCTAAGCGACAGAGCCTATGGCGGTAAAAGCCACCGAAGGGTGGACCTGTTTGAATTCACAGCCAAAACTCTTCCAGTCTTCTTATTTTCAAGGACCTTAAAGGATCCAGTGCAGGTAGGCCGCGTCGTTGGAAGAAGCGGCATTAAATTTGTACACATCCATTGACAACATACGTGGGCTGGGTCCTTGGAAGGCAACATGGCAGTATGCCATATATGTATTTCCGGTAGGTACAGACTGACCGAGAAGTAGCGCCCCCTGCTGTCTGATCAAGGATACTACCCATAAGTCACAGATCATTCTCCTTCTTCTTCTTGTGAGGTTTTATGGTGGTTGGCAAAATAGTTAAAAGTGCATTACTGCCACCAACTAATAAGGAGTTAAACAAGGAAACAGTAAACAAGACTCAACCGCAGGAAAAAAAAAAATTAAATAAAAAAATATATAATGATAATATTTTTCTGAACTGTTCAACTTAACCCAACATGATAACACATTTGCCCTCATAATTTATCGTTACCCTTTCCCGATACTTTTATGCAGCTTTCATTATTATTTTGATTTTTTTCTGTTTTTCTTGCCGTCTGTGCACTACAATTGATCACTTCTACCGTGAAAAGAACACAATCTTCCTTTTTTTGCAATCAATAAATCTCCTTCAATCTTGGGACATTGCTCCAGAGGTTTTGAACTTTTCGTGTGCTTAACTGTTGGTTTAGGTCTTTCTGACTGGGATGGGATCATTTTTGTAGCTTCAGCATATGTTATTTCGAGCTCAAATTTCACTTTCCTAATTTCTTCCGATCCTCATTTCACAGCCGTGATATGCAGCAGTATGTTCTCCACTACAGTTACAGCATTTGATTTTAACTTCTTTCCCTTTTTTTTCCATATTCGTGCTCTCCAGCACACCTTCCACATCGCTGTTTTCCTTTACATACTGCAGCTCTATGTCCACATTTTTGGCATTTGAAGGATCTCAGAGGTGGAGGATTGTACATTTTTACATTGTAGCTCATGTAACCAATAAGAACTTTGCTGGGTAATTGCTCTTCTTCAAATTTAGTCAAAACAGAGAAGCTGTCACACCTTTCTCCGTTTCTTATTGTTTTTAACCCTTTCATCTCTTTTACTTTTGTACCACTGATGTTTTCTAGAATCTCTTTTTCAGTTTCTTTTAGAGGAACTCCTCCAATCACTCCGCTGCTAATCCTTTTGTTCTCCACCAAGCTGCATTGAACTCTTTTCCCCTCCATCTTGTTAATCTAAATGGCTTTGCCTTGGTGAGCGCTGTCTCTGCAGTTAATAGGTCTCCACCAGGGGAGGATCTAGGATTCTAGGAGATCAGGGGCTTAGCCCCAAGGGTGAAGATGAGAGAGTAGACTTTCTTCTAAATCCCGTTCTAATGTAAAATATGACAGATTACTGGATTAAAGAAATTTCTACTATACTACATGCTATCACACATAACAATTCCCCCTCCATTACATGGGAAGAAATGAATTCACCTGCAAGTCTTTAACTGTGTTTATCCCTCTCTTCATCAACAGCAAACTCTGTGGATTCGGTCAAATTTGATCATTATTTGTCAAAGTTATCAGAGGGAAATCATATATTTTAGCCGCCTGATAGAATCCGTTTCCCCATAACATGGGAAAAAAATAAACAAATCCAGTGAAACTGTCATTATTTTTCATATATTATGTTTAAAACATTTATTATTTTATATTTTTAAATGCAAAATAGTTGTTGGTTTGATCATCTTTATTTGATGTATTTTAATTCTCAATTCCAAATGTCTGCAGTAGCATTGCTCCAGACATTTGGAATTAAGAAACATCTTCAAACTTGGAAAACAATGTCCAGTGGTTTTGGTTTGAACTTTTTTTTTTGGAATATTTATGAATTGTTAGATAAACATTTAAACAGAAAATACATTTCATAAAGATCATCAAAGGTGGAACGGATTATATCAGGTGGCTAAAATATACGATTCCCCTCTCATAACTTTGGCAAATAATGATCAAATGTCACTAAATCCAGAGGATTTGTTGTTGAGGAAGAGAGGAATAAACACAGTTAAAAATGTGCAGGTAAATTAATTTCTTCCCATGTTATGGAGGAGGAACGGATTATTTCAGGCAGCTGAAACATCAAGTCTCTCCTCCTCCTATATCTTTGGGAAGTAAAAAGCATCTGTTTCCAGATTCTCAAAAATTGTTCATGTGTAATATCATGTAGTATACTAGGAATGTCCTTAATCCAGTAATCTGTCATATTTTACATTAGAAGGGGATAAATCAGAAAGTCTACACTCTCATCTGTTCAGGAATATTTGTATCCTGCTATCAGCCAGTTTCCGTCATCTGATATCAGCAATGAAAAATGATAAATACTCACTACTTGTTGGAAAACTGTGCTTGGTGACTGACTTTTATTTCTGTCAGGTTTAAGTGACAGAAGTTGGAAAAAGACGATTTTCTTGGCATTTAAAATAACAGAAAATAGCTTTAAAGCACCTCGTCTATTTATTTATTTTACAATTTTGTAAACAACAGCTGCTGATTAAACTGGATGTTGCAACCGTGACATGATTATAGCTGATTTTAGCGAGAAATCGATCAGACGCGTCGTGAAAATGGTCCCATCAGGCATGTCCGCCTCTCTGGCTTCAATGCGATTCCCGAAATAAGGGGAACAGAATTTCATACACCACCGGGACAAACAACGTCTGGAAGTCAGTCAGAGTTTCACATCCCTGGAACATCAGTCTGTTTAGCAAAAGCCATTGGTGAGAACTTCTTCTTCTGCACGGGAATGCTGGCTTTGCTGCCACCATCTGGTGAATTCCAGTACTGCACATTTTACTCAGATCAGCTCAGAAGCGAGATCCGGGGCTCTAGGGGAAACATCCGGGGCTGCAGCCCAAGTAGCCGCCCCCTAGATCCGCCACTGGTCTCCACTATATAGTATTCTGGCACTTTGGATTTCTCCTACAAGTTTTTCTATCGATTTTGTTAACTGAACCAGATTCCAATCAGAAAAAGAGTCTGCCTAATTAACTAGTTAGAATATGACTTTGTTCTTTTTTTTTTATAGATTGTTCATTTTTTTAAAGATTTTATTGCACGTGTTTGAATTTGTTTTGCACCATTTGCTTTACATCAATTGTAGCAAAACTGAATGGAAGACATTTTGGATGCACAACTCACAGAACACAATTTGTGTACTTGTACTGTAGAATTTGGAGAGGTGTAACTTAGCATCTAGAAGCCAGCCTCTGTCTGCTGCCATCTCTTCCTGCTCTGTCTGCTTGGCGGTCCGCTCCGATGTACCACTGTCTTCCTCATGGCAAGCCTGGCGGACTTATCCTATCTTCTTCTGTCCTGCTTCAAACCTCTGCAGTTAGCCTCTATAGCTAGCCTGGGCCAGCCATAGCCTCTCTCCATCTTTAGTGCTCTTTTAACACAACAGGCTTCTCTGATCAACCATTGTGCTCCTCAATTCTCCCGCTTGCTTTGTCTACCTTTTTTGCTTCCTCTACCTTTGTGGTTCCTTAGCTCCAGAGGGGGCATGGCTGGCTGCCTTTTCCTGGTTCTGGTGTGCTCACACTGATCTCCCGCCTCTCCTGTCTTAGCTCAGGAAAAACTCCTAACATCTCTGTTGTCAAGGTGATTCGGACCAAGCGCATTACACTGAACAATTCATGGAAAATAAAGATATTAATAAAGAGATATGAGGATTGAGAAATACTGTTCTAGGTCATTATATCCTCATTGTTTAATTAATAATAACAGGGAAACTTATTTTATTAATGACACCCTAAATGTTTTCCATACATTTTTTTCTATATTGCTCAAAAACAATTTTATTTAATGTATAGAAATGTAAATGTATATTGCCTTTCAGAAAATTACGCACTGATTACAGCGATATTATGTCTCATAAAGTCTTGCTGTTATTGGTAAAGATCAATTGCCCTGTTTGACTTTGTAGCCAATTAAATAAGGTTTCAAACAAAGCAAAGGAATTCTAGGTTGCATAAAGCACAGCTGTGTTACTGGCGTGCGTAACAATTAGAAACAATGATGAGACAGGATCACTGTGCGCAGTTAGAAGTTTGTTACGAACAATGCTCAGATATTTATGAAGTTTGGATGCTAATTTTGTGTAATTACAAAGCCTGTGGCGGAAAAAAAAAGCATAAAACAACAAAAACAGCTCAGAAAAGGCCCTGGAGCTTATTTATATAAGACACCAGTGGGGCGTCAGTCTTGTAATGTGCCTCTCTGTTTTATGTCATAGAGGGAATGCTAAAATCTCTGAAACACAGAGAAAGGCTGTGAAAAATTAGACACTAGGATGCCTATTTTTTTGTTTTGTTTTTGTTTGTTTGTTTCATATGTACACTTGAAAAGCAGCAGTTTCAGTATTTTTTAAATGTTATTTTAGGTTTATTGTTACATTTTTTATATGATTATGTTTTTTTTTAGTGCTTGCTTTCGTTATAAGGATATTTTATCCATTTTCATTTTTTTTATACATTTATAATCACTTTTGTTTATACACCATCAAAGAGCTGCAGTTTTTATTTAAGATTTTATTTTGTAAACATATATTGTCCTATATATTTGTTTACTTATTTTTTTGGTTTACAAAGTTTTATTTCATTATTTGTGATCTTTCCAAATTTGTGCAATGGAATAAAAAGGTTACCTTAACTTTATTTCTAAGTTCTTTGTCTTTTTTTTTTTTCCATTATATGCTCTGAATTATAACTGAAAAAAAAATGTATCAAGAAACCTTACGATCAGGTGAAATGTGTGGTGACTGTCAATCGTCAGATGAAAATGAAAATGAAAAAAAAAGTGGAAAAAAAGTTTTGCTGCCATTAATTTTTTTCAGTGTTTTTCTATGGGTCCAATTGTTGCATAAAACCATTTGGCACAGCTCTGGAACTGTTGTACCCAGAGGTCTAAAATTTTCTGCATTTGCGGCTGACATGACGTAGAATAAATATAATACCATGAGACATGCCTATTCTCAAGCATGTTTTTATTACTGATGTTCAAATATACCTATTATTTTCATGAAGAAAAAAACAACAACTTTGAGTCATGTTTGAACTAATGGAGATTATGGTGTGATTTAGTCACACTATTTCCATTTATATTTTCGAAACTATAAGGTGTTAGCTTTCAAATGATATATCAAACATGTAATTTGGGCTTACAGTTCCTCAATTATTTGCTTTTCCATTTGGATATGGAAAACAGGCCAGGATTACCCAAAATTAGGTGGGTGTTATGGATGCCAAGCTAAACTTTTATCATTTAGAGTGACGACTTATTTGGTCTATCTGCAAGAAAGGAAATGGAGAAGATTTGGATTCTATGCTTAAAAAATATATAATAGCCTAAACTAAAGTCTAAAAAAATCTTTCTTTTGACTTCGATTTTTCACTTACTGATGGGTTGACACTTGCAGGTGCAAAGTTTTCTAGATATGATTTAGCCTGAAAAAATTTTACTAGTTTAAACAGATGTAAGAAATCTTCATTAGAGTTCAGTTAAGTAATCTGGGTGCCAGTAACTTATTATTTATTTATTCTTATTACTATATATGATCTGATGACGCAGGAAAAATAATCAATAAGAGTTTACTGATTGACTTGGCATGGACAGTTTTCACGCAGTTAGACCAAGGCATTGATATTCAATTAAAATGGCAGAATTTTTTTTATTTTTTAAGTAATTAAATTCAATGACAAAGTACAATAACTTTGTTTCTAAATTTAACCAAAGAGAAGTCTAAATTTGACTTAAATTGCATTTGAAGGCAGCAGGAGAACGGTCAACTTTGAGGTAAATCCCATTGTTTTACAGTGCTGGATACAGAGAATTGGTTACCTTAAAATTGGGATGATGTAAAAAAGCATGAATTGTAATTTTCAGAAATCAAAAAGGACTGAAAGAGACATAGGAACGATACGAAATTCATGTTGATTCTTCCATTGAAACAACGTGGTGAAATCTGCTTATAGTTGAGCAGTAACATAGCTTAAACAGAGGAAAGATTAAGATAATCTGGCTGGGGACCCTAAAAAGCAAGGCTCAGAAGATTTTGCCTAAAGTACCTGCTAAAAAAAGAAAAAAAAATGATCCTCCTCATCAGAGATCCTTAACACTTTTTAAATAATAAAAATCTTAACAAACATGATACAATTTTTTAGACTTACAATGATAATAGTGGAGTTAGAGGTTTTTCACAAAAAGCGATCAACCAATGAGTGTCAATTTCAAAGGAAAATAAGAAGCTAAAATGAAATAAAAAAGTAAAATGCTGACAATTTATTTATTTATACCCCCCTCTTTTTAAAAAAAAAGATTTTACAAACTTACATTTTAGAACAGTGAGAAGAAACTTACTGAACTTTCCCTTTATTCAAAGCTTTTTACATCAAACTCAATCTTAGTGCTAACCATCTGCTGCAATAATAACAATTTTAGTAAAACATGCCTGCATTTCACACGATGAACATCAAGGTAGAACAAGTGCTCCTCCTGCAAGGAGAAATCAAAGTGCTACTGCATGGGGAATTTCCCACTTTGACATGAGCTAAACACTTCTAAAACTCGACACTAATAACAGAACAGCATAACTATTGTTACTTAAACAGACTAGTTTGATATTACACAAAAATGAGAACCCTAAACATATTTCATAGGCAAAACCATAACTTTTTTATCGGCCATAGCAGAAACGTGTCACCTCATCAGAGATCCTCATCGCTTTGAGAATGACCCACAATACCTTGCTCTTGATATAAGTTAATGCAGTATAATTTTGAAGATTTTCAATTAGCAGAATTTAACTCAAACCATTTTAACAATGTTAAATTCTGCAAATTAGGGCTGTTGTGGGAAAAAAAGTATTCAACTGTTCGCTCCAGTTATATAAACGAGGATAGATGGATTTCACTCAGTCTGCATTTTTTTACATCTTTGCAAAGAGAGAACAAGACATCATACAGCCCTTATTGCACGGTAAACAGCCCTGTTCTGATCTAGCTAGAGTTTGTCTTCCTTACTTACAATGATGGAAATGCTGAAGGTTGTGTCTGTGTCAAAACGCATCTCTACAAAAAACAAATAGAAGAAGAAAGACTCTAAATGTTTTGAGAACTTTCTAATATTATGGCCAAAAGTCAAAATAGGATAAACAGCCCCTCTCTCTTAGACTTGTTGTGGCCTTGGAGCTCTGAGGCCGAATGAATAAAACTCAGCACTCATAAATCTGAATACATATACCTACATAAATATATGTAAAAGGGAAATAATAGGAGATAAATTTTTTCATACCACAGGGCAGGGTAAAATATATTCTTTATTTTATTTTTATATAATTGTGCTTCTGGCACTTCAGGATTCAGAGCCTCACCAGTCATGAACTTCACAGGACGTCACTGCCATCAAATGAGGAGAGTGTGGTCTTTCAAAGATTTCAGGAAACTGTAAAAACTTTGAACCACACTGTGGTGGCATCTGTAATGATTTATGCAGAGGGCTTATTTATTTATTTGTTTATTTGTCAGGTACAGTACACACTAATGAACATTTCTGAAAATGTGCCAGTTTTAGCTATGAAGCTAGTTATCAACTGCTGTCCCTGGGCAAGGTGTATAATGCCCACAACAATTATAACAAAAAATATGAAACATAGAAAATGAAATAAAAATTGAGACTACATACTTACAAAGGCAGGTCATATAGATCAAACAGAGACATTGACATAAATATGTACAGATGTTTTGTTGAAGGAGTGGCAACATCAAGGGGAACTTATTTTACTTATTTTTTTTTAAATCATAAATAATCTCCTTATTTCTTACAACCATTTAAATCACATTCTAACAAAAAAATTGCAGCAGAATCCTTTAAAACTGATGAAAACTTTTGTTTTGTAAAATACAAATTAACCAAATTTGTAAAAAGAAAAACTAAATAAGTCTTTAAAGTCACATGAACACACTTATCTCTTTATCAAAGTTGAAAATCTAAAGTACATAACAGATTATGAATTAGCCAAAATCTGAAGGATCCAACCTCTTATGCAGCAAAGATATTATAAAATTACATGATTTTTCTTTCTCCTTATGTACTGCTTTAGCCAGCTATATATATAAGAATAAGAGAAATCAATTATTGTGACGATAATACAAGAAAAAAAAAGAAGTTTACAATGAAACATCTCACACCTTGTCAAAGCAAGCTTTACAAAAAGCAAGAAATTATTAAAACACATAAAACCATTGAACAAAATCTTTTGCTCACTTTAAAATGACAAAATGTTAACCTGTGTGAAAAAATAGCTAAACTTTTTGCTTGCAATACAATTGATGTAGCTGCAATAATGTTGAAGCATTTCAGTATTTACAAAAGAAATAACCCTAAATTTCCTATTTTATTTAATTTTTAGGAATGCAAGTTCAATGCAACCAGGCTTTCTTGTTTTGTGGCAGAATCAATCAGTAAAACTCCAGTCAGACTTCTTGGTTAAAACAACAGTTGTTCAGATATTTTTCCTGTTCAGGCTCTGGACACAGTCCCAAAGAAAGGTGGGGGTAAACCGATTTGATAACCGCTAAGAAACAACATTAGACACACAATGTTTAAGTTTCATGTAAACATGAAAGCTAAGCATGGGGAAATACATTTCTTGAGAATAGAAACTACGTTTCTACAACTACCAACATGTTTTTTTTTTCCATTTCCTCCTAAATTTATTCATGATGGATGTTTGTTTTTGAATGTGAAACTAAATCTGAATCAACAACTGAAAACAGTGAAATAAATTCTTTGATGCTTAATGACAAAAGCTGCTGGATAGAAGGAAAACTCTCAGATGACTGGACTTCATCCTGGTGCCGCTGATACTACTGTCATGGTAGGTTCTGAGGAGCCAAAGGATTTGAACCCAGATCAAAGATGTTTAGGTCTAGACAGGACCTGATTGCACAACAGAACCAAACAAAAGTTTTTAAAGGAAAAATGTAGAAACAGTTCCTGAATCAGTGTCAAACAGCAAAATCATCTCTTCTACAAACTATTGATCCTGATTACTTCCAGATTTAGTGAACTCACCCCTCTAGAAAAAATGTTCCAGGTTAGTCTGACCCTACAGTCACATTAGTACCATCCTGTTGTTCTTGACCTGAAATTATAATTTTGTCATTGAGTTCATTGTTTATCACAGTTACTGTATAATTCCATGCTTCCAGCAGCTATTTGATTCTTAACATTTATACTGAACCATTTCCAGAGTTTCCAGACCCTCTGATTGTTTCATAGAGACCAAGATCTCCTACAGGAAAGTGGAAATCACACAGTTAAACTAATCTGCCTTAATGTCAGTGATACTGATGTAAACAGAACATTAGAACCACCTCTTTACATCTATTTCACACATGTTACCTCAATCCTGCTATTATTGTTTGAATTATTAGATGCCTCAGTCAGAACAAGAGACAGAAAATCTCCAAAGCAATAAAATCTCAGTCTTATTTAGGGAAGTTGCTGAGTTATATTTGAATCTAGTTGGATACATCTGTAATTAGCTTGATGGTTATTACTGCTTCCTAACATTTATTCTGGATGATTTAATAGTGAAACAGAAAACAATATGATCAGAACTGAATAAATAGGAGCTTCAACAATAGTTTATAATAGAGTTTGAATGGGTTAAAAGTTAGAAATATCCTTATCTATGTTGGTCTGTGGCTAATTAAGCTAAATAAGACTAGACTGAAATAAATTCACAGCAATATTATAGCATTCACATTGAGATTTACTCTTTTATAAATTCAATTCAATTCAATTCAGTTTATTTATATAGCGCCAAATTCACAACACATGTCATCTCAAGGCACTTTACAGTTCAACCAGATCATACAGTCAAATTGATACAAAGTTTTCTATCTAAGGAAAACCAGTTGATTGCATTGACTCATTGACTCAAATACAATCCCTCACACTAAAAATGCAGTAAAATGCAGTCTTCAATAAGAAAATAAAATCATTTGATCATAGAAGTTTGAATGAATGCATTCTGATTTTTTTCTTAACTGTTAATTTCCCAAGTCAACACAAAGGTCATTTGTAGTGTTAAAAATAAAATGATAAAAATATAATGGGAATATAATCTATATTCCATATTTGTGGAACCATTCAGAGAAAAGTGACAGACTGACCATGGAGGAGAGAGGAGTACACTTGCTGCTGATGGTCATCCTGGATGACAGTCTTTGCTGTTCTGATACCTTTTACAGAAAAAAACAACATTATTTTAATTTACTTCCAAATAAAGAAAGTAACTCAGGTATAACCCTACAGCAGTGGTGGACGAAGTACTCCACAGTAGTACTTTGTAGTCACAGTAATACTTAGTAGTACCAAGTATTTTAAGATCCAAATAAAAATTTCTAACTTTACATTTCTGTGTTATTTTCAGAATCATTTCTTAAGAACTTGTAACTTTCAGAAACTACCTGATGTATTGATGCCTAGAACCACTCTGTTACAAATTCTACACCACCTGTAAAGAACTTCAGCATAAAAAGGACACAAAAAATAAGAACATCTATTATGATCATTATTTCTTATTTACAAAAAAACTCAATCCTCACAATTTTACTATGGAAAAGAGGGTTATGGTTGATTCTATTACCACCAAGAAACAGAAACTCTGATTTGAGAACTCATCCTACTGAAGAACTTGGCGACATGGCAACAACTAACGCCATAATAACGTTATAAACTACAAATAATATCAGCCCTGAGTTTCTCACATTTATGGAATTTCATGCTAATCTAAATCAGTGGTGTCCATATTCAGTCTTAAGGGCTGCTCGCTTTCATGTTCAAACTGCATTTCAAGAAAGAAAAACGAGAACCACGGATTACAAAGCTAAGCTGAGCCAAAAGGAACAAGTAACTAACAGCTTCCTAGAAATGGACTGAAGTAGAAAGTATAATATTTGACTTTGAAATGTAGTCGTGTGAAAGTTATAAGTACTCCCCCTAAAAATTATTCAAGTAAAGTAAAGATACTTTAAAAAGTACTTAAGAACAGTAATCAAGTAAATTTACTTTGTTACTTTCCACCACGGCCCTACAGTGCTGTGATGTATCTGATAACTTAGACCAGATGCAGCATTCAGTCAATAACTGATATCCAACAAATCATTCAAATAAAACTTTAATCTTATTTCTATGTGGTTTGACTGCTGTATTCTTTAAACTTCCTTAACACAAAATTCAGGTCATTCAGCTGAGAGGATGGAGAGAATAAGGAGAGAAAGAATCTCCTTAGAGGTGTGAAGGCAACAGGTTGGTCTAATATTTGGTGGAAGTGAAGGAACAGCCACATAATACCAAGTGATTGATTTTTGAATATCATTTATATTAAAAAAAAACTTGCATTATAAAAAAAATATAACTGAAGGAGGCAGACATGAGGTGGGTGATGGTATCTGCTATAGAGGAGAGCAGTGAGGACATCAGGAAGGAAGAATGAAACTAGTGAGGCCACAGAAAGATTTAGTTCCTCCTCAGTGTTCTGAGGAAGAAAAGACACTGCTGGGCCTTTTTAATAACCTGGGGGGTGTTCACAGTCCAGCTCAGGGCCTCTGAGATGTTCAATGAGATCTATAGGTGGCAATAATGCCCCTAAATGTTGTTTCCCAGTTTGAAGAAGATACTCAGCTTGATTACTGCAGCACTTCAAGTCTAGAATCAACTGAATGTTAAACATGTTGCTGCAAACATGGAGACCAAAGCTAACTGTAGCTACAACAGACCTGCTTCAGGTTCAGAGCCACAGTTAGTAACTCTACATCTGAGCTCACTGCTTTCTTTCACCTAAATACTTATTGGTAGAGTTAGTTTTAAAACTAAAATGTAATTGAATAGAAATACTTTTTGTTTCCATTTCAAATCTTACTATAAATAAATTTGATCAAAGTGTTATTAGCTGTAATAAGCTAATTATAAATGTTCTAAATACTCAAATTATCATTATTCAGTCACTTCCATCCACTAAGTTTAGGTGTTGCTGTTTCAGTTTAGTCCACATGGGGGAGTGCTCTGTTTGGAGAATGAAAGAGTGAAACATTAGATATTACAATATTAGAGTCTGACCTTTGGAGCGTCTGAACCGACACACCAGCAGAGGCAGAATTATCAGAACGTTTCCAATCACTGGTCTAATGACCCACATCACATGAAATGAAGAACTTCCAGCTGCTGAAAATAAGGAGAAAATAACTCAAACAATATCAATATTATTATGAATCCAATCATTGATTCTTTCAGCTCTGCTCACCTTTTACTGCCATCCAGCTCTGTGGTGAAGCTTTTCCTGAATGTTCACACTTGTAGAAGCCTTCGTCTGACTGAGACACTGCAGAGATCTTCAGCTCCCCTCTGCTGTCATTTTGTACCAGTTTGTCATTGTGATAGAAAAACACATTGGAAAGTGTATTTTGTCCTCTGAGTCTGCAGCTCAGAGTAACAGAAGCTCCCTCAGTCACAGGATGGACGGGGCTCACCAGGAGAACATCTCCATCTGGAAAACAGTCAGAATATGAAGTTTCAGTCAGAAATCAGCTGCTGCAGACCTTTAGAAGAGGTTAGTGAGAACAAACTGAACACAGGATTATTTTCATTCACGTTTGGCATTTTATCTGAGTCTCCACAGGGAACATTTTAAAACATTAAAAGATCATTTTAAAAAGTCCAATGAACAATAAAGTACCTGTATCAGATATTTATCATAAAGTATAGATCATACAGTTACTGAGAAACTATGAAGCAACAACCTGATATTAAAGGAAACTCTGGGACTGACCCGATTTAATGAAATTTTATGAAACAGAAACAACAAAACTTTTAAATGTTACTTTAGGATAAGATTTACTAAAAAGTATAAGTTTGTAAACCTTATTAGTATGTTAACAGAGGTGTCAAGTAACGAAGTACTAATACTTTGTTACTGTACTTAAGTAAACTTTTTCTATACTTTACTCCATTACTTATCTTTCTTCTTACTTCGGACTTCTACTCATTACATTTTCACACAAGTATCTGTACTTTCTATTCCTTGGCTTCGGTTTAATGCAGAGGTCACGGATTAGCGGACCGAGAACAGGTGTTATGCTGAAAAGTGCATCCCTGCCAAGATGTGCATCCCCAGTCGTGGGAGCGCGCCTTGCTCTGTACAACTGTGACTATCGACGAGGAAAACAGATTAAAATATGACCAATGGAGCAACTTGTTATTATATTAATGATATAAAAACGTTTAAATATTCATCTTGTGGGGAAATAATGGTGGTTATTTGGCAGATTCATTTATAAAAGTACGGGGGTTATGAACAACATTAAATCCAAAGATTTTGTCCGAGATACGGCTGATTTATTTGTTGTAGTCTCTTGTTATATAAATAACATAACATAATAATAACAAGAATAACATAATAGGGAAGAGTTAAAATATAAACAATAAAATACTGTAAAGTGTTTTAACAATATAAAACTGGGGAATTAATAACCAATATGCAGCTATGGACATTTTTACAGTAATGGATATTTGAAAATAGCAGCATCATCAGAGATGTGCAGAATGACAGCAGCCTGTTATTTAACTGACTAAGGTTTCTATCATTACATTTGATTTTATTTGTTCCTGCTCCCGGAGGTTGGAACATTTATTCCATTCTGGATTCTTGTGAGTGTAGTCTTTGTTCACTTCACAATAAAAAAGAAATAAATAAAAAGTTTTGAAAACTTCTGTATTCATTCTTTTCCTGCTTTGTGTGTCAACGTTCACGGTTGCTAAGCAACAGAGCATACGGCGGTAAAACCCGCCGAAGGGTAGACCTGGTCAAATTCACAGCCAAAACTCTTCCGGTCTCCTTATTTTCAAGGACTTCGAAGGATCCAGTCTAGGTAGACCGCGTCCTTGGAGGATGCAGCCCAGGTTTTCGAACAGAGCCATTAACGGAACAGAACTTAACTCATACAATACTGTATTTATTCAGAAACAGTTTGTGTTGGGATCCAGAGGTTTGCCCTCCAGAGGGTGACGTGGATCCTTTTCTGTGGGCTTCTGTTGTCTGTTGGGATCCAGAGGTTTGCCCTCCAGAGGGCGATGTGGATCCCCTTCTGTGGGGTTCTGCTGTCTGTCAGGATCCAGAGGCTTGCCCACCAGAGGACGCCGCAGATCCTCCCCTGAGAGCTTGGGCTCATCCGAAGCAGCTGTTCCCCATCAGCTCATTAAGGTTCCCCTACATAAGCTGGAGGAGAACCTCAGTCTAAGCCGGATTGTTGACTTTGGTTATGGTTAGCAAGCCTGAGCCACTCTGCCTGTCTGACCCTGTTTTTCCTGAGAACCTGAACCTGAACCTAACCTGCTCTGTTTTCTCTGCCTCCCAGGTAGAGCCCAGTCCGTATCCAATAAACAATTGGACTTTTATCCTGCCTCTGTGTGTGTGAGTTCTGCACTTGGGCTAGAAATCCGGCCTGATCATGACAGAACAATCCGGCCAACAGACTAGCCCAGCAGACACCCTCCCTTTGAAGGATTTGGTCCGTGAGTCACGCAAGACTCATGAGGAAACGATGCGCATCCTGCAGGAACTTCTGAGCCATCTGAAGACCCATGGGCCCACTCTGAGCCGTCTGGAGACCCCTGAGCCCGCTCTGAGCCGTCTGGAGACCCCTGAGCCCGGTCTGAGCCGTCTGGAGACCCCTGAGCCCGCTCTGAGCCGTCTGGAGACCCCTGAGCCTGCTCTGTGTCTTCCAGAGACTCCTGATTTGGAGCCACAATCGGTGGCCTCCTCTGTTCCTGATGCGGAGCCGCAATCTGCAGTCTCCTGTGTTCCTGATTCGGAACCGCAATCGGCGGCCTCCTCAGTTCCTGATTCGGAGCCGCAATCTGCGGTCTCCTGTGTTCCTGATTCGGAGCTGCAGTTGGCGGCCTCCTCAGTTCCTGATTCGGAGCTGCAGTTGGCGGTTTCCTGTGTTCCTGATGTGGAGCCACAGTCGGCGGTCTCCTCTGTTCCTGATGTGGAGCCACAGTCGGCGGTCTCCTCTGTTCCTGATGTGGAGCCACAGTCGGTGGTCTCCTCTGTTCCTTATTTGGAGCCGCAGTCGGCGGTTTCCTGTATTCCTGATTCGGAGCCGCAATCGGCGGTTTCCTGTGTTCCTGATTTGGAGCCGCAGTCGGCGGTTTCCTGTGTTCCTGATTCGGAGCCGCAGTGGGCGGTCCTGTCTGAGCCTGTTGCAGAGCAGCAGAAGCGGAGGCGGCGTCCTCCTCGGAGCTTCCTGCAGAAGCGGAGGCGGCGTTTCCCTCGGAGCTTCCTGCTGAAGCGGAGGTGGCGTCCTCCTCCAAGGTCCCTGCAGCTTCTGAGACTCCGGCCCCCAGAATGTCTGCCTCTGCTCCAGTCCCGCGGCCGGCATCCGGGGCGTCTGCCTCTGCTCCGGTCCCGCGGCCGGCCTCCGGAGCGTCTGCCTCTGCTCCGGTCCCACGGCCGGCCATCTGAGACTCTGCCTTGCCTCCGGCCCCGCGGCCGGCCTACTGAGACTTTCCCTGTCCTCGCCCACCCTGGGTGGGTTGCTTTTGCTTTTGGGTTTTTTATTTTTGGGCGTCTGGTATCCGCCCTTGAGGGGGGGTACTGTTGGGATCCAGAGGTTTGCCCTCCAGAGGGCGACGTGGATCCTTTTCTGTGGGCTTCTGTTGTCTGTTGGGATCCAGAGGTTTGCCCTCCAGAGGGCGATGTGGATCCCTTTCTGTGGGGTTCTGCTGTCTGTCAGGATCCAGAGGCTTGCCCACCAGAGGGCGCCGCAGATCCTCCCCTGAGAGCTTGGCTCATCCGAAGCAGCTGTTCCCCATCAGCTCATTAAGGTTCCCCTACATAAGCTGGAGGAGAACCTCAGTCTGGGCCGGATTGTTTTGACCCTGTTGTGGTTAGCAAGCCCGAGCCAGCCTGCCTGTCTGACTCCCTGACTTCCCTGGAACCTGAACCTGTCCTAACCTGTCTTGTCCTCTCTGCTTTCCAGGAAGATCCCTGCCTGAAGCCAATAAACCTTTGGACTTTTTCTCTGCCTGTGTGTGTGTGTTCTGCATCTGGGCTAGAAATCCTGCCGATCAGGACAGTTTTGGCTTTCTTATAATACTGAATGCTCTATAATTGTATCTGTTATTTTTTGATTATGCACATCTGCTAGCTTTTTATTCTAAAAATCTATAATATCACAGCAGAAAATGATCAAAGTTTTATATTCGGACCCCGCTGATTTTTAATTGGTTATCCCTGGTTTAATGTTTATCAATATTTATTTCAGATCATTTGTGCCATCCAATGCACATCATTGGCGCCATCCACATCTGGTGAAAACTAGTGTAATTGGATGAGTCATAACGCAAACACTCATTGGTTAGCTAAAGGAAATCATCAGAAGCAAGCAGGTGTTCTTTAAACTGCAAACATGAATTGTCTATGCCATGCTACAATGTTGGATTCAGAAAAAGATGTTGAAATGTCTGAAAGGTCAGACACAAGCGAGAGCGTATCGGGAGATGGAGACCAACAAGACCTTCCTCATCCTTGGCCCTATCTCAAAGAATTTTTAGAAATAGTTGAAAAATTGAGCTTTCAATTCATATAGTGGCGTCTGGCTGTTTGTTTTAAAGGTTACTTTATACTTTTATACTTTAAGTAGTTTTTGGAGCACATACTTTTTTTGTCAAGTTGATACTTAAACTTTTACCGGAGTGTTTTTAAAGTGCAGTAACTATACTTCTACTTAATGTCTTCACTTTTGACACCACTGCATGTTAAAAAGATAAGATAAGAAAATACAGAGTTATTTAATCATGATTCCAGAATGTTTTCTTTATAAAAAAAAAATCTATTTTTATTTCAAAGTTTGGATGTATATTGATATGTGACCTTTGACCCTATGACAACATCTAAACTCATTTAGCTTTAACATTTTTAGAAACTGACCTGTCCAGGGTGGACCCCGCCTCTCGCCCCTTGACAGCTGGAGATAAGCACCAGCTCCCCTCGTGACCCCACTTGGGATTAAGCGTGTTAGAAGATGGATGGATGGATAGATTTTTAGAAACTGGAATTTTTAAAAGGCCAATTTTAAATTAAATCTCCACATTAAGAAGATAAAAATCTCTGTTTCTACTTAGATAATAATTCATATCTCAGACTCTTCTAGAAGAGAGATTTTATTTATTGTTTCTGAATCACAGAGCAGTGAATTTCATGTAATAATCAAGCTGCTAAAATAAATGAAAGAAACAAACATAATAACATACCGACTGCAGTGATGTTGACTGAGCTGCTGAACTCTCCTGATCCAGACTCACACCAGAACACTTCTGTCTGGAAATTAGATTCATATGGCATTTTTAGTTCAAAGCTACAGGATCCATGTATTGTCTCCCAGTCCAGGCAGCCATGAATGAACCACTGGTAACCATCATTGTCAGCCCCCCACACTCTGGAATGAGTAAAGGCTCCTCTACAGTTCACTGTTACAGACTCATTGGTGAAGTGTTGCTCTCTGTCAGGACTCACTGAGACAGACACAGCTGGATGAGCATCTGGAAACCCACATGGAAAAAACAATCAACATGAACAAGAGAAGAAAAAATCTCATTAATTCAAATTATTTTTTCAGATTACAACATTTTATAATGTTTTGCAATAAATTTCTTCTGATAGATAAGATAAGATTATTATTTTTGATTTTGTTTCCACACTACTAATCTCATCAGTGTTTTCCTTCACAGTCAGACTTTCCCACTAACCTAAAGAGTCTTTATCCGCATATTTAAAGTTGATCATTAAACTAATAATACTGCAAGTATTAATAGTGAATTCATTTTACAGCGTTCACAGTGGTTAGCCCATCATCCTCTCCTTTATTTCTTCCGTTTCCAAACACTTTATTTATTTATTTCTTATTCTGAGATAAACTCAAACCAATGGATGAAGTCCTGGTTGATAAACCTGATTTTCACTTGGAGATTCAAGGATTCATCAAGTTTGTTTAAATAATTTACTTGTCAACCTGATTTGATCCAATCTGTGAAGTAAACACTTTAAACATGAAATCAGTGGGACGTGAGGTTGGTAAATATCCTGAAATGAAGGTGATCCCTAAACACATGATCATTGGTAGAACAAAAACAACTCTAACCTGCAGACCAGACAAACTTTGGTTCACTGTAATCAGTTAAATACTCTTGGTTTTCTCTTCCAGCTCTACATGCATATCCTGCTGTGTGTCTCTGTCCATGAATGATGAAGGAGTCCTCTACAGTCCCATTGATGCTGTCAGCCAGCAGCTCATATCTGTAGTCCTCCTGTGATCGATCAGGAACAGCTTTATACCAGTAGAACCTCCATCTTGTAGATGGAGAATCAACCTCACAGCTCAGATTAACTGAGGCTCCAGGACTCAGCCATGATGGAGACACAGTCAGGTAAACCGATGTTGCTGTTGGACAAAAAAAGAAAATATTTTTCTAATAGTAAAGACACGTGACCTACTTGAAGTGATTTAGATCTGAACAACATTGTGATCATTAGAAAAACAAACAAAACTTTAAAAGGCAAAAATTAAAATCTTTAGAGTTGAAATATAGATGCTATTATAAAAAAAATACAGACAATTAAACCTCTCTATTCTCCATATATAATCTCTATTGTTATCCAACTGACTGCAATATAGTTCATAACTAGTAAACAGAACAATAGGCAAATAAGTTGCTGAAATTGTTAACTTCATAAAAATAGTAAAATAAAATAAAAGTAAAGAGAAAACCTCCAGGACTCAGGAGAAAACAACATGGAAATAAACGTACCAGTCATGTTGACGGCATTGCTGAACTCTCCTGATGCAGACTCACACCAGAGAACAACTTTAGGCACCCAGAAATTTTTCAAGGTGCAAACAGATCCAGTCATTGTCTCCCAGGAGCAGCAATCAATTGAACTTGAAACAATATAGTTTTCAAATCTCCTCACTCTCCACTCAGCAGAGCTTCCTTCACAGATCAGCTGGACTTTATCAAAACTTGAATATTCCTCTCTGTCAGGACTCACAGTGAGAGACGCTGCTGGATTAGAATCTAAAATATAGAAAAAAAAAAGAAAAATTATACAATTTCTTTTTTGTTGTTGTTTAATGGATTTATTTTTCCTTTCATCAGACCAATTTCATAAAATCTGTTGATTGAAACAAAAACTCACTGACCTGCAGACCAGGCAAACTTGGGTTTACTGTAATCAGTTAAATTGTCTTCGTTTCCTCTTCCAGCTCTACATGCATATCCTGCTGTGTGTCTCTGTCCATGAATGATGAAGGAGTCCTCTACAGTCCCATTGATGCTGTCAGCCAGCAGCTCATATCTGTAGTCCTCCTGTGATCGATCAGGAACAGCTTTATACCAGTAGAACCTCCATCCTGTAGATGGAGGATCAACCTCACAGCTCAGATTAACTGAGGCTCCAGGACTCAGCCATGATGGAGACACAGTCAGGGAAGAACTTGGTTCTGTTTAGAGAACCAAAGACATTGTTTAGTTTTCCAACAGTAAAGACACATAACCTAGTTTTTTTTCTTTATTAACCCTCTAAGACAGAATATATTAAAACACTAAAATGTTTTGTTTCTATTTTAAAGATAATCATCTATTTTCATTAAAGGCTGAAGAAAGATCAGATCTGTTTTATGAATTTCTATCTTTCTGGGATCCAAACAGCCCTTACACTCAACAATCCCACTTCACTAAGAAAACCTATGACTGTTTTCTCCAGCTGTTAATAAAATATAAATAAAACACAATAAAAAGGACCTTGAGAGAAATTAGCTAAAGCTTGTAGTAGAAATAATTTAGATGGTATCATGATGAAAGGATATCAGGTAAAAATAGTGAATTTAGATTTTAAATCATCAGTGATGAAGTTAAACCTTTGGTGATGACTTCCAAATGGACAATGACCTTAATCACTTAGCAAATAAAATAAATCTGATCATCTTTTCTGAAAGAAACAGGAAGTGTTTAGAGTCACTTCATTTCAAGAAAATATTTATCTGCATCTTTTCCTCCATTTATTTTACATAAATGTCTGATTTCATCTGGACAATAAAGATAATTATAATCTAACAACCTTCAACTCTTTTTTTCCTCTGGTCCATCTTTATAGTTTTGATGATCCAAAGGCAACAGAATAAAACAAAAATCAAAGTTTACATCTATTGATGAACATCAGAGTATTTCACTGTAGTCAGTGATTCTGAGGCTCAGACTCTCATCAAATCAATTCTACCACCATCATCTCAATAAATGGGATATAGGTAGAGGAAAGAGATGTCTAAGTTTCTCTGCTGAAAATGTTACTTGTGTGACATGATGATGCAGAAGTAGAAGACGAGAATCATGAATGAATCAAATGAAGAATTCAGACAAGCTTCTCAGCTCCAGTAATCAGTAAAGAGAGAAGAATGTTCTATTACCCGGATTGTTTCCACAGCAGAGGAGGAAACTGAGACCTGAAAAAAGAAGGAAGGACATTCTGTGAGATGTTAGCAAAAGGAAACAAAACCACAGTAAAGAAACATCATAAATCTACTGCTGCATCTCTTCTTTACTTATGGAGTTAAAACCCAAGTTTGAACTTTATCTTTTAAATGTATTTTACATTCAGTAAAGTGGGTCAAATGGAGCATCTATGTAATCTGTCTGTGATCCCATCACTTTAGCCCAGGTTCCTGCAGAGAGAGGAGCCTGTTAGTCTTTGAATGTCCAATGAGTCTTGGCCAGTATCTGAAGCTCACAGCCACAAATCAGGGTTTATTTTGTTTTAAGTGCTTGAATTTAAATGAGCAAACCAACCTCACTTTATTACATTTTAGGTGTGGATGTCCTTTCTGTGTTTAGGCCCTTGTTGACCTCTATATGACCTCTGTTCCTCATGGACTTCATATTGCGTATTTACAGAATGTCTGACCTTCACAAAAACAAGACTGAAATCCCTAGAAGATCATAAAATCATCTCAGCTGCAGTTTCAGTGACTGAAGTTCTGGCAGCAAAGTTTACTATGAAGAGGCTCTGAGTCTGATCTAAGGTGAGGAAGCAGAGAGCAGTTTGGAACAGCAGGTGTCAGAGTCGTACAGCATGGAGGAAAACTCAGATTACAGCCCCTCTTGTGATGATGTCAGAAAAATTATGTCCTCAGTTGTTCCTCATTTCCTGATTATGAAACAGAGTCAATATAACAGTGGATTCGGACAACAAGAGCCACAAGACTGGCTGCTTTCTATGCATATATATCAACATTTCACCTCTTCCTACCTTCATACATTGAAATATATCATTCAAATGTGGGATCAGTAGGTTCTGATGCTGTTCAATGTTGGAATTGTAGAGAGAAACTCAATATATTAATTCTTCCTGTTATATAAATTTTATATGATCAACTACATCAATTAGGATTACACATTCTCAGTAAACGAAAAGGTCCAAATATCTAACATGAAGGCATTCCTGACACGTTCAAAGTTTCCAGGACCAAAGTGAAGTTATTAAATATGAACAGTATTTCAAAGCAGCAGTTTTCTGTACTTGAGAATTTAAAGATGATCTATTATCTCCACAATTCAAAGGGAAAAAGTGATGTACTTACACAATAAGCCCAGCACACAGAGGAAAGTGCGACCCATCTTTAAATCGGCAATAAAATGGTTCAGCTGCTGTGTGGCTCCACAGATATGGTTCTACTTGATCACATGACAACGGCTAAAACTGCAGAATATGAACAGGAAATGTGAAAAAAGAGTATCTATGATTCTTGTTTATCAGTTGATCTGCCTGTGGTGTTTTCAAATACCATTCCGGGCAATAAAAAAGTTGTGACCGATAAAGTGTGCATGTTATCGGTCCTCAGAGCCTTTTTACAATTTTTCATGATTCCTTTCTTTGGAACCTGCATCTATTCTGTAAAATAAGTGTTGCAGACATTTTAAACTGTTTTAACTCCACTTACTCTGATATTTTAGACTTGCTTCACTGAAAAACAACATCTTAGCTCCAGTTGAATGGAATCACTTCAGACTGTCTATTTAAAGATTTTTTTCATGGTGGTATTTTTCCTTTTCCTAATTAAAAAGTCCCTAAACGTTCTAAAGTTCGTAGTTCTCTTTAATTGGATCAACTGAATATAGTTGTTATTAAGTAAAGCTTTTGTCAACTTTTGCTCATTGATAAAGTGAAGCCTCTATCTCCTCAAAGGAATCTCAAGAAGGTGCTTCAAGCTTCTTGGTGAAGGTTTTCAATCATCCAGTACCAAGGGCGTAGGTTTGATTTGAACTTTGGTAGGGACACAATTGGTCTGGTGTCATTGATGCTAGGCAATATGCATGCCCTTTTTTATGCTCGAGGTGAGCATCCGTACTGATAAGAGGAATTCGTTGTTAAAAGAGAAAAGCAACATTTTGCTCCATTAATAAAAATGTTATAAGCGGTTTCATTTGAACTACATTAATACAAATCTTATAAGCACTACATGCACAAATTTTTAATTTATTTCACTCATTTTCTTCATTTTTTTATTTATTTTACTCATTTTTGTCTTATTTCACCCATTTATTTATTTATTTAATTTTGGCTGAAATGGCTCTCCATAGGATGCACTTTTCAGCATAACACCTGTTCTCGGTCCGCTAATCCGTGACCTCTGCATTAAACCGAAGCCAAGGAATAGAAAGTACAGATACTTATGTGAAAATGTAATGAGTAGAAGTCAGAAGTAAGAAGAAAGATAAGTCATGGTGTAAAGTTTAGATATCTAAAAAGTTTACTTAAGTACAGTAACAAAGTATTAGTACTTTGTTACTTGATACCTCTGTTAACATACTAATAAGGTTTACAAACATAGTGATATTTATACTTTTATTAACTCTTATTCTAAAGTAAATTTTCAAAGTTTTGTTGTTTCTGTTTCATAAAATTTCATTAAATCAGGCAAGGGCGTAGGTTTGATTTCAACTTTGGTAGGGACGCTATTCTTCAGTTTCATTGGTCCTTTGCAAAAAATATGCATGCTCTTTTTTATGCTTAATGTGAGCTTCAGGGCTCATTTTGTTAAAAGAGAACAGCAGCATTTCTTGCTACATTAATACAAATCTTATAAGCACTACATGCACTAGATGCTGTTTATCAATGTTTGAAGTATCACCGGCTCTGATGAATGTGGAATTAGGACTGTTTTCCACTTTGAAAACGGTTTCATTTGAACGACTAAGAGAGAAGGTAAATACAGTATTTTCTTTTGAAGATATAGAATTGTGTAGAGTTAAACCCCACTCTAATATTTGTACCTACTATTCTCTCTCTGTATCAAGCAAAATAATACATTCATTAAAATATTAACTTCACTATAAAAGTTGAACATCTGGGCTGTAGTTACTCTGTGTAGCCAATTTCATGTATTTCATTTGGGGCTGAAAAAAATGAATCGTATTAGGCCCCGTCCACACGAAGTAAAAACGAACACGAAACGCTAATATTTTCCAGAACGTTTGTCGTAAAGACGGAGACGTAAAATAAATGTCATCGTCCACACGAATGCATGAAAACGCTGCAAAATGTATGCCAGGCGTGTAAGTGGCGCTGTGGTGCCAAAGCAAAAATAGGCGACGAAATGTTGGGCATGCGCACTAATATTTATACATGGTTGCCCTGCGGGTCCATTTTCGTGGTTCAGTCAAATTCAGGTGCTGAACTATGTCGTCGATATTGCTCTGTTCTTCCTGGAGATATTCCAAAAGAAGAAGATTCTGTTGTAAGCCCGACAGCAGGGTGAGTAGCATGAGCAGCAACCATTCAACACAGTACGGCGCCATTGTTGTTGTGATACTGTGTCGCGCATGCGTGTTTAGAGGCGACGCTATGACGCATGCGTGTAAAAAAAAAAATGCGGTTAGAGCTTAAAGATGGAAATGCGAAAACGGCGTTTCAAAATCTTCCCACTCTGAAGGCCTAATAAAAAAAAGATCGTTTACAGACCCCCGAAACGCCGTTTTCGTATGGATGAGAGGCTGGTTTGGTGAAAAATTTGTGCGTTTAGGCCAGGGTTTGGCTTCGTGTGGACGGGGCCTTAATTGATTATTTCAATAATCGTCAACTAATTTAGTAAGTGATTCATCATTAACTGGAGTATAGAGACTTTAAAACATACAGTAATATAAATGTAAAATGTGCCTTTCCCCACAGAGCAACCTACTTAGATCAGTTATTATATCAAAATTGTAAAAATAAAAACAAAAAAATGAAAACAGTTATATCAACTAAATATCGGTAAAAAGGAAACCCTCACATTTTCTTTTTTAGTTGGCTGTGGCTAAGAATCAGAAATGTTGATGGCTTACAGCCTTTATTTGCCCATTTTTCCAGCAGTCTTCAGAACTCCTGGCTGACTCAGAATATTTCGTTTTATAAAAGAAAAAAAAGGTTTTTGTTTTTTAGTGTACATGATATTCATTTTTTATTGGGACTAGTTTTGTAGCCTAATATTAATTGTAGTAACCGCTGCATTCTAGTGTGAATACATTTTCAATGTTGTGCTCCAAGCACACGCGGACTAGAAAACAGCCAATCAGAGAGAGAGAAGGCGGAACACAGGCAGAACAACCAATGAGAGTTGAGTTAAACAGCGCAGCACAGTTCCATGCGCTGCTACATGAAAGGGACAGCAGAGACCAGGCAGATGAGCTGCGAGAGGAAAAGAAGCCACTGCTGTAACAACTACTGCTGTAAATTATAAACATGTTGCTCACATCCAATTATTGATAGGGACAATTAGGTCGGTTCAAAATTTTGGTAGGGACATGTCCCTATGGTCCCTATGCAAACCTACGCCCATGTCCAGTACACCTAAGGTCTTTAGAGGAGAGCCCTCCTTGATGTGATTTCAGGTGATTCTCTTCAAACAGATTTAATACTGGAACTTCTCCCTCAGAAGGTCTGAAGAAAGTTTTTCAAATGAAGGGTAAAACATCTTCAAGTGCAACAATTGAGGGTTTTTTTTGTATATAAACCTATTTTAGATTAGTTATTCATGAATCCCTTCTTATCTGGACTAATGTAACCCTGTATATGTGGAGTTGGATCAGTCATCCCTGCAGCGTTTACAAATAGTTCAACACTGCAGCTTGTCTTTAAATAGGTGCAAAGAAGGATGAACACATAACTCCAGTCTCTTCAATGGCTTCTTCTGTAATCACATGAATATAAAAATTTGATTAATCACTTTTAAAGAGTCTAATTCCATCATATCTATGTGATCTCCTCAACAACCACACACCTCTGAGAGCCAGCCAGTTTCTTCTTGATGTGAAAAATCAATATCTTACTTTGACTTGGCTTTATCACTTGGCTTTATTACTTTATTGACTTTGGTTTAATTTCTTATTTCATCCACCTTTCTAACTCCGTCCAGTTTCTCATTACCGTTCATCTGATCCACCTGCTCCTGGATCAGATGATCACGTGCTCCTGCCCTCTATTTAACGAGCTTCTAACCAGTCATCCGCCATGATGTATAGGCCAGAAATTACAGTGTATGGATTGAAATACAATTCAATTTATTAAATAATGGTAACTTTAAAAGCAGTAGTAGATTTCAAAATAACATGAGACCTTTTAAACTTTTCAATTAAATTCAGTTTATTTATAAAGTGACAATTTACAACACATGTCATGTAGAGATATTTTACATTTCACCAGATCATACAGTCAAATTAATTTAAAGTTTTCTATCGAAGGAAAACCAGTTAATTGTATCGACTCATTGACTTGGATGAAATCCCTCACTCTAAGCATGCTTGTAGCGACAGTGGAGAGGAAAAACTCCCTTTTAACAGGAAGAAACCTCCAAGCAGAACCAGGCTCAGTGTGAGCGGCCATCTGCTGAGGCCGACTGGGGTTCAAGGAGACAGAAGCAGAGATACAAAAAGCAGCTGTAAAAGGCGCCCCGTCCAGGAAACACACAGCCAGGCAGACAAGCTCCCACGTCAGAGGATGAAGAGAGCGCATCCAGCCAGTTAGTCAGAAAAACAGGACTACACTGGAAAAACAGGCCAATCTCCAACATCTATAAACAAAGATGTTGATGACAGCAGCACAGCTGATATTTCTCTCCAGGCTGGTGTCCCTTAACCTGTTAAAACTAAATGCATTAATTTCTCTACATAAATTCCAACTTTGCACTTTAAAAGAAATCATTAATATATGTCTAATTTTTCTAACTGACACTAAAATTAGGTGCTAGTATATGTTTATACATTTACAGTTTTTCACAAGTTGTACAAAAGTCTGGCATTCGTACTGCCTTAAACAATTGACAAATAATGACCTATCCAAGGTCCATATACACATACATTTTTTTGAGTCATTAACTGTCCATCATTGCATTAATTATTTTTCCCACTTTTTCAGGCAAAAGATCTTTTTAAATATTTATTGGATGATCCCTCATCTGATGAGGACAGCGTAGCACCTTTAAATCTGTTAGACAATCAGCCGTGCTGCTGCGTCCTGTTTGCTCATGCCTCCCAACTGCAGCGGTGCACATTCTGCATGACCACAGATGACCTTTGATTTCTACCATAAGGAATCCCTAAATTATATCCAAAGAAAATAGTTAATTGCATACTGTTTATTTTTGGATAAAGACCCAGATGAAATATGGTTCTTTTTCTATGTATTTAAATATGATGTAAATGTTTCCATGCATTGTCATTAAAACAGTTTCTCTGTTTCCATTTGAATATTTAAACATTAAAGTTAACATATTCTTGAAATTTAGGTCCGCATTGCCATGGCATTATTAGGCAATTATGTAGGTACTCTGCAAAGGTTAACTGTTTTATGAATTGCAAAATAAAACTGACTAAAACTAGACTAAAACCTTTTTGAGTTTTAGTTGACTAACACTGAACAAAACTATCACATATAGTAATGACAAAAATGGTACAAAATATAATAATAGTTTTCATCATGAAGACGAAAACAAAGACTAAACTAATATGGCTTTTAAAAATAACACTGGCAGTTACTCAGTGCTTGATTCTCTTGATATTTTATGTATGTTTATCCCAAGTGTCTATTTTTCTTGGTTCCTGATTTCCCTGTCTGTTTAGTCCACATTCATACTTCTGTTGCCACCAACTTCATCATTAAATCTGCAAGAAACCATCTCTGCTTCTGTCTCTGCATTTGAGTCCTCTACAAACAAACACTCACTAAACCTGACACCTACAAACCTTTAAAAGCATTCACATATTTGCCCTTTGTCAAAATTGTTTTCTTTATTTTCCGTTTTGTTTAAAAAAAGCTTTTCTCTGATGCCTCCTTCACTAAAACAGTGTTCAATCCACAAAGCATTCTCATCTCATAATTTTTATACTTTATAATACAATGTCAATTTATATGAGACAGCTGTGTTTTAGGATTTATGGATTTGCTGCTGTGATCTAATGTAAATTAACCTCTTTATCACTTGACAAGACAGGTAGAGCAGACATTGCAGCCTTCATGTTGGAGGGAGGGAAGCATGGGGAGAGCGGTTCCTGTCGCTGCAGTCTGAATGTTAGATGTTGCTGAAAATCACACACTGTAGCTTTAAGAACAACAAACAGACTGTTTCTTCCATTGCCCTGCTGTGGTTGCCACGCTATGCAGTTGCCTATGTTGCTCCTGCAACAACACAGAACTGACTACACCTGTTTTGTTTTTAGGAAACTATGGTTAAAGGTAGGCATATGATTCCATTTTAAAACAGTTAATTTGCTTTTCATAATTCAGTCAGAGAGATGTCAGCTGTCCTCTCCTCAAAAACTTTATTGAGCTAATTGAGGATCATAGAAATGATGCAAACAGTACATTTTGTACATTTTTTTCCACTTTGCAAATGATTGCAACATCTGACAGTGATCATATTTCTGCATAATTTGTCTCTTCCATTTTCAACAGAAACTTTGAGTGCAATGACAGAAAAAAAAAAAAAAAACTTTGAAAACTGAGCCTTTGGTCCCAAACCTGGACGACTTATTGGGGGAACCAGACATTTCACCCTAGTCTAGGATGAAATGTACAGGGCCCCTGAAGTCTCTTATAGCAACAACTGTCCCCCCAACAGGGCCCCTTAACTACCTCTAATCCTTCCTAAGTCATGTGAACAAATGATGACATTCAGATATAAAGGAGTGAGCAACTGATCATTGGATAAAGACAGCAAGCACGGAAAGTCCGCACTTTGGACAGTGATCATATCTCTGCTCTATAAATAATTTATCTCTTCCTCTCAAACAGAAAACTTTTAGATGAAGGAATTAAAAAAATTAGCAATTTCAACAGAACATTCAGCAGCAGTCATATAAAGCACTTAGTATCTCTTATTGAAGCATGTATATGAAAAAGCTCAATATGATGTTTGTGTATGAAAGCATTATTTGTCCTTTTTGGACTTTTGAGTTTTTATACTTTAATACACTTTAATGTTTACAAAACGTTACTAAATTATTTTATGCTTATGACAAAAAAGAAGAACCTTCTTGAGATAATTCTATACTTGAACTCATCAAGAAATGTTTTATTTCATTATCTGTCCGCTCAAAACATGGAGACTTTGTCAAACATCAGCAGAGATAATGTCTTGTAGTCGATCATGATGGTGTATTTTCTATCTTCCCTTATTTTCCTCCTTTTTTGTGATAACATGTGTTGTGAATTTGGCGCTATATAAATAAACTGAATTGAATTGAATTAAAGAAAAATGTAAACATCACAGTGAAACTCAATTGTAATCAATATCTTTCATGACAAAATTATGAAAAGGTATATAAAATTATATTTAACTCTTTTTTCGTAACATACAGGCTCTATGATGCCTGGAAGCCTGGATCCTGCCTGTTCTGTCTGTTCCTGTCTGTTCTGAATCCCTGACCAGGATCGGCTTCCTGCAAGACCTCTGGGACAGCAGCATTGGGGACACTCTTGGACTGGACTGTTAAACCAGATAAGTGACCAACTCAGATATTTATCTTCTATCAGATGAACGGGTCACTTACCTGTGTTTCTCCCACAAACAGTGTCTGAGATTGGGCGGTGCCCCGGCCCCCACCTGCAGTCGCTACGTGCCACAGATCCTAGCAGCTCCACTTTAGTTTTGTTATTCATTTAATAAACGTTTTGAATTTGCCTACTGACTGTCTCTCCTTGAATACTGGGTCCATCTGTCCTCGTTTCATGACAAAACCTTAGTCAGTTAAATAACATGTTGCTGTCATTTTGGTTATTTATTCTCCAGGTTCGGTGTTTTACATTGTTAAAACACTTTGCAGTGCACTATTATGTTATTCTTATACATTTTTCTAAGGTCCACGTTTGTGTGACCATTTTTTTCAATAATCTTCTTGCTGCTGTAAATTTCCCATTTGTGGGACAATAAAGAGATTTTCTATTCTAATCTATAAAAGGGGTATAAAGATATAAGTAAATGTAAACAATGTATGCATAAAAATATATTTGCAAAATCTCTTTTATTCAACAACAAAAAGTACTTAGTTATGCAAATTGTGCAAAATAGCAATTAAAAAATAAACATCCTATCAGATTTATAGTCCCCCCACTGCAGATATATTAGAATCTGTAAATTACAGCCAAACCCATTTATACAGCAACAGATAAAAACATTTAGATAAATCTAACACTACCCGCCATATATCTGACTGAATAATTTAAAATAACTGTTTTCATTAATTTTATATGGAACTATTCACATAATTGTATTATATAAAACTGAGCTTCCAATATTCACCACTGTTCGGCGCCAAGTACCATTTCCTCTGATCACGGAGAAGCCAGCTTGCTTAGTCTAGCAATGAATCCTGGGATATCCAAGGATAGTGAGGATACACCGCACCAATCCTTCAAATCAGGCAAAAAGAAGGACGCATTTATACTCATATACCTCATTGCTGCGCTATGACGTAATCGGCCCAACGAATCTGACCTTCGAGGGACGCATCCCATGAATTCGAACAGAGGCTAAATCTGTCAAAAACATCACTGGCAGTTACTCAGTGCTAGATTTGTTCTTCTTATAAAACAATCTCTTTAAAAGAGTTTTTTAAAAATCTTTCTGCTTTGGCACTTCCTGTCGATGTTATAGCCTCAGCTCTCTACACTGTGTTGTGGTGTTGAGAATGAGACGCCCTCTTCCTCTACTGGAAATGGAAAGCAGTCTTTGCTATGTTAGTGATGAAACATGGCAGCACATGTGCAAGGCTCTAGCTCTGTGGCGCAGTTTGACATGAAATCAAACATTTACCCGTTTCTTAAAAAAATACATTTGTTCAGTCAAATTAAGGTATTTTACAGAGTACCTTCGCTTTCAGAATCAATTAAATATTGTTTCATTTTTCTTTCTTCTATTTTCTGTCAATGTGACAAAGATGCAGCCAACCAGTGCAACTGAACGCTCCACTCTCCCTACCCACAATGGTGTAGGGCAAGTGGCCCTGTTTTAAGGGACGGCCCTTAATCTGGTTCATCCTTTGCAGGAACATGCAGATGGGTGGTTAGTGCTTACAGGGAGTGTTTAGGGGCCGGTTTGTCAGTCATCAACTGAGAAATGGATGAAGTACATCGTGTTGGTGGTAATTTTACTTAAAATCACTGCTACAAATATTTTAGAGACCTTCAGAGGTGTCTTGAGTGGGTAGGAGTTCCCACTAGAGGATGGCACTGTGGCGAGAGAGACCTGCATGGATGTTCTGGGAACTTAATAATTTTTTGCTTTAATGACACACACTCCTTAAATTGTGATGTTTTCAGCTAAGAGAAGTGGTTAGGAAATGTATATTTTAGGCTGTTTAGGGATTCAGGTGGTCCAGTCTTGTTTGATGAATAAATTAATCTGTGTTCGACCTCATGGTCTCTTACAGAAGGCTGCAGACCTGCATTTAGTTTGATTACTTAGACCTGGCTTGACATAACCACACCTTGTAAGTCTGGCTTAGCATTTGTGGTCAAGTCTGGCTTTATTTCTTATAGTGGGATACCTCAATTTAGCTTTTCGACAAATGGTGCTTGTGAGGGATTTGCACAAACCAGCCAGAAAACTACTGACATTGTTCAAAAAAAGTCTTAATTTATTCCATAAAAAGTGTTCAAAAAATTATAAACTTGGCCCAAAAACAGAAGTCAACAAAACAGAATTCAATTCAGGCTTTAACATAAAGAACTCAAGCACAAACTGACCTGAAAAACAAGACATGAGGGAAACTTAAATAGTGGCTGATCAGACCATGTTGACGCACAAGGGGGATAACTGACTATCAAACTAACAAAAAATAAGGTTAATTAAACAGATAAATACTGGCCAGACACTAAGTATTTTTTCAAATTTAACTAATTAACAAAATTACCCAAACTAAGAATATTTAAACAAATGATAAACACATTTTCCTTCCCATTACAAATGGTTTGACCCGCTGCCTGTCTGCTCTCCAACGAGTTCCCTCTTCTCTGGATTTAACGCCACAAACTAGAGCCAAGGAATAACCAAGAGCCCCCCCAAAGCGAGAGTGCCTCTCCAGCAAAATACAAGCCTCAGTCTTTTTTTTCCACAGTCCCTGAACTGATCATAGTGATCTTCCCTTCAGAGTTTCTGGTTCAGGTTCACCAGTATGCTGAGGTCCAACATAATAACCTAGCAGAATACCTCTCTCTGTGTGTGTTTCTTTGCAAACTTTCAATAAACTTGTTAACTTTTACCCTTGGTCTCTGAGTCTTTCTCAGCATGTGGGTCAGATCTTTAAAGCCCAATATGACAATTAAAGTGTATTAAAGCCTAAAAACTCTAAAATCTAAAAGATAAACAATACATCACAAAATCATCATATTGAGGTTTTTCATATATATGCCTAAATAAAAGATGCTAAGGGGTTTATATGACTGACACTGAATGTTCTGTTGAAATTGCTATTTTTTTTTCATTCCTTCCTCTAAAAGTTTTCTGTTTGAGAGGAAGAGATAAATTATTTATAGAGCAGAGATATAATCACTGTCCAAAATGCGGACTGCCAGTCCATGCTGTCTTTATCCAATGATCAGTTGCTCACTCCTTTATCTCTGAATGTCATCATTTGTTCACATGACTTAGGAAGGATTAGAGGTAGTTAAGGGGTCCTGTTGGGGGACAGTTGTTGCTTTAAGAGACTTCAGGGGCCCTGTACATTTCATCCTAGACTAGGGTGAAATGTCTGGTTCTCCCAATAAGTCGTCCCGGTTTGCGACCAAAGGCTTAATTTTCAACCTTTTTTTTGTGTGGTTGCTCTCAAGGAGACAAATTATGCAGAGATATGATCACTGTCAGATGTTGCAATCAATTGCAAAGGGTATAAAAAATTTACAAAATTTACTGCTTGCAAAATTTCTATGATCCTCTATTAGCTCAAAGTTTTTGAGGACAAATTACATCTCTCTGACTGAATTATGAAAAGTGAAGGAACTGTTTTAAAATAGAATTGTACTTCAAAGTATGCCTACCTTTAACCAGTTTCTTAAGAAGAAAACAGGTGTAGTCAGTGCTGTGTTGTTGCAGGAGCAACATAGGCAGCTGCATAGGGTGGCAACCACAAGAAAAAAGGTCTGCATGTTTTTCTTAAAGCTTTAGTGTGTGATTATCAGCGCCTCTCTGCCTCTGCATTTGAGCACTAGGAAGAAAAAGTAACCAGGGAAAACAACAGTGTTTAAATGTAACTAGAAAATTCAATTCAATTCAATTCAGTTTATTTATATAGCGCCAAATTCACAACACATGTCATCTCAAGGCACTTTACCATTCAACCAGATCATACAGTTAAATTGATACAAGTTTTCTATCTAAGGAAAACCACTTGATTGAAGGACTGTTTCTTTTAGGATCCGGGGCTTTGCCCACCAGGGGGCGCCGTGGCTCAGCATGGACAGCTGTTTTTTATCTGCTGATTAGGAAGCTCCCTATATAAGCTGAGTGTGAACTCCCCTCTGAGCTGGATCGTTTGTGTCTTAACTGTGCCACCATGCCTGTCTGAGCTTGAACCTGCAGCTTCTTGTGAGTTCCAATAAATATTGGACTTTTAATCCTCCCTCTGTGTCTGTGAGTCTGCATTGGGGCTAGTAAAACCATCGCATCATGACAGTTTCATTGTGCTTCTTCAGGCACTGAGCAGTTGCTGCCTTCTCTCATCCCGCTCGGACTCTTTTTTTGCATGTTAGCTCCTCTGATTATATGATGATTAACTCCACTAGTTAGCCTCTAGATGCTAGCCTCTAGTCTGCTGCCGTCTCTTACTGCCCTGTCTCCCTGGCTCCCTCCTCTCCGATGTACCACTGTCTTCCCCACGGCAAGCCTGGCAGACTTATCCAATCGTCCTCAGTCCTGCTTCGATCCTCTGCATTTAGCCTCATCAAACTTTGTACTATATTATTCTCTCTATATACTATATTATTCTCTATTCTCTATTCTTCCCCAGATTGCTGTGAGGTCTGGTTTAGGGATATTAAATGGAGTCCTGAAGATGTCTCAGTCCTTTTTGATGCTCTTCTTAAGCGATTTGAGTTGGTGTATAGAAATGACAGGTCATAGCTTCTCACATGGATGCTCCAAATATTGCATTGCATTCAGATTAACTACATCACACCATCCTGGATCAGGAAATCAGGAAAAACACTTCTGGAACTGGTCAGAGACACAGCAGTGACCAATTAAGAACTAAAGAGATTTTTGGCCGATGGTATAGACAAAACAGTGTATGAGACAGAAAATTAAACCAAGTTAATGATGAGCTGTTACGAATATCTTTTTGCAGCTCTGAAGAAGTTTGGTTTTGGTTCGGCTTTCTGTTTGTGGATAAGGATTCTATATGCTAAACCACCTCTGTCCGTACTAATAAAACAAACTTAAACTATTTTCCTATATGTAGGGGGACAAGGCAGGGCAGTCCATTGAGCCCGCTTCTATTTGACCTAGCCATAGAACCACTAGCGATTGCACTTAGGAGTGCGGAGGAAATTGTGGGGGGGGGGTCAGGGGGGTCAAACTCACAAACTGTCCCTATACGCGAATGACTACTTTACTTGTCCAATCCTTGCACCTGTATTCCTAAGGCATTAGATATTATATCTAGTTTTGGAGAGCTCTTAGGCTATGAAATCAACCGTTCTAAAAGTTTGTTCTTTCCTATTAATAACCAGGCTCAACAGATGTCTTTTAGGTCATACCCACTGAAAGAAACTCGCAACACTTTTAAATATCTTGGCGTAACTATAACGCAGTTACCATTGCTGACACCACGTTACTGCACGTTACTCAGGTCGCACAATTAACCTATTTTTCATGATAGGACTCGTGCACACCTTGTCATGAGAGAGAGGAGGATGAGATTGAATGACGTATAGTGAGATTCCGTCTGTCAGTTGGGTAGGTGGGTGTTTCTGCTGGTGGGTGTTAACGTACAGCACACACAGAGAGATGGAGAGTGAGGAGGACTCCAGCAGCAAAACAGTGTTTTCCAGATGGAAATACCGGTGTTACGGTGCAAACAAGGAGGAAAAAGGTGCATTAAGAATAAACAATATATATATAAAGTATATCCATGTATATACAGTATATCAAGATAAATAAGGATTAAGGTGCAAGTGTACATGTATCGCACACAAAGAAAAAAACCAAAAAAAAAAAAAAGAAATAAAGAATAAAAATATGTACAATCCGGATGGCTTATATACAGGTGGATTTACTTTAAAGCTACAGTGTGTAATAATTACAGGGATATACAGTCAGAAATGTAATATATTATACATAACTATGTTATTTATCATCATCTACGAGCTCAGCCTCTTAACCTTAATATTTGCGTTGCCTTAGAATTCGTTATTTATTATTACATAGGAGCGGGTCTCGCAGCCATGGAGGCAGACATCTTTGCGCTACGGCAGCGCAGAGCCAACAAACTAGCGATTGCGAGATCGCCCATTACAATAACATGCTGCGTGATGATGCTGTTACTCTCCAGTATACTTATTCAGCAATGTCCCTGACGTTTCACAGGTAATGATTCAGTAATTTTCTGTAAAATAATTTTCTGGATATATACCTCGGTTACTTCTCTCCGGCTCCTTTGGAGATCTTCTAGCCTTTCCTCCTCTGCTCTAGTCACCCCGCTGGCACCTCTCCCTCGCCTGGCCCTGGCTGCACGCCCACCCCGGCCTCTCTGCCCTCTTCCTCGCCCTCTTCCTCGCCTTGTAACCCCCATGTCACAAACAAGACTTGGACTCTGTAAACGGGGAATATATATTCTTCCAGCGAACACAATCTCGCTGTTAAACTAATGACTACAGTTACTTCGTCTGTTTATATCACCATGCAAAGTAGCTCACCAAAACGTCACAACGATGTAGAAAAAATAACGGGTATATTTATTATCTTAAGTCTATATGAAATCTATACCCTACACAGACTAATGAAATACTATCTGTAAAATTATCTATGTAAACAAACCTCATCACTTGAGAAGGTAGGTGATGCGGACGTCGTGGAAGACATTTTTTCCCGTCACGCTCGCCGTACTGTTGGGGGGGGGGCGGTGGGGGGGAGATGTTCATGTTGCTGCGGTCTGCAGTCTGGACGTTAGATGTCGCTGAAAATTACACACTGTAGCTTTAACGTTAAAGTGTAGTAGGTGAGGAACAACGGTGAGGTAGTGGTATGACTATTCTATTCACATATATTGCACATTCAGCATATTGCACAGAATATTGCACAGTCAATAAAAAAAAAACTATAATATAGCTGCACAGTGGTTTTTACAGGAGTTATTGTGGTTGTAGTGCATTATTATAGAGTCTGGTGGCAGCAGGAATGAATGACCTGCTGTAGCGCTCCTTCTTACAGACAGGGTGTCTGTTTAAGGTACTACATAGGCTTCATCTATCAAAGAACAGGCTTGAAAGGATTTACCCTGATGTTGCTCCGACTTTCTCTCGATGCGGTCAGGCTACAGCTACCCTCTATCATATGTTCTGGGCGTGCCCAAAGTTGACACAGTTCTGGTCTCTAATTTTTGACACGTTTTCTTCCATTAGTGACAGAGAGGTAAGCCCTGCCCCCAAAATTGCCATATTTGGCGTGTCCCCTCCAGAAATGGTGATATCAGGTGCACAATCAGATGCTATTGCATTTTCATCTCTATTGGCCAGACGTCTCATTTTGCGTAACTGGAAGTCAGAGAAGCCCCCCGAACACAGGCGCTGGGTCGAGGATGTAATGGCACATTTAAAAGTTGAGAAAATTAAACAAAAGATCAGGGGATCAACCCAGAGGTTCTATAAGGTCTGGCAGCTGTTTCTAAATTATTTTCAATTACAATACCTTCTGGAAACACTGGAACATACTTGAGTGATAGGCTCTGTAATCCTACGGCAGCATGTCAATATTAATTTATTTATTAATTTCTATTATTATGATAATTTTTTTTTTCTTCTCACAAATCTCTTATTTTAATATGTTATCCCTTTAGTTCTGTCTGTTTTTTTTTTAAACTTATTTTACACTATATTCGCTTTGTTATTGCAATTTATTGATAATGCCGGGACTGTTGTTTGGTTGTTATTTTCTATAGACAACTAAAAATCCAATAAAAATATTTGAATAACAAAAAAATGATGAGCGGTTAGCTGACGTTGGAGATATTGTTTCATCAGTTGAAACAGCTCTTAGGTCTCTCATTTCAGGATCTCAGCTCACTGGCCTTAAAAAAAAGACTTGCTGATTATTAGAAAAGGGGCAAAACTAACTCACTTCAGACCATGACTGACTTAGATGGTGAGTGTCACGGGTTTGTTTCAAAAATACAAAAATGATGGCCCAGCCGAAAAAATATCGTTTGTGCTTTTTCATTTATTGCTACCCAGGTGGAAATAGTGAAACAGTGACGATATTTACAGTGAAGCGAGGAAAAAAAAAAACAAGTATTTACAGGACTATTCACAGGACAACTTACTCAGACAGCCAACACTACAATCAGATCCAGCACACACTCAAATGAGCTCAGCTCCCCTTTAAATACCCCTTTAGCCCCTCCAAAATACAAATTAAGGGGTTTTTAAGGATAAAAACAAAATAACCAAATAACAAAACTCAAAACCCAGTTTCCTGCATAGAAACTAAAAAATTAACAAAAATGACTCCATACATTGTTCAAAACGTCAGGAACATAAACAATATAAAAATACAAAACAAAACACCCAAAATGGTTGAGTCCTTTGTCACGTGACTGGCAAAGCGCACCACTCTGCGCTATTTCCAGCGTGACGCGGAAGTGCTCCGGTTTGGCCCCTTGACCAGGAACGGCAGGACTGAAGCAGAGATGAGGTGAGTGTTTGTGGAAGCTCGGCGCCGAGTGTGCACCCTCAGACGCGGCCGATGACCGGTTCAGACGGGGGGGGAATGTTCGTTGGGACTGTGCAGGACCGCGGGAAACAGGTGCGGGCCTGCAAGCAGCTGTTTGCCGGGCAGCGCACTCACGTGGGAGAGCTTTCTCCCCGTGCGCGCGCTACTGGCACCGCGCTCCCCTGGGCCAGAGGAAGCACGGATACTTAGAGTCTGGGATGGACGCTTAGTGGCGCTCCATCACAGTGAGCTAGTGTCTCATTTTCCTACCAAAGCATCTGCTCCAGGTTCGATATTATTCTCATTATTATTAAGATTAAAAGTCTGGTGTCTATGGGCCTTAGTCATATTTATTCTTAGACACAAGGTTTTACCTGCCTGGCTTTTTTTCAAAGAAACATTTTAATGTGCAAGTTTGTGTTAAAGGGGTACAGCTTAGTCCTTGACGTGGCTGTCATAGTTTTTAATCCTGTCCACTTTCTACCTTAACCCAATTTCCTGTTAACCTACTTTCAAATAAAGGCAACTAGTGCCATAAAAAGGACAGTGGCTAATGACAGAAGCTGATGGAGTATGTATGTGATACATCAATACATTTTCCTAACAATGCAATAGTTTTTTTCTGATTCTTCTTTCTTTCTCCAACAAAACTACTCAAACTACCCAGAAGTCCTTGTTGCTTCTCTAAATAATGTTTTAGAGTAGATGAATAGTTTGTTAGGCTATTTAAATTACAAAGATATTGCACAAATGTTTTCTGTTTATGTCTTCAAGTGATTCTGTGACATAAAGTTACAGTCTCTGAGATTCTATATAAATGTCTTATGATTTATTTTATTATATAAATTGTATCATGCATTTGTTACTTTGGAGGCACAGTGTAAAGCCAATTTTATAGGAATATGCTTATTTGCAGGGACTTACATCATTATAGCTGTTATGTTATGTAAATAAAAAAAATGGAATCTAGAAATAACACATTGAAAAGCTGTTGGGATCTGGAGCTGTACCACCTTCCTCCTGCAGAGTGCGCCGTGGGTCTCCTGGAGCTGGAGTCTTCCAGCACACCTGAGACGCATCTACTCATCAGGAGACCTTCCCTTTATAACCAGCTGCCAGACCTTGCTTCGACGCCGCAGTGTTGACCTTAGTTTGGTTAGCGACCTGAGCCTTAGAAACTCTAAAGAATCTTAGTTGTCTCTAGAGAGAGATCTGATTCTAACTCTCTTCTGTTTTGCCTCACAGGAAACCTGTCTCTAGCCTGAAGCTCTGGATGAGCTTAACCTGCCAATCTGCCCTGGTGAGCCTAACCTGAAGTTTCCTATGTAGATTCTCCTGCTGCTCTTAGTGAAGAGCTGAAACTCTGATCAAGGTCTGCCATTCAAAGTCAGAAGCTAGACGCTGCAGCTGCTCGTGTACTCTGCTGAACAAACAGTCTCTGGACCCAACGGTTCCTCCTCTCTCAAAGAGAAGCCCGGATTCAGTCAAGGTAGAATTCTGAATTATCTAAGGACTCATACTCATCTACCTGCCTTCCTAATCAACCTATCATCCCTGCAGACTTCTGTGAACCAGCCCGGACCAGTTCAAGATCCTGTACTTAACTTGTTCTGTTGCACATTCAATAAACTCTGTTAAACTTTTTACCCAGCCTCCGTTGTGTTCTGCATTTGGGCTAAGCAACTTAAACCCATCATGACAAAAGCATTTGAATTAAAATAAAAGGTTTTGAGAACAACCTTGCTACTTTAGATATTTTGTATTTAATTTAGATTTTTTTACAAAAAAAATCACATCTAAATCTCTTTTTTTATTTGAGATCCTCAAAAAGAAATATCTTTTTTTATTTTGTATTAAATACTTTTAAATTCCATTTTCCGGGGTTCTGTCAGATGAGCATAAACCGTCAGACCAGGATACCATGCTGTCTCAAAAGGAATGAAAGATTTTTTCCAATCACTACTTAGCTGATATCTCCTACCTGTGTTTTCAAAAAGGCGACGGCAAAAGTAAATAACGCAGTCTTTCTTTTCACTGTAGACAAGCAATGATCTGCTCTATCTATCTATTCTCCATTTTTCATTTGTTTGAAATAATAGTTGCATGAATCATGAAAGCAGACAAGATAGAGGAGAGCAGGAGGCGGGTTTACGGATCTGCTTGCTCTGGAGAGCAGAGTTCGGTGCTTTCATATGTTGTTGCCGAAGTCGCCAGTAGAAGAAAAAAAGGCAATAGATTTGGCACTAGGTGCTTTTTTGAAATAAAAGTGCTAGAGGGGTCTGAAAAGATGCTAAACATAACGACAAAAGCGCAAAGTTTGCAACACTGACTTTGCAACGTTCGTTTTCAAATTGTTTGCTGCTGTCTGTTTGGACCTTTTTTAACGTGTAGCAAATGGACTGATCCAATGTGGTAGACACAATGTTATAAGCATTCGGATGGAATTTTAGCGAAATTATTTTTATCAAAAAATATTTATTGTGCACAAATGAGGAATAGTTTTATTAACCATATATGTAAACAGAGTTTACCTTGAGTAATTTCTTGGATGGCTGCGCATTGCTTTTTCTTGAATATAATTTTGGGTACTCTAACAAGTGGCAATGAGAAAATCTAGAAAAGAGTTTCAACTTCTACAAACTAAAGAAAGTAAATAAGTTAAAATTAAATAGCTTTATAAACATAAACACTCAAAATAGAAATCATTTTATTTTGTTAAATATTTATCACTTTGGTCAGTTTGACATTGTGTATAAAAATGTGAGATTCAATGTGATTGATGTAAAATTTCTAAATTCTAATATTGACGACAGAAACAGGAATATAAAGAAATCTTAAAAATGAACGAATTATGGTTTAAGTTGCAGCTTTGTTCCAAAAAAATATTTTTATCCTCATGGAAAAATCCTTTTACAGTGAAAAAGACAGTGAGGACCTTTTTTTTTTTTTTTTTTTTTACTTTGTGAGGAAAACAAAAATACTATAGCACACATAGAAGGTGGAGGACAAAATAGCTTTAGGCATCACAATTAAGGGAATGGGATTTCTAAAACCTTGTTTCTTTTTTAAGTGCATAAAGAATTGTAGCATTTCATATTCTTCTTCAATATATACAAAAAATAAATCAATGATTAGAAACAATATTGTTGCATATGGGACATTTTAAAAGAAAGTCAGAAGACAAGCTGTTTCTCTTAAGCTTTTATTGATATTTAAGTTTGCTTTTTAAGGATGTTCATTGTATCACACAGGGAAGTTAGCCACACAAGTAAATTCATTCATTTTTTGTTTGACTTTTAATCGTTAATTACATTACTCTCCCTTATAAGTACTAATGCTAGAAAAGTTACACAAGAACTAGCACGTTTAACTAACTTGTGAGCACATCAGGACGTTAAACTAACACTTCACACAGATTAAAAAAAGATGCAAAAGAGGAAAAGTAAAACAGACGGACATAAAAATGGAGACAAACAGAAGAAAACATTTACAATCACACATCCCTCCTTAACTCTCAAAGGAAGTGGCGTCTGATGCCTCCTACAGACCTTTTACATGCAGGATTCCTCCTGGTGGACTTGAAGACTGAAATCTGAACCTACCTACAACCAACAACAGCCTGAATCAATGTTCCATCATTTTCTCTTGTCACTACCATCCACTGAGAGGGATCCACTGTTTCTGGATCAATTGAACCTATTCCTACTGTTATAACCTCCACCTTAAAGCTCTTTATAGACTTCCCTGTCATTCCCACTGATCGCAGCTCAGTCTCTCTGGATAGCTTTTTGGCAAACAGAACCGGATCTCACAACGAACAGGGTGCCTCCACCTGACTCATTCAATTCATGTTTTATATAGAAAAAAAATGCCTAATGCATCCATATATAGGTTCTTTTAAAAATCCAGTCAGGCTATTGGCAACCTGTTACAGGGCAGTGGAAAGCTTGCTGTTAAAATATAAACATTAAGGGGGAGATTTCACTGAAACCAGATGAAAGAGCCGCAAAGGCAAGTATTTCTTTTGATAATCTGGCCTCCTTTTATGCTGAGGTCCTAAATTTGGCAGTATAATGCAACTGTAGCTGTAATAGGATGGCTCAAGGTTCAGGTGATTTTTTGTTTAGTTTTTTTTTTGGTTTATTTAGGCAGTGGGGGGCTGTTTCACAGATTTTTTTTTTTCCAGAAGTCTGAAAAAAGATGACTACACCCTTCTCCTTTTCTCTGAGCAAAGTCTGCTACCTTGACACAAAGACTTCCTTCTCATTTACTTCCACACAACAAGCAAACACAGGCGCAGCTGTCCACTTTAAATAAAGTTTCTTCTTTATTGAGGAGTGTGTGTTATTCCCCACCTTAAGAATCTTCGACAGGCGGGGCTAATTAAAGCAAAAACGAGAACAGCAAACCAGACGGTGAAGACAACGATTCCTTCTGGACAACATGGATGCAGGAAAAGTTGGAAGCACTACTTATAATATGCAACTGGAAGTTGGCAACAGCGCCAAAACTCAGCTGAGGCAAACCAACACCCTCAGTAATGCCAGAAACATCTTTCACACTCTCCTTCTAAAGTCAAAACATCACACATACAAACAGACACGTTATTAGCAGAAATAGAAGGAAAAACATCCAGTCAGTTTTCACATAGGCTGATACCAGGCATGCAGATTTAGGAGAATAAGTAAAAAAAAAATATTGGCATACAAAGCAAAGAGTGAAAGAGTGGGGATGGGAACGATGGAAATGGAAGACAAAGAAAACCCAGCAACACCAAGAAGGAAATACACATTCATCTCAATAAAACTGGAAAACCGCTACAAATGTATTTCAGTAAATCAATTCAAAACGTAAACCTAATCTATTGTAGAGATTCATTACAGAGGCAAACATTTCAGATGTTTCTTTATGTTCACTTTGGAAATTATTAGTGGTGTTAATAGTGAGCATTTAGCGATACGATAATTATCACACCACATGTGTCACAATAAGATTTATTATACTGCTAACACAGATTATATACTGGGAATTTATATTAATAGGGCTCTAGAAAACCTCACAGGATTGTGCTGCTCTGTTGAAGCTGGTGCAGAGCAGCAAAACAATGGGCTTGTGTGGTGGTGTGATGCCACCTAGTGGCCAGAGGTTAAATAGTTATCTAAAAGCAATGGATGTTTACTTATAAGTATTTTTCTTGTTTCAGATTAATTCAGCTGTATTTTAAATCATTAACAATATAGTCAAATGAAATATTGTTATATTGGTATTTGTGAGGGATTGGCACAGAGTCAAGGTCTAAATGCAAGTCGCCGCAAGCTCATCCTGCTGGAGCATGTCTTGAGATGATGTGTTGCTTGACGCAATATAAATAAATTGAATGGAATTACATTTTGAATATATACAAATTTCCTCCAATGAAATGTCCAAAAAGCGGGTTGCTAAAAAGACGAATGTTTCCACAGTTCAATTCAAGCATCTAAACAGAAAGTGTATAGAAGGAAGAACTATGGCAAAAGGAGATATGTGCAGCTGCTGGAGGACTAGAAGGTAAAACTGAAGAGTCTATAGGAGTGTGTTGCAATGTAGGCGGCTCTAAGATGGATTCAGGACAAAAACTGGGCTGACAATACCCATTTTCATAGACCTTTTTCTAGATATTGACAGCAAAGTCAGATTCTGTTAAATGGTGAAATAAATAGTTTCAATTGAAATATTCAAACTTTAAAGATGTTGGTTGGGGATGAACCCAGAAAAGTTTGGGAACCGCTGGATTAAAAGAAGAAAACCGATCGGAAAACTATTTAGGGCCCAGAGTCTGATTCCCTCTGCTGACAGTGATGGTGTCCTTTTTTTGGACCTGATGACCAAGCAAAAAAAAAAAAAAAACAGCAATGCAAACGACATGAAGGCCAAAATCAAAGCAAGCTGGGCTTTGTTTCCACCTCAGGCAACCTTCAGGCCACAGGAATGCAGTAAATCATCCAGTGACCCCCACCAAGCACTGAGTTCATGTATTGAACAAAAAGTCGACGATCATTTCACCGCACTGATTTCCTCAGGAGCTGAATTGTGGGTAAAATCTGCAGACATGCATCGCTATGTTTATAGATCTGCACAAAACACAAGCTTCACTTTTAGAACTGAAGAACTGAAATCTATTTTTTTATGATTTTCCAGTTTTCTGAGATCAAAGTGTTGCTAGAATGGCTCTTCGAGGCTGGAACCACATCAGCAGCTTCAGCCATTATTTGAAACAGGATTTAAAATCAGAGGGAAAAAAATAAAAACTATCCTTAAAGTAGTGGACACACATATAGTAGGAAGTATCTCTGCTATAGGATGTTTTTTTATTCTATATCATATTAAAATCATGTAATAAAGAGAAAAGTGTTACAGCTTTTTCTATTACATCATCATCAGCTTCAGCATCATCAACAGTCTCATCATCATCCTCCATTCTTCTTCCTGAAGTGTTTCTACTGGTTAGTGTGATGAGTGCAGCTTCTACATGCCACACTCTGGATCTAGGTTAAAGGGATCTACAGGCTGACGGAGGGAGAGAGGAACTGTTTCCTGTTCATCACCTCCTTCCTGCTAAACCTCGTTTCTGTAGGACCAACATGGAGGACAGCTTCTCTCCCTCTTTCCACCTCTCTGCTATTGTTGGGAACGATTGAGTCATTAAGTGACAAATAGAGAAAGCCGTTCGTCTTGTTCCTTGAGTTACGCTTCACCTTTCCCTTCTTTCCTTTCCTTTCGCTCTCTGCTCTCGCTCGCTCTGCGCTCTGGCCTGTGGGATCTTCTTCAGCAGGAGACCTCCATGGTTTGGGAGGGACTGGGCGGCATTTGGCCCCCCTGAGAGCCCTGGGAGAGGGTGCGAGAGCGAGACCCGTCCATGGAGTAGGAGGAGGAGAGCGAGGTGGTGCGGGAGCGGGACAGGCGGGTCATGCAAGAGGAAGCCACTGTGGAGAAAAATCATTTTTACAAATTCAGATATTCTTCAGCTTTTCCTCAAACAGAAAAAAAGAGATGCAGAAAACCCGTCATTATAATATAAATACATTTGAATCCAATCTGCATTAGCTTTAAATAAATTCATATGGGTTCATTTTTTCAAATGTATCCTAAAACTCTACAGATGGTTCCATCTCTTAACCATTACACATTTTGTTTCAATTATAAGTGAAAACTTTGATGTATTTTGGTGGAATTTAATTTAAAGAAGAATCTGGTTCTAAATACAATCAGTGAAATGCAGTAGTATTTTAGATGCTTTGCTCTGAAAGCCTCAATTAAGATGCTTAATTAATAAATAAAAATAGATTCATAAATGCAGACCATATGTGAGCAATTCAGTCTCACTATACGCTGGTCAAAGAATTTTTGGTGAACAAACATCTTCGTGAAGGTTAAGGAAAGCAGCAGACTGGTTGGGAAAATAATTTTAAAGTGTTAGTTATGTTCTAGAACAAGCTGAGCTTTAGATTCTCTGCAAAGAAGAAAAGACAGAAATGTGCGTCTGAAGCTGCTAGAGCCAAACCACAACCCACATGCTGCTGTAATTGCAGGTTATTACGGCTTTGCAGACTATTGACCCAAAGGGGATGAATATTAAGTATATTTTTTCTTTTCACATCAAAAAGCAATAAAATGCAGTAAAAGCTTGGTTCTAAGTTTAAGAGATGTTTAAATGATAAAAGGTTTGAAAGAGAGATCAGGCTCTAATCACAAAGATATTTTGTCATTTTAGCCATTTAAAAGCATATATGCATATATGCTCCCAATCGGTAGAATTATTAGACAGCATGGGATTAATTTCCACCGTTATGCTGATGATACCAGCTATATCTGTCTATAAATCCAGATGAAGCTAACCCATTACATAGATTACAGGCATGTCTTGAAGACATAAAGACCTGAATGACTCTTAACTTTCTGCTTCTCAATGCAGACAAAACAGAAGTTATAGTCTTTGGACAAGAATGTTTGAAAAATAAGCTGATTAGCCAGTCACTTCATTTGGATGGGATTAAACTGATTTCAGATAACAAAGTAAAAAATCTTTGTGTTATTTTTGATCAGGACCTGTCATTTAAATCCCAAATCAAATAGGTTTCTAGAATTTAATTCTTTCATCTGAGGAAAATTGTAAAAATTAGAAATCTCCTGTCCAGGGGTGATGCTGAGAAACTAGTCCACACATTTGTTACTTCAAGGCTGGACTATTGTAATTCTTTACTATCAGGAAGTCCACAAACTGTAGTTAAAAGCCTTCAGCTGATCCAAAATGTTGCAGCCAGAGTTCTGATGAAAATTAAAAAGAGAGATCATATCTCTCCTATCCTGGCTTCTCTTCATTGGCTTCCTGTTAAATCCAGAATAGAATTTAAAATCCTCCTTCTCACATATAAAGCCTTAAATGGCCAAGCTCCATCTTATATCAGAGATCTGATTGTTCCTTATGTTCCTAACAGAGCACTTCGCTCTCAATCTGCAGGTTTACTAGTGGTTCCTAGAATTTCTAAAAGTAGAATGGGAGGCAGATCATTTAGTTATCAGGCTCCTCTCCTGTGGAACCAACTACCAGTTTTAGTCCGTGAGGCAGACACCCTGTCTACTTTTAAGACTAGGCTTAAAACTTTCCTTTTTGATAAAGCTTATAGTTAGAGTGGCTCAGTTATCCTGAGCTATCTCTATAGTTATGCTGCTATAGGTTTAGACTGCTGGAGGACAGAGGGACCCCCATTTCATCATTCTGATTCATTCTGTCACTATTTTCCCACTCTGCAGAATCTATTAGTTCAATCTCTAACATTCTGCTCTCTCTGCTTTTTCTCATAGTAGCTTTGCCCTGTCTTTTCCTGTTTGGCTGTGACACCATCCTGGAGAGAAATATCAGCTGTGCTGCTGCCATTAACACCCTTGTTTATAGATGTTGGAGATCGGCCTGTTTTCCAGTGTGGTCCTGTTTCTCTGACTATGACTGGCTGGATGTGCTCTCTTCCTCCTCTGACATGGGAGATGGCCCGGACTCTGCCTGGCTGTATGTTTCCTGGATGGGGCCGCCTTTTACTGTTGCCGTTTGTATCTCTGCTTCTGCTTCTGTCTCCTTGAACCCCAGTTGGCCTCCTCAGATGGCCGCTCACACTGAGCCTGGTTCTGCTGGAGGTTTCTTCCTGTTAAACGGGAGTTTTTCCTCTCCACTGTCACTACAAGCATGCTTAGTGTGAGGGATTTTCTGAAAAAATTCTGATAAGGCCAGTTTCATGGTTCAGTGTGTTCATGCAAGCTCCAGTTTTCTTTTAATGATGACGCCGTAGCTCCAGCTTCCTCTCTATGTGCTCTTAGCCATCATGCTGCTGTTTACCTCTCATAAGCTGCCTGCGGTTTGGGTGTTGTACTCTGGGATGGTCAGAGCGCCACCAAAAGGCAATATGTAATACAGCGTTTCTACACTTGTGAGGATGTAGCTGTTTTCTAAGCTTTTTGGGGAAGAAAAAAAAAATGTGTTTGACTGGACCTGATTCTCGATGACGTCCGAAGCCTCGCTACCGCCATACCACATGACTGCTTCAGGAAGTGGTTAGGCTTGCCCATGGACTTTGATAGACATTTCAACAGCCTCAGTATTTAAGGAAGATGTGGGAGTTAGTAAGAGAGTTATGGTCAGTTGGACAGAGTTTGGATATATTTTTATAGATTAATAGAAAAATAACCAATCTAATATTAACTACATAATTGAACTTTATTGATCTCACATTGGAAAAATTTACCTCTGCATTCAACCTATTCCCTTGGGGACCAGTGGGCTGCCGTTGTGTGGCACCCGGGGAACAGTGGGGGGTTAAGGGTCAAAATCAAAATGAATGGCTGACTGTGTCATTGTATCATAAAGACAGACACCATATAAAACTTTATACTTTATGCATAAGCATCATAAACATCATTGATGAATTCATTCAGTGCTCCAGACACCAAAGCCATAGTGTCATAATCAAACTGCACGTTTTACATTTATTGTCCACTTGATGGCACAATAGAGCAAATGAAGCTTCTTGAGGCTTTGACACATGAACAAAGCAATTGGATAGAAGGCTTCAGTGCTTTCTGAAGCTTCATATCCAGTCAGAACCAATCAGATACCTACAGCTGTGACGCAAGTTTTTTGTTTTTTCTTTGAAGAAAAGCTCTCTCAGAAGCCTGTTTGAAAGACATGCTCTCATTCAGGATATAATAAAATGCATGATTTAAAAAAAAATATCTGCTGCAATGGGGAGCGGACTGTTATGGTTACAGAAAATCACTGTTGCATTATGGGTAATAATGGAATAGTGCTTATAATGAAGCTAACTCCTGCATGCTATGATTGGTCTGGTTACTTTTTACTATATAAATGTTGTTTATCAAATACAGATCAGTGTGGCTTTATACAACATGAAACATCACATGGGAGGTATGATCAAGGACTAGGCTGTTTCACTATGAAATGATTGATCAGTAAAGTGAACTTACTGTAGCCCATGCCTTGGATGAAATATTTGAAAGCCTCAGTGAGTTTAGCGGGCTGCAGAGATGAAAAAAAACAACATCAGGAAAACTGTAAAATATAAAAACAACAGTTATGTTAAAAAATAAAGTATTTCAGAGGAGATTTATTAACAAAGTAAAATCAGCTATTTCACAAAAAATCTAACAAACATTCACTTCTGCTGCAGAAATCAGATAAAAGTCAGGATAAAACCAGAAATAAGGGGCAAATTCTGTAAATGTTTAAGTCTCAGCTGGATTTAAAGTAGAGCAGGGAGAGATCAGATCAAGCTTTTAAACCTGAGTGTAAAAGAAGTGAAAAGATCCTAGGAATTATAAAACACAGCAGGACATCTATTTCTGGAGGTTATACTACTGTGGAGATCTACGGCAGATGAAGCATTGTATTTCAGCGGGCTTTGGCTGAGCTCCTAGTATTTACCCAAACTTTGTCAATTTAAATGAGTTGTTTCTTGTTTACCTATTTAACTTATTTTGTTTTCTGATGTGATTTTTCTGTGATTTTCAAGATGGAAGTGAACGTTTGTTAGATTTTGGATCTGGTTCTCATGTACCTAAACATGTGATCCACAAGGTAAGGCACATGAGAACCAGAGATGGAAAAAAAACTTTTAACTCTTTCTGTCTCTCTAGCTGCTGTCTATAGAATACATTTAGCCTATGTGACAGGGAATAAAACAACCATCCCAGAATGCACTGCAGTCTGACATCTGTGCTCAATCCATATTAGTGGTCGATTGTAGAATAATTTGATAGAAAACCAGAAGCTCTATATCAGTGAAAGACACTAAGGTAGAAAAAATACCAATATATTGTTATGTTAAATCGTAGACGGTCACAAACTAAATTTATTCCAGGTTCTAAATCTAAAGGGTAAAATAATCACATTAAACCCTTATTTTTGTGGTAAATATGTTAAAATATTTTTTCTAACTTAACAGTAAATGCTACAAAATCCCAGTTATTCAGGTGTATGTAACTGATATAAGGTTATTAAAGTATGGCAGAGCTGCTAAAAGGATTTTTTTTACCTTTTCTTGTGGTATAAATAATTTTTATTAAAAAGGATAAATTGAAATGGTTAGAGGAGGCGGGGGGGATTCTTTAGCACAAAAATCAGGGATGGTTTTTTTCTGAACTGTTACAATGACAGCCAGGCAATTCTAGACGGTAATCTAAAAAAGTTCATCCATGATGTGTTTTAATGCTCTTCTTTTTCCTATATCTGTTCTGGTAGCTAAGGAGCTTTATCATTTTTTTTTTTTTTTGGACAAAAATGCTGCTGTAGCAGTTGTATGAATGGGGTGGCTCAGATGATAAAAAAAAAAAAAAAATCACATACTACTCGAGTTGAGGGGGGATTAGGGGGGATGGCATCCCCCCCTTCTTAATAAAAAAATCTTTAAAATCATCCCCCTTCTTAAATGACCATCCCCCCAAACCATCCTCTGTGACATTTTATTACTGAATGTATAAATTTCTATTATATATTGACAGTAGTGGTAATAATATTGCCCTTTCAACATTTGGCAGGCTGTGCGTTTACGAGTAGTTTGACCAAATTACGGTGGCCTAGAGGTCACACAAGAAGTTATTTTTGATATCATTGGCGCAAACAGCGGAGCAGGTGATGGTGTTCTAAACAGCATCACGGCCAAGCGGCAAAGACAACGCCATTTAAGGGACTTTGTTTTAAAGAAGGTAAAAACTAATGCTTCAGGTAATTCAATTCAGTCTATTTATATAGCGCCAAATTCACAACACATGTCATCTCAAGGCACTTTACAGTTCAACCAGATCATACAGTCAAATTGATACAAAGTTTTTTATCTAAGGAAAACCAGTTGATTGCATTGACTCATTGACTCAAATACAATCCCTCACACTAAGCATGCTTGTAGCAACAGTGGAGAGGAAAAACTCCCTTTTAACAGGAAGAAACCTCCAGCAGAACCAGGCACAGTGTGAGGTGACAGTCAGTATTTAGAAGATGTTGGTGAGTCAAGTGGAGCAGTAGCCGAGAGCAGTGGAGGAAACCTGGAGGAGAGAATCAAAGGTTTGAAAAATGCATTTCAATTAGGCAATTTAAGAAACGTGTTAAGATTATTATCTTGAAAGAATGGCCAAATGTGATGTAAATGTCTGGCCAATGGTCATAAATGAATTGAATGTTGACATCTGACTGCAAAGTCCCTCCTGTGACTTGCAGAATGCCTGCTGTCCGATCAATGGTAAATAGCTTCAGTTTGACGGACCTGTTAAATAGTTTTAACTCATTCATTAGCAGCATGGAGACTAGCTTACTTTATATTAGCCAATAGAGGCAATACTGATTTTCTGATAAGCAGTCTGTTTTATAAAATAAATATTCTAAATGAATGAATTATATGATTTTATATAGGCTTATTTCATTTTCAGGCTAATTTGAATGTATTTGAAATTGTAAGCAGTTTTTTTTTCAGATTTTGACATTTATTTCAACTTTTTCAATTTAATTGATTGATTTGAATAAAAAATACTTGACTTGAAATGATTCAGATATTTTTAATGTTTTTTGAGGTTTTGTTCCAAATCTTAATAGATTCATTGGCAAAAGATTTTCCAAAGTAAACTCAAAGAAGTGTCCTACTATGACTATGAAGCTGATCCAGTGGGAAATGAGTCCCTAACTATGTAGGGGCAGTGATAGCCATGCCAGTCCAGGGACTGACTGCAGTTCTACTGTAAGGTGCCTTGGTCAAGGTCAATGACCGGCTTACCTGACATGGAACAGCTAAACCAGGCATATTTAGGTTAATAGAATATATTAATTAGGTTATGTGTGCTTCCAAAAAAGAAAATTCCACCATCCCCCTTCTTTTTTCTTTTTCTTTTTTACAACACAACTACTGACTAAAGTGCTTTCTCAGGGGCCAGATAATTGTGCTAAGCTGCCCCCCATGGGAACCAATACACATGAATGCATGTTAAAATGCCCCCTCAAGAGCCAAAAGTGTGCTAAGATGCCACCCTCGGGAGCCAAATATCTGTTAAGGTGCTCTTTTTGCACCCAAAATGTGTTGTAAAGTGCCCATAAAGATCAAAAATGCGTACTGATGGCCCCCCTTGGGTGTCAAACACATGCTAAAGTGCCCTCAGTGGTGAGGACACACTGTTCCCTTAATTCCACACCTGCCTTTCAAAATATCTGTGCACACCAATGTTCTGTAGCCCTGCTGGATACTGATATTTCTAAACCTCGAACTAAATGCCATTTCTGACATTTTGAATCGAAAAAAACTTCCCGGATGGGAAACAAAATGTCTTCAAACTTGAAAACAAAGTCCAGTTGATTGTTTCTAACTCTCTTTTTTTGGATATTGCTAAAGCTTTCAGGTGTTTCTGTTACCTGAGTTAGCTGAGGTAGGCCGTCTGCATCGGCCATCTGTGGAAGGGAAAGATATTAAGAGTTAAAGCTACAGTGTGTAATAATTACAGGGATATACAGTCAGAAATGTAATATATTATAGTTATATATAAGTTTAATTCTTTCCCAATTGACAGGAAGAGCCCTGGAATGGGCTCAGGCAAGGTTTGCCTCCGACGAAAGCCTCAGTTGTCAATACTCTGAGTTTATTTCAGAATTTTCTCAGGTATTCAATCAAGAAACTGATCAAACCATTGACTCTCGTGCTCTTTTCAACATTAAACAGGGAAATTCCTCTGTGGCGGAGTTCTCCATTAACTTCCGGGTTAAAGCGGCAGCTTCCGGATGGAACCAAAGTGCTTTAAAGGGAGCTTATTTTATGGCTTTGAATGAAAGTATCAAGGATGAACTAGCAACCCTCGACGAACCTGCAACACTTGAAGAATTAATCCGTCTGACGATAAAATTGGACAACAGAATCCGAGCTAGAAACAACTCCAAGTCTAGAAATCTGGGTTCTTTTTCCTCTGCCCCTGCTTCTAATAATGTGACTGTTTTTTCTGCTTCCACAGAACAGTTGTCCAAACCAAGATCTAAAGTCCAGTCTCTCCCTTTGCCTGTTCTGGCCTCTCATTCCGGAGAGATGGATGCCGAACCCATGCAGGTTGGACATACCAGGCTCACTCCAGAGGAAAGACAAAGACGTTTTTTGAGCAAACTTTGCATCTACTGTGGTGAGAGTGGTCACTTCATCGCTTCATGTCCAGTTAAATCAAAAGCCTGGGCCCGCCAGAGGTTCTGAGGAGTCTGGCGGGCCATGATAACTCTAAAAAATCTCCTCGACTTATGCTCCCTGCCACTTTGTTTTGCTCGAATCAAAGCCTCTCTTTTTCTGCCTTCATCGATTCATGCTGTGAACGAAATTTAATTGATTCAAACCTTGTCCAGCAGCTTCACCATTCCCCTGACCCAGCCTCTTAGTGTCTCAGCTATTGATGGGAAAAAACTCCACCAGGTTACCCATCAAACTCAACCTCTCGAGCTACTACTCTCAGGTAATCATCGTGAAACCATAACATTTTTTGGTTTTCCCTCCGCATGCTCTCCCCTCGTGCTTGGATTCGAATGGTTGGAGAAACATAATCCACATATTAACTGGACTGATCGTCATGTGGAATCATGGTCAACGTTATGTCACGAAACATGCCTCCGTTCGGCAGCCCCCGTGGTGGGGTCTCCTAGAGGTGGGGGGGAGATGGACTCTCCTGACCTTTCTTCTGTCCCTTCTGAGTACCATGATTTTGCTCCTGTCTTCAGTAAGGTCAGTGCTACGTCCCTTCCACCACACAGACCATATGACTGTGCGATCGAGCTATTACCTGGAGCACCTCTACCCAGCAGTAGACTATACAATATTTCCAAACCAGAACGAGAAACCATGGAAAAATACATAAACGAGTCTTTAGCTGCTGGGATAATTCGCCCATCTTCTTCCCCGTTGGGTGCAGGGTTCTTTTTCGTCGGCAAGAAGGACGGTTCTTTAAGACCATGTATTGATTACAGAGGCCTGAACCAAATAACAATTAAGAACAAGTACCCTCTTCCACTACTTGCCTCAGCTTTTGAACCTGTACAAGGGGCAACTGTTTTCACCAAACTAGATTTGAGGAACGCTTATCATCTTCTTACGATCCGTGACGGAGATGAGTAGAAAACAGCCTTTAAGACCCCCTTGGGCCAGTTCGAATATTTGGTCATGCCCTTTGGTCTAACAAATGCTCCTGCCTGCTTCCAAGCCCTAGTGAATGACGTTCTCAGAGACTTTTTAAATGTGTTCGTGTTCGTCTACATAGATGACATACTCATTTACTCTAAAGACCTCTCAGAGCATAAGAAACATGTCCGCCTTGTGTTGCAAAGATTACTGGAGAACAAACTTTTTGTCAAGGCCGAGAAATGTGAATTCCATCAGCCTTCAGTCACCTTTTTGGGGTTTGTGCTCGAGGGCGGGCAGGTTAAGCCTTCTGAGGATAAAATAAAGGCAGTTTTGGAGTGGCCGTTTCCTGAAAACCGCAAGCAGCTACAGAGATTCCTGGGTTTCGCCAATTTTTATCGCCGATTCATCAGGAACTATAGTCAGACAGCTCTTCCTCTAACCTCCTTAACCTCAGTCAAACGAACCTTTCAATGGACCCCTGAGGCACAAACCGCATTTGAGAAACTGAAATCTTTGTTTTCCAGAGCACCCGTGTTAATCCAGCCTGATCCTTCCAAACAATTCATCCTTGAAGTAGACGCTTCCGACTCTGGTGTTGGAGCTGTCTTATCTCAAAGACTCGACACTGATCAAAAGATTCATCCTTGTGCCTTTTTCTCTCGAAGATTTTCCTCCGCAGAGCAAAACTACGATGTTGGAGACCGAGAACTACTGGCCATCAAGTTGGCACTGGAGGAATGGAGACACTGGCTGGAGGGAGCTGAGCACCCGGTTCTCGTTTGGACGGATCACAAGAACCTTGCTTACATCCAGTCAGCTAAACAAGCCAATCCCCGTCAATCAAGGTGGTCCATATTCTTCTCTCGTTTCAACCTCATTATCTCCTACAGACCCGGATCCAAGAATGTCAAACCCGATTCTCTCTCTCGTCTATACTCCGTTGATCAACCCGAGACGCCTGAACCTGTCCTTCCCGCATCATGCAGTGTTGGAGTGGTTACCTGGGAGATCACCGATCTAATTAATTCCGCCCTGGCTTCAGAACCTGACCCAGGTAATGGTCCAGCTAACCGAACCTATGTACCTTCTTCTGTCAGATCTCGCCTAATACAGTGGATGCATGCTGCTAAGTTCTCTGCCCATCCGGGGGTGAGCAGAACCGTCGCTTTGATTTCAAGACGTTTCTGGTGGCCAACTCTTCACAGAGATGTCAAGGAGTATCTGTTGGCCTGTTCCACCTGTGCAAGAAATAAAGCCTCACATCAACCTCCCTCAGGCCTGTTACAACCTCTTCCAGTTCCCTCACGTCCATGGTCCCATATAGCTATCGACTTTGTCACTGGTCTTCCCATCTCCCAAGGTATGTCCACAATCCTCACCATCGTTGATCGATTCTCGAAATCCTGTCATCTCATCCCTCTCAGGAAACTTCCCACGGCTTTTCAAACCGCCCAGCTCCTGGTGAAACACGTCTTCCGTCTACATGGCATTCCCCAAGAGATCCTCTCAGACCGTGGTCCCCAGTTCATTTCACAAGTTTGGAAGGCATTCTGTTCCGCTCTCGACTGTAAGTTCTCTCTAACTTCCGGTTATCACCCACAGTCCAACGGCCAAACTGAAAGGATGAACCAACAGCTAGAGTCAACCCTCCGTTGTCTGACTTCAAACAATCCCACCAACTGGAGCCAGTACCTAACTTGGATAGAATACGCACACAATTCTCTTAAATCTGCTTCCACCGGCCAGTCACCGTTTCAGGTCAGTCTCGGTTACCAACCTCCACTTTTTCCCGCAGACGAGAGAGAGATTTCGGTCCAGTCAGTCAACCAGCACATCAGACGCTGCCAACGCATATGGAGAGAGACCATCACTACCCTCAATCGTTCCTCCGAGACTACCAAGCGTTTCGCCGACTCCAGAAGACGTCCCGCCCCTGAGTACTCCGTGGGCCAAGAGGTATGGCTATCCACTCGAGATATTCCCCTCAAGGGAATGTCTCGTAAACTCTCTCCAAAATTCATTGGTCCGTATAAGATTTCCCAGGTCATCAACCCATCAGCCATACGCCTTCAACTTCCCCCGTCTCTTCGTATTCATCCCACATTCCACGTCTCTCAAGTGAAACCAGTAGTCTCAAGTCCTCTGTGCCCACCATCCGACTCCCCTCCACCCGCCCTGGAAGTCGATGGTCATCCTGCATTCACCGTCCGCCGGATCGTGGACTCCCGTTGGCGAGGTCGCGGCTGGCAGTACCTCGTCGACTGGGAGGGCTATGGCCCGGAGGATCGCCAGTGGGTTCCTGGCTCTTACATCCTTGATCCAGCACTGATCGAGGAGTACGAGCGTTCCTGTCCATCGACATCTTCCGGACCGCCAAGGGGCGGTCGTTGAGGGGGGGGTACTGTTGGGAGCTGGAGAAGTACCACCTTCCTCCAGCAGAGTCCGCCATGGATCTTCCTGAGCCGAGCCTCCTGCACAGCTGAAGCTCATCCCATCATCAGAGGATCCACAGTATTTAAGCTGTCTTCAGACCTTGCCTCAACGCCGCAGTGTTTTATCCAGTTGGAAACCTGTTTTTCTCCTGTGAAGCTCAGGATGAGCTTAACCTGCCGAGCCTGCCCTCTGAGCCAAACCTGAAGTCTCTCTCTGGATTTTCCTTGCAGCTCTGGACCAAGAGCTGGAAACTCAAAGCCAAGGTCAGCTCATTCTCAAGAAGTAAGACGCTGAAGCAGTTAACAGACTCTGCTGAACAAACTATCTCCGGACCCAACAGTTTCCCTCTCAAGGCTTTAACCAAGAACCCTCAAGGTACAAATCTGAAACTGTCTGAATCAAACTCCTCTGAGCAAACGCTAACTGAACTGTCTCCCACGCAGACTCCAGTTAACCAGTCCCCAGGCCAGAACCAGTGATTAAACTGTGCTTGTGACAATAAACATTGTTAAACCTTTTACTTCTGTTTCCGTCTCCGTGGTGTTCTGCATAACTCACTAGAGAACCCATCATGACAAAATGGGAGTTTCGAACTTCATTAACATTTAAGTCATTGCCACAAATGCGGGTCAAATTTCATTCACTCAGCTATTCTTCAAACTGTGATTTCCAACTCAAGTCAGCGTTGCACTTTACAGAACATTTTCAACCCCACCAAACACTATCATGTGGCCTGTCCTCTTATTTCTTTGACATGGCTCCAACTTTAGTGAACATGTCTCTTAGTTTATTTATTTTCTGATCCTAAGCAAGAGGTAACAGGAGAAAACTACATTGTTCTGTTGTTGTTTTAGGCTTCTGTGTTCGAGCAGGTTGTTTATTGTTGAAAGAAATCGCTGTATACTATTATTATTACTGTACTTTACAGGCTGTAAGTTGCTCTAGAGTATAAGTCATATTAGTTTAAAAATGCATCATAAAATATATATATATATATATATAGCTAGCAATGTTTGGAGGATAAAAAGTGCCAAAATAAAATAAATAAATACAGCATTAAATAAATAATTAAATGTGGAATTAAATAAATAAATGTGTCATTCATTAATTAAAACCACGTCACTAATATAAAGTGCCACAATTAAATAAATAAATACAGTGATAAACAATTAATTAAATGTGTAATTCATGAAATAAATAAGGAATTAAATATATAAATGTGTCATTAATTTAATAAAAGACGTGTTCATTTTATTAAAAAAATATATATAATTATTTCAGTGTGCATTTAAGTATTTCATGGTCCTGTGTCGTAGTGCATCAAAACCATTAAAAGAATCTGTCAAACTCACCCATCAAAATTAGGGGGCAGTTATTTAACACCTGATTTCTAAATAAATTTAATAAATTCCTTATTTATTTCATGAATCACACATTTAATTAATTGTTTATCACTGTATGTATTTATTTATTTAATTGTGGCACTTTATATTAGTGATGTGGTTTTAATTAATTATTGACACATATCCTCCATAGAATTGGACTATATGTGATACTTATTTAGAAATTTCTTCCTCAAATTGAATGACTGTAAAAAATCAAATTGGTGCATTGCCTCACCAACATCAGTAGAGGGTAGTTTTACTCCAATTACGCTTCTTTGTGAGCCTCATCTTTAAAAAATCTTTTTGATCTAAACCAGGTGCTACTGCAGTCAGTGGAATTAGGTGTGTAATAGATCATTTATCTAGGTAGAATACAATTTGTTGTAAGAGAAGAAAAATGTCATCTAGCCTGTGTATTTTAGATAACATTTTATGGTTCACAAATTGATAAATGGTTTAATGAAGTAATAAAGCAAGTTATTGATTGCTTAATGGTGTTATTTCAGATCTAAACTTTACAAGGGCTACAGCGGTGATCTCCCAGTCCCGTCCACACTCAACCCTGGACCTGCCTACGCTGGAATGGCTGCAGAATGTGTCCCCCTCATCTGCCAAATGAATATTTCTGCTGATAAGCCACTTGTCAATTCCATTTTTGGCATGGTGCAAGCTGGCAGTGTGCTGTCCGACTAACACCCTCCACCTACACCTGACAGTGTTTTTATCCATGAAGATGCACCTCCATTTCCTATGTTGCCACTTGCGGGTTACCATCTGAAACCAACTGAGTGTTCATTTGTGCCAACATGCCAACAAAACCTGCACCTAAGCTCCCTGTCTGTGACCTTGATGCAGTGCCATATGATCGAGGAGGCAACCAGAAACCAAAGTGCAACACCTGAGTGGCATTCACTTAGGAGGGAGAGGGTGACTGCTTCACATTTCAGGGAGGTAAGCTATGTAAGGCCAGGTACTGCAGAGAAACTGGCTGAGAGGATCATTAGAGGGACAAGACAGACTGCACTAATGAAAAGGGGAATAGAAATGGAGAGAAGCGCATTAAAGGACTCTGCGGTTCTAAAAAACCTGAATCTGACCAAGTGTGGGTTCATTGTACAACCTGAGGCACCTTGGCTGGGGGCATCACCTGATGGCCTTGTGTTTGATCCACTTGAACAGCCATCATTTGGCCTTGTAGAAATTAAATGTCCAAATGCTCAGAGCTATGTAGATTGCAAATTTCTATTACCTGACCATGGAGCACATAAGCTAAAAGAGAGCCACTGCTACTATTGGCAAGTTCAAGGACAGTTGCTCATCACTGGTATGCAGTGGTGTGATTTTGTGGTCTGTGCCCATGACGATATGTTCGTGCAACGAATTCACAGAGATGATGCTGTACTCAGGGAATTGAAAAACAAAACTGATTTGTTTTTCTTCTATACATACCTGCCCAAATACCTGTCCATGTGCAAGTAATAAGTAATAAAAAAAATGAACTGACGATGTATTTTGTTCCATAAAAATGTATTAGTTGATATGTATTTGTAACATTTCATTTTAATGTTTTTTTGTGTGTAAATTTTGTGTATTTACACTGAATGTACTGTCATATGTATAAAAACAATTTTAAATGCATTAAATCAGTTGCATACCTTTTATATACGACAGACCATTTTTAACTTTGTTAGAAGTTGCACATCATAATATAAGTTTAAATTCTAAGTTATATGTAAGTGCTAACCAAGATCTGCCTGTTACGGCAAAAAAGGACAACCTTATTTACATTGCATTACTATGGAGCTAAATCAGTCTCGAAAAGATTCACCAAGCTTATAGCAAGATTTGTATGCTTAAAATGAGATCCACAAGAGTACAACAATATTCGTAAATGTGCATCTTAATTCACAAATGTGTATCACGCAAAGCTAAAATGTGTACCTTGAAATTTACAAATGTGTTAACGGTTGATGCTGCCTGTGAGTGAAAGCGGAATTTCTGTACTAAATATTTTATGCTCCTTCACTCTCCGGATGAGGCGTTCAACATGGACCCGAAGTCTGGCAATAGATTGGGTCTTTGTAACCTCTGGGCCTGATAGTTGTGTTCTCTTGGATAAGAAGGAAGGTATATATACTTTGCATGGCACACAGTCTTCCGCAAGGAAGCCCTTGTCAACCATAATGGCCAGAGCGGGGTTTAAGAGTGACACAACACCAGATTGTTTCAGAATCTCCCTATCACTGATGCCACCTTCGTAGAGAGGTGACACAAATGTCACTGCTCCATGAGCAGCCATCCCAATCAACCCTTTGAAGGTGCAATGGGATTTGTAACTTGAAAACACCTCACTCTGAAGAAGAAGGGAGTTTGGTGTTTGGCAACGGAGTTCAGTACAGTCTAAAATGATTTGGGTTTAGATAAATCTTTAAACACCTCTGGGAGGTGAGCTTTCACTGTCCCCTCATCCAACCAAACACCAACAGCCCCAAGCGCAGTGTAGAGGAAGTTGACCCATGTGTTTATGATGCGGCTGACAGTGGACTGGTGAATTCTGAAGCACTGCGCCAAATCTCTCTGCATCAGACCCAATGACAAGTAATTCATTAACAGAAAAAACTCATCAATGGGTTGAAGCACCTGAGGGAGAAAAAAAAAACATTATCATGCAGCCATATCTTGAATGCCAGACTAATTTGGGGCAGGTAAACTATTTTGCTGCCAAAGCATTATGGACTGTGAATTCCTTTTTTTTTTACCTTTTTTCTAGATGTAAGAATGGGCTCTTTGCACAACTGACTGGTTCCAACACTCTGTGCGCTTGTCACTCGAACAATCTTGTAGATTGCTGGCTCTATTTGTGTCCATCAGGTGGGTGTGGCTGGCAAATCTGCAAGACATTAGGTGACATTATTTTATTAAAATCTATGTTTGCCCCAAGAATAGTGGCCATAACATTGTTTAAGATTAATATACAATACATAAACAATATAATATGTAACATGAACCAATGAGTAAATGACACAGGAGGGGACACTGTGACAAATATATGCTGCTGTGACAACAGAAATCCAAACAAATCCACATGTTTATTCTCATAATTTATGTTTATTATCACTTACAGGATTAATGTGCTGCAAAAAAAATTATTCTTGTTTGGATTTAAAGTCAACATTTTGGTCATGAGAAAATTTGGGGAAGTAAAGTGATAAAGATATAGTTTCAAAAAACTAAATAAAAATTTAGTGTTATTTTACTTGATAAGGATTACTGAGAGGATCCTCTTCTGTTATATGTTTTCTGTCAGGAACTGGGGTTACTGTTGGGATCTGGAGAGCTACCATCTGTCTCCAGCAGAGAGCGCTGTGGGTCTCCTGGGCTGGAGCCCTCCAGCACACCTGAAGCTCATCAGCCCATCAGGAGACCTTCCTACATAAGCAGCAGCCAGACCTTCCTTCAACGCCGCAGTGTTGATCAAGTTTGGTTAGCGAAACCTGAGCTTCTGTTAATAGAATTCTAGTAGACTCTAGAGAGACACTAGATTCTAACCTACCTCTGTCTTCTCTGCCTCACAGGAAACCTGATCGAAGTCTGAAGCTCTGGATGAGCTTAGTCTGGAAACCTGCCTGCCTGCCCAAGGAAGCCAAACCAGAAGACATCAGTCTGGATTCCTCCAACAGCTCTCAAGGAAGAGCTAGGAAACCAGGTCAAAGTCTGAAACTCATGAGTCAGAAGCTAGACGCTGCTGCTGCTGAGTTCTCTGCTACTTCCACATTCTCTGGACCCAACCGGTTCCCGAACTCAAGGATCTATCAGAACCACTTCAAGGTACATTCAGAAATTACTCACTCGTCAAACCATCTAACTCCCTGGCTAATCAAACTCTCCATTTCTCCAGATATCAGTGATCCCAGTCCCGGACCTGTACCAGAACCAGTCCATTTTTCTCTGTGTGTTTTCCCCAATAAATAATATTGTTAAACTTTTACTCCGTCTCCAGAGGTGTTCTGCATGTGGGTTTAGTCCCATAAGCCAATCATGACAGAGATGTCCATTGAATGCAAACTCATAGCCATGTCTCGATGTGTAGAACACTACACCATACTTTTAATTTGGTTCTAATAACAGCAGATTGTTTACTAGTTTGTCTACTAGTAATTACACCAGTTTTTTTTTTAATATGCTGATCATAAAGCAATGTTTACACTGTGATAGGTCAGTTGGTACAACGTTAAGTAGCTTCTGATGTAGTTAAGCTACTGTTAACACATTAGTGTAACTTAGCTTGCTATAATTCTTTAGGAGGTAGCTTTTGTGTAGTGAAGCTTAATTTATTGTTGAGTAACTAATAGCTTAGCTCACTACACTGGACAAGTAGCTTGCCCAACACTGGTTAGGAACTTTTCCTGAGCTAAGACAGGAGAGGCGGGAGATCAGTGTGAGCTCACCAGAACCAGGAAAAGGCGGCCAGCCATGCTCCCTCTGGAGCTAAGGAACCACAAAGGTAGAGGAAGCAAAAAAGGTAGACAAAGCAAGCAGGATAATTGAGGAGCACAATGGTTGATCAGAGAAGCCTGTTGTGTTAAAAGAGCACTAAAGATGGAGAGAGGCTATGGCTGGCCCAGGCTAGCTATAGAGGCTAAATGCAGAGGTTCGAAGCAGGACAGAAGAAGATAGGATAAGTCCACCAGGCTTGCGATGAGGAAGACAGTGGTACATTAGAGTGGGCCGCCAGGCAGACAGAGCAGGAAGAGATGGCAGCAGACAGAGGCTGGCTTCTATATGCTAAGTTACACCTCTCCAAATTCTACAGCACAAGTACACAAATTGTGTTCTGTGAGTAGTGCATCCAAAATGTCTTCCATTCAGTTTTGCTACAGTTGATGTAAAACAAATGGTGCAAAACAAATTCAAACACATTTATTAAAATCTTAAAAAAAAGAACAATCTATAAATTCCACAGGAAAACAAAATGAGAACAAAGTTATATTCAAACTACTTAATCAGGCAGACTCTTTTTCAGATTGGAATCTGGTTCAGTAAACAAAACCGATAGATAAACTTGTAGGAGAAGTTGGAAGTGCCAGAGTACTATATAGTGGAGACCTATTAATCAACTGCAGAGACAGCACTCACCAAGGCAAAGCCATTCGGATTAACAAGATTGAGGGGAAAAGAGTTCAGTGCAGTTTGGTGGAGAACAAAAGGATTAGCAGCGGAGTGATTGGAGGAGTTCCTCTAAAAGAAACTGAAAAAGAGATTCTAGAAAACATCAGTGGTGCAAAAGTAAAAGAAGTGAAACGGTTAAAAACAATAAGAAACGGAGAAAGGTGTGACAGCTTTTCTGTTTTGATTTTCTCATTGGTTACATGAGCTACAATGTAAAAAATTTACAATCCTCCACCTCTGAGATGCTTCAAATGCCAAAAATGTGGAGATAGAGCAGCAGTATGTAAAGGAAAACAGTGATGTGGAAGAAGTGCTGGAGAGCACGAATATGGAAAAAAAGGTAAAGAAGTTCAAATCAAATGCTGTAACTGTGGTGGAGAACATACTGCTGCATATCACGGCTGTGAAATGAGGATCGGAAGAAATTAGGAAAGTGAAATTTGAGCTCGAAATAACATATGCTGAAGCTACAAAAAGGATCCCAGTCAGAAAGACCCAAACCAACAGTTAAGCACACGACAAGTTCAAAAGCTCTGGAGCAATGTCCCAAAATTGAAGAAGATTTCTTGATTGCAAAAAAAGGAAGATTTTGTTCTTTTCATGGTAGAAGTGATCAATTGTAGTGCACAGACGGCAAGAAAAACAGAAAAAAATCTAAATAATAGTGAAAGCTGCATAAAAGTGTCAGGAAAGGGTGACGATAAATTATGAGGGCAAATGTGTTATCATGTTGGGTTAAGTTAAACAGTTCAGAAAAATATTATTATTATATATTTTTGTTTTAATTTAATTTATTTTTCTATTTTTTCCGGGGTTGAGTCTTGTTTACTGTTTCCTTGCTTGACTCCTTATTAGTTGGTGGCAGTAATGCACTTTTAACTAGTTTGCCAACCGCCATAAAACCTCACAAGAAAAAAAAGGAGAATGATCTGTGACTTATGGGTGGTATCCTTGATCAGACAGCAGGGGGCGCTACTTCTCGGTCAGTCTGTACCTAACGAAAATACATATATGGCATACTGCCATGTTGCCTTCCAAGGACCCAGCCCACGTATGTTGTCAATGGATGTGTACAAATTTAAGGCCGTTTCTTCCAAGGACGCGGCCTACCTGCACTGGATCCTTTAAGGTCCTTGAAAATAAGAAGACCGGAAGAGTTTTGGCTGTGAATTCAAACAGGTCCACCCTTCGGTGGCTTTTACCGCCATAGGCTCTGTCGCTTAGCAACCGTGTCAGTTAAAAAACAAAGCAGGAAAAGAATGAATACTGAACATTTCAAAATGTTTCTTCTAATCTATTTTAGTTTTTTTTTTATTGTAAAAAGAACAACGACTACACTCATGATAATAGAGAGTGGAATAAGTGTGAAAATGTAATGATATAAACCTTAGTTAAATAACATGCTGCTGTCATTTTGCACATCTCTGATGTTGCGGCTATTTTCAAATTTATTTACTCTACAGGTGCACAGTTTTAAATTGTTAAAACACTTTACAGTACAGTATTTTATTGTTTATCTTTTAACTCTTTACTATTATGTAATTCTTATACATTTTTCTAAGGTACACATTTGTCTGACCATTTTTCTCAATTTTTTTATTTTCTGTTGTAAACACCAGAATTTCCCTATTGTGGAACATATATAAATAAAGGGATTTTAGATTCTATTCTATAAAAGTGGTAGAAAGGTATAATTAAATCTAAACAAAATATATCTGCAAAATATCTTATGTTCAAAAACAAAAAATATTAAGTTAAGCAAACTTTGCAAAATAAAAATTAAAAGATAAAAAATCATATATTAATAGTCCCCACACTGCAGATATATTAGTATCTGTCCTTAAATCACAGCTGTACGACTGTGGTGATTATTAGAAGTGCAGTTGAATATAATCCAACTCTGTGAATAGTTCCGTCTGTAATGAAAGAAAATAGTTGTTTTATTGTTTATTGAGTCAGATATGTGGCCGGTATGGGATGGGAATCAAAAACCGGTTCCTGTTCAGAACCAGTTCTGTTTGTTCCGATTCCATGGCACCATTTGGCAGCTTGCTTAACGATTCAATTATCGATTCCACACAGCACCATAGGGCTCTGGGCAGCACGACTTACATCATGTTTTTTACACAAGTTACGCACACAGCATTCAGTAAGCAAGTACGACATGACCAGGAGTAAGCCGAGAAAAGCAAAACAAAAACAATGTACACGAATCGGGTAAATCGATCAAAAGTTTGGCTTCATTTTAATAGGGTGACCAGACGTCCTCTTTTTTCCAGACATGTCCTACTTTTCAGACCAAAAAAAAAAATGTCAGGGGGGAATTTCAAAATCACCCAGGATTTTGGACGACTACAGTGCAGCACGTAGTCAAAGCAGGGAACCGGGGCAGCGATAGAGTGACCGAACCTGACCAGGTAACGGTAGCTTGGACAACATCGGCCCCTTACTTCCCCCTGCCTGCCCTACCAGTCCCCAGCCCCCCTCCTCTCGCTGAGGATGGGCAGCTCATGGCTCTCTGCTTAGTTGCGGTCCAGTCAGCAGCCAAGCAGTCAACAAAAAAAAGTGTCCTCCTTTTCAGAAACCCAAACCTGACCACCCTACATTTTAAGGAAGAGAAAGATGGCAACAATGCACTTTGCAATAATTGCAAAGTGGCAATTCCGTGGGAGGAAATACATCCATTATGCAGAAAAACTGGCGCACACAACATGTCATACATTTTAACAAATACCGTGCTTTTGATGCCTTCCAGGCAAAAGCTAAAGTTACAACCTGCATGGAAGGCAACTCTAGTGGCAAGTAACTAGTTTTATATCACCGGCTGTGCTACAATTGTAATACACCTAGTGGTGCAACCTGGACACATCTTCAGTGACTCTCCCAAGATCACTGGGTGTTTCGGGTCTTAGTAATACACCCTCACTCGAGCGACCCAGCCGGGGATGATCAGTTCCCCGACTTGTGTCCAGGTAGCGCACTACACCACGCCTCCCTCCTCCTCAACCAGAGCCACCTGGCCTTTTCAGCTGCTTCCAAGATGATCTTGGTGGCTCTTCGTCTCTGCAGACCGCAAATCCCTAGGAGTCCAAGGACACGGTGTAGAGATCTGCCTTCGAAGCCCCTGCAGCCCACTTCAATGCGCAGCAGGCCTTCCAGCCATTCCTCCGGCACTCAGCCACAAGTTCTGCATATTTAGCCCTCTTTCTCTCCTGGGCTTCCTCTATTCTGTCCTCCTAAGGAACAGTTAGTTCAAGCAGCACAACCTGCCTGGTGGAAGTTGATGACAGCACCATGTCCGGGTGGAGTGTCGTGGCTGTGATGTAATCCCGGAATCGCAATTACCTCCCCAGATCGACCAAGAGCTGCCAGTCCCTTGCTGTCTTGAGCAGGCCCCCTTGGGTCTTCTTGGAGGGTTGCAGTTTCTCCCCTGCTCAAACAAAGGCAATCATGCTCCTGCTAAGAGGTTGACTCTTGCTGGTGTTTATGCCAGTGCAGATGGTATCTGCTATTGCCCGCAGGACCTGGTCATGGCGCCAGAGGTATCTTCCATCTCCCAGGGCCTTTGGGTGGCAGCTTAGGATGTGCTCAAGAGACCCTTTCGTCTGGCAGAGCTGACACGCAGGTGAGTCTATCAAGCCCCAGGTGAACAGGTTAGTGGGGCTTGGGAGGACATCATACACCACTTGGGCAAGGAACCTAAAATGATGTGGTTCTGCCCTCCATACATCAGTCCAGGTGATCTTACGGCTGGAAACATGCTCCCACTTGGTCCAGCCCCCCTGCTTGCTCATGCCCACCACACTGCTGAAGTGAGCCTCTTCCACCTCTTGGATGAGCGTACACCTATCCTTCCCTGTCACTCTGCTGTAGCAGGGCTTCGGGTTGTCCGTCACCTTCCCTTTCCGCAAGATCAGGGATCTGGACTTCCCAGGCTTGAAACTCATCCTTGCCCAAGAGATGAGTCTATCCAGGCCTTGCAGCAACCATCTGCACCCAGGTACTGATGTAGTAGTTACCGTGAGGTCATTCATAAATGCTCAGATTGGTGGCTTCCGGGTACCAGATTTGGATAATGGGCCTCGGCACTCTACTTCTGCTGACTTCACCAACATATTCATGGTGAGGGCAAACAGGGAGACAGAGATTGTGCAGGGAGTGATTATTCCTTTTTCCAGACGGTGCCAATCCGATGTAGATGCCCCCGTGGACACCCTGAGACTAAAATCTCCATAACAGTCCAGGATGAGATGCCGCACCTTCTCTGGGACATGATATCTGTTCAGGGATAATTCCACCAACTTGTGCGGAATCGATCCATAAACATTGGCAAGGTCCAGCCAAAGAACTGCCAAATCACCCCTGCTCTTCTCTCGCCTCACGGATAAGCTGTGTCACTACACCAGTGTGCTCGATACACCCCAGGACTCCTGGCACATCCCCCTTTTGCACAGATGTATCGATGTAGGTGTTCTTCAGCAGAAATTCCATGAGACGGTTGGAAATTACCTAGAAGAAGGCTTTGCACTCCACGCTGAGGAGGGAGATTGATCTGAACTGCTCAATGTTCTCCGTGTTTTCCTCTTTGGGAATCCATACTCCCTCTGCATGCTTCCACATCTGGGGTACCTTCCCGCTTTTCCAGATAGCTCTGAAGATCTTCCACAGACACTCCAGCAGGCGGGGGCAATGTTTGAAGACCTTGTATGGGACTCCACTGGGGCCTGGTGCTGATGCCGCTCTTGATGCTTTGATTACCTCTTTGGCCTCCTAAAAGGTGGGTGTTCCGGTGTCAAAAAGTGTACTGGGTTCAGGTGGGCATATCAGGGCTTCACAGGGGCGAAGGCCTTGGTCTCTCATGCCGTCACTGTAAGTGTTCCTTAAGTGGCGGTTGATGTCTTCCTTCGGACATGAGAGCTGGCCACTGCGTTTCTCTCCCAGCAGTTTCTTTGCAAATCCAAATGGGTTTGCGATGAGGGAACTGCGCTTGCGGGCCCTCTCCTTGCCTCTCTTCCTGTGCCACTTAGCCCAGCAGAGGGTGAGCAGCCTCTCCCTCACCACACTCCTTAGTTCTGCCAAGGCCTTCTCTTCGTCACTTGCCTTCCTGTACTGGTTCCTTAGTGCCCTCAGCTCTTGTCTGAGTTGAGCGATCTTTTTCTGACGCTGGTTTGGAATTGCTACATTACTTGTCTTGGTGGCACGATGTTCCTTGATGCCAAACCTGTCTGATGCAATGCGTAAAGCGCTTTGGTCAAGTCTCCTGACTTGAATAAAGGCGCTATATAAGTACATGCCATTTACCATTGTCTTGAGCCTCTGGTCCACATCATTCTTCGCTGTTACTTCCAGGGCTGAATCAACATCCTTTTCAAATTGATGCCAATCTGACTCCTTGTTGGCAGCGGGCCACAAAATCTGTCGATGTTCTGATGCTCTGTTTTGGGGCGTCGCCGGTAGTGCATGGAGGCTCTGGGCACTGTGGGGTGACTCCAGGCCTGGATCCTCCTCCATCTCACCAGATGCCGTACATATATATATATATATATATACATATATATACATATATATATATATATATATATATATATATATATATATATATATATATATATATATATATATATAAAACACCACAGGCAGATCAACTGATAAACAAGTATCATAGATATTCTTTTTTTCACATTTCCTATTCATATTCTGCGGTCTCCGCAGTTGTCATGTGATTAAGTACAACCATATCTGTGGAGCCGCACAGCAGCTGAACCATTTTATTGCCTGATTTCAAGATGGGTCGCACTTTCCTCTGTGTGCTGGGCTTATTGTGTAAGTACATCACTTTTTCCCCTTTGAATTGTGGAGATTTAAAGTCTCAAGTAGAGAAAACTACAGCTTTGAAATACTGTTCATATTTAATAACAGCTTTAAGAGCAGTTTTATTCTTAAAATAGCACACATTGCGGACTGAGTCGTGTTAACATTTAGACTGTGAGTAAATTTTTATTTGTTTCAAGACAATAAGACAATCTATATTAACCTGTTTTAAGAACTGACCCCATCTCATTAAGATATTCCAGCTAATCAAATCTTATTGCATTCAAATTGATAGGGTTATTGACATTGTCATTCATGATTTAGCTTTGAGATTCTGAACCTTAGCAGTGGACCATTCACTGTTTACAATACATCATAACAACTGTACATCATACATATGCTTATAATAGAAGCTCTGCCTTAAAGGGGAATGCTGTTTTTTTACATTTGGCCCTTGATTTTACGTTATTACATCATGTTCTATGAGTTTTGTGTCATTTGGAGCTGTTCGGAAGATATTCTGTTAGGTTATATGCAAGTAACGTCTTCCTATGGGCAACGAATGAAGGCATAAACTAAACTGTTCATAATTTATTCTTTATGGTACGCCAGCATTCATAACATATAGGCGAATCACTGTCCCCCAGACATCCACGGTTATATTTTTTATATTTACCGTATTTTCACGACCATAAGGCGCACCGTACTAAAAGGCGCAGTCTCAGTTATGCGTGCCATTTCTGCATTTAACACACACATAAGGTGCACCGGACTATAGGGCGCGTTTTTTATATACAGGTACATGTCCTCTACTACGTTTAAATACCTCTACTGCGTATTTAAAAATACAGCGGGAGAAAAACTGAATATGACTGTGCTATATTCATGTATTTATTACAAAGTATTAATCAAACCTGGGAGCTGGCCGTGAGACAGACACATTGCAGATGACGGAGCGCTGTGATCATTCCTAAATTAACTTAAAATCCTTAAACCTGCCGACGGAATATTACCGGTATCCTGGTGCCTGCAGTTTAAATTATTTAGATGAAAAACACCTGCCAGCCGCCACGGTGAACCCGGAGGCTACCCGGCCTAGAGGCTGCTGTTGAAGGGATTCCTACTGTCGCTGTACCGCTGGTATGTGGGGGTCTGAGCGCCTCCGACAGAAATAGTATAGGGAGGATGATAATCTGGATGAACTGACTGCAATTATTAAGTTTTTAGGTGGACTTTCTCACTTAAAAACATATTAAAACTACTTTATTCCCACTGATCACAGCAAATATAGCTGCAAGATTTAGATTATTTAGATGAAAAAACACCTGCCAGCCGCCGCGGTGAACCCGGAGGAGACCCGGCCCAGAGGCTGCTGTTGAATTAAGTTTTCAGGTAGAAAAATAGAGCGGGAGCAAAACTTAGTATGATTGTGCTTTATTCAAGTATTTATTACAAAGTATTTATCAAACCCATCAAAGTCATCATCCCCTGTTTCTGAATTAAACAGCTGCGCTAAATTAGACATGCCAGTTTCCCCTTCTTCGCTGTCAGAGTCACTTTCCGTGCCGGGCGGCTCCTCAGAAATAATGCCGGCTTTTGCGAAAGCTGGAACAGTGCCAGCAGACACGTTACCCCAAGCATCTACAATCCATCCGCAAACGGTGGCGTAACTTGCCCGGCGCTGCCTTCCACTTTTCCTGAAACTGTGGTCTCCGTGTGTCATCCATCGCTCCCAAGCCGCTCGCAGCCTTACTTTGAACGGCCGGTTCACACCGATGTCGAGCGGTTGAAGTTCCTTTGTCAGACCTCCCGGGTTAACGGCGAGCACATCGTTTATTTGTTTCACCATGTTTTTCACATCGGCTGTGAGATGGGCACGCATGGAGTCACAGATTAACAGCGATGGTGATGCGTGGAAAAAAACACCTGGTCTCCTTACATACACCTCCCTCAGCCACTCCTTCATCATCTCCTCATCCATCCAGCTCTTTTCATTTGCCTTAATATCATATGTCATCAGAGCGATGTGTCTGTCTCGCTGTCAGCTCCCAGATCAGCTTCTCTGATTGGTTGATGCGGCGCATCCAGCAGCAAAACTTCAAATTTTCCATCTCGAGCAGCAGCAGCGCGTTGGTGGTGCGTCAGATGCTTAAACGCTCCCGACGCGCTGCGCCTGCTGCTCAAAACGCGCTGCGGGAGCTTTTGCTGCGCCTATACGCGCGTCAACCATTGACTTTGCATGTAAACTCGCTGCTTCTGCTGCGTCCGGTTCACACCGATGTCAAGCAGTTGAACAGCGAGCACAGCATTAATTTGTTTCACCTTGTTTTTCTCATCACCTGTGAGATGGGCACGCATGGAGTCACAGATTAACAGCGATGGTGATGAGTGGAAAAAAACCACCTGGTCTCCTTACATTCAGCTGCCTCAGCCACTCTTTCATCATCTCCTCAATGAGGTGGTCTCAAAAGTCCGCAGTTACAACACACATAGGGCGCACCGCACCAAAGGGCGCACCGCACATTTTGAGGGAAAAAAAAGACGTTTATTTGCGCCTTATAGTCGTGAAAATACGGTATGTCTTAAAAAACGAAGCGGCGCATGTATGACATCATCCGCGTGCGCTGGCTACCGTTCATTTATCCTGTCTGCTGAACTGCTTCTAGTTTTACTCACATGCCTGGAAGATGTGTAGTGCTACTACCACAGATGATCTCGCTCTCCAAGTGGAAATGAACGATTCAGATTAGCTGGAATGAATAGAAGGGGTAGAGCGTAGCGAATCCGTGTATCATTCGTTCTTTCTATTTTCAATTGCCAATCAAAAAACAAAAAATAAAAAATTGACTGGTTATTTTGTTTTTTGTTTTTTATGGTTTAACCAAAAACGAAAAAAGGATTTGTTTTTCATATATCAATTCTAAGCTCCGATCAAGAATACGAAATGGAAAAACGGACAGCAACGCAGAATTTGATTTTAATATTTAATCGGTACAGTTTACGTGACCCGGAAATAGCTCTTTGCGCAGCAGTTGGGGTAATGAAGTGGCTACCATGGCGACACTAGAACCACACACTATGTTGATCGAGAAGCTGTTTGTTGTTGCTAGTTAAAAGTACAGTGCACAGAAAAGTTTCAAGAAAAAAGTTATACCTGGAAAATCCTGCTGATTTTCTCCGTTGTCATGTCCTCCTCCTTAAGAGTCACACGCTTGGATCCTTCAAATAACATGTAACTGTCCATGGCTGATAGGTCCGACTGCCTTATCTGGTGCAGCTTGATCGAACGTGGTGGGGGTAAGCCAATTGTTTTTTTAGCTAACGCTCCACCAAACTTCCGAGTCACGTAAATTGTACCAATTAAATATTAAAATCAAATTCTGCGTTGCTGTCCGTTTTTCCATTTCGTATTCTTGATCAGAGCTTAGAATTGATATATGAAAAACCCAATCCTTTTTTCGTTTTTGGTTTAACCATAAAAAACAAAAAACAAAATAACCAGTCAATTTTTTATTTTTTGTTTTTTGATTGGCAATTGAAAATAGAAAGAACGAATGATACACGGATTGTAGCGATACTGCTACATAACCATCTCTTCATTGTTTGGCCTGTGCAGCCCTCAGCTTTGTGAGTTTTTTTTTGGCGTTTCACTTGGGGTGTTTCACTTAATTCTGTGACATTTCTGCTAAAACATTAATAAAAAAAACGTTTTGAAGTTTTTGACAAGTCTATTTTTCCCATACATTCACTACACCTAAATAATGAAATTAATTCTAGCTAAGAAAAACAGACTAATTTTAAGCCTTTAAATGAACTGGTATCAAATACATTTGCCTTATTTTTAAGCCTGTTGTATGCTTGTTTTGAGCAAGAATTGTTTAGAGGACATTTAATTCTAAGCAATAATGACTAATAAATTAGAATAAACTGCTTAAAGGAATAGTACACCCAAAACATGATTAGCCTTCATTTTCTACTCACCCCCATGCTGAACAACACTCTGGAGTACTTTTTTGATATCTCAAATGCATCTGGAGATCTGGGAGGCTTCTTGCTGTCTGCTGACATTCAAATAATGGAGGTCTATGGTGCCCGAGGCAGAAAGGTCCATAAAAGTCCACAAAAAACGTGTCAATATTCCTCCATACTGCTCGTCCAATGTATTCCAAGTGTCCTGAGTGGGTAGGGTCCATAATTTACTCGAAACGAAGTCATTTAGAATGTTTTTAGAGCATAAACAGTAGTGTATAGGATTTCCTAAAAGCGCGCCCCTGCGAGTTCACGAGCCTACGGAAACCGCGGCAGACCAAGCCAGAGGAAAGTGCGCATTCAGCTCGGCAAAGAACTCATGCTCTTCCTCAACACTGAAGTCCTCAGACATTTTTCTTTCGTTGTTTCTTTCTTTGTACAGGTAAACAGCAAATTTCTTCTTCTACGCTTGCATTATCAAGAGCAGACGCTGAATGTGCAGTTATCCAACCAGGGTTTACATTGGCATTGAGGGGACAGCATTTCCCCATTGTTGCTTTAACGCTTTGTTGCTGTCCATTCACTTCACTTCACAAGCTGCAGCTTTCACCCCTACAGTATATTCTCAAAAACATCAGGAAAAATGTGCTGCTTGAATGGTCTTTTTTATGAGGAATTATTAAAAGAAAAACAGGAAAGTAGTCTTTAAGGTGCAAATGTTTTTTTAATTTTAATATTTTTTTCCATTCGAAATTCCATTTCAGTACATATGCCGTTTCAGATTTGCTTTGGATGTTACTGAAGTGCCGATTTTTTTACTGAAAGCCGGCGGGCAAAGTTTGCAGAAAAATGTAAGATTGTTGCCATCATCCTCACCGACCACCTGGTCATAAAACTGTTTTAAGTGATCATACTGCTGCTTTGTCGCCTCTACGGTCGCCTCCATGCTGTTGTGGCTTCCATGCTGCATTTTGTTTTGATGACGCACGCGGCTGTAGGCTACAACACTGGTAGCTGGTGTTGCCAGATTGGGTATTTTTCCTGCTACATATTAAGGCCTGTTTACGCTGTGATTTAGCCGGGGTTTCCCCTGGAGGGCTCTATAGAAATTTGGCAACCTATTGAACGGAGTTGAACTGAGAGAGCGTGCCGTTCACAGACACCAGAATGAACGAGTTCACAATAACATTCATCAGGCAGTAATGCAGTATTTTCAGTTCACGTTCGCCCAAAATATGAACGAGTTCATGAACTTTCGTTCAATGAACGCGTTCAGGCACAACACTGGTTTTGAGGACCCAAATGCAGAGACCAGGAGGCAGAGGTGAGTCTTGCAAATTTAATGAGGCAACTAAGGTAAAATCCAAAATACTGAGAACTAGTGATGTTATCAGATGAGCTGAGGCTTCGAGGCGTACTGGAGGGGGTGTTTCCATAATGGGAATATCGAGACTTGCTTCATTTAGAGGAGGAGCCAAAATAGATGATGTCCGAAGCCTCACTATCCCGCTATGCCACGTGACCGCTTCGGGAAGTGGTCCAGCTTGCCCAGAACTTTGGCAGGCATTTAAAAAGCCTCAGCATTTAGTATAGATGTGGGAGTTTTTAGTACAGTTACTGTCAGCTGGATAGAGTTTTGATATATTCTAAGAATAGATTGGTTGGAAAAACAACCGATCTAGTTGGTTAAAGCCAGTTAGGTTAGATCAAACAATGTAATGATCAAAAATAAAGAACAATTGTAATGGATTTTATGTAGTATTGCTTTCTCAATGATCTTACTAGTGGCGTCAGCTGTAAGAGATGGACTTCCATTGTTGAGATTGACGGTTCAAGACCCACATCTCACTTTTGAAAGTTGCAATGAAACTTTCAAAACTTTTTTTATGTGACTAATTTGTTTTATATATGTTTAAAAACTGCCAAAGTTAGAGTGGTTGGTTTGACCAAAAGATTGGTTGATAACATAAATTCCAACCCGATAAAAACAAAAAAAATCTGGAAAAACTATTATGTTTGAATAAAATGACTAATGCCATTCATTTTATCATTGATGCCCAATTTGCACAAGCACTTTCACTGCCTGCTTGAGCTTATTTCACTAAAATGTCAAAAAAAAAGTGATTTTTCTCTTCTAAGACATTTTACACACAAAAGACAGACCAATCATTAACAAAAAGGAACTTATATAGAAAAAAAAAGAAAAAAACAATTAGAAAAAATCAGATGTTAGATTAATTGTACATAAGTTATTCTACTTTAATCATATTATACACATTTGTTATCTCTATCTTACTTATATTACAAAGAGTGAACTTTGCTTGCTATGATTACTAATGTTTTGCTGTCAGTTTGTGCAGGAGGATGTTGAGGTCACAGCTGGGGTCAAAGCTGGGTTAATGTTGTGAAACTCGGAGAGCTGCGCAGAGTTGCACACACCGGATGTGGAGAGGAACTTTCCTTATCTTATGATGTTGTATGATGTTGTACGAAAGTTACGGTTTCAACTGGCTTCTGTTGACCCCCCTTCCCCATAGCGGTTGAAACCACATTGTAACCAGGGCGTTCCAAATAAAAAGCTTGGAGAACAGAGACTGCTTCAGAGTGGGTTGGAGATTGTAACTGAATGCAGTTTCTGATCCCCTCTCCTTGCAAGTAAATTATACTCAATTCTCTGTGTCTTTCTTTGTGCAGGTTGCTGAATAAGGTGTTTGGTGTTTAAACCTAACATTAAATGGTCCTTCGAGCCGGATTGCAAGACACCTGATGATCCCAGCAGGTAAGCGAGATCCAGATAAGCCTTCGGCCGCAGCAAACAGACCCTTTACGGGACTGGTCCCTTCCTTACAAGCTGGGGTACGATGGTTGAAGCATTCCAAGGACGCAGAGAATTGTGAGTAGTTTTCCCTTTAATAAGGAGTGAGTGAGAACCGTGAGAGAAAAACAGCAAACAGTTTAAACCTCGTGAAGGACGGCGGTGTCCTCTATTTTTAATAGTTAAATTCCGCGCGGGGTAACAAGGTCCCCCTGTTGTACTAAAACCCTGACAATTCTAGACTCTATCAGGTAAAACAGAAATTTTAAAACAGTTAAAGTCCGCGGGAGGACAGACTCCCCTAGTTTTAAACTAGTTAAATTCTGTGTAGGACGGCGGCGTCCTCTGTGTTTAAAATAAAGAAAACGGGAATAAAGTAAAAGTTAACTGCGCAGTGTGTGTGTGTGTGTGTGTGTGTGTGTGTGAAAGGAAATATAGATATCACTAGATATCTGTATTTCATATCAAAAAGACAAGGGTTAAATGGTGAGCTTTTGTGGATGTTTGTAGACAAGAAAACTCCACCTGCAAGGGTTGAAGTGAGTTTTACCACAAAGGTAGTTGATCACCATCTTGTCTGAAGCCCCAGTGTTTAGAACACGACAGGTGTTGAAAACCCACTGGGCCCAAATTTAGTTCAAAATGGGAAAGGGGCAGAGTAAAGAAAAACAGAAGTTATTGGAGGAACTCCAGTGTAAGGACTGGAAAGTAGTTGAAAATGATGACCCAGCCGCGGTAGAGCCATTGTGTTACTGGATAAAAAACTATGGTTTTAATGGTAAATTGAGCACCAAAAACGTAAAAGAATTACAACAAAAAATAAAAACTAAAACCAAAAATAAAGACACCCTGATGGCCAAAGAAGGTTTTAGTCAAACAATGGTGTGGATGAAGTTAGCGGGACAGAGAGAAAAGGGAGGAGAGACAGAGAAAAGAGAAAGAAAAAGAACGTGAAGAGAAGGAAAAAGAGAAAGAAAAGTCAGTTATGTTTCATAGGAAGGAAGACAATGAGTATGTGGGGCCTTATTCCAATCTTATGCATCAAATCCAGAATCTTCCACAAGCAGGACAGGCTGGGGGAGCTGTAGCCGGCCCCTCAGCCCCACTTCCCCCAGAAGAACCACCCAAATCCACCGCCCTGCAACAGGTTGACTCTTCACCTGTGATTTCATCACAGGCCTTTGACAAACCACTTACTAGATCACGTGGGTACAGACTTGAATGGACAAAGGATTTGGTGTCAGGAATTGGTAATGTACTGTCCCCACAAACCCCTAAAACACTTATTAGACAAAAAACAGATGAGGAACTTTATCCTCTAATTGAACTGCCCAATCCATTAGCTGGCCAAGCCCACCAGCCCGCCACAGTTATGGTATATAGGACCTGGACACAGGAGGATGTTAAAAAGGCAGTAGAAGGAATCCCTTCACCCAAAGAAGATGTGGAGGAGTGCATACTCCAAATGGAAAACCTTAGGAGGTCTTACCATTTAAATGGAATTGAGGTTCAGCAGGTCTGGATGTGCCAATTAGGGCCAGAATGGCACCACGTGAAAGGCGATTTTATACCAACCACAGGTGTCGATCCTCCAGTTCCTTACCCCCCAGATTCTGACGATCTGACCACAGCAGTTGAGCGTCTGATTGCTCGTATCAGAATCAGATACCACAGAAGAGCAAATTACACAGAAATAGGAAGATGTAAGCAGAGATCCGACGAACCCTTTGATGAATACAGGGTGAGAATGGAGAAGATATTCAGAGCACATAGTGGACTTCCTTATGCAGACAATGAAGACGGGCCATTTAAACAACAACTAAAAAATGCGCTCCATGCGGGGTCTCTGCCAGAAATTAAGGGGTGGGTCGATCGTCACCACATAGAAATGAGTGGGGGAACACTCCAAAATTATATAAATCACCCCCTGCATGCCGAGAAAGTGAAGAAAGCAAAAAGAATAAGAACAAAGAATCCACCATGTTTTATCAGGAGGAGGAGGAGACTGTGTTTTATCAGCAGTCCAGAGGTAGAGGCCGAGGCAGAGGCTGAGGCCGTGGAAGGGGAACAGGCTTTGGATCACGCTCAACTGATAATTCCAGAGCGTGTTGGTCATGTGGAAAAGAAGGCCACATGGCTAGAGACTGTCGAAGTAACCCAAAAAATGCAGGGAGCTCAGCATGACTAGATGAGCAACCATTCTCTATTGAAGAAATAGAAGATGAAAACATGGATTTATTAAACTTGAGGATTTGATTTTTGAAGAAAAATATAGGCCAGAAATAGTTCTGATGGACCAGGGCACTCCTGTTAAATTTTGTGTGATACAGGAGCCTGCAGAACCACAATAAAAGAACCCATACCCCACGCACCTCTAAGTTCAAATTATGCAGGAATAACTGCACCGTTAAAACTTTTTATGTATAAAGAGGAACTGAAAATGTCAGATAAACTAAAATAGATACCTGAAGCAGAAGCGGCCTTCTGCAACATTAAGCAGGCTATGGTGAGCAGCTGCACGTTGGCCCTGTCAGACTATGAGAAAAAGTTTGTACAAATGGTGGACTGCAAAGGTCATTTTATGACCTCAGTCTTAACTCAAATGCATGGAAATAAATTAAGGCCAGTAGCATACTATTCTACTAAATTAGATGCTGTAGCATGTGCACTTCCACATTGTGTGCGAGCAGTGATAGCTGCTTCATTAGCAGTAACGTCCAGTGCTGACATAGTATTATTCCATCCACTGACATTAAAAGTTCCTCACTCGGTGTCTGCTCTGCTTTTACAAACAAAAATGACTTTTCTATCCCCAGCCAGACACCTCTCATGCATGTCTATACTCCTGTCACAGCCGCATTTAAAAATAGAACGCTGCACGGTGCTGAACCCAGCAACACTTATCCCCACACCAGATGATGGGGAATCCCATGATTGTGAGGCTCTGGCTGAACAAACTGCTAAAAGTAGGCCAGATTTAAAAGACACTCCTTTGTCAGAAGGAGAAACATTATTTGTTGATGGATCCTCTAAAAAAGATGAAAAAGGGAAAACGAGAACTGGTTATGCTGTAGTGACACATACCGCTGTGCTAAAAGCGGAAGCCTTACCACAACATTACTCTGCACAAGCAGCAGAACTGATTGCTCTTACTGAAGCGTGCAAACTTATGAAAGAAAAAAAAGTAACTATCTGGACAGATAGTCAATATGCTTATGCTACAACACATACGTTTGCACAACACTGGAAAAACAGAGGCATGATAACATCAACCGGAAAACCAGTGACTCATGCCAATTTACTGAAAGAACTTCTACAAGCAGTGCAACTGCCAAAGCAGCTTGTAAATTGTATGCAAATGTGCAGCCCACACATCCGGAACAGATGCAGTTTCAAAAGGAAATTCCTTTGCAGATAAAATAGCAAAAGAAGCTGCTTTAAAAGAAATAACAGTACTAACATTAACAGAAAATCCACTAAAAAATGACATATTACAAGACATGCAGCAGCAAGCTCCTAAACAAGAACAAGAACAATGGAAAAGAAAAGGAGCACAATTAAAAGAGGGGATTTACACCTGACCAGCAAATAAACCAATCCTTCCAAAAAAAAAACTTATACAAATGGGCTGCTATATTGAGTCATGATTTTACTCATGTCTCAAACGGAGGGATGGTAGGATTGATTGAGCATCATTATACAGCATATGGATTTATATCCTATGCAAAAAACTTTTGTAAAGCATGTTTAATATGTGCTAAACATAATTTTCAAGAAAATTTAAGACCTAAAAAAGGTGCTTTCCCTAAATCTATTTATCCTTTCCAGTTCATATATATATGGATTTTATTGAACTAAATCCAAGCGAAGGTAAAAAATTCTGTTTAGTCATAATAGATTTGTTTTCTAAATGGATTGAACTATTTCCAATAAAAAACCCTGATGCCCTTACAGTAGCAAAAGCACTCTGTAAAGATATAATACCAAGATATGGCATTCCAGAGAGAATATACAGTGAGAATGATTCTTACTTTGTAAATTAAATAGTGTCCAAAATAGGATTAGCCTTCCACATTGATTTAAAAAATCATTGTGGATATCATCCACAGAGCGCAGGACTTGTGGAATGAATAAATTGTACTGTTAAAAACAGACTAAGAAAGACCATGGAAGAAACATTGGTATTCTCCTAAGTAGGAAGGACCCTATCAGGTTTTGTTGACCACTCCAACTGCATTGAAAATAGCTGAAAGAAGCACATGGATCCACTTGTCACACTGTAAAAAGGTGATAGATAGATCAGATGATTAATGGATAAAATCACTCTCTTAATTATTCTGTAGAACCTTACTATAGTGTTTAGCATTCTAGTAATCCTACTGTGGTGCCTGTTATAAAATACACATTTGGTCTCCTTCACCGACCTTCAGAGGAGGTCCATCGTACAAAGGGGGTTGTATTTTTAGTATACGACCATCTCAAACTGGTGAAGATTGTCCACAACTCTGCTGAAAGGTCATAGGAAGTAGACCATTGTGTAAAAAGATTACCCATAGGAAACTTTTTGAAGCTTGAACCTAGATAATGTTGCGATTACTCATATTAGTTTTGTCTTTAGCTCTCACTCAGGGCAAGGATTCTTGTTGCCCCCATGATCCAGCTATTTGTAAAAGGGACATCTATCTCTGCTATAACTCTACTAGAGTAATCAGTGTAGTGACTATTCCTTTTCAAACATTCTCGCAAAGATTCAAAATTGACCCAGGAGTCTGGCGAGGTTATGATTTCTACCTATATCCCCGTGTAGTTCAAAAAACTCAAAAGAGTTGGGGAGACGTTTTTAGAACCACTGAACAGTGGAAGAAAGGATCATATGGATGGACATCTTTAGCTAAGAAATGGATGAGTAGAATATCAGGGTTCACTGTTAAGCATGACTCCAAAGTTTTCACTATGACGATAAAGTCCACAGCAGAACCCCTTGAGAAGGAAGGCTGTTCTTCCTCATTTATATGTGCGCGGTCTAGTGGAACCGATCCATGTTGGACATTGTATTTGTGCCCTGCAAATATTACACAAGAAGGAGATGAGATACAAGGGATTCTTACTTCTGCCCAAGGTGAACAGATAAAAATTCAAAATATTAATGGCCCGCTTAAAACAGATGACAGATTGTTTGACAGACTTCCATACAACACCACTGGATTGTGTGCTGCGGTCACTTTGATTTTACCTGTTTCTATTACATCACTCACAATGGATGAATTTTTAACGACCGTAAACAGCATTTTACCTCACACATGGCATACTAGAAGGAAGAGGGCATCTGAAAACGCATGGAGTGGAGATGACGCTACTTATATTGACAGCATTGGGGTACCCAGAGGTGTTCTAGATGAGTATAAACTAGCGAATCAAGTTACTGCAGGATTTGAATCTATCTTATGCTGGTGGTGCACTATAAACAAAAATGTAGACAGAATAAATTACATCCACTATAACGTCCAGAGGCTGGGAAATAAAATAGAACAAGGCTTCTCCGCTGTCCATGAACAATTGTCAGCTACCTCTCTGATGGTTTTCCAGAACCGTATTGCTGTTGACATGTTGTTAGCTGAAAAAGGTGGTGTGTGCTCTATTTTTGGAGATCAGTGTTGCACCTTTATTCCCAACAACACCGCTGCTGATGGCAGCCTCACAAAGGCCCTTGAAGGCCTTCGCTCTCTTAACAGCAAAATGAAAGACCATTCTGGAGTTGACACAAAATTGTGGGACGGATTTGGAGACATTTTTGGTAAATACAAACAATTGGTAGTTTCTATTTTAATGTCTATAGCTGTATTTGCCGCCATTCTGACCTTATGTGGATGTTGTTGTATTCCATGTATTAGAGCGCTGCTAAATAGACTAATTACCACAGCAATACAACCCATGAAAACAGAAATGTATGCCCTCATGTCCACTGAGAAACACCCATCGGATGATGAAGACAGCAAAGAGGATGAAACCTCTTTGCTCTTTCCTGACCTTTATCCTAATCCCAACGACAATAACCCACCAGTTTAAAGTACCTCTGAGTGTACCCTTTACAGCTAAAAATGATTTCATAGTTGAAAATCTGAAAAGAAGTAACTATTGAATGATAAAATAAATAGCTTAAAGTGAATAAACAGGAGGGAAATGTTGGATTAATTGTACATAAGTTATTCTACTTTAATCATATTATACACATTTGTTATCTCTATCTTACTTATATTACAAAGAGTGAACTTTGCTTGCTATGATTACTAATGTTTTGCTGTCAGTTTGTGCAGGAGGATGTTGAGGTCACAGCTGGGGTCAAAGCTGGGTTAATGTTGTGAAACTCGGAGAGCTGCGCAGAGTTGCACACACCGGATGTGGAGAGGAACTTTCCTTATCTTATGATGTTGTATGATGTTGTACGAAAGTTACGGTTTCAACTGGCTTCTGTTGACCCCCCTTCCCCATTGCGGTTGAAACCACATTGTAACCAGGGCGTTCCAAATAAAAAGCTTGGAGAACAGAGACTGCTTCAGAGTGGGTTGGAGATTGTAACTGAATGCAGTTTCTGATCCCCTCTCCTTGCAAGTAAATTATACTCAATTCTCTGTGTCTTTCTTTGTGCAGGTTGCTGAATAAGGTGTTTGGTGTTTAAACCTAACATCAGATTATCTTACCAACTGTATTTCTGCACTCCACTAGTACGTGGTGACATGTTCACATGAGGCTTCATGAACTGTTGCCATGGTTGAAGCAATTAGCCAAACGGTTCAAATGCATCATGGGGCTTCATCTCACTATCACTACTGAGAACCAAAAATAAGATCTCATGAGGGAAGCCAGACAAGGGAACAAAAAAACAACAAAAAACCAGCCCTGAGTGACTGCTGAGGTGTTGTATATTTTTGGAGACTGAACCAAGACAGGCTAATCAGCAGATTGGGAGCAGATGTGGGCAAGACCAACTATGAGGAAGCCATAACAGAGAGGAAAACAAGCACAAGGGCGTAACAGAGGGAAACTTAAGTACTCAGCACTGGTAGAAATAAACTACAAAGACACAGAACACTAGGGCTAAGTTCACACTGCAGGCCTTGATGCTCAGTTCCGATTGTTTTGTGAAATCCAATTTTTTTTGCGTTCCCGTTCATATTTCCAAATATATACTACTTGTATGTGATCTCCTGAGTGAACTGCAGTCATACAAGTACTGAAGTAAACATGGATTTTAGTGCCGGCGCGCATCTAGCGGTTTTTTCCAACCATAAAAACTGAATTTTTTCAATGTGGTTAAACATAAATACTGCTCTCCGCATCATCATCTGCAAAGGTTGTTGTTTTTCTTGCCACTTCTGCGTAGCAAGATGCAGAATAGTGACCTTTGTCGGGTATTAATGACGTTCAGGTCGGATGAATCCGACCTGGCCGTTCAGACACAGATCGCATTTGGAAAGATCAGATTCGTATAGGATTTAGGACCACATAGCCAAGTGGCTTGGAAGTCGGATTGGAAAAAATCGGATCTGTGTTGTTCAGACTGCCATGAAAAGATCAGATCCAGGTCGCATATGGGCAAAAATGTGATTTGGGTCACTTCAGGCTGCAGTGTGAACGTAGCCAAAGAGACTTAAAAATCAACCCAAGCAGAGGGCAGAATCCTGACAATATATTCCTAATTGATGTAGTTGATCATATAGAAAATAGATAGATGGAAGAATTATTATTATGAATTTCTCACTACAAATCCAACATTAAACCAAAACCAGAACCTATGGATCCCATGTTTGAGTGATATATTTCAATGTTAAAGATAGGAAGAGCTGAAATTTTGATATAATGTATAGAAAGCAGCCACCCTTGTGGCTCCTGTTGTCTGAATCCACTGTTATATTGGCTGTATTTCATAATCCGAAAATGTGGTACAGCTGAGGACATAATTTTTTTGACATCACCCCAGAGTGGCTGTAATCTGAGTTTTCCTCCATGCTGTACGACTCTGACATTTGCTGTTCCAAACTTATCTCGGCTTCCTCACCTTAGATGGTCAGACTCAGAACCTCTTCATAGTAAATCTTGCTTCCAGAACCTCAGTTTATTTTGGGGATTTCAGTCTTCTTTTTATTAAGGTGAAGAAAACCTAATAAGACACCTTATGTCAAAATTTACTATTTATGTTTTTATGACCCCAAAACTTTCTTTAATTTAAATACAGATAACCTTTCATCTCGCTTCTTTGTATTTTTCTAAAAAAATTTACTGTTACCTTTGTTAAAGAAAAATTATTATTTTTAGTTTTTAATACAGTTAATCTTATGGCATGTGTAAAAGGAATGTTGAGCACTCTCATTTTGAACATATTTCTTAATTTTGAACAAGTTTGTGTAGATGGCCTTTCCTTGAACCAAAGGACTGAGTTTGGGTTTGTTCATGAGAATTTATGGTGAGGCCCCCGCATTCCACAGCTGTCTGTGAAAGCTTATCTTAGCCAGATGACCCTAAGAATTGTAGATGCCAAGATAAGCTTTCCGCTTTTTCTTGTTAAAACAAAGAAGCAAATGACCCCAGAGGTCAGGCCGTAAATTAGGGGAAGCTCTAAGTTTTTCTGAGTGTCCAAGATAGCTCCTGGTTGGAGGAGCAAAAGCCAGCCTTATTTGAATAAATTAAATACAAGAGGATAAAACTTTCTACACAGAAGTAACAAATCAGATTTGCTCTTGCAACTCTCCAAAGATGTCTTTGTACGTCTTTGCTTTCTTTCCTTCTCTCCATTTATGTCAGGTAATTGAATGTATGTCTCCGTTGTTCTGCAGTTTCTGGTATAAGTTTGTGCATTGTCTTATTTCTAAGTTTGTGCATTGTCTTATATTGGATTAAACTCTGTAATTCTGTGACGTCAACACGCTTTGCTGGTTTTCCTTGTGGCCACACGCAGCTCTCCGAGAAGAACCTGGGAAAGGAAGAGAGAAGCCAACCTTTTTCCAAAGTTAACTATTTTAGAATATTTTCTTCCTTAACACCAATGTAGGATACAACCATTACTATTACATCAATGGTCTATTCTGCTAGATATGCAAAAAAACAGAAAGTGCTGCCTATTCATCAGAAATAAAACTTGACTAGATCCATCAGGTAGAAGCTTTTTTTTTAACCTTCTTGGTTCTCAGAGTGAAAGAATCACAATCAGTTTAATCATAAAACAGAAGATACCCGCCAGAAATCCGAGTGACAGCCATCTCCATTATTCCGGGTTGTCTACCTGAGTCCCATTCTTGAATAATCTAAGTGCTTCCAAGAATCCCACATTCCCTGATCTCACCTCTGAACTTCCCTTCTCACTTCCAGTTCCGGGTTACCAGCTCACTGAGTTCGAGATCCAACTCCTGTATTACTCCCTCAATAAACCTGTTAAACTTTTTCCGTGCTCTCTGAGTGGTTTCTTTGCATGTGGGTCATGTGGGTCAGATTTGTTAAACCGATCATGGCAGAACACTCTGGCCATGTTAAACCATCGAGTGACTGATCCCAGGCTCTGGGCCCAGCCAGTGAGCTAGCCCCGTCCAGAGCTAACCAAACAGGCTTCTCTACCCCTTTCTTTGAGTGTCAGCTGCCCAGTCCGACCAGGTTCGACGGGAACCCCAAGAAGTGACGAGGTTTTCTCATGCAATGTATTATCCAGTTCAACCACGCACCTAGTAAGTTTCCTCAGATTTTGCAATTGATTTCCGAAACCTAGCTGCAGCCTCTGGCTGGAACAGCACAGCCCTCAAGTGTGTCTATACTAACGCTCTCAATGACTCCATAAAGGACAAATTAGCCACACTGCATGACACTAAATCGGTGGAGGAACTTATCAAACTTTCTATCCGCTTGGACAACCAGATTCGAGCCCGAGCCAAGAAAAGAGGTAACAGAGTTACTCCTTCAAAGCCTCACTCAGCTGGTAATCACCCATCTGTTACTGAGCCCTCTGCTACTACTCCTACACCTGAGCTTATGCAGAATGGCAGCATGAGACTCAGCCCTGAGCAGAAGCAGCACCGCATGCGAGCCAAGTTCTGTTTGTATCGTGGTGAAAATGGGCATTTTGTTTCAGTTAGTACACTTCTGCTAAAAGCCAAGGTCCCCCAGTAAGGACAAGGTTACTGGCGGACCAGAAAACCACTCCCTCCTCTCCTCGTCTGCTTTTGCCTGCTTCTATCAAAGCTAACAACAATTCTCTCTCTCTGTCAGCACTCATCGACTCCAGTTGTGAACAGAATTGTTCGATAGATGGGTATCGAGACCATACCCCTTCAGGTCACTCTTCGAGTTTTTGCCCTGGATGGCAGAAATGTGCCCCAAATTACTCCAGACACTCCCCATTCAATTAACTGTATCTGGTAATCACACTGAGCACATCTCCTTCTATGTTTTTTACACTGCTAACTCAGCCTTAATCTTAGGCTTTAAATGGCTTCAGCTACTCAATCCAGTTATTAACTGGACCAACAGACACATTGAATCTTGGTCTGTTTACTGCCACTCTTGCTGTCTCCGATCTGCAGTTCCACCAGGTTTCCAACCGGCTGAGGTAATTTAGGCTGACCCACTGGATCATTCCTCGGTTCCGGCTGATTACCATGACCTTTATCAGGTATTTAGCAAGTCTAAGGCGTGTTCTCTGCCTCCTCATAGACCCTATGATTGCGCCATTGATCTTCTACCTGGTGCTCCTCTGCCCTGCAGTCGCCCATTCAATATCTCCAAGCCTGAGAGAGAGACTATGGACAAGTACATTTAGGACTCTGCAGCTGCTGGAATCATTCGACCTTCTTCCTCACCACTTGGAGCTGGGTTTTTCTTTGTGGGTAAGAAGGATGGTTCCCTGAGACCCTGTATTGATTACCAAGGATTGAACCAAATCGCTGCTAAAAATAAATACCCATTGCCCCTCTTATCCTCCGCCTTTGAGCCTGTCCAAGGAGCCACTGTGTTCACCAAGCTGGATCTAAGGAACGCCTATCATCTCTTTCGCATTAAAGAAGGAGATGAATGGAAGATCGCCTTTAAGACTCCAATTGGACATTTTGAGTATCTAGTTATGCTTTTTGGTCTGACTAATGCCGCTACCTTTTTTCAGGCATTGGCAAATAATGTCCCGAGACATCTTTTGAATATCTTTGTTTTTGTCTACATTGATGTTTTTTCTTTGTTTTTGTCTACATTTTTTTCCAAGGATCTATCAGAACACAAGATCCACATCCGCCAAGTACTTCAGTGCCTTCTGGAGAACAAGCTCTTTGTCAAAGCCGAGAAATGTGAGTTCCACAAGTCATCTGTCTCCTTCCTGGACTTCATCCTTGAGGGAGGACAGGTAAGACCCACTGAGGAGAAAATTAGAGTGGTTTGGACTGACCCGTTCCTGAATCTAGGAAACAACTAGAGAGGTTCTTAGGTTTTGCCAACTTCTGTCGTCGTTTTATCTGGAACGACAGCCAAACGGCTCTTCCACTAACATCTCTCACGTCCACCAAGACCCCCTTTATCTGGTAATCTGAGGCTGACACGACTTTTCATCGATTGAAGGATCTTTTTGCTAATACCCCTGTACTCATCCAACCTGACCTAACCAAACAGTTTATTTTGGAGGTCGACGCCTCAGATTCTGGTGTTGGGGCCGTCCTCTCCCAGTTATCTGATTCTGATCATAAGATACACCCTTGTGCCTTCTTTTCCTGCAGACTGTCTCCTGCAGAGAGGAACTACGACGTTGGGGACCTAGAGCTGTCTTCCATCAAACTGGCCCTTGAAGAATGGAGACACTGGCTAGAGGAAGCAGTCCACCCAGTTGTGGTAAGGATTGATCCGCAGAACCCATTCCTATATTCAGTCGGCCAAAACATTACACCCAGGTCAATGTCGTTGGTCCCTTATCTTCCATCCTCACTATTTCCTACCGTCCTGGGTCACAAAATGTTAAGCCGGATACTCCTTCCAGACAGTTCGCCCCTGTTGATTCTGAGAATTCTCCTGCTCCTATTCTCCCTCCCAGCTGCACCATTTCCGCTGTCACATGGGAGATTGAGGACCTAGTCAAACAGGCTCAGCAGTCTGAGCTGGATCCTGGGACTGGTCCTCCCAACAGGTTTTTTGTCCCTGCTTCGATTCATGCAAGAGTTATCAACTGGCTACATACCTCTAAATTCTCTGCTCATCCAGGTATCAGCCGGACTGTTGCTCTCATCAGTCGTCATTTTTGGTGGCCCTCCTTACAAAGGGATGTTAAGGAGTTTGTCCTAGCCTGCCTGACCTGCGCTCGGAACAAGTTCTCTCATCAGCCCCCAGCCAGATTACTACAACCTCTTCCCGTTCCCAAGAGACTCTGGTCACATATAGCCATAGATTGGACTGGACTTCCCAGCTCTAAAGGTATGATCACCATACCCACCATCATCAACCATTTTTCTAAACCCTGCCACCTGGTTTCTCTGAGAAAACTACCCACAGCTCTTCAAACGGCCCAACTCCTGGTCGGGCACGTTTTCAGCATACCTGGGATATCCCAAGATATCCTCTCCAACCGTGGTCCCCAGTTCATTTCTCAGGTTTGGAAGAGTTTTTGTTCGGCCCTTGGGGCCAAGGTCTCACTTTCTTCTGGCTATCATCCTCAGTCTAATGGACAGGTTGAGTGCATGCACCAGGAGTTGGAGGCCACACTCAGATGTCTAACCACAGCTAATCCCACCGATTGGAGCCAGTTCCTTCCCTGGGTTGAGTGTGCCCATAACACTCACACTTCATCTGCCACAGGTTTATCCCCTTTCGAATCCTCCCTAGACTATCAACCTCCCCTTTTTCCGGCTGAGGAGGATGATATAGCCGTTCCCTCTGTTCAGCACCACATTCACCTTTGAAGGCAGTCTGGAGCAGTACTGCAGCGGCACTCGGACGCACTGCTGAACAGAACCGAAGGTGGGCTGACCGTAGGAGGAGGGTCGCTCCTACATTCATCCCCGGCCAGAAGGCATGGCTTTCCACTAGGGACATTCCCCTTAAGGGAATGGCCAAAAAACTCTCCCCCCGATTCATCGGTCCATATGAGGTGGAGAGGATCATCACTTCTTCTGCTGTCCGCCTTCGCCTCCCCTCCACTTTCAGGATCCATCCCACATTTCACAAGTTGCCCCTTGTGCCCATCCGCTGAGCCCCTTCCCCCTTTGACTTTCACGGTCACCCTGCCTACACTGTCCAGTACTCTAGCCAAGCTGAGTTTAGCTGAGTCTAACCTAGCTTTGTTTCTCTGAGGATTCAAGGACTTACCAACCCCCCCCTCTAACGTGAGTCCCATTCTTGCATAATCTAAGTGCTTCCAAGAATCCCACATTCCCTGAACTCACCTCTGAACTTCCCTTCTCACTTCCAGTTCCGGGTTACCAGCTCACTGAGTTCCAGATCCAACTCCTGTATTACTCCCTCAATAAACCTGTTTAACTTTTTCCGTGCTTTCTGAGTGGTTTCTCTGCATGTGGGTCAGATTCGTTAAACTGATCATGACAAAAAGAATCATAAAATTGATTCTAAATGGATGGGCATACAGTGAAGGGAACTCTTAACTGGTAAAATGTGCTTTACTGGATCTAAAATGTATATATAAAAGATAAAGTTCAAACTTGGGCTTTAACTCCATAAGTAAAAGAGAGATGCATCAGTAGATTTATGATGTGTTTACTGTGTTTAGTTTTTTTCCTTTTGCTAACATCTCATAGAATGTCCTTTTTTTCAGGTCTCAGTTTCCTCCTCTGCTGTGGAAACAATCCGGGTAATAAAACCTTCTTCTCTCTTTACTGATTACTGGAGCTGAAAAGCTTGTGTGAATCCTTTATTTGATTAATTAATGATCTCGTCTTCTGCTTCTGCATCATCATGTCACACAAGTAACATTTTCAGCAGAGAAAATCAAACATCTACCTCTACCTATATCCCATTTATTGAGATGATGGTGGTAGAATTGATTTGATGAGTCTGAGCCTCAGAATCACTGTCTACAGTGAAATACTCTAATGATCATCAATAGATGTAAACTTTGATTTTTGATTTATTCTGTCGCCTTTGGATCATCAAAACTATAAAGATGGACCAGGGGAAAAAAAGAGTGGAAGGTTGTTAAAATATAATTATCTTTATTATCCAGATGAAATCAGACATTTATGTAAAATGAACGGAGGAAAAGATGCAGATATATATTTTCTTGAAACTCTAAACATCTCCTGTTTCTTTCAGTGAAGATGATCAGACTTTTATTTGCTAAGTGATTAAGGTCATTCTCCATTTGGAAGTCATCACCAAAGGTTTAACTTCATCACTGATGATTTAAAATCTAAATTCACAATTTTTACCTGATATGCTTTCATCACGATACCATCTAAATGGTTTCTACTACAAGCTAATTTCTCTCAAGGTCCTTTCTATTATGTTTTATTACATTTCATTAATACCTACAGAGAAAACAGTCATAGGTTTCCTTAGTGAAGTTGGATTGTTGAGTGTAAGGGCTCTTTGGACCCCAGAAAGATAGAAATTCATAAAACAGATCTGCTCTTTCTTCAGCCTTTGAAGAAAATTGATGATTATATCTAAAATAGAAACACAACATTTTAACATTTTATTATATTCTGTCTAAGAGGGTTAATAGAGAAAAAAACTAGGTCACGTGTCTTTACTATTGGAAAAATAAACTTTTTCTTTGGTTCTCTAAACAGAACCAAGTTCTTCCCTGACTGTGTCTCCATCATGGCTGAGTCCTGGAGCCTCAGTTAATCTGAGCTGTGAGGTTTATCCTCCATCTACAGGATGGAGGTTCTACTGGTATAAAGCTGTTCCTGATCGATCACAGAAGGACTACAGATATGAGCTGTTGGCTGACAGCATCAACGGGACTGTAGAGGACTCCTTCATTGTTCATCGACAGAGACACACAGCAGGATATGCATGTAGAGCTGGAAGAGGAAACCAACTGAATTTTACTGATTACAGTAAACCAAAGATTTAAGGTCTGCAGGTTAGTGAGTTTCTATTTAAATCAACTGATTTTATATCATTCACTCTGTTATTTTTATATCTATGATTATTTTCATAATCAAAAGAATATTAATAGAAACAAATTTGAAAATCTTGCTCCCATTCATCAAAACACCTTTAAAGGTACACTATGCAACCGGTGTTGATTTTCCAGCGAGGCTCCCCCCAGAGGGCGAAAGTAAAAGTGCAGTCGTAAATATGCTCAGCTGTTCTCCTGGTTTCTCAGTCAAGCCAGGCGCGGTTGTTTTGAGCTTAGCAGACAGGCGAACGCAACAAATGACTAATGCTGCGTTCACACTGGACGCAGCTGGCGCGACAGAAGCAGCGAGTTTACATGCAAAGTCAATGGTTGACCTGCGTCAAGGCGCAGCAAAAGGTCCCGCGGCGCGTTTTGAGCAGCAGGCGCAGCGCGTCTGAGCAGCTGAAGCAGCGCGTCGGCCGCGTTTAAGCATCTGACCGCAAACGCACTGCTGCTCGAGATGGAAAAATTAAATTTTTGCTGCTCGACGCGCTGCGTCAACCAATCAGAGAAGCTGATCTGGGAGCTGGCAGGGAGAGAGACACAGCGCTGATGATCAGAGCGCTATGATCACTCCTCTTAAACAGTTTATTGACGCCTAAATTAACTTAAAATGCAGAAATCTGCCGGCAGAATATGTTGGCTTTTATTATCCTGCTGCCTGCAGTTTGGATTATTTAGATGAAAAACACCTATCAGCTGCCGCGTTGAACCGCAAGGAGGCGACCTGGCCAGAGGCTGCTGATGAAGGGATTCCAACTGTCGGCGCACCGCTGGTATGTGGGGGTCTGAGCGGCTCCGACAGAAAAAATATTGGAAGGCAGGATTATAATCTGAATGAACTGACTGCACTGATTATGTTTTCAGGTGTATTTTCTCACTTAAAAACATATTAAAACTACTTTATTCCCACTGATCACAGCAAATATAGCTGCAAGGCAGAGAAAGGATAGTGAAGCTCCGCCCAACGCGCGTCAGACACACTTTTGCACCGCGCAGCCAGAGCAGTAAAGCTGCTTCAGCCGTGCGTCAGAACTAACTGGTACAAGCAGTAAAAATGAAGCAGCAGACGCGATTTTGCTGCGTCCGGTGTGAAAGCAGCACTGCACAAAGATCGCCACTGTGCTAGCAACGAGCATGCTTTTAACTGGGGGCGTGTAGCAGTTCTCGCCGTAAAGCAAGACCGACTCTCGCGAGACTTTTGAGCCTGTGGGTGCGGGTCGGTGCTCCTGCAATTGCAAGTGCGGTATTTCCCCCACAGACCACCAGGGCGGCCGAGAATACCTTTGTTTAACCTGAAATGACTCATTTAATCATCCAAAACGTGATGGAACACATTAATTAACTGAAAAATGTTGCATAGTGTGCCTTTAATAAAGTATATAAAAAAATAAACAAATCATAGAGGCTGAAAAAGAATCAGCAATACAAAGTTTATTGTTGAATCGAAAGGCTGGATGGACAGGGTACCAGAAAAAGTGAAAATATCTTTCATTCACATCTGTGAAATGATCTGATGAAAGGAAAAAAAAACAAAGCCATTAAACAACAAAAAAATTAAGAAATTGTATCATTTTCTGTATCATTATTTTAGATTCTAATCCGCAGCGTCTCTCATTGTGAGTCCTGACAGAGAGATACATTCACCTTTTGTTGAAGTCCAGCTGATCTGTGAAGGAATTTCTGCTGAGTGGAGAGTGAGGAGATTAATATACCATTACCGTTTAGTGTCAACTGTTGAGATATATTACCAACATGTAGCTAAATCAGTTAGCTGAACCATCCCCCTCTTTGCCATCTGAACCATCCCCCTGTTCTTCTCCACAATGAAACTACTGTACCAACCCACTGTGGTAGACGGTCACCTCAGAGAGACCAATCAGCCGATACTCCGACAAGAACTACCCCCACGTCACTCACGGCACGGACCAATCAGCCGATACGCAGACAGGAAGTGCCCGCACGTCACCCATGGCTTAAAAACGCGGCGCGAGAAGACTTCTCTCTCTTTTTCCATCGGTTTGGAGCCCGTCAGGAGAGACTCGTTTCACCAGAAGAAAGCTGGCTGGAAGTAGCTTTCGTTTTCCTGCGTCAAAAGTCACGGATCGCAGTGTTCCATCGTGCATAGCGGATGCGCCAACTGGGGAGACAGAAGCCTTTGAAGCTGACCGCGGAGTGAGTTTCGTTTTCCCCTTGGACGAATCGGCTGAGAGGACGCTCTTTTGCCGATCACCTCCTAAAATCCATCCTGTTGAACTCGTGAGCATATCAAGCCCTCTGCTGTAGCACCGAACTGACTGAACTTTCCCGAGGGGCGGACCAGTGCCAGAGAACCCTCTGCACGGCAGAAATCAAGCCGCGGTTGCCTTGGAAACGCCAGCCTTCCACGGACGAGGAAGCATCTCACAGTGAAATCAATTTCCTTTCCTTTTTGATGCATTCGAAGTGCTGCTCAGGCGAGAGACAGGCAGATTCAGGGTTTTGAATTAATGCTGATGTTTTTTTTAATCTGTGCTGATTAAGAGTTTGTTCATTTGGTTGAAATAAGTGTGTGTTTCTTTATTCTCTTTCTGTGCTTTCCAGTCCTCTTTGTTGTTTCTGCTTTGAGGGGGTTATAAAGTTATCACATTCAGCCACATGGGGTCCCTGTGGTTGCCGCCATCTTGATTACAGGTTGTCCCTCCCCCATTTCTCTTTGTTCCCCTCACTGCGTGGAGAACAAAGGGGGGAGGTCCCTCATTGAGCTACACCCATTCACACACACCGCTACATTGTCAGGCAAAGTGGTTTTGCTAAACGATTTCTGCTGCTATTGTTGATACATTTTTAATAATTTTACCAATACTAAGCTGGATGTGTTAATGTTACATGATCAATTGCACTGTTATCATCATACCTGCTGCTGTTTGTTAATGCGTTTAATCATTTGCTGATTTTAAGTTGGATGTATTAGTTTACATTAGTCATTGCACTGTTATCATCATACCTGCTGCTAACGGACATTAGTGAATGTATTAATATCTGGCATATTTTGGACAATCTCAGACGCCAGTAAGCGCACTCTTATGGTTTTATTCCTTTGTTTTCTATCTCATTTTATTCTTTATTTTCGATTTTTCTTTTAAACTACTCATTTAATCTACCTCGTGTTTATTTTTCTAGTAGCATGTAGTGCTTGCATAGATGTTAGATTTCTGTAATCCTTTTGTAATCCAGTTTTTTTTTTTCTCTCTCTCTGTCATGATCTGGCCTGTTTGCTCTCCCCTAATTAGTAATTCCTCTCACCTGCCCTCTTCCTTCCCAGCCTCAATTATAATTTATTCCTCTCACCTGTTTCCTCTGGTTTATATTCAGTTCAGCCTGAGCATTCAGTGCCAGATCATTACTTGTCTTTTGTAGTCTGTCTGTTTGGTTTTTTTGTCATGGTTCCTGTCCTGGATCCTAGCAGCCAGTGGAAAGAGGGTTTTTGTGTTTGTCTCGTCTCCTGATCGTCCACTGTTCCTCCCCCACGGAGTCCTCTGGGTTTTTGGCTCTTTATGGGGGGAGGTTCAGTTTTTATCAAAGTAAGCCTGGCTCCAGGGAGGAGACCAGTTTAAAGTCCAGCTTCAAGTTCCGGTTCCTACGTCCTGTCTCGGCTACCCTCTTCCACTGAGCCTGCCTGTCTGCACCTGATCCTGTCTGCTCCTGTGCGTGACCACCTGGTCATGCTTCTGGTCCCAGTCTGACTCTGAACCCTCTTGGGAGCCCGTGGATGCCTGGAAGTCTGGATCCTGCCACCTGTTTCTGTTCCTGTCTGATCTGGATCCTGCCTGTTCCTGTCTGTTCTGGATCCCTCACCAGGATCAGCTTCCAGCATCACCCCTGGGACTGCAGCACTGGGGACACTCGTGGTCTGGACTGTTAAACCAGCTAAGTGACCAACCCAGATAATCATATCAGTTTATCGTGGTCACTTACCTGTGTTTCCTCCCCTAGAGTGTCTGAGATTGGGCGGTGCCCCGCCCCCCCCCCCGCCTGCAGTGTCCGCGAGCCACAGCTCCGCTTTTGTTTTGTTTTTATTTTAATAAACCTTTTGAACTTTCCTACTGACTGTCTCTCTTGAATACTGGGTCCATCTGTCCGCGATTCATGACACTCTCAGGTGGGGGGCTCAACTGCGCCCTCTCCCAAATACATCAAGTCTCCGCTAAGTGCAGAGCCCATTCCCCCTGTCCTGCTCTCCCTCCGCTGGCTGGCGTCGGGGCTCACTGGTGCACTCGTGGAGCTCGGGGTTCTGGGGGTGGATGCCCGGGGGGCTGCTGGCTCATTCCTGGCGGCCTCTCCGCTGGCCCTGGCCGGCCGGGGCTTTGCTAGGGCTCCTGTCTGGGGGTCGGGCGCCCCTGGGGCCTCGGATCCCTGGGGCCCGGGACTGGATCCACTTCGGGGTGGGGCTGGGTGTTGTTCAGGGATTTTCGGTGTCGGTGCCGGTGCCTTCACTTCGATGCCGGTTCCTGGGCGATGCTTTTTCCGATGCCGGTTCTGTGGTATCGGTTCGGGGGGGAGGGGAGCTGCACGGCATGGTGAGGTGCAGGTCTTGGGTCTTGTTTTGGGCTCCGGTTTTTCCGCTTGCATTTCTCCTCTTGCATAGGGGAATTTTTATTTATTTTAATTTCAATTATTAATTTATTATTTAATTAATTAATTTATTTTTCTCGGTGGGGGGAGCGGTTGCGGGCGGGTCGGTGTCTGGTGTCCACTGTCGCATTGTGGGGGGTTTTCTCCCTGGCGTGTTTTTTTTTTGGGGGGGGGGGGTTTGGCATGTCTGTTTTCTCGGGGGGCGGGCGGGCCTGTTGGGTGGGGGTCCTGCTGGCGGCACGCCGCTGGTGTGTGGGGGTCTGGGCGGCTCCGGTGGGGGTGGTGTTGGGGGGCCGGTGTGGATGGTCTGGCTGCGCTGATTGGGTATTCGGGTGGGTTTTCCCTCTTGGAGGCATGGTGGAGCTGCTTCGTTCCTGCTGATCGACGCGGGTTTGGCTGCGGGGCGGGTGGGGTGTCTCTGGCCAGCGTTCATCGGGGGGCGGGGGCGGCGGAGCTGCTTCGGTTGCGTGTCGGGGGCTGGTGCGGGCGGCGCGGCGGACGCGGCTGTGCTGCTCTGGCTTCGTCTGGTGGGGGAGCGCCGTGGTTCGCTCCGCTCAGGCTTTGTGCTGCGCGCGGGCTGCTGGGGCGGGGGGGTGATTGCGCCGGCTGCGGTCTGCTCTCGGGCACCGGGCGGCTTTTCTGCTCTTGGGTTGATTCTGTGCACGGTGTGTTGCGTTGCGCGCTGTTGGCATCGGTCTTGGTGGGGTGGGGGTGCGCTTTTGGCCTGGGGGGTGTTTTGGGGGATCCCGCGGCACTCGCGACGGATTCGCGTGGGCCCCGGCTGTGGGCGGGGCAGCCTGTGTGTTTTTTCTGGGTGGTGCGGTCGCATTGGGTGTTGTGGCCGGTCGCCAGGGCTTGGTGCCGGGGGGCGGGGGATGTTTTGGTGCTCTGTGGGGCTGAGGCGTTTCGGTTGGTGCTGTGGGGGGGGGCGGTGTTCGGTGCCCAGCCCTACTACAGGGTGGCTGGCTGCCGGCGGAGCCCGCGGACTCGTCCCTGTGGCTCCCCGGGGCGCCGGAATGGCGTTTTTCAGTGCTGTCCCTCCTCCTCCCTTGGTGGGGAACTGATTTCCGGGGCTGGCCCCTCCTTGGTGCCTTCCCTCTTGGGGTCCCTTTGGGCAACTGGGGCTTTGGGTCTCCCGGTGCTCTGGGGGGTGCACCTCTTCGGCTCTCCACAACCACTATTGAGCATTTTTTCTATGGATAAACTTTACATGCACAAGTGCACCCTCACAAACAATTACAGGTGCTTGGCTCCAGGTACTTAGAGAATCACTTTCAAACTTACTTTCAGACTTAATAATATTACTTAATAATATTACTTTAGCGATAGTTTCAAGGTGTTGCTTTATTGTATATCTCGTACCATGTCTTTCAGTTGTGCTGTTCTTTTTTCATCTCGTTACAGGTGATGAAGCAGACTTAAAATGTTTTGTCTCCTTCTATCTCTTCTTTCTTTCATCTTTTCTCTTTTTCCTTTTTTCCCCTTTCTTCTTCTGTTTTTCTGCTCTATTTACATTGCAGTGTCCATATAAACTGTAAAACTCCCTGCATAATTATAATAAAGCAATTTATATGCATGAAACAAGTGGAGCAATATGGCAATTGCTATACTGCTACACTTGTGAAAGTAAAATCTGTTGGGCTCTTTTTGGCATCAAGACAATTATTCTTATTGCCACATTGCCAGATAGGACACTGTTAAAAAAAAAAAAAAAAGAAAAGATTTCTGTAATCCTGAATTATTAGAATAAAGACATCATTGGTTAATCTGTAGTGGTTTTGGTTGTTCATATAATGGAAGGTTCATCACTCAGTGCGAATCCACCCCCTTTTTGTAATAGTGCGAATAAACAGAGATAGAAGGTTCTTTATTGATAATTTAATAGCTTTGCTGATAACTTAATCTGGGCCACTAGACTGGTGGATACCTGGATTTTAACAGCCAGTCCAGGAACCCTCTAGAGGTGAATCAGCAACCGGTAAGTAGATAATTCAAGGCTACAAGAACACTAAATTGATTTCGCCTTCGATGTTGAATAGGATAAATAATTAACTATAACTCCAGTTCTAGTTAACCATCTATTCATTATCTGCAGGACATTATTGTTGCACAACACAACTTATTGCTCCTTCTGGGGAAAAATGACTGGATCTGTTTGCACCTAAAAAAAATGACTGGATATGGCGACTTAAAGCTGTTTACTTGTGTGAGTCTGCATCAGGAGAGTTCAGCAATGCCGTCAACATCATTAGTACGTTTATTTCCATATTGTTTTCTCCTGAGTCCTGGAGGTTTTCTCTTTACTTTTACTTCTTTTCACATTTTTATGAAGTTAACAGTTTCAGGAACTTATTTGCCAATTTTTCTGTTTAGTAGTTATGAACTACAGGTGCTGGTCATAAAATTAGAATATCATGAAAAAGTAGATTGATTTCAGTAATTCCATTTAAAAAGTGAAACTTGTATATTATATTCATACATTACATACAAACTCATATATTTCAGATGTTTATTTTGTTTAATTTTGATGATTACAAATGACAACAAATGAAAATCTCAAATTCATCATATCAGAAAATTAGAATATTACTGAAGACCAATAAAAACAAAGGATTTATAGAAATGTTGGCCAACTGAAAAGTATGAACATGAAAAGTATGAGCATGTACAGCACTCAGTATTTAGTTGGGCCTCCTTTGGCCTGTATTACTGCAGCAATGCGGCGTGGCATGGAGTCGATCAGTCTGTGGCACTGCTCAGGTGTTATGATAGCCCAGGTTGCTCTAATAGTGGCTTTTAGCTCTTCTGAATTGTTGGGTCTGGTGTATTGCATCTTCTTCTTCACAATACCCCATAGATTTTCTATGGGGTTAAGGTCAGGAGAGTTTGCTGGCCAATTAAGAACAGGGATACCATGGTCCTTCAACCAGGTACTGGTAGCTTTGGCACTGTGTGCAGGTGCCAAGTCCTGTTGGAAAATGAAATCTGCATCTCCAAAAAGTTGGTCAGCTGCAGGAAGCATGAAGTGCTCTAAAACTTCCTGGTATGTGGCTGCGTTGACCCTGGACCTCAGAAAACACAATGGACCAACACCAGCAGATGACATGGCACCCCAAACCATCACTGACTGTGGAAACTTTACACTGGACTTCAAGCAACGTGGATGAAGTGCCTCTCTTCTTTTCCTCCAGACTCTGGGACCTTGATTTCCAAAGGAAATGCAAAATTTACTTTCATCAGAGAACATGACTTTGGACCACTCACCAGCAGTCCAGTCCTGTTTCTCTTTAGCCCAGGCAAGACGCTTCTGACGCTGTCTGTGGTTCAAGAGTGGCTTGACACAAGGAATGCGACAGCAGAAACCCATGTCTTTCATACGTCTGTGTGTGGTGGTTCTTGAAGCACTCACTCCAGCTGCAGTCCACTCTTTGTGAATCTCCCCCACATTTTTGAATGGGTTTTGTTTCACAATCCTCTCCAGGGTGCGGTTATCTCTCTTGCTTGTACACTTTTTTCGACCACATCTTTTCCTTCCCTTCGCCTCTCTATTAATGTGCTTGGACACTGAGCTCTGTGAACAGCCAGCCTCTTTAGCGATGACCTTTTGTGTCTTGCCCTCCTTGTGCAAGGTGTCGATGGTCGTCTTTTGGACAACTGTCAAGTCAGCAGTCTTCCCCATGATTGTGTAGCCTATAGAACTAGACTGAAAGACCATTTAAAGGCTTTTGCAGGTGGTTTGAGTTAATTAGCTGATTAGAGTGTGGCACCAGGGGCCATCAATTTTGAACCTTTTCACAATATTCTAATTTTCTGATATGATGAATTTGAGATTTTCATTTGTTGTCATGTGTAATCATCAAAATTAAACAAAATAAACATCTGAAATATATGAGTTTGTATGTAATGTATGAATATAATATACAAGTTTCACTTTTTAAATGGAATTACTGAAATCAATCTACTTTTTCATGATATTCTAATTTTATGACCAGCACCTGTATATAAGAGTCAGTTTGATAGCAATAGAGACTCTAATTGTCTGTATTTTTTAATCGTTGCATCTATATTTCAACTCTAAGGAATTTGACTTTTGTCTTTTACATTTTGTTTGATTGTTTTTTTTTCTAATGATCTCAATGTTGTTCAGATCTAAATCACTTCAGGTAGGTTACTATTAGGAAAATAAACTATTTCTTTGTCCAACAGAGACAGTGGTTTTCCTGACTGTGTCTCCATCATGGCTGAGTCCTGGAGCCTCAGTTAATACACACCAACCATTAATAATTTCAAAGGAACCTAAAAGGGGAAAAAAGAACAGTTGCAAAACACAGATTTTATTACAAGCTGTAGTTGTGCTGTCCACCAGTAGGCAGTGACATGTTCACATGAAGCCTCATCAACTGTGGGGATTGTCGAAGCAATTTGGCCAATGCCTCATGAGGCTTCATCTCACCATCACTACTTCTAGCAGTTTAATTGGTGAAAAAACAGAGCTAGGAATCCTAAAATCTAACAAAAAATGCAAAAAAAAATTGGAACCATGAAGACATCAGGGGAATCCTAACAAAAGGAGCCAGGTAGAGTCAAGGCAGGAAGACAACAGCAAAGAGAAACGTACGGTGGCTGGGAAGTGCAAATCAACAATACAAAATCTGAAACACTTTTAAAAATCTTGAAACAACTTTACATTTGGGAAAACAAATTTACAACAAACGAAACACTTTTACAAATCATAAAACAAATTTACATTTCAGAAAACAAAATTACAACAAACGAAACACTTTTACAAATCATAAAACAAATTTACATTTCAGAAAACAAAATTACAACAAACGAAACACTTTTACAAATCAAAAAACAAATTTACATTTTAGAAAACAAAATTACAACAAACGAAACACTTTTACAAATCATAAAACAAATTTACATTTCAGAAAACAAAATTACAACAAACGAAACACTTTTACAAATCATAAAACAAATTTACATTTCAGAAAACAAAATGACAACAAACGAAACACTTTTACAAATCAAAAAACAAATTTACATTTCAGAAAACAAAATTACAACAAACGAAACACTTTTACAAATCATAAAACAAATTTACATTTCAGAAAACAAAATTACAACAAACGAAACACTTTTACAAATCATAAAACAAATTTACATTTCAGAAAACAAAATTACAACAAACGAAACACTTTTACAAATCATAAAACAAATTTACATTTCAGAAAACAAAATTACAACAAACGAAACACTTTTACAAATCAAAAAACAAATTTACATTTCAGAAAACAAAATTACAACAAACGAAACACTTTTACAAATCATAAAACAAATTTACATTTCAGAAAACAAAATTACAACAAACGAAACACTTTTACAAATCATAAAACAAATTTACATTTCAGAAAACAAAATTACAACAAACGAAACACTTTTACAAATCAAAAAACAAATTTACATTTCAGAAAACAAAATTACAACAAACGAAACACTTTTACAAATCATAAAACAAATTTACATTTCAGAAAACACTTTTACAACTGACAAAATCTGACGGAAAGGGAGGGACTGTCTTCGAAGCTTACCCGGAAGTGATAACCGGAGAGTTCATGCAGGATGGAAGCTAATCGAGTTGCGTTTTGCCCGTTCTGTGGCACTCATATGAGCAGTTTAACGCGGTTTTATTTTTCCTGTGGTCGGTCCTTGGAGTTTTTAAATGGTACAGAACAGAGGGTAGAACCAGATATGCTGCAGCTGTGCATATAGTATTTTATTGAGTGTCACTCGTACGTTGTAATCGTAGACATGATGCCATGTTTACATGGTGTACACATCAGCTTGAGGTCTCTGAAAAGCAAACTGAATGATGCCGGTCTTGTGCGAGATTCTGTTTCCCTGTGAAAATCTGTTCCCCCTGTTTCAGGAGCGCTCATTGCAGCCAGAGAGGCGGATCTGACCATTTTCAAGGCGCTCCTGATCATTTTTCAGTGAAAACAGCTCATATAATCATGTCAACTTTGTAACATACAGTTTAATCGTTTACTCTTTTTACAAATTTGTAAAATAAATACATTAACGAGGTCTTCTTAAGCTGTTTTGTGTTGTCTTTTTTAAACGCCAAGAGAATCGGCATTTCTCCAACTTTTGTCCCTTCAGCCTGACAGAAAAAAACCGACAGTCACCAAACAGATTTCCAACACGTAGTGTATTTTCTATTTTTCATTGCTGATATAAGAGGATGGAAACTGGCTGATAGCAGGGAACACACATTAGAATTTCTGGTTAGTCCCCTTCTAATGTAAAATACTGAAATAATCCGGTCCCCCCTTTGATTTTTGCAAATAAATAGTAAATATGACCAAATCCACAGGATTTGTTGTTGATGGTGAGAGGAATAAGCACAGTTAAAGACCTGCAGGTACATTTACTTCTTCCCATGTTATGGAGGGGAACAGATTATTTCAGTCAACTGAAACATTCAGTCTCGCCTCTCCTCCTCCCCGATCTTTGGGAAATAAAGAGCAACTGTTTCCAATTTCTCTAAAATTGAGAGGTGTGATATATTATACTAGAAATGTCCTTATCCAGTAATATTTCATATTTTACATTAGAAGGGGATTAACCAGAAATTCTAATGTGTGTGCCCAGCTATCAGCCAGTTTCCACCCTGGCCTGCTATAATTTGTTTCCCCCTTATAACTTTAAGAAATAAAGATCTATCACCTCCAAAATTTCAGGGGTTAGTTGTCATTATAAAAGATGCTTATAAGCAAAAAATGGAAAAACTGGGACCTTTTTTGCCTGATTTAGACAGAGGGAACAGATTATAGCAGGTGGCCTGCTATAATCTGTTCCCCCCTTATAACTTTAAGAAATAAAAGTCCATCACCTCTAAAGTTTCAGGAATGAATTGTCATCATAAAAGATGCTTATAAGCAAAAATTGGAAAAACTGGGACCTTTTTTGTCTGTTATAGACAGGGGGAACAGATTACAGCAGGTTTTATTTCAATTCTGGCAATATGGGATGAAATAAAACGGCTGATGTTAGAACACAAACTGTTTATTAAGGATAGTACAACATAGATAAATTGTAAGTTAAAATAAAACACAAATATTTAAGTACTAAATTTCAACTAGGAAAAAATTATTTCCTTTTGCATATAGTCTTTAATGATTACACGTGCACTCCATTTTCTATTTCATTTTTATTACAAGTATACGGTTTACAACCGTTTTCAATGGGATGAGAACATTTGGACACTGTGAAACAATGAGAGATTTTTTTAAGGAACGTGTGGAAAAGAACAAGGATCTGTTTGCTTTCAGAGGAAGGAGTAGACACTGCTGTCAGCGACCAGCTTTCAAGCAAACGTTTGTGTTTTATTATTAGTTTTAGATCAATATCACTGGCGATATTCTGATATAACATGTGAAGTAAAGAATAAAACAGTAAAGCTCAACTTTCATACACGTAAAACCTTTCAAATTTCAAGTTCTGCACGTTGGAATTGAAGCGGAGTTAACTCGGGTTGTTCTTCCTACTCCATGCGCGCTCCCGACGAGGGGATACAAATTTTCGCAGGGATAACTACCTTGGCACGACACCGGCATCATTCAGTTTGCTTTTCAGAGACCTCAAGCTGATGTGTACACCATGTAAACATGACATCATGTCTACGATTACAACATACGAGTGACACTCATTAAAATAATATATGCACAGCTGCAGCATATCTGGTTGTACCGTCTGTTCTGTACCATTTAAAAACTCCAAGGACCGACCACAGGAAAAATAAAACCGCGTTAAACTGCTCATATGAGTGCCACAGAACGGGCAAAACGCAACTCGATTAGCTTCCATCCTGCATGAACTCTCCGGTTATCACTTCCGGGTAAGCTTCGAAGACAGTCCCTCCCTTTCCGTCAGATTTTGTCAGTTGTAAAAGTGTTTTCTGAAATGTAAATTTGTTTTATGATTTGTAAAAGTGTTTCGTTTGTTGTAATTTTGTTTTCTGAAATGTAAATTTGTTTTTTGATTTGTAAAAGTGTTTCGTTTGTTGTAATTTTGTTTTCTGAAATGTAAATTTGTTTTATGATTTGTAAAAGTGTTTCGTTTTTTGTAATTTTGTTTTCTGAAATGTAAATTTGTTTTATGATTTGTAAAAGTGTTTCGTTTGTTGTAATTTTGTTTTCTGAAATGTAAATTTGTTTTATGATTTGTAAAAGTGTTTCGTTTGTTGTAAATTTGTTTTCTCAAATGTAAAGTTGTTTCAAGATTTTTAAAAGTGTTTCAGATTTTGTATTGTTGATTTGCACTTCCCAGCCTCCGTAGAAACGAGTGAAGACAAAGAACCAGCAAGAAGTGACAGCAGAGGGAAAGTATATATAACTGACTGAAACAAAGGCAGGGCTAACGAGCTGATAAGGAGCAGGTGTGAGTGGAGACAACGAGGAAGCTAAGGGGGAAATTAACACCCACAAGAGGGCAACAAAGGACAACAACAGAAAACCCTGAGAACTAAAATAAATCTAGAAACACAAAGTAGGAAATAAACCAATGATTCACACGGATCAAAGTAAAAAAAGAAAGTAAGACTGTGACAAAAAGTTACTAAATATTATTAAATCGATGCCAAAAATGGTTGGATGATTTTTTTCAATGTAGCTTTATCTAATAAATTTTCTTAGACACACTATCATAACTTTTCTTTCTATCTTTTGTTAGGTTTAATTATTTATACATTCGGTGCATGCTGTTAGCCAGATTAGACAGAGCAGAAGGCCTTCCTTCACATTGTGGATGTCACGGTGTGTACGGAGGTCATCTAATCAGGACAGCCTTCGTGTCTTTAAGAATACACAGGATATGGGCACATCTTGGAGCCGGTCTGATAGGAGAGCTATCTGTAACCGTGAGGCAGAGAGGCAAGCTGCATGGAGTTCAACACACGGATGGCGTGTCAGTTTCTGATACGGACAGCTAAGCATCCACATGATGCAATACACACTCAGAAGGTATAAGAAGCAGGAAATGACGTTGTTCGAGGCTCAAACTTTGCCGGACGCTTGCGGACGTGATTTTTGAGACCACAGCTGTGCAAGCTCTAAGTATTTTTCTCTGTCCTGTAACGACCTGATCTGGAATAAACTCTGTTACTTTTTTACTCCTGTTTTTACCCAGTTTGAGTTAAGAGTAGTAAATAAATTGCTCCCAGGAAAAGAACCGGTGAGAAGGCCCCCGGGGCGCTACAGCCTTCCTTCCAAGGGGACAAATCCTTCTCATTTTAACAAATTGGTGTTTCCGCCCGTGACCTGGAAGCACAACAACAGAGCCACCGATGGAAAAAGCTCCACAGCCTGCGGCCGAAACAACTGAAAAGGTGAGGAGATTCCTAATTACAAAATATCTCCAGTGTTTTTAATGTTAAAACACTTTGGCTGTGTAGTGATTTTCTGAAGTGAGCTGAAGCTTTTTATGCAAAAGAGGACAGAGAAATTGCTCAGAGTGATTAAGTTTTTGTTTTTGCGGTCTTTGTTTTGTTGTTTTCCTTTTTTTTACATTGCGAACGTGTATACATAAAAAAAAAAAAAATAAAAAAAAAAAAGGAGAGAGAGAGGGGAAGTAAGTTGTGCGTTCTGCTGTGGGTAGCGGTTGAAAGTCCGGCTGAAGGCCTCTGTGCAAACACCTTCAAAAATTATAGTGCTCACTAGGAAAAAGTTGGTTGGAGAGCCCAACGGTTTCTGCATGCAGAAAGGGACGGTGATTTTATTCCCGGTCTGCATGCAGACACGAAAGATGCATTTCTGAAAAACAAATGCACCGACAGATACCAGTCACATTAAGGCTGCTGTTTGAGCTGCGTGAAGCTGACACCCCACCCACGTCCAAAACTCTGCAAATAGACTGAATGGTTAGTGCAACATTAGTGCAGATTGGTGCAGAAAAAAATATTGTTTGTGCTACTTTTGTTTAAGAGATATTAAAGATTATTTTTTAGGTCATCCAGAGGTCACCATCCCCCCATTAAACTCCAATTTGAACCAAAGTGGTCTCCTTTTTTAGTGCTTTGTTTGTGCTGATTTGTGCAGTTAAAACGGTCATTTGTGCTATTTTAGTTTTTAAGATATAATCATTTTAATTTTTTGGCTGATGACATCACCATCCCCCAATCAAGCTCCGATTTGATCCAAAGTGGTCTCATTTTTTAGTGCTTCGTTTGTGCTGATTTGTGCAGTTAAAACGGTCATTTGTGCTATTTTAGTTTTTAAGATATAATCATTTAAATTTTTTGTCTGATGACATCACCATCCCCTAATCAAGCTCCGATTTGATCCAAAGTGGTCTCATTTTTTAGTGCTTCGTTTGTGCTGATTTATGCAGTTAAAACGGTCATTTGTGCTATTTTAGTTTTTAAGATATAATCATTTAAATTTTTTGGCTGATGACATCACCATCCCCCATTCAAGCTCCGATTTGATCCAAAGTGGTCTCATTTTTTAGTGCTTTGTTTGTGCTGATTTATGCAGTTAAAACGGTCATTTGTGCTATTTTAGTTTTTAAGATATAATCATTTTAATTTTTGGCTGATGACGTCACCATCCCCCCATCAAGCTCCGATTTGATCCAAAGTGGTCTCATTTTTTAGTGCTTCGTTTGTGCTGATTTGTGCAGTTAAAACGGTCATATGTGCTATTTTAGTTTTTAAGATATAATCATTTAAATGTTTTGGCTGATGACATCACCATCACCCAATCAAGCTCCGATTTGATCCAAAGTGGTCTCATTTTTATCAACAGGTTTTAAATGGTCTGCTAAATTTTCTCTAAATCATCAGGGGGTGGGGTATTCTTAAATAGAGGAATAAAAAGAGGATTTAGAGATGTTTTAATACGGGATAAATTAGACTGGGTTTTTGATAAATAGTTTGGTCCGTTGTTAATTAGCAGAATATTAAAGGGACAACAAGTTGAAACTTTAACATTTGGGAATGGTAAAGTAGCATCAACAAAATGCAATTTAGGAGAAATTAGAACATTTTAGGAGCAAATGTTTAAAGCAAATGATGGTTTCTTTCAATATAAGCAATAACGATGAAGACTTAATGAGTTAATGAGCTTATGGGGATTCAATATCAGGCCCAGGAACTAAGATTTCCCCATTTATTTTTTATTTCTATTTTATTTTATTTGTTTTTATTAATATTATTTGTTTTTCATATTTTTTTTACTGCGAGCAGAGTTATAGATAGCATTTGAGGGGCTATATACAATTTGGGGGATGGGTAACCATACTTTTAATGCATAAAGCAATAAGAATACCTGACTTTATTTCACTAAAGCTGCAATCGATACTTTAGAGGGAATGCACACTTATTATGGTAGTTTGTCTGAGATAACACATATAAGAGGAGATTATGTTTCCTGCACATTTCTGGATCTGGTCAGGGGTCCAGATATGACAACTATTGAATATTGGGAATGTTGGAACAGATTTTGTTTTTTGTTTTATTTCTTTGTTTTTTGTTTTGTTTTTGTTTTTCTCACCGAAGCACTGTTTTTTTTTTGGAGAATATTTTAAAATGGACTATAGCTGGACACTATGCATAGAGGGGGTGCAGTCGAATTCAGCACCTTCAGGAACTGTGTACTGCTGAGTTTTGGGAACTCAGCAGCAATTCAGTGTACAATCCTGTGCTCTGAGCAGATGAACAATTCAATATGACATTTCCTTTTGAAGGGAGGAACATCTTTGATGCTCTGTTTCCTATTACCTCTATGTGATACTGCTGATGACTCAGGTAAAGACTTATCCTTCAGGGGGTGTGGGGACACGTGGGCCCCAAGACTCATATGGTTCAAAGCTGCTGTGGTAACAGAGGGAAACCTGATGGACTTGTCCGAACATCAAACTTTTTGCATGTTGGAGAGGATCACTGCTCCAAGATACACTTTCTCTTCCAAACCAGTAGCGGGATGGCTCCTGACCAGTTTCCCACATATAGATCCACTCACATAGACACACACACATACTGTCACATAACAACACACCCACACACGGTTAATGACTCGAAGAACACACAAGGGTCCACATGGGAATGAGGTTTTCTTTCATGCACTAACATTCACGGATACAAGGTTTGATAGGGGAGTTTTTAAAGAGGGGTAATCTGCACCGAGCTGGGTTTTTTCTTAGAGATTAAAGAACTTTTAATCATTTTCAATGGGGAGGGGATAAAAGTAAACTAATATGAAGTTATAGGTTTAGACAAAACTACAACTTAAGATGCTATGATGTAGAAATTGTTTTAAAATTTCTTTAGGTAATCCATGAATTGAGTGCAACAATGTGTAAAAAAGGGTTAAATGTTTTCTAAATATCTACAGGTTCCTTGAATGAGATTATATTATTTGCAGTAGATTTTTAGCTTATATGAACAAAATAATGAGCAGAAACATCCATAGGATGTTCAGGCTGAATACATACTGGTATAAATAACTTTCAACTGCCAGGCATCGGAAGGTAGGTTATGTTTAATGTTTTTGGGGATTTCTTGTTTTTTTTGTGTTTTTTTGTTTGTTTTTTTATTTAATTTTTTAATAGACACTGAAATAATCTGCTGAAAAAACACATAGTCCATGGATAATTAACTTAAATGTAGTCAATTTAATGGTGATTTAAGGGATAAAGGGAAAGTAATTGTGGATAAGAATATCTGGTTGTGACTGCACTTAGATTTTGAGTGAATAAAGAAATTATTATTAAAGACAATGCTAATCCTGATAAGAACACTGACTGCACTCTCTGTGTGTCGAAGGATCCCGGAGGAATGGATTGATGAACTGTGATGAGAACAATCCATGAGAACCACCACATGGATTCAGCATCTATCTGCCATTGGACAGCATGGAGACCAAAAAGGAGCTGTGGAGGAGGCCATACGAGACTGATTGATCAATTAGATTGATAAGTGATAGAGACACTGAAAGAATTCATCATCATCAGTGATATTTACCATTTGCTTTTAACTCGGACCAGGATAATTCTTGATTTTACCTAATTATGATGTATATGTTTTGATTTATTTTGATTTTGTTTTGATGAAAATCATGGAAATATTTTGCTCCAGACCCACCAAGATGAAGTTTTATGCCACTTTTCTTTGATTTAGAAAGATTCAGAACCTGATTGGCTTAAAGGTTCTTTAAGTAGTTGGTAATGATAATTATCAGATTCAAAACGGGGTTTTTCTTGCTCAAATTGGCCAAGAGTGGGATTTCCCTGGGGTCACCCCGGTTTTTACTACCTTTTAGAGAGGGTAGGGTTTTCCGGTGGAGAACGGCCCGGCCTGTCCTGTGACGTCCCCTACTGTGACTGAATGATTGGTAAAGTTGGATGGATGGTTTATCCATGAGGAGCGGTCACATTTAGAAGGCCTCCAGGTGGGAGTGAGAGTAGATAAATTTGGCCTTATTAGATTTATAGCATTAGGTTATCTAGTCTAAGGTAACTTAAAATAATGTGTGCATAGGAAACTAAAACAGCTTTCCTTTAATTAGATGACACCCAAATTGTAGTTAAATGCTGAAACTGTGGTCTTGAGTGAGAACATTTTGGTCTGTGAAGTTTTTGATTGTGATTAATTTTGATCCCTAATTAATGATACATCACTAATTATAGATGCACTCTGAGTCACCCGGTCCTTCAGAGATGTGTCGCTTCCTGTGTTTTAAGTTACCTGTAAAAACGGTAACTTATCAGGGGGAGTTGTTAGGTTTATCATTTATACATCATGTGCATTGTTATTTTGTTAGCCAGATTAGAAGGCCTTCCTTCACATTATGGATGTCACGGTGTGTACGGAGGTCATCTAATTGATGATTCCCTTTCTAGTTAATCAAACGATTGTCTGAACAGCAAATTTACCACACAACCTTATTTTGATTTTCTTGTCAAAATCTGTTGTAAATATCGATCAGTACAGTTTGAGACATCCATAACCTATAAAAATAATGCATTGCTTTTTTTAAATCTACATAATTACATTTACTTACTTTGACATAATTGTTTCATGTCCTAACCTGCTAACATGAAACAATTGTTTAAAAGTAGCTTAATATGATTAAATAGATGCCAAAAATGGTTGGATTATTTTTTTCAATGTAGCTTTAACTCATGACTATTTACATTTTTTGGACACACTATCATATTTTTTTTAGTCTTTCAACAACTTTTAGTGTTTTTTTAATCTCTAAGACATCTACAGTTTCCTTCCCCTTTTTCTTATGTTTTACACTGGAAGCAGCTTTCTTTGAGTCACTCCATCCTCCATGCCCTAGTACACACGTACAGACAGCTGTTACTGTACTTACAGAAAAGGCCAACTAGACATAATTTTCCTACCTTTCCTTTAACGTCCCCCTCTACTGTCTTCAAGTCTAATAAATGAAGAAACTTCTGCACAATTTATTTTAGCACAAATATAAAAAAAGACTTTTTGTTAAATAATTTACTGTTTCTGACCAACATGGATATTCTTATTTCATTTAGGTGAAACAAAATCTTATTATTAAAAATGATAATTTAATGACAACTTTCTCTTTCTTTTGTTTAGAAGAAAATTAAATAAATGATTATTATTTTCTTTTTTTCTGTAAAACGTATCAGAACAGCACAGACTGTCATCCAGGATGATTAACAGCAGCAAGTGTACTCCTCTCTTCTCCATGGTCAGTCTTTCACTTTTTTTTCTGAATGGTTCCAACAAATATGGAATATACATTATATTTCCAATATATTATTATAATTTTATCTTTAAACTACTGTTAAAGATAGACTATGTGTATGCACGTTGGCGCTCTATCTCTCCAGTTCTTTTTCCTGAAAAGAGATCACTCGGGGCAAATTCTTTAAATAACACTTTATAACTTAGATGTATTAAATAACTAGGAGACATGACAACATATTCTGATAGAAATTGTAATCTTACTCAGATCAGAGAAATTGCTTAGAGTTTACAGAAGGCAGCTGCTCACCTCCGGGCTCACCTCTCAGGAAGTGGCCCTGAATAACAGTTAAAAAGGCATTTTATATATCTCCAGTCTGCCACATCATCAAATTTTACACCATATATGTTAGCAGATGAGTAGACATCCATGGCTCCAGCCTTATCAAAATATTACACTTAGGTGAAGGACACCGCTCTCATTCCATTTCCAAATCTTTGCCATGTACAGAATGAACAATATAACTGTATATCCAGACAGGCAGCCAATACCAAGGTGTAATAAACTCAAACATCTTCAATGATTAATATCCTAGCACCACTAAAAACCTATGTGTTGAATTGGAAAATTAAAACTTAATTTAAAAAAATCAGAATGCATTCATTCAAACTGCTATGATAAAATAAATTTATCTTCTTATTGAAGACTATGTTTATGGAAGAGAAAATCTTAAAGTGAATGCTATAATGTTGCTGAAAATGTATTGCAGTCAAGTCTTTTTTTACTATATTTAGCCACAGATCAACACAGAGGTCATTTCTAACTTTTAACTCATTCAAACTCTTTTATAAAATAATCTTTAAGCTCCTATTCTGGGGCATCTAAAAATCAAACAAAAGTACCAGGACGGAGGTTTGAAAGATATTTAAAGAGGTGAGTCTAATGTTCTGTTTACATCAGTATCACTGACATTAAGGCAGATTAGTTTAACTGTGTGATTTCCACTTTCCTGTAGGAGATCTTGGTCTCTATGAAACAATCAGAGGGTCTGGAAACTCTGGAAATGGTTCAGTATAAATGTTATTAATCAAATAGCTGCTGGAAGCATGGAATTATACAGTAACTGTGATAAACAATGAACTCAATGACAAAATTATAATTTCAGGTCAAGAACAACAGGATGGTACTAATGTGACTGCAGGGTCAGACTAACCTGGAACATTTTTTCTAGAGGGGTGAGTTCACTAAATCTGGAAGTAATCAGGATCAATAGTTTGTAGAAGAGATGATTTTGCTGCTTGACACTGATTCAGGAACTGTTTCTACATTTTTCCTTAAAAAAAAAACTTGTTTGGTTTTGTTGTTTAATCAGGTCCTGTCTAGACCTAAACATCTTTGATCTGGGTTCAAATCCTTTGGCTCCTCAGAACCTACCATGACAGTAGTATCAGCGGCACCAGGATGAAGTCCAGTCATCTGAGAGTTTTCCTTCTATCCAGCAGCTTTTGTTATTAACCATCAAAGACTTTATTTCACTGTTTTCAGCTGTTGATTCAGATTTAGCTTCAAGTCCAAAAATAAAGAATATTTTTAGGAGGGCATTGAAAAAATAAAACATTTCAGTAGCAGACTGAAACATTTTCAAGGTTGTTGTTTCTTAGGAATTGTCAAATCAATGTAGCCCCACCTTTCTTTGGGACTGTGTCCAGAGTCTGAAGAGGAAAAAACATCTAAACAACTGTTGTTTTTAACCAAGAAGTCTGACTGGAGTTTTACTGTTTAATTCTGTTACCAAACAAGAAAGCCTGTTTGCATTGAACTTGCCTTCTCTCAGAATAATCAGAAACAGTTGATGATGGCCAGGTAGCACCGCCACAGCTACGCATTTGGAACAAGATTTTCTGTAAAAAATGCTGGAAGTAAAAAAATGTTTTATGTGTGTATGTGGGGCAGGAGGTTCTGATAGGTCGGTGTCATTCCCACAGGGCACTGTTAAATCAATCAACATCAATATGGCATCAAGCTTATTACTGATATAAAGCTATTGTCATAATTCTAATTAAAAACCTAAATAAATTTGACATCAATTCTTTGACATTAATTCTTAGTCATTTTGACATTATTTCAATAAGTCAGGGATCTTCAACCTTTACTATCTCAAACAAGTTCTTGTGTCAGTCCAGCTAATGATTTTCTGTACAAAGAAAACATCATTTTGGATAAATATGTATTTAAGAATATATTTCATATTTAACAAACCGGGCGGGACAACACAGTCTTTTTGGGCCCCTCCTCTACGCCTAACCACCATCCCACACACACACACACACACACACACACACACACACACGCACACACACACCCACACACAAAAAAGTCAAATTAACTGCATACTTCATTCTCCTTTGCCTAATACTTTCTTCAATATTCTGCTGTTTACAAAAATATTGTTTTGTTCTCCTTCACTTCATTGAGGTGGTTAGACTTGGTCTCCAAATTTCGAATGGTGAATTTTTATATTGGTAAAGTAATTTATGATGTCTTAAGTCTAATTTCTTGGCAAGCTGATGCTGTATAGACACCATCGCCAGACCATTTTCATTTTTAACAAACCTCCCACATTTCTGCACACATTCCATTGCAAAATATAAAAAATGGATCCATGGGGTGCTAATTTTTATAGAGAATAACTTAATGACAGAAATAAAAGAAACAGATAAAAATATCACTGATGCCTTTAGGGTCACTCTGTTTTAAATATTTAGAGCAAATATTTAATGAAAAAAGTGATATTTCACAAAAAAAACTACAGTTTTTTTTTTTTTTTTGCTTATTCATAAAAAAAAGAAAGTAACTGATTGTGTATAATTTCTTGACCAACATCATTAAAAACTACTGTGGAAGGTGAAACAAGCCACTTGCAAATGGAAGTTTATTATTATTATCTTTTTTTAAATGCTGAAATAATTTCCCATTATTTTTTCTGACCATATTTTATTTTATGCAATAAATAAACAATGCAGATTATGCAGTATATAAATGTTTGTTTTTTTCGGACATGACAACCTTTTTTTCATTTTTATGGTGAAGATATGTCTTTTTTTTAATGACTCTTATGCATTTTAATACGATATTTTCCTTCCATTTTTTGTAAATATTTTTATGACTTGTTTTAACAAGATGTGAGATGTTTCACGCTATCTTTTTTTTTCTTATAATCAATCAATGTAATTAGGTTCTCTTGTTTTTTTGATTGCTTCAGAATAACTACAACCTCTAACCCTCTAAGTTTCTCTTCAATTGAAGAGTTTTCTTTAAATATTTTAAATGTTTCGATTAAGGCTTATCGGTGAAACAGTTGTTTGCACTGTTACTTCTCCTTCTGGGATCTCTCCTCATGAATGTTATTTTCTTATATGCATTATTGGGGGGTTTTTTCTGCCTGCTCCAGCTTCCTCTTTCAGTCATTTAATTATGTGTACTTAAATTTTCCCTTATTTAAATTTAAAATGGGACTCACCAAGAAACTATACAGCTTATAATCAATGAAAAACAAAAACAAGCCTTACAGAAATCCTTTTACACTCAAGCAGTTAAATACTTCCATACAATTTACATCGTGTTATAAAGTTCTTTACCAGTACACATCACATTACTGTACATTATACGTCTAGATGACATAATTAATCAGAAAGCATTTAGTTAGACATCCTTCTGACTAAATTTAGTCAGAGTCTAATAATCTAATGATGAATGGAAGTCATCAGCCATATGAGGTAACGATTCGTGTAGTTAAGCAATAATTTTTGCTTAAGTTACTTTTTAGTGGGGAGTGTTGACCTAGTCGTTAGAGCAGTGCGCTTGCGCTCTGAAAAGTTGCAAGTACCTGGTTTGATCCACACAGCATCCACTCTGGGTTCATGGGCAAAACCCTTTACTCCCCTGGCGCCACACAATGGCAGCCCACCAAGCCCCAAGCGGAAGGGTCAAATGCAGAGAGTGAATTTCCCTAATGTGCAACAATAAAGGGATTTACATGCATATTTTTAAATATGTTTAAACATTAACTCTTTAATTGCACTAGTAATATCATTCCATATCACTGACAGCAGTTCAGCATTAGTTTTTTTTTTCCTTCTCAGCAATGTTTCTTTCCTATATAATGTTCATTAGAAGGGTGGAAACTGAAATAAGGTGTCAAATTCTAAGCCGTATTTTACTAACTACATTTTAATATATAATACAGGCTTGTGTAAACTTTTTCACTTAAGCCAGCTTACAGCTTTTCAAGGGCCCAGGACAACACAGTATTTTTCGGCCCCTCCTCTACACCTAACCATCGTCCCACACACACAAAAAAAAAGTCAATGTAAATGCATACTTTATTCTTCTTTGCTTAATATTTTATTCAATATTCTGTTGTTTACAGCAATATTTGTTTGTCCTTCAAACAAGCCATAGATTACTTCACTTGATAGAGGTGGTTAGACTTGGTCTCCAAATGCCAAACGGTTAACTTTTATAGTGGTAGAGTCATTTATGATGTTTTTAAAGTCTATTTTCTTGGCAAGCTGATGCTGTATAGACACCATTGTAGGATCTTCATTTTACTGAAGGCCTGCTCACCTCCAGGCAGTCACAGGTACAGATATGAAAACACTTAGCACCATTTCCATTAACAATGTATGTGTGCACAGTTTCTTTGATGCCCTGGAAATCAAGCTTTCTACATTTTATGTTGGATATTTTCACCCTATCTATTGAATTTAGTGCACTGGTTGATATCTTCCGTACTTCATAGAAGAACAGCAAGCACACAATATGACCTTTTTTGACCTGTTGTATAGTAGCCAGTCCCTAAAATTTTTTCCCCTCCTCTTATGGGAAGTTGAATAGGGTAGATACTTTGGAAATTCTTTGCCCTCTGAATCTGATGGAAGTTCATTTGCCATCTCTGTTAAAGACTTCCTTTTTACCTTTTCAAACATTCCCTCTATCAGAGTGGCAAGATCAATCTCTGAACCACTATGCTCAGACTCTCCGATCGGGCAGCAAGCCCCTCCACCTGCACTGTGTTATTGGTAAGGATGGCTCTCTGTCTCCTCGTCAAACACAAGCTTTCTCTCCATCACCCCTCAAAGCTACAACCCCTGCTCCGCGCTCTTTCCACCTGCACCTGAACCTCTGCCATCTCTCTGCTCTTTTGATGCTATGCTAAAGTATTTCTGTAAAAGTTTTGTTTCTCTCTTACACCAGCCAGCTAAAGAAAAAAAGCTGACACAAATCTAACACAGATACTACCAGTGTCTGCTGTATACAGTGAAAACACCCAACCTCTGAGAAGCTGAAAAGTATGGCTCGATCCAAATACCTCAAATTGCGGATCCAACATCCTATTCCTAGCACCTATCACTTGAAATTTTGTGGGTTTAAATAGTTTGAACACTGTGCAGTTTAGAAAATGACAACCTAGACTGCAGTTATTAATCCAAAAAGCTTTCTGCCCTATGGATGCCATTGCATGATAGAGACACATATGAATTATGTTTGTCAAACTGGGACTTCAAATTTTATATTATCTTTTTTTTGCATATAGCTGAACCTCTCTGTTGGAACAAATGTATTTAAAGTTATCTTTTATTTGCTCATTTCAAATACATTTTCTACTTTTATACTGAAATATCTATTTGTATGCCATTACCTAACAGTGGCCTTTATAATCATTTCTGTGCTGAACAACGAAATTGCACCTGTTGACCCACCGGAGACAAGTGGGCTGTGTTTTAATAAATACAGAGAAGTGTGAACCAAAACCAAATGTCTGCTATTGAGGCAGAACGAGCTGTTCCTTGGAACCAGAAGCTTTTGTTCCCAGGATAAACCTTTTGAAACTGCTTATGCTTGTATTACATACATAACGTTGCTGCTACATCCTCCTTTAGAGCAGCAATGGTCATGTACAGTGGGGCAAAAAAGTATTTAGTCAGCCACCAATAGTGCAAGTTCTCCCACTTAAAAAGATGAGAGAGGCCGGTAATTTTCATCATAGATATACCTCAACTATGAGAGACAAAATTAGAAAAAAAAATCCAGAAAATCACATTGTCTGATTTTGAAAGAATTTATTTGCAAAATACGGTGGAAAATAAGTATTTAGTCAATAACAAAAGTTCATCTCAATTCTTTGTTATATACCCTTTGTTGGCAATGACAGAGATCAAACGTTTTCTGTAAGTCTTCACAAGGTTTTCACACACTGTTGCTGGTATTTTGGCCCATTCCTCCATGCAGATCTCCTCTAAAGCAGTGATGTTCTGGGGCTGTCACTGGGCAACACGGACTTTTAACTCCCTCCAAAGATTTTCTATGGGGTTGAGATCTGGAGACTGGCTAGGCCACTCCAGGACCTTGAAATGCTTCTTACGAAGCCATTCCTTCGTTACCCGGGCGGTGTGTTTGGGATCATTGTCATGCTGAAAGACCCAGCCACGTTTCATCTTCAATGCCCTTGCTGATGGAAGGAGGTTTTCACTCAAAATTTTACGATACATGGCCCCATTCATTCTTTCCTTCACACGGATCAGTCGTCCTGGTCCCTTAGCAGAAAAACAGCCCCAAAGCATGATGTTTCCACCCCCATGCTTCACTGTAGGTATGGTGTTCTTTGGATGCAACTCAGCATTCTCTCCTCCAAACACGACAAGTAGAGTTTTTACCAAAAAGTTCTATTTTGGTTTCATCTGACCATATGATATTCTCCCAGTCATCGTCTGGATCATCCAAATGCTCTCTCGCAAACTTGAGATGGGCCTTGAGATGTACTGGCTTAAGCAGGGGGACACGTCTGGCACTGCAGGATTTGAGTCCCTGGCGGCGTAGTGTGTTACTGATGGCAGCCTTTGTTACTTTGGTCCCAGCTCTCTGCAGGTCATTCACTAGGTCCCCCCGTGTGATTCAGGGATTTTTACTCACCGTTCTTGTGATCATTTTGACCCCACGGGGTGAGATCTTGTGTGGAGCCCCAGATCGAGGAAGATTATCAGTGGTCTTGTATGTTTTCCATTTTGCAATAATTGATCCCACAGTTGATTTCTTCACACCAAGCTGTTTACCTATTGCAGATTCAGACTTCCCAGCCTGGTGCAGGTCTAAAATTTTGTTTTGGGTGTCCTTTGACAGCTCTCTAGTTTTGGCCATGGTGGAGTTTAGAGTGTGACTGTTTGAGGTTGTGGACAGGTGTCTTTTATACTGATAACGGGTTCAAACAGGTGCCATTAATGAAGGTAACGAGTGGAGGACAGAGGAACCTCTTACAAAAGAAGTTACAGGTCTATGAGCCAGAAATCTTGCTTGTTTGTAACTGACCAAATACTTATTTTCCACCATATTTGCAAATAAATTCATTAAAAATCAGACAATGTGATTTTCTGTATTTTTTTTTTCTCATTTTCTCATTTAAGCTAACATTTAATTGGTCCTTCATGCCAGATACCAAGATACCAGAAAAGTCCAGAGGGTGAGGTGAACTCCAGCTAAAGACTATGGCCACAGCATTGAGATCTTTTTCCAGGACCAAGTCCATCTCACCTGCCTGGATCCAAAGGTTTACGGTAGTCCGAGAGGGGTAGATAAATTCTCTAATTCCCTCTGAAAAAAGGTGTTTTCCTTGGATGTCAGTGTCCTGTGGGATATTTTTGTCCAGCTAGTCAGTGTCGCACCAATCAGATGGCTTTGCTGTTTTCAATTTGAAAAGGCCCTTCCGGCTGTGCTTGGCCTTTATCGGTTGTTGGTTTGTTTTTAGCTTGTTAGCAGCAGTGGCAGCTAATACAAGTTGTCCGTCGGCTTCTAATAGAAATAAGGATTCAATCGGTAACATGAGATGATCATAGCACATGTATTATGAAAGAAATTATGAGGTTGTAGTTCCAAATCTTGTAAATAATGTGCAATTTTGCCGCAAAAACATAATGACATGTGTCTAAACTCCTTAGAACCTGCTTAAAATGGGTAAAGTTAGGAAAAAATTAAAATTACTTGCAGTACTTTTACAACATTGCATTTTTTACTTTGACTGAAGTGAAAATAATATAAAATTGTGCTACTGTTGCATGGAATAGAATATAAAATCCTTTTATTTTCACACCATGGGGAAATTCTGGTGTTTAGAGCAGCAAAATGTTTATAGAAAAAATGGTCACACAAATGTGGACCTTAGAAAAGTGTGTAAAATTACATAATAGCGAAGAGTTACAAAAATACTGTACTGTATACTTTACTGTAAAGTGTTTAAACAATATAAAACTGTGCACCTGGAGAATAAATACCCAATATACAACTAAGGACATTTCTTAAGTGATATATATTTGAAAGTAGGAGCAACATCAAAGGTGTGCAAAATGACAGCAGCATGTTATTTAACTGACTAAGGTAGAAAATGTGCAAAAGGAGGTTGTCAGGAATAGTGATGGTTATATAGTTTTACAGCTGCCTAGTTCAAATGCTTTCGTATTCTGCCCACCTCACAAAGTGTGACTTTGTTGCTGATCAGTTATCCTATCTTTGTTTCTCCAGATTAACATTTTTCAACTGTGCAAATGACAGTAAGTAAAGCTTTATTGCAATGAGAGCTGAAATTATTGCTGTATTAATACATCATAATTCTATTTCCCATATTGTCAATGTTTGAATGCAATATTTTTTGTCAGAGCATCCTAAATTCAGGAGGTTCTCCAGCGGGAGCCTCATTCTTCAGGACACCACTGCGTCTTTGGCTCTGGGGTCCAAGAAGGCAGCCCAGAAGGGAGCCCTGAGGGTCAAACCCGCTGAGGAGGTGGAGGTACAAGCCCGCCTTGTCCAAGAGGGTCGGGATGTCTCCAACGCCACCCTCGTCCTCAGTCAGTGGACCCTGCAGTTCAGCAAGTATGTATTTAATTCATAATTTAATTTATCTTTTATCCCTTTGGGATGATAAAAGTATTAATGATTTTGTTGGGAGCTGGAGAAAATCCCATCTTTCTCCAGCAGAGTCCGCCGTGGATCCTCTGAGGGAGCCTCCTGCACAGCTGCTGCTCGTCAAGATCATCAGAGGATCCACTACATAAGCTGTCTTCAGACCTTGCCTCAACGCCGCAGTGTTGTTCCAGTTGGTCAGCGCTAAAGCCTAGATCCTCAGTGAATCTCCATGACTTTGAATCCAGTCTGGATTCTAACTACTGTCTCTGTTTTCCAGGAAACCTGTGCCTCCTCTGTGAAAGCTCTGGAAGTGCTAACCTGCCGAGCCGACCCTCTGAGCCAAACCCTGAAGACTCACAGAGAACCCCCAAGCAGCTCAGGACTAGAGCTGGGAAATCTAAGCCAAGGTCTGTTCAAGCTACGACGCGAGACGCTGAAGCAGCAAACGGACTCTGCTGACAAACTCTTCTCCAGAACCAACAGTGACTCTCCCAAAGTAAACCTCAAGAACCCTCTAGGTACAAACAGTGAACCTGTGGAAATCAAACCCTGTCAGCAGTCACTAACTGTGCTGTCTCTCACGCAGACTCCGGTGAACCAGTATCCAGGCCCGAACCAGAATCAGTACATTCTGTGTGTTTTGTGCTTAAATAAACTGTTCAACTTTTTATCCTTGTGTCCATCAGTGGTGTTCTGCATAACTGGGTCTCCTTTAGTGAACCCATCATGACAGAACACTGCGGCCAAACTCAAGGCCCAGCAGATCACCTCACCCGTCGTTTGGAAGAGCAGGATGCCCAACTACAGGGACAAACCCAAACGCTCCGTGAGTTATACCATCTAGTAGGAACTCATAACCAAATGCTACAGAGTTGTGCTAATTTTCTGAACAGCGCTAATGCTGCACCACAACCATTTCCGGGTCCAGTCCCACCTCCGAGGTCACAGGCCGTGACGTCATCAGAGTTCCGTCCTAGTCTCCCAGAAAGATTTTCTGGCAACATGAAGGATTGCAAAGGATTTCTTTTTCAATGTCGATTGATTTTTCAGAACTCCCCTGGCTGTTTTTCCACGGATCACAAGAAAATAACTTTCATTCTCTCTCAGTTAACAGGAAGAGCCTTGGAATGGGCTCAGGCAAGATTTGCCGCTGACGACAGTTTAAATTGCTACTACTCTGATTTCATTGCTGAATTTACCCAGGTTTTTAACCAAGAAACAGATCAAACAATTGATTCTAGAGCCCTTTTCAACCTTAAACAGGGAAATTCTTCGGTGGCAGAGTTTTCAATTAACTTCCGGGTTAAGGCGGCAGCTTCCGGTTGGAACCAAAGCGCCTTGAAAGGAGCCTTTTTCATGGCGTTAAATGAACAGATTAAAGATGAACTTGCAACCCTCGATGAACCAGCCACCCTCGAAGATTTAATTCGCCTGTCCATCAGACTAGATAATCGAATTCGAGCCAGAAACAGTTCTAAGAAGCAGAGTACATTTTCTTCTGCCTCACATAACGTGACTGTTTGCTCTTCCTCTACAGAGCAGTTGCCCATTCAGAGGTCTAAACCCCAGCCTCTACCATTACCCGTTCAGGCCTCTCATTCTGGCGAAAGGGAGGTTGAACCAATGCAGGTGGGACACACCAGGCTCACTTCAGAGGAGAGACAGAGGCGCTTCTTAAGCAAATTATGTATCTACTGTGGTGAGAGCGGACACTTCATCGCCTCCTGCCCGGCAAAGTCAAAAGCCGGGGCCCGCCAGAGGATCTGAGGAGTCTGGCGGGCCGAATTAACACTACGAAATCTCCTCGACTGTTACTACCTGCCACACCTTTCTGTGATAATCAAAGTCTTTCTTTTTCTGCTTTCGTCGACTCAGGCTGTGAACGGAATATCATCGACTCAAACCTCGTCCAGCAACTCCAGATTAAAACCATTCCTCTCTCTCAGCCTCTCAATGTTTCCGCTATTGACGGAAAGAGACTCCATCGAGTTACCCACCAAACCCAGCCCCTCGAGCTACTTCTGTCAGGTAACCACCGAGAGACAATAACATTCTTTGTTTTCCCCTCTGCATGTTCCCCGCTGGTTCTCGGGTTCGAATGGTTGGAGAAGCATAATCCTCACATTAACTGGACTAAACGTCTTCTGGAATCATGGTCCACTTCGTGCCACGAAACATGCCTTCGTTCTGCTGCCCCCTGGGTGGGGTCTCCTAGAGGTGGGGGGGAGATGGACTCTCCTGACCTTTCTTCTGTCCCCTCTGAGTACCATGACTTAGCCCCAGTCTTCAGTAAGGTCAGTGCGACGTCCCTACCTCCACACAGACCATACGATTGCGCCATTGAACTTTTACCTGGTGCTCCTCTTCCTAGCAGCAGATTGTATAACATTTCCAAACCCGAAAGAGAAACTATGGAAAAATACATCAACGAATCATTGGCTGCTGGAATAATTCGCCCTTCGTCCTCTCCATTGGGCGCCGGTTTCTTCTTCGTGGGAAAGAAAGATGGTTCCCTGAGACCTTGTATAGACTATCGAGGTTTGAACCAGATTACAATTAAAAACAAATACCCACTGCCTCTTCTCGCCTCTGCTTTTGAACCAGTACAGGGTGCTACAGTGTTTTCCAAACTGGATTTAAGAAACGTCTACCATCTCCTTAGGATCCGTGAGGGCGATGAATGGAAAACTGCCTTCAAAACACCCTTGGGTCAATTCGAATACCTCGTTATGCCCTTTGGTCTAACTAACGCTCCAGCCTGCTTCCAGGCCCTAGTAAATGATGTTCTCAGAGACTTTCTCAACGTGTTTGTTTTCGTGTACATTGATGACATTCTCATTTACTCCAAGGACCTTGATGAACACAAGAAACATGTCCGACTTGTCTTACAGAGACTTCTGGAGAATAAGCTGTTCGTGAAAGCCGAGAAGTGCGAATTTCATCAACCTTCAGTCTCCTTTTTGGGGTTTGTGCTCGAGGGCGGCCAGGTAAAACCTTCTGAGGACAAGATCAAAGCAGTCTTAGACTGGCCTGTTCCAGAGAACCGAAAACAACTTCAGAGGTTTTTAGGATTTGCTAACTTCTACCGCCGGTTTATTAGAAACTACAGCCAGACCGCCCTTCCACTAACCTCCCTGATTTCTGTTAAACGCACATTTCAGTGGACCCCCGAGGCTCAAGCAGCTTTTGAGAAATTAAAATCCTTGTTTTCCAGAGCACCTGTCCTAATTCAACCTGATCCGACTAAGCAGTTCATCCTAGAGGTGGATGCTTCAGATTCTGGTGTTGGAGCTGTCCTATCCCAGAGGCTCGACTCAGATCAGAAGATACACACTTGTGCTTTCTTTTCCCGTAGGCTCTCCTCCGCTGAACAAAATTACGATGTGGGTGACCGAGAGCTTCTGGCTATCAAACTGGCGTTGGAGGAATGGAGGCATTGGCTGGAGGGAGCTGAGCACCCGGTTCTTGTGTGGACTGACCATAAGAACCTGGCTTACATCCAGTCAACTAAACAGGCTAATCCTCGCCAGTCCAGGTGGTCAATTTTCTTCTCTCGCTTCAACCTAATCATCTCCTACAGACCCGGATCCAAGAACGTGAAGCCCGATTCTCTCTCTCGTCTCTACTCCGTCGATCATCCTGAGACTCCTGAACCTGTCCTTCCGGCATCATGTACAGTGGGAGTGGTCAACTGGGAGATAACAGACCTCATTAATTCAGCTCTGGCCACTGAACCCGACCCAGGTAACGGCCCATCTAACCGTACATATGTCCCATCTTCTGTCAGGTCCCGTCTTATCCAGTGGATGCATGCCGCCAAATTCTCAGCTCATCCAGGAGTCAGTAGGACAGTTGCTCTCATCTCCAGACGCTTCTGGTGGCCCACTCTCCACAAAGACGTTAAGGAGTATGTGTTGGCTTGCCCCACATGTGCCCGTAACAAAGCCTCACACCAACCTCCTTCTGGCCTGCTTCAACCACTTCCTGTTCCCTCGCGCCCATGGTCCCATGTCGCCATCGATTTTGTCACCGGTCTCCCAGTCTCCCGAGGTATGTCCACTATACTCACCATAGTTGATCGTTTTTCGAAGTCCTGCCACCTTGTTCCCCTCAGAAAGCTTCCTACAGCCTTCCAGACCGCTCAACTCCTCATTAAGCATGTTTTCCGGCTTCACGGCATCCCCCAGGAGATCCTCTCGGACAGAGGTCCTCAATTCATCTCCCAGGTATGGAAAGCTTTCTGCTCTGCGCTCGGCTGCAAACCTTCTCTCACCTCAGGTTACCACCCCCAATCGAATGGTCAGACCGAGCGCATGAACCAACAACTGGAATCCACCCTCCGTTGCCTCACGTCTAGTAACCCCGTGGACTGGAGCCAATTCCTTCCGTGGATTGAATATGCCCACAATTCCCTCTGTTCTGCATCCACTGGACAGTCCCCATTCCAGGTCAGTCTCGGATATCAACCACCTCTTTTCCCCGCAGATGAGAGAGAGATATCGGTGCTATCCGTTAATCATCACATCCGTCGCTGCCAGAGGATTTGGAGGGAAACCATCGCCACACTCAATCAGTCATCTGCATCAGCAAAACGTTTCGCCGACGCCAAAAGACGTCCCGCCCCCGAGTACTCTGAGGGCCAGGAGGTGTGGCTCTCCACTCGGGACATCCCCCTCAAGGGGATGTCTCGAAAACTCTCCCCGAGATTCATCGGACCATATAGAATCTCTCGAGTCATCAACCCCTCAGCTGTCCGTCTCCAGTTACCTCAGTCCCTCCGAATCCACCCTACATTCCACGTTTCCCAGATCAAGCCCGTCTCTTCGAGCCCTCTGTGCCCTCCGTCCGACTCCCCACCACCCGCCCTGGAGGTCGATGGCCATCCGGCCTTCACGGTGCGCCGCATCGTAGACTCCCGTCGACGAGGTCGCGGATGGCAGTACCTTGTCGACTGGGAGGGCTACGGACCGGAGGATCGCCAGTGGGTCCCAGGCTCGTACATCCTTTACCCGGCACTCATCGAGGAATACGAGCGTTCCTGCCCATCAACCTCTTCCGGACCGCCAAGGGGCGGTCGTTGAAGGGGGGGTACTGTTGGGAGCTGGAGAAAATCCCATCTTTCTCCAGCAGAGTCCGCCGTGGATCCTCTGAGGGAGCCTCCTGCACAGCTGCTGCTCGTCAAGATCATCAGAGGATCCACTACATAAGCTGTCTTCAGACCTTGCCTCAACGCCGCAGTGTTGTTCCAGTTGGTCTGCGCTAAAGCCTAGATCCTAGGCTTTAGAGCCTAGACCAGGGTCCAGATCCACCAGCTGGCTAATCTGGACCCATCCTAATTTAAAACATTTATAAATTACTGCATGTTGTCTGACGCCAGTGTCTAAACCTCACTTGAGCCGCTTCTCTGTTTGTATGGTAAAGCCATTAAAAGTGTCCGGCACCAGGCTGCATGTGATAGAAATTAGCCAATGAGCTGTGTCAGCCAGGGTCCCGCTATGGTAGCTACTAGCTATTTTTAGACACAGCAGGCAAACCTGTGGCAAGCCGGGCAGTGGGAAAGAAGGAGAAGACGATGAGAAAAAGAGAGTAGAGAAAGTGTGGACTGCTGGAAGATGTTCAGTGAACTAGAGAAAGAGAAGTGAAATGGAATGCTTAAAGATGACCCTGCACCTACTGATGTGAAGCAGGATTCTCCACCATGAACATATTCAAAAATAAATATCAATCCAGGCTTAAAATGAGCACCTTGGTGCTGGAGATGTCCTGGAGAATGGGTTTGTCCCCAATAAAACCCAGGTTTAAAAGCCTTGCAGGGCAGCCTAGAGCCTACTTCTCTTATTAAGACATAAAAAAAGAAAAAAAAAGTGAGTCAGGAAATTGTCTACATACAAAAATGAAATATTGTTTTTCTCTACTTCAATTTAGATTTTAAATGGAAAATCTTTCTATTTTTCATTTAAAAATTCATTGTATATCATGAGCTTAAACATCTGCATTATATTTCAGTGTTTCATGGTGTTTTGCGGTGTTTATTTTGGTAAATTGTAGTCGGAAAATTTTTATTTCTCTTCTATTATATATTAATTTATCCCAGTTACTCACTATAAAAGTTTTCAGGGCAGAATGCTGTGCCATAAGGGCTGTATGATGAACTGTTCTCTCTTTGCAAAGATATGAATAAATTTGCCGACTGAGTGAAATCCATCGATCTCCGTTTATTTAACTAGGGTGAATAGTTGAATACTTTTTTTCCCACGACAATTTGGCGTTGTCAAAGCAGGATTCTCCTTGACTGATTTTTTCAGAGGACTGTGATTGTCAGAAGTAAAGTGCCTTGAGATAACTTGCGGTGTGAATTTGGCGCTATATAAATAAACTGAATTGAATTGAAAATTGAATAGAAGTGTCAGGTACCACCTGGAGGAAGCAGTCTTCCAGCCTCAATACCATGTTTAGTAGGTTAAGGGACTGTGGACTTCTGGCATTAAGATTCCTGGAGGTCAGCAGGAGGATCAAAACATTATTTTTGAGACGGTGAGATTAATCTTTTGTCGGCACAGTTTAAATTAAATTTAAAAAACTAAATTACGAAACAACAGGTTGTTAACAGATTTAAAGATTATAAGAAATCAAATACTGGAAACTTAGCTCAAACAAAGTCCTCTTCTTCTCCATAAAAATGATCAAATAAATAAATGTAATCTAACAAAAAAAAACTAGCTAAATTAAAGATTAATAAGTTAATCATTTCAAAAGCATTAAAATTAGTATAATACTTAAGAATATACATACAAAACAAAATATAACTTTTCTTTTTGGGGACACGAAAGGCAAATCAGGTGTTTTTCCGCCTGTGAACCAAAAGACCCTCACATAGGAACATGAGGCTCTCTCTAAGCAATGATGGAAGGTTGTACAGTGGGCGCTGGTTGGAAATGGACACTTCACTCACGCTCCCCGTGTTTCACGAATTGCGTGAAAAACATGTGACTACTATAGCCACTAGGTGGCAGTCTGAGTCCATTTCGGCGTCCCATGAGTCAGGATTAGATAGATCAATTAGCAAACTGGGAGGGGCATTACGTGTTGCGAGCAGTTAGCATAGAGAGTAGGGTGAGTGGTCTGCAGTTCTGAAGGTTGAGGTTCTGTCCCAGCTGTGGCCGAGTTTATTATTCTCACCTTAAATGTTTTTCTATTTTTTTTATCACTTTTTTATTACATTAGACCATAGGGATTATCATTCTACAGCCTCTGTATCTTACTGTATATATAGGTCTATTATATTGCATGCCTTATAGCCACAGTGTTTAGATATTTTTATAATTCTATTTAACCTATTCCATATTATATGTGTCATGGTCTGGCGGTGTTTGTGAATGAGAGATGGTGCAGCTCGGCTCATGTTCACGTGAAGCAGCAGATATGCAGCCCAGATGTGGAATTACTCACGGTGAGTTTAAGACTTTATTATCTGCCGCGGGAGTTTGGTCACGTGATCGTGCTGTGCGTTTCCAAAGCGTGGTAAACAAGTTTCAGACTAGAGTCTGAGACGGGAGTGGATTTTCACTCCTGTCCCGTCCCACTCCCACAGAAAAAAAATTGTGTCCCGCCCAGATCCCGGTGTTATGCCCAAAAGTGCATGCCTGCCGAAATATGCATCCCCAGTCGCGGGAGTGCGCCTCGCTCTGTTGAACTGCATATCGACGGATTAAAATATGTTCAATGGAGTTCTTATATTAATGATATAAAAACGTTTAAAAATACCTCTTGTGGGAAAAAAAGTTGTGGTTATTTGGCAGATTCATTTACAAAAGTACGGATTGTTTTGAACAACATTAAATCCAAAAATTTTGACCATGGTAAGGCTGATTTATTTGTTGTGGTCTCTTGTTACAGTATTTACACACAACACTAAACCGTGATAGCCGACGTGAGTTTTGAGTTTGCAAAGCTTTCTCTTAAGTGAGAATCAAACGCGCATCTACACAGCACAGCATTCACAGACCAGTGATATGCGTTCGCTGTGCGTCAGAAAGCTACGGTGCATTCAGGAGCATTGGAACATTTTAAACTTACAAGAATGAGGCATAAAACAGAACTGTATTTTACTGATCTGTATTGTATTTTTTTTTTGTTTGTTTGTTGATGCACATCTGCTAGCTTTTTATTCTAAAAAATCTATAATATTACAGCAGCAATTTATCAAAGTTTTTCAAAATCCTGTTTAAAAGCTCCAAATGGGGCTTCAGATCATATGAAGCGACAATTGCACTGTCATTGTTTTACAGGGCAGAATTTGCATTTGCTGATCCTTGTACTTAATTACTGACGAATATACAGGAATACAGACGTACAAGTGTCAACTCCTCTGAGATAGCAGGGGATGCAGTTTTTGGCAAGGACCTGCCACAAAATGCATCCCCCTTGTTATTAACCTAAGAATTGTCCCACACACATGAAATTCACACTGGTACCTCAGCACACATGTGGAAGCATGTAGTAATTGTTACATCAGCTACAAGTCTATATTTCTGTAAAAAAGCAGGGGATGATTTATAAATATCGTAGTTACAGGTTAAGAAAAAGCTCAAACCACCCAGTTTTGACAGAAAGTGACATGGTATGACGTTCCAAATAGAGCTAGGGTTTTTAAAGAAGTGTTTCAGCCAATTTATTTTAAAGGTATTATTTAGTGTACAGAAATCGATAAAGTTTAATCCACCCTTTTCATAGGGATTTGTTAGAACAGACTTCTTCACTCTGCTCCACTCTCCCCACGCTCACACAATACGTCACATGCAACCAGGAACAATAAAAGGCTGGACCTTTTTTATGCAAATGTTAAGGATGCATACACCTCCGTCCCCCTCCCCCCGCTGGGTCGTTCAGATCACAACCTTGTCTACCTGCCCCCCCATTACATTCCACCGATGAGAAGGACAATTGCACAGTCAGTGAAAGTTTGGTCGGATGACGCCACTGAGGAGCTGAGGGATTGTTTCAGCACCACAGACTGGAGCATGTTCCAAAGCTCTCATGGTGAGGACATCAACAGCCTGACTGAATGCATCACTGACTACATGACCTTCTGTGTGGAGAGCATTGTGCCTACACCAAGTTTGCAGATGAGTTAAACAGCTTCTTCACCCGGTTTGACTCCCCTCACACTGGTCCCCTCCCTGCCCTCAACTCTCCACACACCTCCAACCACCAGCCCCCCAGAGACCTTTCCCCCCTACCGCCGCCACTCCCACCAACCCCCGACCCATCCACACCTCCAGTCGTGCCTTCCTCCCCCCTCACAGTAACACCAATGCAGGTGAGAAGGCAGCTGAGGAGGCTGAAACAGAGGAAGGCCTCAGGACCAGACGGCCTCCCCCCCAGGCTGCTGAGGACCTGTGCAGATGAGCTCTGTCAGATCCTCAGCTACATGTACAACCTGAGCCTCAGCCTGGGGGTGGTCCCCACCCTGTGGAAGACCTCCTGTGTGGTTCTGGTTCTCATATCAGCCGGATTGGAGCAGTGGTTCTAGAGGAAACTTATTTGGAAAATTCCTGAAATGTTTGCATTTCTGGCCTCTAATAGTATCTTTGATTCCAATTATCTCTAAAAGTAATAAAGCCAAACACTTCAAACTTGGTAGATCTATGGAGGGTCCTAAAAATATTCAATCCCTAAAATATCGGCCGGATTGGAGCAGTGGTTCAAACTTATTTGGAAAATTCCTGAAATTGTTGGCCTCCCAATACTAGCATCTTTAACTTCAATTATCTCAATAAAGCTAAACACTTCCATTTTCACAATCGATACAAACATTCCCACATATGTCCAATGTGAAAGATTATGAGGATATGAGCAATTGTTGTGAAGAAATCTTTGTTTAAAATCTAAAGCAGCTTTGTTTGCAACACAGTGCTATTTAAACAAGTGCACAGCGGGATCTAATTTGTCATATTTATAACATGTCAGGTTTAGATTGTGAACAAAATTAAAAACAATTATGTTGCATATACTCTATATTTATTATCCTAATTATGTACAGCATTATAAAACAAAATTACAAGCAGGTTTATCAATACAGAAGATCCAACAATAACTGCCTTGTGTTGGGATCTGGAGCTGTACCACCTTCCTCCAGCAGAGAGCGCCGTGGGTCTCCTGGAGCTGGAGTCTTCCAGCACACCTGTGATGCATCTACTCATCAGGAGACCTCCCCTTTATAACCAGCTGCCAGACCTTGCTTCGACGCCGCAGTGTTGACCTTAGTTTGGTTAGCAACCTGAGCCTTCGAAACTGATAAGAATCTTAGTTGTCTCTAGAGAGAGATCTGATTCTAACTCTCTTCTGTTTTTGGCTCTCAGGAAACCTGTCTCTAGCCTGAAGCTCTGGATGAGCTTAACCTGCCAATCTGCCCTGGTGAGCCTAACCTGAAGTTTCCTATGTAGATTCTCCTGCTGCTCTTAGTGAAGAGCTGAAACTCTGATCAAGGTCTGCCATTCAAAGTGAGAAGCTAGACGCTGCAGCTGCTCGTGTACTCTGCTGAACAAACAGTCTTTGGACCCAACGGTTCCTCCTCTCTCAAAGAGAAGCCCGGATTCAGTCAAGGTAGAATTCTGAATTATCTAAGGACTCATGCTCATCTGCCTGCCTTTCTAATCAAACTATCATCTCTGCAGACTTCAGTGAACCAGCCCGGACCAGTTCAAGATCCTGTACTTAACTTGAATTATTGCACATTCAATAAACTCTGTTAAACCTTTTACCCAGCCTCCGTTGTGTTCTGCATGTGGGCTAAGCACCTAAAACCCATCATGAAACCTTGCTCATTCTCCGACATTGTATACTGAGAAAAGAGGTTTTCACAAGCCTCACCATGCTCACTGCACTAAATATTAATATTAAGAAAATATTTACAAATTCTACAATGTCTAATAAGGCATCATTATGAATGTCAATGATGGTTACATAGGCTGCGTCTCAATTCGCAGGCTGCCTACTTCGGAATGTATGTATGTATGTATGTATCTATGTATGTATGTATATATATATATATATATATATATATGTGTGTGTGTGTAAATGTAAATATAGGTGTGTGTGTGTGGGGAAATAACATCTTTCATTTATTATATTCATGTTAAATCTCCAGGTTACCGTTCCAAAGTCTTTTTCTGTAGAATTTCATCAATCCATCCAAATCATCAAACATTCCTTTTTTCTAGCTTTAAAGAAACACTACAGAAAATATCATTTAAAGTGTTTTCCTCTACTTTAGGAATGCAAAGTACCAGGGACAGAGCAGGGGGTCAGTGGGAAGCCCACTGCTGCCACCTGGCCCTGGTTTGTCCTCATGGATGAGGTTTTAGGACAGAGGCCGTCTTTTGCCCCACCTGTCCTAATTGCCTCCATCCCTGAGGACACACCAGGGCTAGATGCTGCAGAGTCTGAGCAGCACACAGAAGAGCTTGGAGTCTTCTGACTGCGAGTGGGACATCATCTGGGGGGTCGGGGTGCCTCTCTCCACTGTTCACCACATCGTCCATCTGGGTTTGCAGGGCTGACCCAATCGACGGCTGCCATGCTACTAAAAAAGTTTTAAAAGATGCAGAAAATAATGACTTTACTAAAACTGTTTTCATAACCCTGAAATGAGAACAGCTAAAATGTGATTCTACTTGCCATCTAAATGTAACAGTGGTCGGGTAGACCCTCCTCCAGGGCAGACACCTCAGCAGACAGCTGGTCCCGCCATGGAGCACCACTGACTGCCTCCAACACGTTCTCCCCTCCTCATCCTCTGGCATGTCATCCTCTGGGGCCGTGATGTCACCGGCTCCCAGGCAGATGTTGTGCAGGACAGCACATGCCGTTATGACCTGTAGAAAAAAAAAGACAAAAATATTTACTTTTACTCAGTCATCTATCTTTTTTCATTATCTTTATTACATGATTTATTAGAATTTAAATGTTACTTGATCTAGATCCACTGTTTAACTTATTTTTTTTCCTGTATTATGTTTTTTATATATATAATTGCAAATAAAATCAGGCAGTAAGGGGATAACAATTTAGACAAAAAATTATTTATTTATTAACAGTTTGGCTTCTCAACACAACATTAGTGATAGTGAAAGTAGTGATTTAAGCAGTGTTGGGCACGTTACTTTGAAAAAATAATTAGTTATAGTTACTAGTTACTTCTCCCAAAAAGTAACTGAGTTACTAACTGAGTTACTCCACAATAAAAGTAACTAGTTACTAGTAAAAGTAACTATTGCGTTACTTTTGCGTTTCTCGCCCCCGTAACCCTCACCACCCGGCCCCCACCTTCTCGCCGTGTGTTTCCAAAGCCAGCTGAATAGAGCGGACGACAAAGACAAGAACCTGCAGAGAGTTTTGCATTTATGACAACTCAACGTAAATGACATCAGGGGGGAACGCGATGTGACGTTTTTTAACAGGGCCTTCAGATCTGGTGAGTATATGAAATTAATAACTGGGGATGTCTAATTCTGAAATCCTGTGTGTTTGGGTTGTTATAGATACTGCAACATCTATCTATCATCTATCTATCTAGATGTATACTCTGTGTGTGACATAAAATATGGATCTCCATCCCTGCCGCAAAGGCCATCAAATAATGTTTAAAATAAAAAATACAGTAGGTTGAAAAGTCAGAGTATCCATCCATCCATCATCCATCCATCCATCCATCCATCCATCCATCATCCATCCATCCATCCATCCAGATTTCTCCCTTTCTCCATATAGACTATCATTTGATCGTTCACGCACTCCATAGTTCCCCTGTGGCCCGAGCACAGGGCGACTGTTGCGCGCCTTTAGCGAGCATGCGCGTTTCCTGTGGCTTGCGCGGTGACTCGTGCCGCCTGCGCTGTGCGGAGATGCAGAGGAAACCGTATGTGATGGGGAAACGCAGCTCGACGTAACACCTGTATTTCCATCAGGAAAACGCTGTTTTGCTGCTGGATCCTCCTCACTCTTCATCTCTCTGTGTGTGCTGCACGTTAACACCCACCAGCGGAAACACCCACCTACCCACTGACAGACGGAATCTCACTATAGATCAGCCATTCTCATCCTCCCCTCTCTCATGACAAGGCGCGCACCTCTGGATGACCTAAAAAATAATCTTTAATATCTCTTAAACAAAAGTAGCACAAACAATATTTTTTTCTGCACAAATCTGCACTAACGTTGCACTAACCATTCAGTCTATTTGCAGAGTTTTTTTTGACGTTGGTGGGGTGTCAGCTTCACGCAGCTGCGCGAGTCCTATCATGAAAAAAAGGTTCATTGTGCGACCTGAGTAACGCGCAGTAACGGGGTGTCTGCAATGGTAACTGCGTTATAGTTACAGTCAAAGTAATTAGTTAGATTACTCGTTACTAAAACAAGGTAACGGCGTTAGTAACGCCGTTACTTTCAACGCCGTTAGTCCCATCACTGGATTTAAGTCATTTACAGGGTTTGTACACTTTTAACTATTCAATTCAAATTACTAAAGTTACAAACAAATAAATTACAAACTTACAAATAAATATAAAATTTGATATTTAAACATATTCATCAATCTGCTGACAAGCGTTTATTTAATAACTGGTATACAGTGATGGGCAGTAGCGCCGCTACATGTAGCAAAGCTATTAGTTTTTTTGTCTACTAGTAAATACTTTAGTTTTTTTATTATGCTGATCATAAAACAATTTTTACACTGTGTTATGTAATTGGCTGATCTTTAATAAATGTTTTAACCAGTGTATCAGACTCATTTTGAATTGACATTAGCTTGGTACAAGTAGCTTCTGATGTAGTTAAGCTACTGTTAACACATTAGTGTAGCTTAGCTTGCTATAATTCTTTAGGTGGTAGCTTTTGTGTAGTGAAGCTTAATTTATTGTTGAGTAACTGATAGCTTAGCTCACTACACTGGACAAATAGCTTGCCCAACACTGCTGGTATATTCTGATCATTAGCAGGCCCCTGTGGGTTAGAATAATAGCAGGTAGCTCTTACCTCTCCACTGCGCTCTGCCAGGCTGAGAAAAATCTGTCGCCGGTTTTGCTGCCGCCGAAGCCATCAAAGCGACTCTCCTCCTCCAATAACAAGTAAATAAAAAAAATAAAATAAAGATTTCCATAAGCATTTTTTTTTTTTTTTTTGTAGGATTTTCATCTTTATCATCCGATCCACGCCGCCGCTTACCGGGCGCAGCCATCTTTGTTTACATGCTAACCCTAACCCAATGGATTGCAGATGCCACACACGCACATAAAATGACAGAAAGATCCGAGCGTTTTAGTTTACCACTGATTGGTGAATTTAGATCAAGATATAAGAAGCATTATTTCTGCATAACATGACATCAAATATCCTGTAGCTATAAGTAGCCTATAATAATCTACTATTAATTAATACACTGAATTTCAATGAAGGTTAAAAGAAGAACGCCCGAAACGTCACGGCATAAAAAAAAAATAGATACTCACGGGTGTGGATTTCTTCTTTCCATCTGCATTTCTAAACTTCACCATGGACCAATTTTGCATTAATGACTGAAACGATGGTGACGAAATTAAAACCCACTGATGAAAGAAAAGAGGCCTGATGAGACCGATTCATTCAGAGTCGCTGAGGACGTTTTTATAACCTAGAAATGATCCAGTTTACGTCCATGAGATGCAGATAAATAGAAATAAAGAGTTCTCAGATAAGATCGGAGGTGTATGAAATAAGATAATGCAGTCACTATGTTAAATTAATTAACTTTATTTTAATCAAAAGCATCATATCATCATAAGATTTTGGTTGTTTTTGCAAATGCTCTCAACAGACTTTTCAGTTGACTGCAGGCCCACAACGTCACCTTTAGCACGGCAGAGCTCCCAAGTGCCGCCTGGTGGTTGTCCGGGTACATTGCAGTTCTTTTTGAAAAAAAAAAACTGGCCTTAGGAAATACATCGTGATTCACGCAGGAAACCGTCCATTTCCAACCAGTGCCCACTGTAGGTGCCAACAGAAGGTACTTAATTTTACTGAGATGTCTGCAATCTAGAGTGGGATCCCCCCCCCCAGTTATCCAGGTCAGCACCAGAGGATTGGTGTGCATATCGGGCAGAGTTAAATCACCTGTCGATAATGGGAAAGGTTTTGAAATTCTAGGGCAGTAGAACAAAGGCAATGTTCCAGGGAATTGTCAACCGCCCAAGGAGAAATATTTGATCAAATGCTAAGAAAATCAGGTTCTTTTAATGTTGCAATACAAAAATGTTGAAGAGTATGTTGGATTCAGGAAAAATAACTTTGCAAATAAATAGAAATAGACTCTGCACACCGAAAGAGGTTTTAGCAGCTTCTGCAGGAGCGGAAAGAAAAGCCCACCCAACATCAAGCTTTCCTTCTCCGAATCCCCTCCTGCAGCCGTATTTTATTGACAGAACATAGCACATGATTACAAAACAGTATTTGTTCATACATAACAATTGATCAGTTCATACAGACAGGATGCTCCACCAGAATCACGAGGAAGGATGGTCTCCTGACTGCATCACAAGACACGGTGCAGCATCTCTCAGCACAAATGATTCAAAAGCACACATTAATTTTATAATCATAAACCTGACAGAGTACCAAACACTAAATTAGGAAATTTACTGGGTAAGTTTGAAGTTATGAAATAATTCAGTGATTTATTACAAAGTTCAAATTTTAATCTAAAATTCTTTAAGCTACATGAACTTATTTTTATCTACTGTTGTTTGTGAAAGGGTAAGATAACATATGATCTGTCCTTCCCTCAGCTCCTTTAACTCAGACTGTTGGTAACTTTGACTCGCAGTTTTCCTCCACATGAGCTCATGACGGGTCAACCCTTTCCTGGACCACAGAACGGACCAGACCACTGACCTCTGGCCAGACTAGGACTGACAGGTGACACATTAAAATGACCCACAAGACCTTTTTTCCCTTGCAGATGTCTTTACAGACAGACCAAGGTGCCTGGAGACCCTGATGGAGGACCATCTCAGCCATCCTTCCATCCTTCAGCACGAGGAGGTGTGGCTCAAAGTCATATCCCTATGATTTTTTAATTAACACATCAGTAGTCCACCTGATGTGTTGAAGACCAGCTGTTCTGCAGACAACGTTCAAAATGTCGCCTGTACAAGATAAAAAGTATCATCATGGGAAAAAAATTTTATGCCAACTACGATGTGATTCGAGGGCTCTATTTATTGGTAACATTTTTTAGCTATCATAACCTATCGGTGATATTTGCATCTATTATAATTATTTAACATTGTCCACTGATTGAATGCAATTGTGTATTTGAGATATATATATATATATATATATATATATATATATATATATATATATATATATATATATATATATATATATATATATATATATATAACAAACTGTTTTCTCACCCCTCGTGGGGTGGTATGTGTCATCCTCAAGCTCGGGTCCTCTACCAGAGGCCTGGGAGTTTGAGGGTTCTGCGCAGTATCTTAGCTGTTCCAAGGACTGCGCTCTTCTGGACAGAGACCTCTGATGTTTTACCTGGAATCTGCTGTAGCCACTCTCCCAGTTTGGGGGTCACAGCCCCCAGTGTTCCAATTACCACTGGCACCACTGCTGCTCTTACTTTCAACAGCTTTTCTAGCTCCTCTTTCAGCCCTTGGTATTTCTCGAGCTTCTCGTGTTCTTTCTTCTTGATGTTGCTGTCGCTTGGGATTGCCACATCAATTACTACTGCCTTCTTCTGCTGTTTGTCGATCAACACGATGTCTGGTTGGTTAGCCATCACCTGTTTGTCAGTCTGAATCTTGAAGTCCCATAGGATCTTAGCTCGGTCATTCTCAACTACCCTAGGAGGTGTCTTCCATTTTGACCATGGGACTTGCAGCCCATACTCATGGCAGATGTTCCTGTACACTATGACAGCTACCTGGTTGTGGCGTTCCATGTATGCACTTCCTGCCTGCATTTTACACCCTGCTGTTATGTGCTGTATTGTTTCAGAGGCATCTTTGAACAGTCTGCATCGGGGGTCCTGCCTGGTGTGGTAGACCCCAGCCTCTATTGATCTTGTACTGAGTGCCTGTTCTTGTGCTGCCTTGATTAGTGCATCTGTGCTGTCCTTCAGTCCAGCCTTTTCCAGCCACTGGTAGGATTTTTTGATATCAGCCACTTCTTCTATTTGTCTGTGGTACACGCCTTGCAGCGGCTTGTCCCTCCATGATGGTTCTCCTTCCTCTTTCTTGTCCTCACTTTCGGTTTTCTCTTGCCTGAGGTATTCCCCAAGCCATTTGTCTTTGGGGGCCATCTTCCTGATGTATTCCTGGATCTTCGTTGTTTCATCCTGGACAGTGGTCTTGACACTCACTAGCCCTCGGCCTCCCTCGCTACGCTTGGTATACAGTCTCAGAGTGCTGGATTTGGGGTGGAACCCTCCATGCATTGTGAGGAGCTTTCTTGTCTTGATGTCAGTAGCCTCTATCTCCTCTTTTGGCCAGTTTATTATACCAGCGGGGTATCTGATGACTGGCAGGGTATATGTGTTGATGGCTTGGATCTTGTTTTTTGCTATGAAAGTATTTTAAATATTTCAATTCAAATGATTCAAAGAATAATCACCATTAGATACATTAAAGTTCAAAAACTCTTTAATTCACATTTCTTGCCTTCAGACGTTTACCATGTGTCTTTGTGGAATATGTGACACATAGTAACATAGGGGACACAATAAAAATGAATGAACACTCCCCTCAATATCAAAATTTTTAACAGATTTACAACAGCTCAGGCAACAGAGACCAAACATTTAACATATTGCAATATAGTTGAGCATAAACTTTCAATAAAAAAAAAAAAATAGTCCTTTTACCACAACATAAAAAAGCAACAACATCTGCCTCACCTCTACTTCTCCTTCAGCCAATCACTGAGACAAACTAGCTTCTCTACATTCTCAGAGCTCAAGGCTGCCCTCTTTTTTTGGACTGTTACCTGCAAGTGAAAAAAGTCTCTCACAAGGAACAGAACTTGCAGGTGCAGCCAGATATTTGCAAGCCAAGACAGACAGCTGTTGATGGGCTCCTGCATGAGTTTTCCACCACTGCAGCGGGCATTCCTCCATGCTAATGGTGGGCTCTGCTTTGTAGTGGTTCAGAGCCCTGCTTGGTTCAACTATGTCATCATCTGAGTCTGAAGCAAAGAGAAGGAGGCTTCTCTTTTTCGGTGGCTCTTCTACAGGTTCTAGGGTAGCTGTACTGGTTTTATTTTCCAGCAGAGCCTGAAGTCTGGTCCAGACTGCTTCTCTATCTCCTTTTTTAAGACACTTTAAGTCCTTGAAGCGTGGGTCTAATGCTGAAGCTATGTTGAGCCATCCATTATTGAGGTTTGCTTGCCGTTCAGACAGGTCCTTTTTAAAGGCAGTCTTGAATTTTCCAATATAGGCTGGGTCCTCGTCCGAAACTTCCATTGTACGGTACAGGTGGCAGAGAGCCGGCAACACCACAGAGCAGGAAACATAAGTTTCACCTCCAAGGAGCTCAGTCACATATCTGCATTGGATGATAAGAGATACACACACTGCATTAGGCTATATCGGTCATAGCAGTAGCCTAGCCTACTTAAACAATTAAATAATAATAAAAAAAATACTGTAAATTTCTGTACAATAAAAAATAAATACATTTTTTGTGTGTGCGTTTGTGTGTGTAAGCTTTTACCTGCATGGTTCAAGGATGGTTTTCAGCCTCTGAAGTTTGTCCCACTCAGATGTAGTCAGGATAGTCAGCTTGTGCTTCTGTCTGCTCAGTGTAGCCTTGATAGCCTCCTGGTTCTTCAGGAGACGAGAGATCATGGCGAGTGATGAGTTCCATCTTGCGCTAACATCCTGAATCAGACTTTGATTCACTTGCCCAAGTTGAGTTTGCTGCTGGTGGAGCTCCTCTGTATTGGCAGGGCTATGTTTAAAATGTCCCACTATCTTACGACACTTTGCCAATGTGTCACAAAACCCACTGTTTGTGAGGCAAACAGAAATGCTTCTCTGTAACATATGAGCAACACAAGCCTTGTGCTCATATGGAAGCTTTCTCACCGCTGCAATCATGTTTCGGGCGCTGTCTGTGCCGACTGTGGTGATCTTTGGTTGAACTCCCCATGCCTCCGCCACAGACAAAAACTGCTGGGCGCAGTTATCGGCGTGATGCCTGGCCTCTGTTTTTAGCATTGCTAACGCAAATGACTGGAGTTTCCATTCACAGTCAATGATGTGTGCCGTAACACCAAGGTAATTGTGATTGCTAACTGAAATCCAGTGATCCCCCGTCAGCGCGATATGTTCTGCTCCCACCAGTACATCTCCTTTTGCTTGTTTTTTCAGAGTCGTACAGCTGCTGGATTTTTGACATAATAGTGTTTTGTGACGGCGGGTTATATGTCATGTCTGAAGAGGCTATTTGCAAAACCTCTGCTAACCCGCTGTCTTCTATCAGTGAAACTGGTCTGCAAGACATTGCGATCCATTTAGCAAGGGAATTGCTCAGTCGGTCACATCAGAATCAGAAATACTTTAATAATCCCAGAGGGAAATTACTTACATGCATATTTGCTTAGTTTACGTTTCAGCGTTTGCTCCAAAGTGGTTTGATGATGAGGTTGACTGCTAGAGCTTGTATCACAGGACGTGCCTGGTCGTGGTCCTACCTGCGGGTTAACTCCTAGATGCTTTGCGCTTATGTGGTACTTAAGGCCCCGTCCACACGAAGACGAACCCTGGCCTAAACGCACAAATTTTTCACCAATCCAGCCTCTCATCCACACGAAGCCGGCGTTTCGGGGGTCTGTAAACGATCTTTTTTTTATTCAGCCTTCAGAGTGGGAAGATTTTGAAACGCCGTTTTCGCGTTTCCATCTTTACGCTCTAACCGCAATTTTTTTTTACACGCATGCGTCATAGCGTCGCCTCTAAACACGCATGCGCAACACAGTATCACAACAACAATGGCGCCGTACTGTGTTGAATGGTTGCTGCTAATGCTACTCACCCTGCTGTCGGGCTTACAACAGAATCTTCTTCTTCTGGAATATCTCCAGGAAGAACAGAGCAATATCAACAACATAGTTCAGCACCTGAATTTGACTGAACCACGAAAATGGACCCGCAGGGCAACCATGTATAAATATTAGTGCGCATGCCCAACATTTCGTCGCCTATTTTTGCTTTGGCACCACAGCGCCACTTGCAGGCCTGGCATACATTTTGCAGCGTTTTCATGCATTCGTGTGGACGATCACATTTATTTTACGTCTCCGTCTTTACGGCAAACGTTTTGGAAAATATCAGCGTTTCATGTTCGTTTTGACTTCGTGTGGACGGGGCCTAAGAGTTGACGCACTCCGGTGGTATGCAAATTCCTTTGTGCAGACATTGCAGATGAATTTGCTTTTATCAACACTTCCGTCAGGCCGTTTTTTATTACTAAATGAGAAAATCAATGACCCAGGCAGCGCATTCTCGTCTCCCTTTTTCATTTTAGAGTCTAATCAAAGATTGAACCGTCTCTGGTCAAACGGTGACTGACGAGAACGGTTCCGGGTCAAAGGTAAATATGACATTGATTAACATGCGTTATTTTTTTTTATCCGTTATTTTTTCAAAAATTAATTAATCTAAATTAACGCGCTATTTTGACAGCCCTAATATATATCTATATATATATATATATATATATATATATATATATATATATATATATATATATTTATTATTTTTTTTTTAGTTTCTTATTCTTTAACTTTCTTTACATATTTTCACAATTTTAGTTTTTTAGCCCATAGCCTTCTTTACATATACTCAGTTTTTGTTTTTCAGTTTTTAGCTTTCTTTACATATATTCACAATTTTTGGTTCTTAGTTTTTAGTTTTTTTATATTTATAAATTTTCCTTTTTCAATATCGATTACACGAGGATAATATCCTTTTATAATGGAAAGGGTGGACTTTTGTTGGAAAATTTAGATTTCTCTTCTATTATATATTAATTTATCCTATTTACTCACTATAAAAGTTTTCACTCAGTCTGTTTCACCTTGAAGGCCACACAATTCTCTGCAGGATGGTGTTTGCAGATAAGACATAGCTTCTTTTCATAACAAACCAGATTCTTTCTCAAGGTTTATTCATAACATGTTACTGTTTACCAAAGTGTCTGTATAATGCATGCCCGCCCTCACCAAACGGTTTGTGAATCGACCGCTCTGGCCACGGACACTGTGTCAAGTTTGAAGGCACCATTATAAAGATACGCCCTGGGCAGTCTTCCAAATTGCACAAAGCAAAATCCCAGCCCTAGTTTTCAGCTAAACAATGGGCTTATAATAATCTTTGATCATTTAATCTAGTTTATGGTTAAGCAAAGAAACCTAACAAAAAGCTAATGTTCCAGTACATTGTACCCAATGCTAACATGTATTGCACTTTTCTTTATTAAGCTAAACAGCTTTATTTCAAAAGGATTTAAACACTTCTAACATTGTTTTCTGTGTTTGTCCTGTGTTTCTTGATATTCTTATTAGATCTGACTGCCAAAATATGACCAAGACACTCTTCTAACAATTGTGTCTGCTTGATACTTCATAAAGCAAGAGCAGCATAATCCTCCTCATTAATAAAGGAAAACAGGAATAATCCTAGTTTTCTTTTTAATACAGTTGCAAAACTCACCCAGAGCCATAGCCATCTGTCTATAAATCTAGATGAAGCTAACCCATTACAAAAATTACAGGCATGTCTTGAAGACATAAAAAGCTGGATGACTCTTAACTTTCTACCCCTGAATACAGAAAAAAACAAAAGTTATAGTCTTTGAACCAGAGTCTTTGAAAAACAAGCTGATTAGTTGGTCACTTCATTTAGATGGGAATAAATTAATAATTGACAGATAATAAAGTAAAAAAAAAGTTTGGTGTTATTTTTGTTGATTATTTATCAGCACCTATCATTTAAATCCCATATCAAAGAATTTCCTACTTTCATCTGCGGAAAATTGCAAAAATGAAAAATCTCCTGTCCATGGGTGATGCTAAGAACTTGCATTTGTTACTTCAAGGCTGGACTATTGTAATTCTTTACTATAAGGAAGTCCACAAACTGTAGTTGAAAGCCTTCAGCTGATCTAAAATGCTGCAGCCAGAGTTCTGATGAAAATTAAAAAGAGAGATCATATCTCTCCTGTCCTAGCTTCTCCTCATATGCTTCCTGTTAAATCCTGAATAGAATTTAAAATTCTAGCTCCATCTTATATCAGAGATTAGATTGATCATTATTTTCCTAACAGAGCACTTCCTCTCAATCTGGTTCTGCTGGAGGTCTCTTCCTGTTAAAAGGGAGTTTTTCCTCTCCACCGTCGCTACAAGCATGCTTAGTGTGAGGGATTGTATTTGAGTCAATGAGTCAATGCAATCAACTGGCTTTCCTTAGATAGAAAACTTTGAATCAAATTGACTGCATGGTCTTGTTGAATTGTAAAGTGCCTCGAGATGACGTGTTGTGAATTGGCGATGAATTGAAATGGTGAATTGAAATTGACATTTATTGCACAAAAGTATTATTTTATGCAAAACACTTGCTAAACAAGGCTGAATGTGGGTGGTATCTTCCTGATACCTCAAAAGCTTTTCTAGCGTTATATGTTTTGGTCAAAGGCTAGAATCTTTAAGGTTAAATTTTATATCAACAGTTGTTCCTTTTGTGGAAAACTGTAATTTTTGTTGGTGAGTATCCCTCCATGTGCTGCTTAAGTAGTTGTTGAAATCATGTGCGACCATAACAGGCAGTAAGAATGACAATGTCTGTATGTTTTCCCTCTGCAAAGTCTAATTGAATGAAGAACACTGGTCTGAAAAGCAGTTCACCTTGAAAGACCATACTAGTGATTATCTATCTATCTGTCTGTCTGTCCGTCTGTCCGTCCGTCCGTCCTTTTATCAATACCCAGGCATAAACAAAAACTCACTGGATAAAACTGCATTTTATTATATAGTAAGCACATCACATTTTATAGTAAAGTTAAGTTAAAGTTCAAAATAAAGTAATGATGAAGGATTTTTATTAAGATGTTGTAATATTGTTGATTTGTAAAACATATATTGAACATTGACTAAAAGGGGACTGACCCTGCTTATATAACAAAACACAAAGAAAGCCAGAAAGAAAAGAAATACTTCCAATTCCTTAGCTGTTCTTACATTTATTCACTGTTTTACTGAACCAACTGAATCCATGTACATTAATTTAATAAAAAGGTGTACAGCTGCTATTGTGAACAGTTAAATAAATTTTGTTTCTTCTCTGTAACTTAATCAGATTTATCAGCGTAAGGTCCGAGCTATCTTTGAAAAAAAGGCACCAAAGAGAGAGAGGGTTTATCCAGGACATAGATATGAGTCAAGCCCAAAGATTTAAGACTCCTGAGTTCATTAAAAATATCCAAGGAGTGGTGATTGATGAGTTGGTGCCTAACCAGAGGGTGTGTTGAAAAAAGCTCCCTGGCTGATCCCATCAAGATCAAAGGAAGGAGATGCTCTAGAGAAACCAGGAAGTAGACGAGGCAACTTTTCACTTCGACAGATTCACATGTGTTCTTGGCCCTGTCCACCTTCTGCATTGCTTCAAAAATGTTGGATTTGAAAGATACCAGGACTTTGTGTCTGGCCATAATCTGTTTCTCAAATCTGGTTGTCAAGTTGCCAGCTGGCTCTGCAGTTTGCTGCATGATGTATCTATAAGTGACATCAAGCTGTGCGCAGTAAAGCTCAGCAGACATGAGAGATTTTTGCAAATCATCAAGAGCCTGACTGAGGCACTCAGGGTCCTGACTCCTGTACTGCTGGCTTAAAGATGCAAAAGCACGATTGTAATATGCAACTGCTGCCCAACATGGGTCTAGGTTAATGGTTTTAGTGTACATGTCAATACTCTCTGAAAGCTTTCCTCTTTTTTGGAGCTCACTACCATGGGCAGTATAGTAGTGCACGTTGGATGAGGGTGGTTCTCTTCGCCAAAGTTTTTCTATGGACCTACTTAGGTCTGTTATCAAGATTTTTTTCAGTCCTTCCACAGAGCTGTGCTTGGCAAATTTTGTAAGAAGCCACATTCCCCAGAACTCATTGAGTGAGGAAATATCTAATTCAGCCGGCTTGTTGTTGTTGCCTTTGTAGAGCTGATCCAGGGTTTCAAGATACTGATTGAATAGCTCTTCTTTCTTCTTAATGTTTGGAAGATCAGACTCCACATAACTACACAGCTGTTCAGCCACTGAAGCATCCCTGATCTCCTTAACTACCATCATATCTAAATTGGAAGTTTCATCCAAATTTGTTTCAGCGAGGAGGAAATCTCTTGACTTTCTTCCCTGCTGTTGCTTCTCTGAAATTGCCTCAATTGCATAAAAAACAGCTTTTGCAATGATTTCAAAAGGATGTTTTCTAATAAAGACAACATTTTTCTTGTTAAAATCAGTACTTGTAGGGGCTCTGACACATGGCTGAAACAGATGACAAGCTGAGCTGACCCTGGAGATCCTTGTCTACCAGCACGACCAGCCTGAGCCTCCACACAAGCATTCTTAGGCAGGAAAGTTTGCACAACAAACAAACCTCCAGCTGCCTTTACTGAGTCAGAAACCTGGAGGTCTGTTCCACGACCAGCCAGGTTTGTTGCTATAATGACATCTCCTGCTTCCAGCGTCTTGCGTAAGATTTCACTATTGTCCATATTATTGTTAATGTAGAGGGTTTTATTGGGGATCTTATCTCCAAAAGCTGTGAAGAGAGTTTTTGCTAGCTTGATGGTTTCACAAATCACCAGCACAGCTCTTGGAGACCTGTATGGTGTTGACTTGATTTGTTCAGCAATAACTTCAGAAATATCTGCAATCCATTTTTTTTCATCTTTTATAACAACTCCTTGAACCTCAACTAGCTTTCTGTGCTTAAATGAGGGTATCTGGCAGGTTTCAATATCATTATATATTCTGCCCATAGTCTCAATCTCTGTTCTTTGCCCGAGAGTCCCAGATAGTCCATAAATCTGGCTATTGTACTTTTGAAGCAAACAAACATTAGACAAGTAGTTGGTGATGATGGTCATATAACTCATCTTTGACTGATGTTTCATCTCCAGAAACTGCTGTAGGCCATCAGACCATTTCATAAAGTTTTCCACAACACCTGTACAGCTGTAGTCTACAGGAACAATTCCATGTGTTTCTAAGACATATTCATGATCTTTCTCCATAGTATGTGCATGAAATGCATTTTCAATCCAAACTTTTAGTTTAGATTCAACCAGCTCTGAAAGGAAACCTGGGACGTAGCAGCTGTCTTCACTCTTGTTCAGCTCACATGGTGTGAAATGTAGATTACGCCTTACTTCTTCTTCTGCAGCTTTCAGTACACTGTTTGTATCAGTATACATATACTGACAGAAGCCATCATTCAAAAGCAGAGATACTTGCTTGTGACCACTTTCTCCTGGGTGTCCTTTGTTCAGCTCTTCTATGGATCCATCTGTATTTTTTATATACAGAACAAAGTGACACAATGGAAATCTTGTCTCCACTGTCCTAAAGAACACAACCAGCTTATCTGCTGCAATATTTGCAGTTTTCTGGTTTAAAAGACTTGGTTTCCTCTGTATTTCATTAACTGTGCCTTGGGCCAGTACTTCTGTGTCTTCAGCGATTTGAAGAACCATTAACTCATCAAATCCCTCCTGATTGATCTGCTCTAATATAACTTGATAAAAGGGATATTTCGGTCCAACAGTTTCACCTGACTCTAGCTTACTGTATTGGTTAGCAGTGGCCCATATTAATGCCAGCAGAGGGTTGAGATGCTGCAGAGCAGGCATGTCACTGCTTAAGTAGACAACATGATGGCCCTTGTCCAACATCAAAGAATCAACCTCATCTACAATTGCACACTGGAATGTCCTCTGGCCGAATATATTCATTCTATGAAAAAAATGTTTTAGCCAATCTCCAGCAAATTCTTCAACAGTTCCATAAACAACTTGGCTCTTGTAACACTTTTTTAAATCTTTTTCTTCTTTGTTGATGTTACAGTCTATGCTGATCTTCAAAACATTATAAAATTTCCTCCAATCTCTTACGTCTCTCTCTGCTAGCTCTAATGAACTTGACATGATGTCGACTTTTTCTTCCCTCATAGCCCTAAAGGCTGCAAACATGGCCACAATGCAGGACTTCCCTTCTCCAGTGGCAACTTGAAGCAGACACCCTGTTTTTGAAAGAGCCATGAGACACCAGCTCACCATCTGAGTTAGTCTTGGTCTAAAGTGAGTTTCTTCTGCTGCTTCACAAAGAATCAGCAAGTCTCTTTTCAGGCCAGTCAGCTGTGATCCAGAACTTTGAGAACTTAGGGCTGCTTCAACTGATGAAACAATATCTTTGACCTCAGCTAACAGCTCATCATTAACTTGGTTTAATTCTCCATCTCTGATTTCTCCAAGAATCTCATCCAGTGTTTTGTCTTCATTATCAGCCAAAAATCCCTTTACTGCCTCACTGGTAACTCCTGTGTCTTTGACCAGTTCCAGAAGTGTTTTTCCTGATTTAGATCTCCACGTTGGTGTAATGTAATTAATCTCAATGCAATGCAACATTTCGACAATCCATGTGAGGAAATGTGACCTATCATTTCCATAATCCAAATCATATCGGTGTAGTAGAGCATCAAAAATGACTGAGACGTCTTTAGGTCTCCATTTAATACTTCTGACCAGTCCTTGCAGCAGCTTGAGAAGAATGTTTTCATTTTGAGATGCAGAGAATGTAGAATGAGCATTGAACGAAGGGACAGTCTGCCCAAACACTCCAGAACTTGGGTTCATTTCATCCATTTTGCTTAATTATGGCTAAAAGAGAAAAGGGAAAAATGTTAAGAGAGTGTTTTACGTACATTTTCTCATTAATTGAGTGTATAAGAGCATTTAAAAGTATGTTATATTCAACTATAGCCTGATTAAAGCGAACATTCATAAATAGCTTTGTAAAGGAATGCTTTGGAGAATAATCCTGCAGAAATTTACGAGTCCTTTACTATTCAATTCAATTCAGTTTATTTATATAGCGCCAAATTCACAACACATGTCATCTCAAGGCACTTTACAGTTCAACCAGATCATACAGTCAAATTGATACAAAGTTTTCTATCTAAGGAAAACCAGTTGATTGCATTGACTCATTGACTCAAATACAATCCCTCACACTAAGCATGCTTGTAGCGACAGTGGAGAGGAAAAACTCCCTTTTAACAGGAAGAAACCTCCAGCAGAACCAGGCTCAGTGTGAGCGGCCATCTGCCAAGGCCGACTGGGGTTCAAGGAGCCAGAAGCAGAGATACAAAAAGCAGTTGTAAAAGGCGGCCCCGTCCAGGAAACACACAGCCAGGCAGACGAGCTCCAAGGCAGCTCCCATGCCAGAGGATGAAGAGAGCACATCCACCCAGCCACGGCCAGAGAAACAGGACCACACTGGAAGACAGGCCGATCTCCAACATCTACAAACAAGGGTGTTGATGGAAGCAGCACAGCTGATGTTTCTTTCCTGGATGACGTCACAGCCAAACAGGAACAGACGAGGCAAAGCTACTCTGAGGAAAAGCAGAGAGAGCAGAAGGTTAGAGATTGAAAAAACAGATTCTGCAGAATAGGAGAACAGAGAGAGAATGAAGCAGAATGATGAAATGGGGGTCCCTATGTCCTCCAAAAGTCTAAGCCTATAGCAGCATAACTATAGAGAGAGAGCTCAGGATAACCTGAGCCACCCTAACTATAAGCTTTATCAAAAAGGAAAGTTTTAAGCCTAGTCTTAAAAGTAGACAGAGTGTCTGCCTCACGGACTAAAACTGGTAGTTGGTTCCACAGGAGAGGAGCCTGATAACTAAAAGATCTGCCTCCCATTCTACTTTTAGAAATTCTAGGAACCACTAGTAAACCTGCAGATTGAGAGCGAAGTGCTCTGTTAGGAACATAAGGAACAATCAGATCTCTGATATAAGATGGAGCTTGGCCATTTAAGGCTTTATATGTGAGAAGGAGGATTTTAAATTCTATTCTTGATTTAACAGGAAGCCAATGAAGAGAAGCCAGGATAGGAGAGATATGATCTCTCTTTTTAATTTTCATCAGAACTCTGGCTGCAGCATTTTGGATCAGCTGAAGGCTTTTAACTACAGTTTGTGGACTTCCTGATAGTAAAGAATTACAATAGTCCAGCCTTGAAGTAACAAATGCATGGACTAGTTTCTCAGCATCACCCCTGGACAGGAGATTTCTAATTTTTGCAATGTTCCTCAGATGAAAGAAGGAAATTCTAGAAACCTCTTTGATCTGGGATTTAAATGACAGGTCCTGATCAAAAATAACACCAAGATTTTTTACTTTATTATCTGAAATCAGTTTAATCCCATCCAAATGAAGTGACTGGCTAATCAGCTTCTTTTTCAGAGACTCTGGTCCAAAGACTATAACTTCTGTTTTGTCTGCATTCATAAGCAGAAAGTTAAGAGTCATCCAGGTTTTTATGTCTTCAAGACATGCTTGTAATCTATGTAATGGGTTAGCTTCATCTGGATTTATAGACAGATATAGCTGGGTATCATCAGCATAATAGTGGAAATTAATCCCATGCTGTCTAATAACTCTACCAATTGGGAGCATGTATAAAGTAAAGAGAATTGGTCCTAGCACTGATCCCTGTGGTACTCCACAGGTAACCTTTGAGTGTGTTGAAGATCTATCATTAACATAAACAAACTGAATTCGATCAGATAGATAGGATTTAAAGATAAAGATCTACTAAAATTGAACCTTCTTTTGGGGGAGGAGAACTCTGTTAAAGTAATCCTGAAGGTTATTAGAAAGTGGTCAGAGAGGACAGGGTTGTGAGGAAATACTGTTATTTCTTCACATTCTATGCCGTATGTCAGCACAAGATCCAAAGTATGAAGATGAGAATGTGTGGGACTATTCACATTTTGAACAAAGCCAATAGTGTCTAAGATAGCATTAAAGGCTGCTCTTAAGCTATCGCCTTCAATGTCAGCATGGATGTTAAAATCTCCCACTATGATGACCCTGTCAGTATTTAATACCAAATCAGAAGAAGAGGTTTTCTTGCCTTGAAATTTGGATGAGGGAAATTAAGGGTTAAATGTTCAAAAGAGTTGTAGGTATTAACTGTTTTGGGAGTAATCAGTAAGGCAAACTGGAAGATTGTTGCTACTCCTCCTCCTCACCCAGAACTCCTGGGTATGTGAAAATTTAAATAGCTTGAAGGAGTTGCCTCGTTTATGCTCACATAATCCTCTTGCTGCAGCCAGGTTTCTGTAAGGCAAAACAAGTCAATGTGATTATCACAAATCAAGTCATTAACTAGCAGACTTTTAGAGGAAAGCGATCTTATGTTAAACAGACCGCATTTAATTGTTTTAACTTTTTCCCCAATTGGAGTTATTTTGATTTTAATTAGATTATCATGATTTACTTCTTTGGGAATCTTTGCTAATTTATTAGATTTTGGTCGTGGGCAAGACACTGTCTGGATGGAGTAAAGAGTGGGTAACAGTAGAGAAGCTGCAGAGATGTGTGTTAAACTACAACTCTGCTTCCTGGTCTGCACCCTGGGTGGTCAGGGTTTTGGAGGACTAATAAATGTGGCCAGATTCCTAGAAAGAAGAGCTGCACCATCCAAAGTGGGATGGATGCCGTCTCTCCGAATCAGACCAGGCTTTCCCCAAAAGGATTGCCAATTATTAATGTAGCCCACGTTGTTTTCAGGACACCACCTAGACAACCAGCGGTTGAATGACGACATGCGGCTAAACATGTCATCACTGGTCAGATCAGGGAGGGGACCGGAGAAAATTACGGAGTCCGACATTTTTTTGGCAAACTTACACACCGAAGCAACACTAATTTTAGTGACCTCCGATCGGCGTAACCGGGTGGCATTACCACCAGCGTGAATAACAATCTTACTGTATTTAACCTTATCCTTAGCCAGTAGTTTCAGGTAGGATTTGATGTCGCCCGTTCTGGCCCCCGGCAAACATTTGACTATGGTCCCTGGTGTCTCTAATGCCACGTTTCTGACTATGGAGCTGCCAATCACCAGAGTGGGCTTCTCAGTGGGTGTGTCACTGAGTGGGGAAAACCGGTTAGAAACGTGAACGGGTTGGTGGTGACCAGTGGGCAGAGATCCATGACTACGCTTTCTGCGTACAGTTACCCAATCGCCTGGCTGCTCAGGCACTTTTGGAGGACAGCTACGTGGGGGGCCTACTTTAACTCCTGGATGTTCAACAGCCTGAAGCCTGGATTCTAACTCTGACACCCTTGCCTCCAAAGCTACAAAAATACTACACTTATTACGCATCCCATTATCACTAAAGGAGGCAGAGGAATAACTGAACATCTGACACAGAGAGCAGGAGAGAGGAGAGGAAGAAGGAAGAGTTGGAAAAGAGATGGAGGGAGAGAGAGAAGCCATAGCAATGCTAAGCTAGCGCTAGCCTAGGCTAACTACTCCTTGCTATCAGAAATAAAACCGTGTGAAACTGACAAGTGCTCAGTAGAAAAGTGCAGCAGAAGGTGCTATGTTTTAAAGTAGTCAGTTAGAGTTACTTAGATACAGAGATATCACAGAGAAAATAACTTAACGTCAGATGGAGTTCCTCCCGGACAGCTGCAGCAGCTGCACACTCAGTTCAACAAAACTGTACTACAAAATTAATTCTAAGAGATAGACTCACCTATGGTGACACCTCCTCAAATGTTTCACAGGGGTCACATTGGGACATTACCAATCATGGGGTATCATTGATGTCTAATTTTAAACAATGCGTTCATTAAAACTTAGCTTCAGCTTAATGCCTTTCAGTCAAGTCACCACATCCACTTTGTTTTCAAGTTTCACTTCCCATCCAGGAATCTTTTTCAATTCAAAATGTCAGAAAAAGTTGAGTATTATGTGGAGGAACTCAGTTAGTAACTTAGTTACTTTTTGGGAGAAGCAACTAATAACTATAACTAAGTACTTTTTTAAAGTAACATGCCCAACACTGCTCTTCACTTCCTTCTCTTCTCTGCATTTCCATATGCCAAATCCTCTGAACATTCACCTCATTTTGAAGTTATCCTGGCCTATTTTGCAAACCCAAATGGAAAGGCAAATAGCTTGGGAACTGTAAGCCCAAATCACATGTGTACATTATTTGAAAGCTAACACCTTCTAGTTTCTGAAAATATAAATGAAAATAGTGTGGGTAAAACACAGCTGTATCAGTTCAAACACGACTCAAAGTTGCTGTTTTTTCTCGAAAATAATAGATCTTTTTTGAACAGCAGTAATAAAGACATGCATAAGAACATGCATGCCACATTATTACATAATAGTATATAACATATATATATATATATATATATATATATATATATATATATATATATATATATATATATATATATATATATATATATACATTACATTACATTGGTACTACATCATGTCAACTACAAATGTAGAAAATTTCAGACCTCTAGCTACAACAGTTCCAGAGCTGTGGGGCTTTGAATTTTGGTGTCACCACCGTCTCCAAATCTCTCCAAATGTGTCAAACTGTGCTAAATTGTGCCAAATGCTTTTAATTAACTATTTGACCCATAGAATAACACTGAAGCATTTTAACGGCCACAAAACATTTATAAAGCAAGTATTTTCCCCTTTTTTTTCAGAATTAGTTTATATTTAAAAAATGTAACATTTATAAATCTATAATAACATAAAAATCTATAAAAAAAAGTAGTTATCGAGATGCTTTTCAAGCTAAAATAAGCCATAGTGCCTTTCCTGAGCTTTCTGAGCATCGATTCACTCTCAGCTGTGTGTTTCACTTTTACACAAGCCGCAGCAGGGCTCTGCTTTATATAACCCAACCACCTTATTTCATTGGCTACAAAGCTAAACAGCCCACCCGGCCTTAACCAATAACAGCAGCAGGAGTCTACACTGGAAAAAGTATAACCTTGTTCAAAAAAAAAAAAATGATGTCCAGATATCACATCTAAAACATTTGACTTCCCAAAATTTGAATTTAATCACTTGTTATGACCTGATTATTCTATGTTGATGTAAACAATAATACTGCCTTTACCCAACTTAAAATCTTTGCCCTGTTCCAAATGACTATTTCAGTTGATGAACGAAACTAATATATTAAAACTGAACGAGCAAGGGCTTTTGGCTGGCTAACGTTAGCAATTAATTGTCATGTTATCAGTTAATGCGTAAACCCTCTGCGACGTCAGCTAGCTATTATTAACTAGTTAATTAGCCAGCTATATTATATGCAACTGCTTTGCTACTTGCGTTTATTTATGGGCGAACTCCACCCGCGATGTAGACGTGACGAAAATGCCCCTCACTCTCGGTCTGGGACTTGGACTTGATCACGGGCTCTGACTGCGTGAAAAGTGCAATTCACATGTGAGTCAAACTAAAAAAATTACCTGCAGCTCATGAATAAATATGCATATATCGAGATAAATCAAAAACTTTGTTTTGGGTCCTTTGTATGTGTTTAGTTCAATGAAACTTGATTTCTCAAAATCCAAAAAGAATGAGTTACACAATCAAATCAATAATTTTATCCAGTTTAGAGTGACAGTCATTACTTTGAATGAACAGCTACATGTTACACTTTTTTCAGTGTATGAGGTGTAATATCGATCTACTCGGTGCATTATTGGCTGACAGGCAAGCAGTGCTTTTGGGACTTAAGCGACTGTCCCTGACTGAAATCGCGTCATACAAAGATGCGGACACTTTTGTATTGTAAGTAAGGAGACGATGTAAAGAACCATACCAAAACATTGTGGGCTAACAACTGAGGAAATAAGTATTAGGAAGTAAATATTAGCAAGATGCTAAGCATTAGCTATGACCAGCTTACTTTTCTGAAGTCAACAATTGTACGTTATGTGGTGATTTTTTTCATCATGGAATGTTTTTACTGCAGCTAGTTTTACTCACATGCCTGGAAGATGTCTAGTGCTACTACCACAGATGATCTTGCTCTCGAAATGGAATTGAACGATTCAGATTAGCTAGCCGCATGAATAGAAGGGGTAGAGCATAGCCACCTGTGACCCGGGCTGCCTGTCACAACTGCAGTCCGGCATGCGGATGACCTCATACACACTCCGCCTTGTTTTAAAAAAAAATAAAAACGGGGTGGGGGGCCGGCCGGCGGGGTGGAGGGCAGGAATGAGATGGGTTGGTATGGTGGTGTCGCCGCTCCCCTCCCTCCCATCCGGATTTTAGGTTCACTTATTGGGTCATCAGATAGTCCCGGGACCAACCACCGGTGCCGCCGGGTCTTTGGTCCTGGTATTATTGGATGTGAGTGTTATGTGTGAATGTGTGTCCGCTAGGGTGACCATATTTTCATGTGGGAAAACCAGGACAGCTTGGAGCGGTGGGGGGGGGGGTCTGCCGACGTAATCCTACAATGAAAGAAATAAACATCCCTCACTTAACAATAAAAGTTAACAATAACTATCAACTCCCAATAACACATGATACTCAGCCTCAGTAATGAACGAAGTAATGTCTGTTCTGTAGGCTATTGGAAAAAATAAATTAACAAATGAGCTAATTAAGAAAAAATACCTCTTGTGTAGCAAAAATAACTCAAAATGTACCAAAAACTAACAAACATATCAATAGACTATCTTTACTTTCGGTGTCCAGATGGCTTTTCAGATCCCTTGCACCTCCATTGGATACCGAGACATATTTGCCTGCTTTGCACACTGTGCACAAGGCCTCCCATTTGTCTCGACCCGGTCTGAAAGCGGGGAAACTCTTTTGTAAATCGTCGGTAAACATACATTTGCGCTTTTGCATGTTGTTGGCGTACTGACAGTCACGCTATCTATATTCTGATTAAGAACAGGGCTGCCCGCACTGACGCGGCTCAGGGATTACGTCACACGCAGCGCCATGCGCAGTGCCCTAGTGCCTGTAAATTTAATGGTCCAATGAAGGTTATTTAAAAAACAGGACATTTCCTCACTTTCTATAAAAAACCCGGGACGCCCGGGACAGGACGTGAAATACGGATATTTCCCGGGAAATATGGACGTTTGATCACCCTAGTGTCCGCGTTTTTTTTTCCTGTGGTGCGAGTGGGGGCTCTAGGGAGGGAAGGTGTGATTGAGATTGTGAGTGTTTTTTTTTTCTTTCCCAGGTTGAGGTCTCAACTGCACCCTTTCCCAAATACACCTCAAGTCTCCGCTAAGTGCGGAGCCCATTCCCCCCGTCCTGCTCTCCCTCCGCTGGCTGGCGTCGGGGCTTGCCGGTGCACTGGTGGAGCTCGGGGTCTGGGGGTGGATGCCTGGGTGGCTGCTGGCTCATTCCTGGCGGCCTCTCCGCGGCCCCGGCCGCTGCCCCGGGGTCGGGCACCACTCGGGCCTTGGATCCTTGGGGCCTGGGACTGGATTCACTTCGGGGTGGGGCTGGGTGTTGTTTGGGGATTTTCGATGCCGGTTCCTGGGCGATGCTTTTTCCGATGCCAGTTTTGTGGTATCGGTTCGGGGAGGAGGAGAGCTGCACGGCGTGGTGAGGTGCAGGTCTTGGGTTTTGTTTTGGGCTCTGGTTTTTCCTTTTGCATTTCTCCTCTTGCATAGGGGAATTTTTTTTTTATTTTTTATTTTTTTTTTTTCGGTGGGGGGGAGCGGTTGCGGGTGGGTTGGTGTCTGGTGTCCACTGTCGCATTGTGAGGGCTTTTTTGGTTGGCGTTTTTTTTTTTTTTTTCTTTGGGGGGATTGGCATGTCTGTTTTCTCGGGGGGCGGGCGGGCGGGCCCGTTGGGTGGGGGTCCTGCTGGCGGTGCGCCGCTGGTGTGTGGGGGTCTGGGCGGCTCCGGCGGGGTTGGTGTTGGGGGGCTGGTGTGGATGGGCTGGCTGCGCTGATTGGGTTTTCAGGTGGGTTTTCCCACTTGGAGGCATGGTGGAGCTGCTTTGTTCCCGCTGATCGCGGTGGGTGTGGCTGCGGGGCGGGTGGGGGCTGGAGTGGCTCCGACCAGCGCGTGTCGGGGGGCCGGGGAGCGGCGTAGTTAGCTCCGCTGTAGCTATGCGCTGCCCGCGGGCTGCTGGGGGGGGGGGGGGGGGGGGGGGGGGGTTGGGGGGGGTTTGCGCCGGCTCCGGTCTGCTATTCTTGCGGTCGGGCGCCGAGCGGCTTTTCTGCTCTTGGGTTGTTTCTGTGTGCGGTGTGTTGCGTTGCGCGCTGTTTGCATCGGTCTTGGTGGGGTGGGGCCGCGCTTTTGGCCTCGGGGGCTTTTTTTACATTTTGGGGGGGTTCCGTGAGGGATGCACGTGGGCACCTGCTGTGGGTGTGGCCGACTGTGTTTTTCCTGGGTGGCACAGTCGCGTTGGGTGTTGAGGCCAGTCGCCGAGGCTTGGTGCCGGGGGGCGGGGCGTGTTTCGGTGCTCTGTGGGGCCGGGGCATTTCGATCGGTGCCGTGGGGGGGCTGGTGTTCGGTGCCCGGCCCTAGTTCAGGGTGACCGACTGCCGGCGGAGCCCGCGGACTCGTCCCTGCGGCTCCCCGGCTCACCAGCATGCCGGTGGCTGGGGGGCTTCTTCGGGGCTGCCTCTCCTCCTCCCTTGGTGGGGGTCTGATTTCCGGGGCTGGCCCCTCCTTGGTGCCTTCGCTCTTGGGGTCCCATGGGGCGCCTAGGGCTTTGGGTCTCCCGGCGCTGGACTCAGTGCTCTGGGGGGTGTGCCTCTTCAGCTCTTCACAACCACTATTGAGCATTTTTTTCTATGGATAAACTTTACATGCACAAGTTCACCCTCACAAACAATTACAGGTGCTTGGCTCCAGGTACTCAGAGATTCACTTCCATACAGAAACCCCACATTCATATCTTCAGGTAACACAGAGTACATGTCAGACTTAATAATATTACTTTAGCGATAGTTTCAAGGTGTTGCTTTATTGTATGTCTCGTACCATGTCTTTCGGTTTTGCTGTTCTTTTTTCATCTCGTTACAGGTGATGAAGCAGACTGAAAATGTTTTGGCATTATCTCCTTTCTATCTCTTCTTTCTTTCCTCTTATCTCTTTTTTTTCTTTTTTCCTTTTCTTCTTATGTTTTTCTGCTCTATTTACATTGCAGTGTCCATATAAACTGTAAAACTCCCTGCATAATTATAATAAAGCAATTTATATGCATGAAACAAGTGGAGCAATATGGCAATTGCCATACTGCTCCACTTGTGAAAGTAAAATCTGTTGGTCTCTTTTTGGCATCAAGACAATTGTTCTTATTGCCACACAGGACACTGTATAAAAAAATAAATAAAATAAAATAAAATAAAAAAAATTATATAAAAAATAAAACTGCGGCTATCTGGGGGACAGTGAAAAGCTGTGGTTCACAAAATTATAAAATAAATAGATAGACGAGGTCCTTTTAAGCTGTTTTGTGTTCTTATTTTAAACGTCAAGAGAATCTGTATTTTTCCAACTTTTGTCACTTAAGCCTGACTGAAATAAAAGTCAGTCACCAAAAACAGTTTTACAACACGTAGTGAGTATTTATAATTTTTCATCGGTGATATGAGAGGATGGAAACTGGCTGACAGCAGGGCACAAAAATTAATACTTCCTGTAAAGAGGGTTTCTCTCTTCATTATCAACAAATCCTGCGATTTTGGTAGCAATTGTTCCTTAATTGCCAGAGTTATGAGAGGGGAATCAATTATATTATGGAGGAGGAATTTTTATGTGTGATAGCACGTATTATACAAGAAGTTTCTTTAATCCAGTAATCTGTCATATTTTACTTTTGAACGGGATTTACCAGAAAGTCTACAGTCTCATCTTCACCCTCAGGGCTAAGCCCCTGATCTCCTAGAAACCTAGATCCTCCCCTGGTCTAAACATGTTTTGACTGCAAGAAGAAGTAAGTAGCCTACTTTTATGGAGGCTAAACTGGTTCACAGATTTGTTCACTTTGTGTCTATGAGTTAATATATTTGATTTGGTGTGTTAAAGACCATTACAAACAATTAGGTAAGAAGAAAAATATTCAAAAGCTATTTTGATATCAGTAAGTAGTGACGAGCAACCTTATTCGATGAAAATAAGATTGTTGGGGCAACACAATTCATGACCATTCTGGATATTGAGTCTACTATTAAGTCCCAGTCCCAATGCAAATCCTATGGGATCATCCTACACACTCTGGCTACTGGATGGCTGATTGGAAAATGTACATTGGATCAATATAAATGCTGTAGAAAATTAATTTTAAGAGAAGTCTATTCTTTCTGGTGATGCAGTGCACACGCGAACAAACAGCAGTGGACATTACATTGTCACACCAGCTGCTTGTTTTTCTTGCACTGAGATCTGTTTTCAAGTTCTAAAAACAGATCACCACACAATATCTCTCAGAATGACGTCTGTGGATCACAGGATGTTACTGTACTAAACTATTGCGGTAAAACTGCATATGACTTCAAGCTCTTCTGATGCCCATTTTGGAAATGAAAGTAAAAAAAAAAATCCCAAAAAGATGAAATAGTTCTTGTACAAATATATTTTGAATAAAAAAGCAATTCCTCACATTTTTTTGCTAATCGCTGATAAAAGTCAGGCTCTGACCTGCAATCTGCTCTGTAAGGATGAACCGTCTCTCTAAACAACAAGTCTTAGCTAGGTGTAATGTAATAAACCTTAATTCAGTGCAATATTTTAAGTGTTCCTGCTTTGAGACATGTCATTTCTATACACTGTCTCAAATTACTGTAGAAAGACATCAAAAGCAGATGTCTAAATACGAAGCAGCCTTTGCAATTTGTTGAAGAAATTCACATATTTTAATCTGAGTTAATGTCATTTGAAGCAATTTGAAATAATACGTCTGCTTGGAAAGACTTCTCCCATAGTGCTGCAATAAAACTCAATCATAGTTAGGGTGGTGTACTTACTTATTCTGCAAATGCCAGTCTTGCACTATGCTTCCTCCTGAAGCCAGCAATGATTGCTGCCTTTATATCTCTTTATCTTTGGTTTCATTTTTGCTCTCTGTACCTGAGCACCGCCCAGAGGGAGCGTCCGCCTTTGATCCTAACTTACTTTAAGCAAATTAACTTACTGTAAATCCAGATGGTATGAAGTACTATGATAAATCCCTTTATCTAGTGTGGTCTGACTGATTATCATTCCCTTTGAGGTGCATCCTAGTCTGTGTTATGACATAATTTTATATTGCAACAAGCCTTGAAATTCATCTCAATAATCTCACAAAGAGGCAAATAGTTGGTCAAGAATTTTTTTTTATTATCTTGCAGTGACTTCATGTTGTAGATAATTATCTAAACATTTATTTGTATAGCTATCACTCAGTCAATGAATTAACTTTTTGATATAGGAAGGGAATTGTCAAAAGATTGATAGATTTGTCCTCAGAAACACAATCTATGAATCCTTTATGTTAATGGAAATTCTTATCCTGAAATTACACACATAATAAAAACAAAACAGGAAGGATTCCTGATTACATTTAGCAGAAAACTAAGAAAAAGAGACTACACTTAAGTATACCAAATAAAATGAAACGTAGCGAAACCAAGATTGTGCACACACACTCATCCACAACTCAATGTAGTTGATTGTAATGAAGGATTTCATTATGATTTTCCCTGCATTGCTAAATGTTGCACTAATCTCACAATGATCAAAGGTAGTGAACAACTGACAAGTGTTAAAAAAATTTCAAGATTTTTGTTGAAGACAAAAACATTTACATTAATATATCAAAATTATGTGGACTACTAAGACATGCATGAATTAAGAATATGCCACTTTGGATATGATAATCAGGAATTGATTTTAATTTAGTCAAAAGTTCTAAAGCTGATTTGGTATGACATATCTTATTTTAACATTTAGCATAATTAAAATTCTTTCAAAATTCATCAGATAAATAAAGCAGACTGCTTTCAGGGACAGCATATATCTATTGTCAGAGTGCAATGTTGGGTGTGTATCAATGATTTCCAAATTTAATTGGTGAAAACCTGCCCCCAAAGTTAAAAACTCTATATAATTCAACCCAGCTGGTTAATGTCCTTACCTAACCTTCAATTATGCTTTCAGTTTTGGTTTGGTAAGAATGGTTCACATGACATGCTAAAACAGGAAATCCCCACTGCTGTTTGTTTGGCAAACAATCTTTGTTATGTGCCTAGCAAAAGTAAAATACACTGAAAGGAACAGAAGCTGTGTTTCAAAACTGATTTGCAACAGTTGGAATGCATTAGCCATTAGGCAATAATGACGGAAAGGGCTGGTTGGTGATTCCCACAAGGCTAATGTTGCAGTTGAAGTAATGTGGTTTATGGCTGTGTGGAAGTGCATCAATTGCACAGTTGAACACCATCAACAGAAGAGTGCTTTGCAGCTGAAACAGCTCCATGTTGCTTTGTAGCCCAAGAGTCCAGTGTGGTTAGGTGGGCTGTGTGGGTTCTGCTTTGTTGCACATGGAGCACGCACTGCTATCATAACACACTGCGGTGGGAGAAAGGATGCAGGAAGCCAATGAAGAGAAGGTAGGATAGGAGTCTTACAATCTGAACAGACCTTGGCACCGTGCTATGACGTATTAATCCGGCCTTTAGAGGACACAGCCCTGAATTCAAACTCAGTGCTAGCCTACAGGACAAAAACAAATTTTTGTTTTAGTCGGATTTCTAACTATAAGCTTTATCAAAAAAGAAAGTTTTAAGCCTAGTCTTAAAAGTAGACAGGGTGTCTGCCTCACGGACAAAAACCGGTAGTTGGTTCCACAGGAAAAGAGAGTGATAACTAAAAGATCTGCCTCCCATTCTATTTTTAGAACTTCTAGGAACCACTAGTAAACCTGCAGATTGAGAGCAAAGTGCTCTGTTAGGAACATAAGGAACAATAAGATCTCTGATATAAGATGGAGCTTGGCCATTTAAGGCTTTATATGTGAGAAGGAGGATTTTGATTTCTATTCTGAATTTAACAGGAAGCCAATGAAGAGAAGCCAGGATATGATCTCTCTTTTTAACTTTCATCAGAACTCTGGCTGCAGCATTTTGGATAAGCTGAAGGCTTTTAACTATAGTTTGTGGTATTCCTGATAGTAAAGAATTACAATAGTCCAGCCTTGAAGTAACAAATGCATGGACTAGTTTCTCAGTATCACCCCTGGACAGGATATTTCTAATTTTTGCAATATTCCACAGATGAAAGAAGGCAATTCTAGAAACCTCTTTGATATGAGATTTAAATGACAGGTCCTGATCAAAAACAACACCAAGATTTTTTGCTTTATTACCTTAAATCGGTTTAATCCCATTCAAATAAAGTGACTGGCTAATCAGCTTATTTTTTCAAAGACTCTGGTCCAAAGACTATATCTTCTTTTTTGTCTACATTTAGAAGGAGAAAGTTAAGAGTCATGCAAGTTTTTATGTCTTCAAGACATGCCTGTTATTTATGTGATGGGTTAGCTTCATCTGGATTTATAGACAGATATAGCCGGGTATCATCAGCATAACAGTGAAAATTAATCACATGCTGTCCAATAATTCTTACGATTGGGAGCATATATATATATATAGTAAATAGAATTGCTACGTCGCGAGGCCATCCCCCAGTGGGCCCACCACCTCAGGGGGAACCATGAGGGACCAGTGCAAAGGGGATTGGGCGGCAGCCAGAGGCGGAGACCTCGGCGATCTGATCCGCGGGCGCTTAAACTGGCTCTGGGGACGTGGAATGTCACCTCACTGGCGGGGAAGGAGCCTGAGCTTGTGCGGGAGGTGCCAGCTAGAAATAGTTGGGCTCGCCTCTACACACAGCCAGGGCTCTGGAACCCAGCTCCTTGAGAAAGGCTGGACTCTCTTCTCCTCTGGAGTGACCCGCGGGGAGAGGCGGAGGGCGGGGGTGGGGCTGCTTGTCTCCCCCCAGCTCAGCCGTCTCGTGTTGGAGTTCACCCCGGTAGATGAGAGGGTCGCATCCCTTCGCCTTTGGGTTAGAAGGGAGGACTCTGACAGTTGTTTCGGCCATGGGCCGAACGGCAGTATGGAGTACCAGGCCTTCTTAGCATCCCTGGGGAGGGTGTTAGAAAGCGCCCCTCCCGGGGATTCCATCATTCTGCTGGGAGACCTCAACGCCCACGTGGGAAATGACAGTGACACCTGCAGGGGCGTGATCGGGAGGAACGGGCTCCCAGCTCTGAACCCGAGTGGTGTCTCATTATTGGACTTCTGTGCAAGTCACGGATTGTCCATAATGACACCATGTTCAGGCATAAGGATGTCCATCAGTGCACTTGGCACCAGGACACCCTAGACCGAAGGTCGATGATCGACTTAGTAGTCGTATCTTCTGATCTTCGGCCGCATGTCTTGGACACTCGGTTGAAGAGAGGGGTGGAGCTGTCCACCGACCACCACCTGGTGGTGAGCTGGATACACTGGAAGAGGAGGAAGCCTGAAAGACTCGGCAGGCTCAAACGTGTAGTGAGGGTCTGCTGGGAACGTCAGGTGGAGCCCTCGGTCAGGGACGTGTTCAACTCCCACCTCCGGGAGAGCTTCTCTCAGGTTCCGAGGGAGGTTGGAGACATGGAGTCTGAATGGGCTGTGTTCTCTGCCTCTATTGTCGATGCAGCTACCCGTAGCTGTGGCCGTAAGGTTTGCGGTGCCTGTCGTGGTAGCAATCCCCGAACCCGGTGGTGGACACCGATAGTAAGGGATGCTGTCAAGCTGAAGAAGGAGTCCTATCGAGCCTGGCTGGCTTGTGGGACTCCTGAAGCAGCAAGCAGGTACCCTGAGGCCAAGCGTGTCGTGGCCCGGGCGGTTGCAGAGGCAAAATCTCGGGCCTGGGAGGAGTTCGGAGAGGCCATGGAAAAAAACTATCGGTTGGCCTCAAAGCGATTCTGGCAAACCGTCCGGCGCCCCCGGAGGGGAAAGCAGTGCTTCACTTACACTGTTTTCAGTGGGAGTGGGGAGCTGCTGACCTTGAAGGAGGATATTGTCAGGCGGTGGAAGGAATACTTTGAGGATCTCCTCAACCCGACAGACACACCTTCCGTGGGGGAAGAAGAGACAAGGTGCTTGGGGCTGGATTCGTTCATCACCCAGGCTGAAGTCACCGAGGTAGTAAAAAAACTCCACGGTGGCAAGGCTTCGGGGGTGGACGAGATCCGTCCTGAGTATCTCAGAGCTCTGGAAGTTGTCGGGCTGTCATGGTTGACATGTCTCTTCAACATCGCATGGAGGTCGGGGACAGTCCCCCTGGATTGGCAGACTGGGGTGGTGGTTCCCCTCCACAAGAAGGGGGACCGGAGGGTGTGTTCCAACTATCGGGGAATCACACTTCTCAGCCTCCCGGAAAGGCCTATGCCAGGGTGCTGGAGAGGAGAGTCCGGCTGATTGTCGAACCTCGGCTGCAGGAGGAGCAGTGTGGTTTTCATCCTGGCCATGGAACGGTGGACCAGCTCTACACCCTCTGCAGGGTGCTTGAGGGTTCATGGGAGTTTGCCCAACCAGTCCACATGTGTTTCGTGGACTTGGAGAAGGCATTCGACCGTGTCCCTCGTGCTGCCCTGTGGGGGGTGCTCCAGGAGTATGGAGTCGGGGGCCCTTTATTAGGGGCCATCCGTTCTCTGTACAAGCGGAGCAGGAGTCTGGTTCGCATTGCCGGCATTAAGTTGGACCTGTTCCCAGTGCATGTTGGACTCCGACAGGGCTGCCCTCTGTCACCGGTCCTTTTCATAACTTTTATGGACAGGATTTCTAGGCACAGCCAAGGACCGGAGGGGGTCTGGTTTGGGGAACAGCGGATCTCGTCCCTGCTTTTTGCGGATGACGTAGTTCTGCTGGCTCCCTCCTGCCAAGACCTACAGCGTGCGCTGGGGCGGTTCGCAGCCGAGTGTGAAGCGGCCGGGATGAGAATCAGCTCCTCCAAATCCGAGGCCATGGTTCTCGACCTGGTAAAAGGTGGCTTGTCCCCTTCAGGTTGGAGGAGAGTCCTTGCCTCAAGTGGAGGAGTTCAAGTATCTTGGGGTCCTGTTCACGAGTGAGGGAAGAATGGAGCGGGAGATCGATAGACGAATCGGTGCGGCTGCTGCAATAATGCGGACGCTGCACCGGTCTGTCGTGGTGAAGAGAGAGCTGAGCGAAAAGGCAAAGCTCTCAATTTACCGGTCGGTCTACGTTCCTACCCTCACCTATGGTCATGAAATCTGGATCATGACCGAAAGAACTAGATCCCGGATACAGGCGGCTGAAATGAGCTTTCTCCGCAGGGTGGCTGGGCTCTCCCTTAGCGATAGGGTGAGGAGCTCGGTCATTCGGGAGAGGCTCAGTGTAGAGCCGGTTCTCCTCCACATCGAGAGGAGTCAGTTGAGGTGGCTCGGACATCTTCTTCGGATGCCCCCTGGACGCCCTCCTCCGAAGGTGTTCCAGGCACGTCCCACCGGGAGGAGGCCCAGGGGACGACCCAGGACACGTTGGAGACACTATGTCTCTCAGCTGGGCTGGGAGCGCCTAGGGCTTCCCCCAACAGAGCTGGAGGAGGTGTCTGCGGAGAGGGAAGTCTGGGAGTCTCTGCTTAGTCTGCTGCCCCCGCGACCCGGTTCCGGATAAAGCGGGAGACGACGAGTACGAGTAAATAGAATTGGTCCTAGTACTGATCCCTGTGGTACTCCACAGGTAACCTTTGAGCAAATGGAAGATTTTTCATTAACGTGAACAAACGTAAATCGATCAGAAGATTTAAACCAGTCTAGTGCTGTACTTTTAATTCCAACAAAATATTCAAGTCTTTCTAAAAGAATATTATGGTCAAATGTATCAAATGCAGCACTGAGATCCAACAGGACAGGCACAGATACAAGTCCATTATCTGAGGCCATGAGAATATCATTAGTGACTTTCACCAGAGCTGTTTCAGTGCTATGATGAGCTCTAAAGCCAGACTGAAACTCTTTAAAAAGTTTATTATGGTGTAAGTGATTGCAAACTTGTTTGGCAAGTACTTTCTCGAGAATTTTAGATAAGAAAGGAAGATTGGATATAGGTCTATAATTGACCAAGTCATCTGGGTGAAGAGTCAGTTTCTTAAGCAAAGTTTTAATTACAGCAACCTTAAAAGCCTTTGGTACATATCCTTGTAACAGAAATAGATTAATCACATCTAAAATAGAGGAGGAGATCAAAGGGAATACCTCCTTAAATAACCTGGTTGGAACTGGATCTAACATACAAGTTGAAGGCTTAGATGAAGACAATAATTTTGCTAACTCTGAAATTTCAACTGGATCAAAGTCTAAACCCTGTTCAGATTCCATGACTACCTCAGATACAATCACGGATGGAGGAGTGCTAATGATCTTATTTTTTTAAAGATCAATCCTATTTATAAATAATCCCATAAAACCATTACTTCTAAGAGTAGGTGGAATGGATGGTTCAACTAAGCTATGGCTCTGGGTGAGTTTGGCAACTGTATTAGAAAGAAATCTTGGATTATTCTTATTCTCCTCTATTACTGAGGAGAAATATGCTGCTCTTGCTTTACAAAGGGTCCTCTTATACAGCAGTAAAGTATTTTTCCACTCTAGGTAGGATTCCCGCAGGCCTGTGGAGCGATATTTTCTCTCCAGTTTCCTAGCATTTTGCTTCAAAGTGCGCAGCTCTGCATTAAACCAAGGAGCATGTATAACTGCACTATCTGATAATGATCAGCTAAAATTGAACCTTCTTTTGGGGGTGGAGAACCGTTTTAAAGTAATCCTGAAGGTTATTAAAAAGTGGTCAGAGAGGACAGGGTTTTGAGGAAATACTGTTAATTCTTCACATTCTATGCCATATGTCAGCACAAGATCCAAACTATGAAGATGAGAATGTGTGGGACTATTCACATTTTGAACAAAGCCAATAGTGTCTATGATGGCATTAAAGGCTGCTCTTAAGCTATCACCTTCAATGTCAGCATGGATGTTAAAATCTCCCACTATGATGACCCTGTCAGTATTTAATACCAAATCAGAAAGGAACTCTGAAAACTTATAAGGACCTGGTGGACGATACAAAGTTACAAAAAGAATAGGTTTTCTTGCTTTGAAACTTGGACCAGGGAAATTAAGGGTTAAATGTTCAAAAGAGTTGAAGGTATTAACTGTCTTGGGAGTAATCAGTAAGTCAGACTGGAAGATTGTTGCTACTCCTCCTCGCCCAGAACTTCTGGGTATGTGAAAATTTAAATAGCTTGAAGGAGTTGCCTCATTTATGCTCACATAATCCTCTTGCTGCAGCCAGGTTCCTGTAAGGCAACATAAGTCAATGTGATTATCACAAATCAAGTCATTAACTAGCAGACTTTTAGAGGAAAGAGATCTTATGTTAAACAGACCACATTTAATCATTTTAACTTTTCCCCAATTGGAGTTATTTTAATCTTAATTAGATTATCATGATTTACTCCTTTGGGAATATTTGCTAAGTGATGAGATGTTGGTCATGGGCAAGACACTGCGTGGATGGAGTAAAGAGTGGGTAACAGTAGAGAAGCTGCAGAGATGTGTGTTAAACTACAACTCTGCTTCCTGGTCTGGTCAGGGTTTTGGAGTGCCTGGGTGGTCAGGGTTTTAGAGTGCTAAAAAATGTGGCCAGATTCCTAGAAAGAGCAGCACCATCCAAAGAGGGACGGATGCCTTCTCTCCGAATCAGACCAGGGTTTCCCCAAAAGGATTGCCAATTATTAATGTAGCCCACGTTTTTTTTAGGACACCACCTAGAGAACCAGCGGTTGAATGATGACATGCGGCTAAACATGTCATCACTGGTCAGATCAGGGAAGGGACCAGAGAAAATTACGGAGTCCGACATTGTTTTGGCAAACTTACAAACCGAAGCAACACTAATTTTAGTGACCTCCGATCGGCGTAACCGGGTGTCATTAACGCCCCCGTGAATAACAATCTTACTGTATTTAACCTTATCCTTAGCCAGCAGTTTCAGGTAGGATTTGATGTCGCCCGTTCTGGCCCCCGGCAAACATTTGACTATGGTCCCTGGTGTCTCTAATGCCACCTTTCTGACTATGGAGCTGCCAATCACCAGAGTGGTCTTCTCAGTGGGTGTGTCACTGAGTGGGGAAAACCAGTTAGAAACGTGAACGGGTAGGTGGTGACCAGTGGGCAGAAACCAATGAATACGCTTTCTGCGTACAGTTACCCAATCGCCTGGCTGCTCAGGCACTTTTGGAGGACAGCTACGTGGGGGGCCTACTTTAACTCCTGGTATTGAACAGCCTGAAGCCTAGATTCTAACTCTGACACCCTCGCCTCCAAAGCTACAAAAACACTACACTTATTACACAAAACATTATCACTAAAGGAGGCAGAGGAATAACTGAACATCTGACACAGAGAGCAGGAGAGAGGAAGAAGGAAGAGTTGGAAAAGAGTCAAGGGAGGGACAGAGAAAAGCTATAGCAATGCTAAGCTAGCGCTATCCTAGGCTAGCTACTCCTTACTAGCCTACCAGAAATAAATCTGTGTGAAACTGACAAGTGCTCAGTAGAAAAGTGCAGCAGAAGGTGCTATGTTTTAAAGTAGTTCTGGTCAGTTAGAGTTACTTAGATACAGAGATATCACAGAAAAAATAACTTAACTTCAGATGGAGATCGTCTGGACAGCTACAACACTCAGTTAATCCAAACAGAAACTGAACAGGCCTATAACACACTGATTTATAAATCTTCATTGCTCCAAAAAAGCATAGAACAAAAGCATTATTCTTTCTACGTTGGCAATTTTGGTTTATTTCTTCAGTTTGTTACCACTACTCAGGGGTTAAAGTAGATTTAAATTCACAGAGTTTTGATATAAGAAAATACTAATAACCTACATAATTGCCTAGGAATGTCATGCCAATCCTAACCTAAATTGAATGAATATGTTACATTGTGTGGAGGTTTATTAGGACCAAAATGCAAAGATGAGTTTGCAGATTTAATAAGTTTTCACAGGCAACTGAGGCAAAAGTCCAAAAAGCAAAAACACTGAAAACCAAAATCTAGGAGAACTTAAGGAAAAAAACACACGAGGAGCCATGAAAGGATGAAGCAATAAAATGTTGGGAAAGATTGCCACAAATAGGACCAAAGAAATTTGGTAAATCACACACCAAACCCCTCCTCCTCCCTTTTGTAAATAAAACAAAGGACCAACTTCTGGTTTCCAGTATTTGCACAGTCAGCTGTAAACTCAGCAGGGAACCCCTCCATGTCACTCAGAGTTTAAAATCTGAGCATGGAAGAAAGTCTTCCTCTTTTTCCCTGGGCCTGACCGCCTGATAGGAGAGGAAAATTTCACATGGAATGCCCCACGACAGCTATCTGGAAGTAGCTTTTGTTTTCCTGCGTCAAAAGTCACGGAATACTGACTAGAGTGTATCATCGTGCCTATTGCCCTGCTGAGTTGGGTGAGAAAGAACAGAGACTCGGTCTGTGCGCTGTGTGTGAAATTCCCCCCTTTCGAGGACCAGCGCTGCAGTTTATTGAGATGGTGTGTCTGCGAAGGGACGACCTCGTTCGATAGCCGTAACTTCCTTGATTTAAAAGCCCATTAGATTCCTCTGCTATTGCATCACACTGAGCTATGATTCTTCTGAAAATCGACCAGGTCTTAGACAGACACGCTGCTTATCCCCTCTGCTTCCCCCACCTGGACTGCAAGTAGTCTCACAGTAAAACCTTCCATTTGATGCTTTAATGAGGTGCTAAGCTTGGTCAAGAGACAGGGATAGATTGAAATAAAATGCTGATGTTTAAGCTGTACTGGTTATAAGAGCTCTGGTTTAATGGTTGAAATAAGTGTGATTTGAATGGCTGCAGGTGATTCCCTTTCTTCTTTTCTCTTCTATCCTGCTTTTCTTATCTTCCTGCCTTGAGGTCATTGTACAGAGAATCTGCCTAGGTTTAACTGTGTGTGATCACATGGTTGAGGGTTGCCACCTATTGTCTGAGCTGGTAGTTGACCAACTTCCTCTGCAATAGGAGGGGCCAATTATTGAGATAACAAGCTAAGATACACTGAACTGTATAGTTTAACTGTATATTTCATCTGTATAGGTCACATGATAGAAGAAGTCATTTTGGTGACTCATAACCTCCAGTAGATCCCAGTCTTGCTCCCCCCTCCCTTTTATCATATGAAAAGGGGGGTCACACACACACACACACGTATTTACGTTGTTTTAACTGCACTATTGTTATCATCATATCAGCTGCTTTCCTAAATGGACACTATTGAATGTATTAACATCTGGTTTATCTTGGACAGTCTCAGAAGCCAGGTAAACCGAGTCTTAGGATTTTTGTTCTCTTTCTGTTAAAACTTGTCATTTAGTCTACCTTGTGTTTATTTTTTAATAGTGTGTAGTGTTTTGCATAGATGTTCAATTTCTGTAATCCTGATTTATTAGAATAAAGACATCACTGTTTAACTTGCAGTCGTTTGTGCTTCAAAAACGAATGGTTTATCACTCAAGCTAGATCCACGCTTCTTTTGGTGACAGTTTGAAGAAACAGAGATAAATGGCTATTTGATTGATAATTAATAGCTCGTCTGATAACGTAGCCTAAGTCACTAAATTGCTGGGAATAGCTGGATTATAATAGCCGGACCAGAAGCCACCCGGAGGTTAAAGGCCCAGAAACCCTGGTAAGTGAGCAGATTAGAGCTATAGTTATTCAACTAAGAACACCAAATTGATCATACCTCCGATTTTGAATAAGTCAAATAATTTACTACTGTTCTAGTTAATCATTTATTCATAATCTACAGGATAAGTTATTTCATAACTTAAATAACAAGAAACCAGCACTGAGAGAAGGCTGTGCTGCTCTTTCAAGTCAAGCACTCTGATGACACTGATGAGCTCCATCTGTGTAGAATACCCAGGTTCTCCATAAAATTCCTCTCTTGAAGATATGCAAAACTAACACACACATACACACACACACGGGAACCATGACAGAATATTCTAAAACATAAAATATTTCAAGGAAACAGAGAAAATGTTTCAATGACACACAAGGAAACATTTACATAATATTTAAATAGAAACAAAAACTGTGAGAAAAAAATATTCAAAGATGTATGTACCCTTTAACCTGGCAAAAAAACAGCATGCAATAAAATATTTGCTTTGGATATAATTTAGGGATCATTCTTGTGAGCTGCGAGTAATAAAATCTTGATAGTTAGACAAAGAGATTTTTTACGCTTGGCAGAGGCTGATCAGCCACATATAGCTGACCCTGATTCCACCCTCCTCCTTCCCATTCTGCACCTTTGCCACAAGCTCTATCTGTCCCCTTCTTCACGCTGCTGCTGCCTTGCCCCATCAGATAATTCCTCTGGTTTTACCAATTTTTTTCTCTTCACTATCACATCATGCTTGCTCATCATGGAGGTTCAAGCTGTGTCTTATTTCAGGTGGCATCCTTCTTCATTCTTTCCCTGTTCCACCACCAGTTTCATCCTTGGTGAATTCATCTTGTTGTCATTCATCAGCTCATGCATATAATCAAAGTACATTTCGGTGTTGATGTTTCCCTCCAGGTCTGAGCATTAATGATTTACATGTTGTATTATTAAAACTCTTCTGATTGCCTTCTTTCTTTGTAAGTTCTTCAGGTCATATTGCCATATATAATCCATACTGACTTTGTAGGTCAGGGTGTCAACTACAGTAACAAGCTAAATGGTTCAAGAATCTCATTTAAATTAGGTACGCATTTTAAAATATTTTTTTAGATATTTTTCTTGAGGAGAGAATGTTATTTGATTTTAATTCTACTAACATAATAAAAGTAGAATATAATTAGGGGGACAGTAATGCCCAGTTCAAGGTGAAGCCACACAGTAACTGATAATATTTGTACTAAAGGCTGCTCTCCATTAACCTGACAGTAGCCAGATTGATATGTGTAGAACTGAGCTCGTTATCAATCTGGGATGGCTGCCATTCGCTCTGTCTGTGAAAAGGAGGCATGTTTAGTATAATATTTCGAGCTTATTGGGTGACATGCCAGCTGGTACCCACTTTCCATAATATGCTTTCATCCAATCGTAGCAGCTAATCATGCTTCTTGAGTGTTTTCACAACTTGCAGATTAAGCTGATAAATCAAACTTTTTCCAAATCCTGTGGGAAGAAAAGTACAGACATCTTTCCCATCTACAAATGAACAAACTGCATCTCTTTGCTCTTATTTTAAACAAGAAATTGTCGCTACTTTAGCTAAAACTTGAGTTATGTTTGTTATGCCCCATCATTTTTGCATGTTCCTTTAAAAAAAATGCTGCTGGCATGTCATGGGTATGACCCGCTGGTTGTTCGGAGATGGACATATTAGCGGGAGTCCTTGAAAATGGATTTGTTCTGAGACTGAAAACTCAGACAATCTAGCTTGAGGTGCAAGGTTAGCTCTCCATACTCAATCATGCTTTTTATTGAGTTGTTCATTTCTCTGCTAGCTAATCTTGTAGTATATCCCCAAAAATACTTTAAATTTGCAAACTTTTCTTTTCTCAACACATTGTAAATCCAAAATTACAGCAACCAGTAAAAAGTTTCATCAGTTTTGTAATGATGTTTTATTTTATAAAAGATCAGCTCATGATATTTTAGAAGAGAAATTTCAACATCTTACTCAACAACCTATTCAGAAATGTCAATTTTACCCAGCAGGGTGATTGCTTAAGAGTTATCATTCTAAAAATAATATAATTTTAAATACCACCATTGCAATTTAGAAATACTAAATTTAACTGAACAAAATTTTCTCAGGACTTTCTTTTCTCTAAGCTAAAAAAGATACAGATGATGACATAATATATGTAGCTAGAGAAACTTAAAGTCAACAGTAGGCCAGATTTTAGAAAGCCATTTGGAATAAACACAAAAACAAAAAACAGCCTGAATGATATTTGCATATAGAACTGAATGAGTTGTTACTTAACATAGTATCATACAAGTGTTTAAAGATATCTTCTGTGCTCAATATATCAGTTTATTAGTTCATAGGAGCTCAATTAAGAAAAAATTCACAAAAATTCCCATCCCTTTTTATGGTAAAGTCAAAGTTCAAAATATGATAAAGACAAAACATTTTTATGTGTTGGTGAATTATCAGTTTGGAAATTATATGTACACTGTTGACTGAAAGTGACCCTCTGCTGATATAATAAAGCAAAAAGGAAGCCAGAAGAAATAAAAGAAAAAAAAAATATCTTTCATTTCCTTCAATGTCATATCATCATTCACCACATCACAAAACAGTTAATGTACATCTTTAAAACAAACATGTAGATCTGGTATTGTCTAAAAGTTAATTAGTTTATTTTCTTCTGTTAAACTAAATCAGACTTATCAGTGTAATGTCCGGGATATCTTTGAGAAGAAGAAACTAAAGAGAGAGGGTTTTTCTAGTAAATAGATTTGAGTCAAGCCCATAGATTCAAGATTCATGAGTTCAGTGAAAATATCTAAGGAGTGGTGACTAATGAGTTGATGCCTAACCAAAGGGTTTGAGGAATAAAGCTCCCTGGCTGATCCCATCAAGATAACAGACAATGGAAGGAGATGCTCCAAAGAAACCAGGGAGTAAATGAGACTTGTTTTAACTCTAACAGATTCACATGAGCTCTTGGCCCTATCCACCTTCTGCTTTGCTTCAAAAATGTTCGATTTGAAAGATACCAGAACTTTTTGCCTGGCCATAATCTGTTTCTCAAATCTGGTTGTGAAGTTGCCAGCTGGCTCTGTAGTTTGTTGTGTGACGTATCTATAAGTGACATCAAGCTGCACACAGTAAAGCTCAACAGACATGAGAGATTTTTGCAAATCATCAAGAGCCTGACTGAGGCACTCAGGGTCCTGACTCCTGTTCTGCTGGGTTAAAGATGCAAAAGCACGATTGTAAAATGCAACTGCTGCCCAACACGGGTCTTTGTTTATGGCTTTAGTAAACATGTCAATACCCTCTGAAAGCTTTCCTGTGTTTTGGAGCTCACTGCCATGGGCAGTGTAGTAGTGAACGTTGGATGAGGGTGGTTCTCTCTGCTTCAGTTCTTTAACTGACCTGATCAGGTCTGTATTTAACATGTTTTTTAATCTAACAACAGGACCTTCCTCAGTATATTTTGTAAGGAGCCACATTCCCCAAAACTCGTGGAGTTCAGACACATCTGATTTAGCTGGCTTGTTGTTGTTGCTTTTGTAGAGAAGATCCAGTGTTTCCAGATACTGACTGAAAAGCTCTTCTTTCCTCATTAATTTCGGAAGTTCAGACTCCACAAAGCCAGCAAGTTGCTCAGCTACTGAAGCATCTCTGAACTCTTTAACCATCATCATATCTGAGTTTGAGTTTTCAGTCAAAATACGACACAGTAGTGAGGAAATCTCTTGACGTTCTTCCCTGGTGTTCCTCCTCTGATAATTCCTCAAGTGAATCAGAAACAGCTTTTGAAACGATGCAGAAACATCTACAATATTTTCCATGAAAGACAAAAGGTTTTGTGTTGCTATTAGCACTTGTAGGGGCTCTAGGAGATGACTAAAACAGACAATCATCTGAGCAGTCCCTGGAGATCCTTGTTGAGCAGCATGTCCAAAGGTTTGAGCCTCTATACGAGCATTCTCAGGCAGGAAAGTTTGCACAACAAACAAACCTCCAGCTGCCTTAACTGAGTCAGAAACCTGAAGGTCTGTTTGGTTTACGTTGGTAGCTATGATGACATCTCCAGCTTCCAGCTTCTTGTAAAAAATTGCACGGTTTTCCCTGTCTGTACTTATGTAAAGTATTGTGTTTTGAACTCTACCACTAAAGATTCGGTAGAGTACCTTTGCTAGTTTGATGGTTTCACAAACCACCAGTACAGCTCTTGGAGACCTGTAAGGTGTAGGCTTGACTTGTTCTGCAACCACTTCACAGATTTTCTCAATCCATTTTCTTTCACCCCTCATAATAACTCCTTGACATTCAAATAGCTTTCTGCGCTTGAATGTAGGGATCTGGCAGGTTTTGATACCATTAAAGATTCTCCTTATAGTCCCAATCTCTGAATGTTGCCCAAGAGTCCCAGAAAGTCCATATATCTGACTTTTGAAGTTTTGAAGCAAACCGACATTGGATATGTAGTTGGTGATGATGGTCATATCACTGAGCTTTGACTGATGTTTCATCTCTAGAAACTGTTGTAGACCATCACCCCATTTCATGCAGTCTTCAACTACATCTGAAGAGCTGTAGTTCAACAGCCTAACTCCATGGCCATCTAATACATATTCATGATCTATTTCCATGGTTTGTGCATGAAATGCATTTTCAATCCAAACTTTTAGTTTAGATTCAACCAGCTCTGAGAGGAAACCTGGGATGTAGCAGCTGCCTTCACTCTTGTTCAGCTCACATGGTGTGAAATGTAGATTACACCTTACGTCTTCTTCTGTAGCTTTCAGAACACTGTTTGTATCAGTATACATATACTGACAGAAGCCACCATTCAAAAGTAGAGATACTTGTCTTTGACCAATTTCTCCTGGGGGTCTTCTGTTCAGCTCGTCTATGGAGCCATCGGCTTCTCTGACGTGCAGAACAAACCAACATGAAGGGAATCTTACCTCCACTGTTCTAAAGAACTCTACCAGCTGCTCTGATGCAATATTTGCAGTTTTCTCACTTAAAAGACTTGGGTTCCTTTGTATTTCTTTGACTGTTCCTTTGGCCAGTACACCTGTGTCTTCAGCTATTTGAAGAACCATTAAATCATCAAATCCCTCCTGATTGATCTGTTCTAACACAACTTGATGAAAGGGGTATTTTGGCCCAACAATTTTACCTGATGCTAACTTACTGTACTGATTAGCAGTGGCCCATATTAATGCCAGCAGGGGGTTGAGATGCTGCAGAGCAGGCATTTCCCTGCCTAAGTAGACTACATGATGGCCCTTATCCAGCATCAAGGAATCAACCTCATCTACAATTGCGCACTGGAAAGTCCTCCTGCTTAATATGTCGACCCTATTAAAATGGTGCTCCAGCCAATCTCCAGCAAATGTGCGAGCAGTTCCATAAACAACCTGGCTCTCATAGCACTTTTTTAAGTCTTTTCCATGTTTGTTGATGTTACAGTCCACACTGATCTTTAGAATATCATAAAATGTCTTCCATTTTCTTAAGTCTCTCTCTGCCAAAACTGATGAACTTGACATAATGACTACTTTTTCTCCTCTCATAGCCCTAAAGGCTGCAAACATGGCTACAATGTAGGACTTCCCTTCTCCGGTGCCAACCTGTAGCAGACGCCCTGTTGTGGAAAGAGCCATGAGACACCAGCTCACCATCTGATTCAGTCGTGGTTTGAAGTGAGTTTTTTCTGCCGCTTTACAAATAATCAGCAAATCTCTTTTCAAGCCGATCAGCTGAGATCCTGAAATGTGAGACCTTAGAGCTGCTTCAACTGATGAAACAATATCTCTGACCTCAGCTAACAGCTCATCATTAACTTGATTTAATTCTCCATCTCTGATTTCTTCAAGAATCTCATCCAGCGTTTTGTCTTTATCATGAGCCAAACATCCTTTGAGTGCTTCATTGGTCATTGCTGTGTTTCGAACCAACTCCAGAAGTGTTTTTCCTGATTCAGATCTCCAAGTTGGTGTGATGTAGTTAATCTGAATGCAATGCAACATTTGGAGCATCCATGTGAGGAGATGTGACCTGTCATTTCTATACACCAACTCAAATCGCTTTAAAAGAGCATCAAAAAGGACAGAGACGCCTTCAGGACTCCACATCATATTTTGGACCATTTCTTGCAGAAGCTTGAGGAGAATTCTTTCTCTTTCATTTGGAGAAAATAAATGATGAGCAATGAAAGAAGGTAGAAGCCGGCCAAACACTGTGAGACCTGGGTTCAGTCCTTCCATTTTGCATAAGTGTCGAGTCTGGTTAAAACAGAACAACAACATGGTTTTAAGAGTTTTTCCCAGAAAAAACTTCAAAGCAATAAACAAAAAGATAAAACAGTTATAGAACAAGAGAAAAAAAAATCTAGCATTTATTTTTTACTACATGGTAAAAAATAAATACTATTCTGAAGCTCAAACAGTAACACATGAACCCACTATATATTACTGTATAAGCAATAGTGTGGTAATTACATGAAATCTGGCAATAGAAGAATACTCACTTGATATGAAAATGAAGATACTAGTGGAGATGTTTACCTTTAGAGCAGCTCAGAAAATCTAAGGACAATGGGTTATCTTCTCCCTTTTATGATCTTTGAGTTTGTTTCACTTTCAACATATGAGTTAGAATTACCCCAAACAATTTCCTCTTTTCTGACATTACGTTTAAGTGTTGGGTTGTCCTTACAAGAAACCTTGAAAGGATTTATAATAACTGTCCTCTCTGTATACTCCATTAACCAGAAAGATAATATTTCCATTTAGATGGACACTTCTTTCAAATATGGCAGATTTAGATCTAACTTTTTACTTATCTAATTATTTGTTGTTGTTTTTAAAGGCGGGGGTGTATTTTAGAAATATGATTTAAAAAAAGTAGCACAAAATATTGACCTAACATTAAATTTTATCTTAACAAAATACTTAATAGTTTTAACTAATGAATCAGGATAGTCTTTACTTGACGCACGTTTTTGTCAAACTATTGGAAAATGGATAAAGGGGGGGAAGACATGCAGCAAAGGTCTCAGAAACAGGATTTGAACCCAGAACGGCTGCATCAAAGACTAAGGCCTACATCTAAGGTTTGAATGCTCTACCGCGGCACCACTCAAGTGATTCTCAGTTAGAATTAAAGAAGTTAATGTTTTTTCAAGTCAGAAAACCAGGGAACAATGTATAGAAACACTTTATTCTAAACTGTACCATTAAAATCCTTTCTGCAAATCTACAAGCTTGAAGTTAGCCAGAAGAATGCCAAATGACATGGCAAATGACCACTAGTTGAACTGAAACAGGAACAACAGAACAAATTCTGTTAAAGGAAAGAAAAAATTTCCTCAGCCACTGCCAAAACTGTCCCAGTCATATGAGTGACCAAATGGGAAACTCACTGAGGAAGTGCAACTAAAGTCTTAGTCATTATTGCATGTTTATTTCATTTTATCTACATACAAGTATTAAAAAATTACACCTACCATCTCTAATCCACCTCTTAATAGGTACAACTAGTGAGCATTTTTTTCCAAAATTGATGTATTGCAGCACATATTAAAATGATGGTTGCACAACTGCAGAACATCTCCAAACCTGTAGATTTTGTTGGAAGCAGACCATGAAAGTAACAACAGAACAAGGAACTGGATCACCAATGTACATAGTGAGCTAACCAGGGCTCACGTGCTCTACTAAAAGAGTCCTGCAAATTAATAAAGAGGTGTGGATGCTAATGATCCCTTTAAGCTGTGCAATTGCTCAATGCTCCCCATTCTATGTGCACAAGAAAGTCTCGGCAGCACATAAAAATAAGATTCAACATAATCTTTAGATCATTTAGAGCAATAACATTTTTTTTACATTTTATCTCTGCATCGTCTCTTTTACAAATTAGAACCAACAATGAAAATACAAGAAACAACTGGGTCCAATGTACACAGACCGGACTTTTGTTACATAATATGGAGTAACGGAGAACCTTTTAGTTTGCCATACCAGATTAAATATAATATAAATTTTTAAAAAATTACAAAGAATACACTTATCTTTATTTTATTTTATTTCGGCTCTTCTGATTGAATTGTATCTGTAAAGTGCCTTGGGATTACATGTGTTGTGAATTTGCGCTATATAAATAAACTGAAATGAATTGAACTATAGCATTTTTGCCTGTTGGACGCTGGATGTGCAAGCAGGCTTTGTTGAATAAACAAAATGTAGCTGTTTTGGCACATGATCTATCTGCTCTTCAACGCCATTTTCAAATATCACTATCAAATCAGTTTTGTAATAAAAACAATACATTTAATAGTTGTATTTGGATCAATATGTTTAATAAAATGTTGTTTTCCTTTAAAAAAGTTTAAAGAAGGTCTTTATTAGGCATACCTCACAGCTTTCAGAACCTAAGGAATCTCCTGCCAGCATACTGGTGCTATAGTAGATAACACGGCTTCAGGAGTGAGTTGAGGCTCTAACGGGTCGAGAGTGTTTTAGATGCAGACTGACATACCGTTGACCTGCTGAAAACATTATGCCCATTGTGTTATTATTTTATAATTACTATTACGTTTTAAACATGAAATTAGTTTCTACAGAATAATTTATCACTGTATGAGCCGGTACCCAGAACCCAATTTTAGTTTTATTATTGGTGGTAACTACAATTGAAAAAAAACAGTATTTTGTCTGTGTGAGTCGGGCGCCAACCTCCATCAGCCTTTCAGGGCTGAAAGTCCTGAGTCTGCAGGTGATTTCACATGCATATGTACGAAAGCACAACTTGAAAATAAAGGGTTTCTGATTTTGATTAAATAAAAACCACAGATTGGTGATTGCAACATGAAAACAGGTTTTGGATTTTTCTTTTTTTTACAGACAGGAAACCGCAGTTTCCAATGTGGTGTCTGTTTTGTGTTTTTGGTCATGTGAGTACCTCAGCCAAACTGACGTTTAATTTTTTTATTTTCTCAGAAAACAGGAAATCATCTTTATTAAAAGGCAAAAAAATAAAAAATAAAACACATCCTGTTATGTCCAAACTGAACAAGTTTGGTATGCGGATAAGTTGTTGCTGAATTCATATAAAAACATGGCAAATACTTGCAAAGTAATCATACATCTACTGTTTCATGTTTCATCAAATTACAACCACAAACTTCATATCTAGCCTCTTTTACTCTCCCACATTTAAGAGAAAAGACCCTGGGAGCTAGCAGAGGAGGTATTTGGTTATTTGGTCAATTACCGTAATTTTCGGACCATAAGCCGCGACTTTTTCCCCTTTTTTCGACCTTGCGGCTTATATAACAATGCGGCTTATCTATGGACTTTATAGCTAACGGCCACTAGGGTAATACCTAAATCTATGGATTTTACCATCCACCATGTTGACGTCACATTTGCTTCAACACACAAGTACGGTAGCCGCGCGCGCGGGAATGCGGAGGTCCTCCGGAAGCAGACTTCTACCGCAGGTGGTACGAGACAGAACGACAGCGAGAAAGACGGACATTGCGAGCGCAATGACACCCTCATTATGGAAAACAAATGTACCGGTAGAAATGTGTGACAACCACAAAAGTGTCACATTTTGTGTTTTTGAAAAAGAAACAGAAAATTGTATTTTATTTTGAATACAAACTATTATGTTTTATTTTGGTTTGCATTTCTTTACATGGTGATTTGATTTCACATTCAATGTGTGTGTTGTAATGTTTACTCCCTGCCAGCAGGGGGGGCGAGGGCAGGTTCCCGTTATAGTGTCTCGCATCACGGTTTCCCGCATTACTGCTTGATATTCTAAACTGACAAGCCGTCTCCTCATCTCTCTCCTGTTTGTCAGGAGTACATCTGTCAGCCAAGGTGCTGTTGCTACGGTACCCGTTACAGATTTTTGGTGGCCCGTACGGGGAACGGCGTCAGATGACAAACGCAAACAGAATCAGCGGTGTGAAGCGGTGCCAGTGCTACGCAGCAGGAACCAGACCTGGAGCCACGGATAAAAGAGCTGCCTGAAGGAGCAACCAACGGCGAGGAAGACGGAAAAGCAGTCATGGCGGACGGTGAGAGAAGAGGCTTGGTGTGGGACATCAAGAAAAGTCTGCTCACTCTGACGGCCGATGAACTTTTCCAACTGGCTCGGAGTGTTGGTCCTGTGCCGGGGAAGGATGCATCCACGCTTCAGGTTGATGAGGAAGATCGTTGCTTTGAGTACATCCGAGCTTTCATGGACAGTGACACTCTCATGCAATTGGAGGATTCAGGTATGGCTACGTTGTTGGAGTTAAATGATACCGTGAAGGCCATTCAGAGACGTGCTGTTAAGTGTAAGACAACTGCAGATGATGTGCATAATTTATTGTCAACCCCAGGGTTTAGCGAATATGCAATCACTGATGATACGGTGCCCAGTGTTCCAAACACTAATATGACCCAACCAGTTGAGGTTAGCCCAGCTGTCCCCTTACCATTTACCACTCCATCACTCACATACCCTATCAAAACCATACCACCCACAGACACAATGGAGTTACAGAAAATGCTTACTACTTTTCTACAACACATCAATAACACCACATTACCACCCACACTCACACCTACACCGGCACACCATACACCATTACACTCTATACTGCCACCTGACACCAAACATGCACCTGTACAACATGCACCCAAACAAAACACACATGACAAACATGACCGAGGCGTGCCCCTTCGAGAGCTCTCCATGCTTCGACGTGAATTCAAGGTTCAAGGCGGGCAGATCGGAGATCAGAGCTCAGATTTAAGTTACAGCAACATATGCAGACAAATCGATGACGGAGTAAAAGATCAGTTCAGTGATGCTGAAATACTGAGAGGTATTCTCAGAGTGATCAAACCAGGACATTTCAAAGATATGCTAATGCACAAGGATGATTTGACCATAGACGAGATGAAGTGTTTCCTACAGTCCCACTTAGGTGGGCGAAGCAACACAGAGCTCTTCCAAGAACTGATGTGCACCAAACAAAATGACAGCGAAACCCCCAAACAGTTCTTGTACCGTGTCATAGGTCTGAAACAAAAGATACTGTTTGCTGACACGGAAGTGAAATACAATTCAAACACAGTTAAAGACATTTTCCTACACACCATATATCAAGGACTTAGCCACAAACATAATGACATACGCAGAGAACTTAAAACATTACTTTCTGATAGCAGTGTGTCTGATGAAGAAATTTTGAAACAAATGACGAAGATAACAAGCACAGAGAATGAACGACAGAGACGTTTGGGGTCAGGCGTGAAACAGAAACAAGTAAGTGTGCATAGCACTGAGCTAGTGGAGGTTGAAGTCGCAGCTGCACAAGGTAATGGTGCAAAGAAAGATGCTCCAGATAAACAGCCAAAGGCTAATGCACTTCAGCTGTTAACTGAAAAGGTAGCAGAGTTAATGACTAAAGTTGAGCAACTGCAACGGCCGCAGCAGATTCACAGCTCCGAGCCCTGCCACCACTGCAAAGCTCAAGTGGAACGAACGAAACCCAAGTCAAATAGCTGTGCTAATTGCCTCGCACAGAACCTCCCAGGTTGCACTCACTGTTTTTACTGTGGTGAAAACGGCCACAGAGCAGTAGGGTGCCTAAAGAAGCCAAAGCGTCAGGAAAAATGGAGCCGGTCGCTGCAACAGGACAACCAGTGACCGGGTCTCATGTTCAGTCCCACAGTGTTAAGTGCAATGTATCCAGCTCTGAGTTTCGTACAAGGGAAAGTTTGCTGAATAGAAGACCTAAAGTAAACAATGTAAATGACCCCCAATTTCCCCTTTCCCTGCCCACTTAAACAAGCAGGCGCCTAGCCAAGTTCATAGGTGCCAAAGCCCTCGCACGATGTGACCCGAGCGGCTTGACAGTTGATGCTCTGTTAGACACCAGAGCTCAAGTGAGCATGATTGATCAAAGCTGGAAAAAGAGGTACATACTGGATGCACCGGTGAGGCCCCTCAGTGAAATCTTTGATGATGAAGAGCTGGAAATACAAACTGTGAACGTAGGCGTCCTTCCTTTTGATCAATGGGTCCTCATCTCAGTCAGCTTCGCCGGAAATTCTGCTCTTAGTCAGTCTATAATGGTGCCTTTCCTCATCAGTAGCATCAACCTTGAACGGCCAATCCTGGGATTCAATGTGCTAGAGGAGGTGGTTCAGGATAGACAAACAGAGTTTCTTCCAGCCCTCACCACACTCCTCTCTGATTCCATATCTGCCTCTGTGGATCAGGTGGAGCTGTTGGTGAACTTCATTCAGGCAGGCAAACACGTCATGTGTCCAAAAGTTTTAAGAACTGGCAACTATGACACTGTAGTTCCAGCTGGACAGGTTGCATGGGTCAAATGTCAGATCCCGTCAGTTGTAGATCAATCAGACCCTCTTCTCTTGTTTGAACCTGAGGAAAACAACGTCCATCTTGCTGAACTTGAGATTGAGGAAGGCCTGCTGGAAATGCGATTTGGAAAGCGACCTTATGTAACCTTACCAATAAGAAATTGCACAAAGCATCCTGTGAGCATACCAAGAAAGACTGTTCTGGGTAGTAGCCAGGCTGTTACTAGGGTGATTGAGGCCGGCCCACCAGAACTGTTCAGGCCCAAAGTAGTAGCCAATGCCGCAACAACACCAGCCACTCAAACTGTTCCAGGCTTGTGGCAGCCCCCTGTGGGCCTCAGCCACCTTAGTGAAGAAGAACAAGACAAAGTAAAGAAAATACTGTGGGAAGAATCAGCTGCTTTTGCTCGAGACAGTCATGATATCGGCTGTATTCCCAGTTTGCAGATGTCGATCCACCTTAAGGATGAGATCTCAGTGCAGAGAGCGTACTCCTCTGTTCCCAAGCCACTGTTTAAAGAGGTGAAACAGTATGTGCAAGACTTGTTGTTGAAAGGCTGGATTGTCAAGTCAAAGTCCTCTTATGCTGCGCCAGTGGTCTGTGTCAGGAAAAAGGATGGTACACTCCGCCTCTGCATAGATTATCGTCTCTTGAATCAGAAAACCATCCCTGATCGACATCCTTTACCTAGGATACAAGACCTGACTGACACCCTTGGTGGCTATTCCTGGTTCAGCATCCTCGACCAAGGAAAAGCCTACCATCAAGGTTTCGTTGCCAAAGACTCTCAACCCCTCACCGCTTTCATTACTCTCTGGGGACTGTACGAATGGGTCCGTATCCCATTTGGCCTCTCAAACGCCCCCGCAGCCTTCCAGCGGAGTATGGAAGAGATGCTAGGTCCCTTGAGAGATGACTGCTGTCTCCCGTACCTGGACGATGTGCTTTGCTATGCGGAAACCTTTGATGAGCATGTGGAAGGGGTCCGCAAAGTACTTCGAGCACTTCAAAGACACGGGGTAAAGCTAGGACCTGAAAAGTGTGAGCTGTTTAGACGAGAAGTGAGATACGTGGGTCGCCTTGTGTCAGCTCAAGGAGTGAGGATTGATCCCAAAGACCTGGATGCAGTGCGATTATTAGCCAGCAGGACACCACAGACAGTGGGAGATGTAAGGAAGCTCACCAGTTTCCTGGGCTATTACCGCTCTTACATCCAGGACTTTTCAAGGATTGCAAAACCCATCTATGAACTACTACAAGTGAAGCCAGGACAAGCAGCTGTAGAGCGTGGGAGAGGCAAAGGTCCACAACTACCGTCCAGGACACCTGTGGAGTGGACCGCCGAACAACAGCAAGCCCTTGACCGACATATTTCTCTCCTGTTAACCCCCCTGTGCTGGCATACCCCAACTTCAAGGCACCTTTCGTATTACACACAGATGCTTCTGACCAGGGGCTGGGTGCAATCCTTTACCAACACCAGGATGGCAAGTTGAGAGTAATTGGGTACGGGTCTAGGACTTTAACTGCAGCTGAACGAAACTACCATCTGCACAGTGGAAAACTGGAGTTCCTTGCCCTGAAGTGGGCTGTGTGTGAAAAGTTCAGAGATTACCTGTTCTATGCACCTCACTTCACGATATACACAGACAACAATCCTCTTACTTATGTTATGACCACAGCAAAGCTAAACGCTGTCGGCCATTGGTGGGTTGGAGAACTGTCAGACTTTAGATTTGACATAAAGTACAGACCTGGAAAGTCTAACATAGACGCTATACGCTGTCACGTCTCCCTTTAGACATTGAAGCGTACAGTGAATCCTGCACCAAAGAGTGTTCTGCAGACGTGGTTCGAGCAGTCTGGGATGGGGGTAAGGTAGCCAAGCACAAAGACGTAGCCTAGGTTGCAGCTCTGAACATCAACTCCCAAGCTGACCCGTCTCCTTTTGATGACTTGAGAGAAATCAGTCATGATGAGCTTGCAGAAGCGCAACGTGCAGACAAAGCCATCAGTGAAATGATTACGTTGAAAGAGGCAGGTACACCCCTAACTGATGATATACGGAAAGCAGCGAGTGGAGCCACTAAAAGACTTCCATGAATGGGGAAAGCTCGTTTTGGAAAATGGTATTCTGTACAGGCGTGCCAATGGCAGAACGCAGTTGGTGCTCCCCGCCAAGTACAAAGACCTCGTCTTGAAGAAACTCCACAATGACATGGCTCACGTTGGCACAGAAAGGGTCCTGAACCTTGCCAGAGAGAGATTCTATTGGCCATTCATGGCAAAAGAAATCGAAGACCATATCACTAAGAAATGTCCATGCATAATGTCAAAGAAGCCAGTTACTCATGTTCGCGCCCCGATGGGAAGTATCACATCAAGCTCACCCCTAGAGTTGTTGTGCATCGACTACTTGCATCTGGAGACCAGCCGGGGTGGCTATGAGTATATCCTAGTGGTCGTTGATAATTTTACAAGGTTCGCTCAGGCTTACCCGACCAAGAATAAAAGTGGAAAGACAGCAGCTGAGCGCATCTTTAATGACTTCATCCCTCGCTTTGGATATCCCTCAAAGTTACACCACGATCAAGGCCGTGAATTCGAGAATGAACTGTTCCGTACCCTCCAGCAAATGTCAGGTATCCGTCACTCCAGAACATTGCCCTACCATCCCCAGGGGAACCCAGCGGGGCGGTTCAATCGAACGATTCTGCAGATGTTGAGAACGCTGACTGACAAAGGAAAAGAACAATGGAAAGATCAGATCCCAAGACTTGTACATGCATACAACTGTACTCGGCACGAGTCGACAGGCTTTTCACCGTTCTTCCTCCTTTATGGTCGTCATCCTCGCCTTCCTATTGATCTGCTCTTCGGATTGCTTGAAGACGCAGAGCCTGACTCACCAAAAGGATATGCGAAGAAGTGGGCAAAGCAGATGTCTGAGGCTTATCGAATCGCCAGTGAGAACAGCAAGCAGGCCAGCGCCAAAGGCAAAGTGCTCTATGACAAGTGAGCAAGAGGAGTGCTGCTGTAGCCTGGCGATCGAGTCCTAGTCCGGAATCTCAGTGAGCGTGGTGGTCCTGGGAAACTAAGGTCATACTGGGAGAAGGCCATCTACGTCGTGAAAGAACAGTTTGCTGATAACCCAGTGTATGTAGTGTATCCCGAGTCTGGGGACCAGAAAAAGACAAGAACGCTCCATCGTAATCTGCTCTTACTCATGAATGACATTCCAGTCAAAGAGCCTCCACATCAGGCTGCTCCTGAGAAGACAACCCAGAAAAGGAAACGACAGACCCGACGTACCACCCCAGACTCCAGACTCTGACTCAAATTCAGACTCTGATGGTCCCAGTTACTGGCTGAGGATACCCGATGAGAGGATACAAGAGGTACCAACGGTAGCCCCACCACAACGACTAGCTGTCCCGGTGAGTCGCCCGATTCCAGTACCTGTTCGAGGAGAGGTGAGAGTTAACGAAGACTACTTACCTGAAGTAGATCCGGTACCTGTAAGGGAAGCAGAGACAGTAGAACCTGAACTGGATGAAGCCCAGTCTGATTATGCGAGACCTGAAGAGGAAGATTTATATGCTGAGGCTCCAGAGCCCATCCAGGAAGAGCAGCCTCTGATCAATGCAATGCCAGACCGACAGACACAGGTCAGAAGGTCAAGTCGAGAAAGGCAACCTAGACAGTTTCTTACATATGGGAGGCTTGGTCAGCCCACACTGACAACACAAGCTAGAGTTAACATGGTAAACACAGACCTACACTCACCTGCTTACACCACACCTCACACGGCACAACCCTTGCACCCACTCATTCCCTACGAAACGCCAACATACCCCTTGAACCCCTATTTCACACCTTATCCCCCCTTTACATACATGTCTAATCCCTTACCACCACATCCATACATCTTACCTATTCCTGTCACCTGTTAGGAGGAATAGGGCTTTGGTTCATAAGAGTTGAGTAGAAAATGGTGGGACCTATTTCTTTTTGTCGGGGAGTGTGTGACAACGACAAAAGTGTCACATTTTGTGTTTTTGAAAAAGAAAGAGAAAATTGTATTTTATTTTGAATACAAACTATTGTTTTATTTTGGTTTGCATTTCTTTACATGGTGATTTGATTTCACATTCAGTGTGTGTGTTGTAATGTTTACTCCCTGCCAGCAGGGGGGGCGAGGACAGGTTCCTGTTATAGTGTCTCGCATCGCGGTTTCATGCATTACTGCTTGATATTCTAAACTGACAAGCCGTCTCCTCATCTCTCTCCTGTTTGTCAGGTGGGTAAATGTACATATATGATTTGAAGTTAGGGATGACCCATGCTGGTTGACCAGTCTATGTTGTGGTGTTAGACGGGGAGTTTGTGTGATTTGGTTTGGAGTGGATTTAGAGTGTCGAGGATGGGTCTGGCCATTGGGCAGTACAGCGGTCGCGCACGGCCGCGGTGCGGCGGTTGCGCGCGCGACCTGCCCGTTGGTAGAGACCAACTTGGGGTAGTGAGCGCGCCTCCCCTACGTGAACGTGCGCCTCGGTGATGTTAAAGAAACTCACAACGTCCATGTCTATTGTTTATTTTGCCGGCTGTAAGGTCACAACCATTAGTTTTGTTAAATAAGTTCATGAAGGGAAAAAGGTGACTGTTTAAAATGAGTTTTGTTTATATTAAGCACTGAAGGTTTATGAGGTTAAAATGCAGTAATGTCTTGATTCAAAACTAAGTAAAATAGATATATGAGGAGTTAAAAATTAACGTTAACATTAAGCTGGTTATTATACCATTGTCTATGTATTTCATTTGTGGTAAATAGGTTAAAATACTAAACTGAAAAGTAAGTGAATATGTATTTTTGGAAGAGATGTATTTTGTTATGTGTTGAGATGAATACTGAAATTCAGTGAGAATGTTTAGAGGACATTGAACTTTGAATATGTTCAACATAAACCAAGAAATTTAACACATGAGTGTATTTAAAAATGAAACTTGAATAAATTACTGCTTGATATTCTAAACTGACAAGCCGTCTCCTCATCTCTCTCCTGTTTGTCAGGAGTTACATCTGTAAGCCAAGGTGCCGTTGCTACGGTACCCATTACAAATGCATATGATGCTTCCCCAAACAGTTGCCTCTTTCCCGACAATCCTCTTTGTGCACGAACCATATGGTAATAAACATAAAAAATATAGTCCGGCGCAGCTTGTATATGTACAAATCATGCAATTTAGCTTCTGCGGCTTATATTCAGGTGCGGCTAATAGTCCGAAAATTACAGTAACTTTGTGCTGTGCACAAAAAACACTATGTAGGGTAGAGTTTTTGTGCACATCACCCTGAACATAGCAGCATCATGCTTGTTAGGTTTAACTTTGGAAGAGCTCAAGTAAAAGTCATTAAATGTCCCTAATGGGGAACTTATTTTACAGCAAGCTCTTCAAAGAAAATGGTTTTATGAGTTTTAACTGAATGTTAATGCTGAATCAACAGATTAAACGAGCATTGTGAGTCTGAGGACACTGCTACAGTGGACTGGCTCCATCTACCTCGTGCCGGCCATATTGTAGAGGCCACGGTGTGAACTTTAACGTTTCTTTAATTTCAGCTGGACTCATGCAGACCAAACCCCCTGGGGCCACCTAATCTAACCCATTCTCTGTCAGCCTCATCACACTTTAATGCATTCCTGCATCATTGTTCATTTTTCACCGTAAAACAAAAGGAAAACTGCATTTAACATCCCATTTTCAGGGTTTATTCACATTTATCTGATGCTTTTTTAAAGGACACTTTCACTGCATTAAGCCTTAACACTTGAACATTCCTCAGAGACTCTTGAACAGACTCTTAAAACCACTTTTCCCATTTTATTTGAATTTTGTGCCTATTCTCAGTAGTGTTTAGTCTCTGGATTGTTATTAGATATTATAAAAATGTGTGATTATTGTCTAATAAAGGTACTGTTGCATTTTAACTTGTGGCTTTTTTTGTTTATTTTATGCAGTAAACGATTTATCCCTCAGGCTGGATTCACTCTTCTTTGAGTAGCATCTGAATGAACAGAGACGTTTATTTGAATGGTGATTAATATCTTTGCTGAAAGCATAGCCTAAATTACTAAATTGGTGAAAGACAGCTGCATTTTATAAAGCCCATTCAGGAGTCTAACCATTTATGTAAGAGAAAAAGAACCCTGATCAGTAGGCAAATTAAAGTTATAATCATTCAACTGATAATTGATTTTATCCTTGATTTGAATTACCTATTAATTAACTACAGCTTGCAGAGGTGTTTTTTTTCCAGTTTATGTATTGGTATTTACTATTCAATATATTTAAAATCTTCTGGTTAACCTGCAGAACACATGGCAGGGTCCGCCTGTGTGTGACAGTTGTCCTTTGTATCTTCCTTCCAGTCAATGCAGCTGATCAGCTGATTTTAATTAGGGCCCTATCACACCTTGCCAATTTAGCAAGGGTATGCCCAGTGTCCCAGAATTTCCTAAAACGCTGGCATACGCTGAACTTTCTATGTATTTTTAGAAAGAAAGATAGATAGATAGATAGATAGATAGATAGATAGATAGATAGATAGATAGATAGATAGATAGATAGATAGATAGATAGATAGATAGATAGATAGATAGATAGATAGATAGATAGATAGATAGATAGATAGATAGATAGATAGATTGATTGATTGATTGATTGCAGTCTCAGCAGAATAAGCATCATGTTTACTAGGAAGTTTGTCGGTCGTGGCTTTTGGCGTGAACCAGGGATCACTGGAGGAGAAGTTACTCATAGGTTTCAGATAAGCTGGACGTCATGACTTATGAGTAACTTAGACTTAACATATGTCAACTTATGCCCCACATATAGCATACACTGGCATACGTCTCAAGGTACTCACTGTATTAAAGGCTGTGATTCAAAGAACACCTTAAGTGTTTGATTACTCCTGCTGCTAGGCCAGTCACAAGTTTTTTTCTCCTTGTGTTGCTGAATATTGCGGCATGTGAGGAGTACTGCACAGTTAATGTTGTTCTGTTTTTGGGTGTCTTACTTTTGACTTGTCCCGTTGGCAGCTTTTCAGTTGAGCCAGCGTAACATCTGCGTTTGTCTGGGTGTCCCTTATTCTGATACTCCCAGTGTTGTGTGAATTACAAAAGTGTTAAATGGTTCCTTTACTTCTTTCTGAAAGCCTAATTTATTTGTTTATACTATTTACAAGCAAGCAGACTCTATGTAGATATTTGTAGTTGTGTGTATCAAGGTCGGCAGCCATAACGCAGTTCCGGTTTCTTGCTCTGTGAGGGGAGGGAGGAGCAGGGAGTCACTGCGTGCTGTATGAGCACTTACCTCTGTGATGTGTTGTTGAACAAGTAGATGGTGCTGTTAGATCACCTAAGCTGCTGAATATAGAGATCATGACTGAAAGGGATAACTATGATTTATAGCATGTTTGTATGGTTGTTAACAGAACTCAAATACTTGATGTTTGAATATATTGTTTATTGTTGTTTTTTCAGAAATAATAAAGTGAACAGCTAGTGAAGCCTGTTGCAAAGAAAGATCACCACTTGCTCTTCATTCCTGTGTCCTGACTGACATCCATCTTGTTTCTTGCATATTGCATATGGATTAGCGCCCAACTTAATTCTCTTGTACCAGCATGTTTCAGCATGCTTTAGCGTGCTCATAACTTATACAGAACATCCCCATAACTTATCAAACGTATGCCAGCGTTTTTGCCAGATTTTTTGTACGCTGGTCTAAATCGTCAATGTGTGACAAAGGCTTAAGATACAAAACTTTGAACCAGTCTGACTGTATGATCTGGTTTAATTATCTCCTTCAAGTGCCTTATGACGTGATGTGTTGTGAATTGTTGCTATATATATTGAATTGAATTTAATACTGAATTGAATTTAACTAGGTTCATAAGACAACATTAGCTAAAGAAGCTAACTTGGCAAACTCTGTAACACTTTGGTAAACTTTAGTTCATGAACAAAAAAATCTATGCCAAAATGTGAATGAATTGCATAATTTTATTTATTATAATTTTCATGTCTTTCTTTGGGTATAAATATTTGCTTATTTTAATTGAACTTAATTTGTTTAGTAGTTTTTAACTAAAATAAGTTTCACTTGGAATAATGATTTGTGTAAATACATTCTTAGAATTTGCAAAGAAGTTTTTGGGACTTCATTCAATATGCGTGTGTAGAGTTAACATTTTGAACATGATATGAGCTCACCTTTTTTTACAAAAAAAGAGCTGTGACACAAAGCAATGTGACATTTTTCTGGCAATGCCACAGGCACAATTTTTTTATTCTAGCAACACACGAGCAACTTTACACCGGAGATCGAACATGCAAGAGGATGGTTGCTGGAAAATTGAAAATCTGAGCATTTGTGTATTGTTACTTTTGGACAACCAAACAGTGACTGGATGTGGCTGTTATGTAAGGTGAAGGAGTGGTGCAGATAACAAGCATCTTTCAATTGAAAATAGAAAGTACAACAAATGATGTTGATATTGTTAGAACAAGAAAACCCAGTTTTCGAGGCAGACAGTCAGATTTCTCAAAATGTTTATTTAGAAAAGGATCTGGGGTGAACAGCATGGGCATCTAAGGCAGGAACTTCTTGTCTTAAAGTTTCGCCCAGAGAGTCCCACACGCTGAAGTCCCAGAGGTTGGAGGACAGGTGGGAGATCAGAACTAAGCAGATGAAGAAAGGCAAGATATCCAGAGAGCACACCCAAAGCCGGTGTTGAGGATGTGTTCAGGAGATTAGAGGTCCAAAGAGGTTTCAAAGGGAAATGAAGGACGGTGTCAGAGATCAATTCCAAATTTGGTACACAGAGAGAAATCCAACAGGAATCCGAGGTCAGGTCAGGCAAACAGATCAGAACACTGACAAACAGGCTCAGAGGTCTAAAGGCAGAACAGGTCAGGATCAGGCAATCAGTAAGACCTAAGAATGCAAAAGAACATTCAACAAAGGCTTGAATAATCTTGCACTGATGACTGGTAGAAGGCTGGTTAAATGGAGGCTGGAGCAGGTGGATCAGATGAACGTTAATGAGAAACTGGGCAGAGATAGGTTGGTGAATGAAATGAGTAATTAAGCCACTCATCAGCGCCAAGATCATGACAGATGTAGGATGTAGTAAAGAATATACCTCATGGGTTTATGGATAGCTTTTTTTGTTTTTAAAAACAGTTGTAATTCAGGCGTTTATAGCAGTGATTCCCAGCCTAGTGGTCCGCGAGTGCATTGCAAGGGCTACATGAAAAATTTTATTTTATAGGTAGCTAACACTCAACTAAAAAAATAAAACAAGCTTTTTCAACCAAAGAGTAACTTTGTCTTTAAATTTACCTTCTGCTTTGACACAAATCGAAATCAAGCAGAGGAACAGACTGAGTGTAGAAAGCAGTCTGGTATCGGACGTTTTTCACACTAAGCTTCATCAAAGCAATTTCAGGTGTCATGAATGTTGAAATCAAAGTAAAATAAATGGAACCAGTTTGACAATAATGTTTGTTTAGCATTCTGTTTCAAATTTATCAAGTTTACATGTGAATACAGGGAAATTAATCAGAAGGGCACCAGCTTTATAAAGGCATGTACATAAAGTAGGATTTTATTTTGTATTTATTTTGAATCAATACTAGCTTCCGGGCAACATATTTATGTTGCTGTTTTATTTGAGATGGAAAGAATAAAATTCCTAAGAATTAAATGCTCATTTTATAATTAGTTATTGTACATTCCAATTTTCAGCAGTCATTAATATTGTTGACTGAGCGGGTGTACGCATGGTAAAACAAAATGCCCAAAGGGCTACACAAGTCAAAAGAAGCTGGGAAACACTACTTTAAAGGACTATGTTGAAGATGTATTTTGTTTTATTTTCTGTTTAAAGTAACTGTTAAATCTGTACATATCTATATCTGTTCCCTCTTCTGCATGGGTCAGCCAAGAAGGACATTCTTATGCTGACATATGGTGGCCATCACCTTATATGGTAATGCTGCAGGCTGTGTGAGAAGGACTGGATGCTTACTGGAGATTTTGGCTGAAACACATCCTGGCTGACTTTTAGATACAATGGTTAAGTGTGCAAAGGCTTTCTACCATTTCAGCTGAATGGTTGAGATGTAAGGGCCTAATAGAAGCGGAGATCTTCCTCGGCAATTTGTGCTTGTATCAATGATTTTGTTAAACATGACAGGAATAAATCCTGTTAAAGCTTAAACACAGCCAGGCTGTGGCTCCGAGCCAGCTCCCATGTCAGAGGATGAAGAGAGCACATCCAGCCAGTCACGGTCAGAGAAACAAAACTACACTGGAAAACAGGCCGATCTCCAGCATCTCTAAACAACTGTGTTGATTGCAGCAGCACAGTTCATATTTATCTCCAGGATGGTGTCACAGACAAACAGGAACAGCAAAGCTACTATGAGAAAAAGCAGAGAGAGCATAACGTTAGAGATTGAACAAACAGATTCTGCAGAGTGGCAGAATAGAGATAGAATGAAGCAGAATTATGAAATAGGGGTCCCCCTGTCCTCCAGAAGTCTAAGCCTATAGCAGCATAACTATAGAGATAGCTCAGGATAACTTGAGCCACTCCAACTATATGCTTTATTAAAAAGGAAAGTTTTAAGCCTAGTCTTAAAGGTAGACAGGGTGTCTGCCTCACGGACCAAAACTGGTAGTTGGTTCCACAGGAGAGGAGCCTTATAACTAAAAAAGTCCTTTAATTCGAACAAAATATTCAAGTCTTTCTAAAAGAATAATATGGTCAACTGTATCATACGCAGCACTGAGATCCAACAGGACCAGCACAGATAGAAGTCCATTATCTGAGGCCACAAAAAATCATTAGCAACCTTCACCAGAGCTGTTTCAGTGCTATGATGAGCTCTAAAGCCAGACTGAAACTCTTCAAATGGTTCATTATGGTGTAAGTGACCACACACTTGTTTGGCAACTACTTTCTCAAGAATTTTAGATAAGAAAGGAAGATTGGATATAGGTATATAACTGACCAAGTCATGTGGGTCAAGAGTCGTTTTCTTAAGCAAGTTCAATTACAGCAACCTTAAGAGCCTTTGGTACATATCCCTGTTACAGAGATAGATTAATCACATCTCAAATGGAGGAGGAGATCAAAGGGAATACCTCCTTAAATACCCTGGTTGGAACTGGATCTAACATACAAGTTGAAGGCTTAAATGAAGACAATAGTTTTGCTAACTCTAAAAGTTCAACTGGATCAAAGCAGTCTAAACCCGGTTCAGATTCCATGAATACCTCAGGTACAATCGCAGATAGAGGAATGCTTATGATCTTATTTTTAATAAGATCAATCTTATTTATAAAGAATCCCATAAAATCATTACTCCTAAGAGTAGGTGGAATGGACGGTTCAACTAAGCCATGGCTCTGGGTGAGTTTGGCAAATGTATTAAAAGGAAATCTAGGATTATTCTTATTCTCCTCTATTAATGAGGAGAAATATGCTGTTCTTGTTTACAAAGGGTCCTACAGCAGTAAACCATTTTTCCAGACTAGGAAGGACTCCCGTAGGCCTGTGGAGCGATATTTTCTCTCCAGTTTCCTAGCCTTTTGCTTCAAAGTACGCAGCTCTGCATTAAACCAAGGAGCGAGCTTTCTATTTTCAACGGTTTTCATTTTCAAAGGAGCTGCGTTGTCTAAGGCAGTACGCAGAGAACTATTAACCCCGTCAACAAAACCATCAACCTGTAAAGGGGAATAAACTAAGCTTTTGCACTCTGCAGCACTGCTCAGCGACACAGAGGAGAGTGAAAGTGAAGCAGATTCTTTAAAAGGTATAACTGCACTATCTGATAATGATCTGCTAAAATTGAACCTTCTTTTGGGGGAGGAAAACTCTGTTAAAGTAATCCTGTAGGTGAAAGTGGTCAGAGAGGACAGGGTTGTGAGGAAATACTGTTATTTCTTCACATTCTATGCCATACGTCAGCAAAAGATCCAAAGTATGAAGATGAGAATGTGTGGGACTATTCACAATTTGAACAAAGCCAATAGTGTGTAAGATAGCATTAAAGGCTGCTTTTAAGCTATCGCATTCAATGTCAGCATGGATGTTAAAATCTCCCACTATGATGACCCTGTCAGTATTTAATACCAAATCAGAAAGGAACTCTGAAAACTCATCTAAAAATTCAGAGTAAGGACCTGGTGGATGATACAAAGTAACAAAAAGAAGAGGTTTTCTTGCTTTGAAATTTGGATCAGGGAAATTAAGGGTTAAATGTTCAAAAGAGTTGTAAGTATCAACTGCCTTGGGAGTAATCAGTAAGTCCGACTGAAAGATTATTGCTATTCCTCCTCCTTGCCCAGAACTTCTGGGTATGTAACAAATGTAAATAGCTTGAAGGAGTTGCCTCATTTATGCTCACATAATCCTCTTGCTGCAACCAGGTTTCTGTAAGGCAACATAAATCAATGTGATTATCACAAATCAAGTCATTAACTAGCAGACTTTTAGAGGAAAGATATCTTATGTGAAACAGACCAAATTTAATCATTTTAACTTTTTCCCCAATTGGAGTTATTTTGATTTTAATTAGATTATCATGATTTACTCCTTTGGGAATCTTTGCTAATTTATTAGATTTTGGTCATGGGCAAGACACTGTCTGGATGGAGTAAAGAGTGGGTAACAGTACAGGTGCTGGTCATAAAATTAGAATATCATGAAAAAGTAGATTGATTTCAGTAATTCCATTTAAAAAGTGAAACTTGTATATTATATTCATACATTACATACAAACTCATATATTTCAGATGTTTATTTTGTTTAATTTTGATGATTACAAATGACAACAAATGAAAATCTCAAATTCATCATATCAGAAAATTAGAATATTGTGAAAAGGTTCAAAATTGATGGCCCCTGGTGCCACACTCTAATCAGCTAATTAACTCAAACCACCTGCAAAAGCCTTTAAATGGTCTTTCAGTCTAGTTCTATAGGCTACACAATCATGGGGAAGACTGCTGACTTGACAGTTGTCCAAAAGACGACCATCGACACCTTGCACAAGGAGGGCAAGACACAAAAGGTCATCGCTAAAGAGGCTGGCTGTTCACAGAGCTCAGTGTCCAAGCACATTAATAGAGAGGCGAAGGGAAGGAAAAGATGTGGTCGAAAAAAGTGTACAAGCAAGAGAGATAACCGCACCCTGGAGAGGATTGTGAAACAAAACCCATTCAAAAATGTGGGGGAGATTCACAAAGAGTGGACTGCAGCTGGAGTGAGTGCTTCAAGAACCACCACACACAGACGTATGAAAGACATGGGTTTCTGCTGTCGCATTCCTTGTGTCAAGCCACTCTTGAACCACAGACAGCGTCAGAAGCGTCTTGCCTGGGCTAAAGAGAAACAGGACTGGACTGCTGGTGAGTGGTCCAAAGTCATGTTCTCTGATGAAAGTAAATTTTGCATTTCCTTTGGAAATCAAGGTCCCAGAGTCTGGAGGAAAAGAAGAGAGGCACTTCATCCACGTTGCTTGAAGTCCAGTGTAAAGTTTCCACAGTCAGTGATGGTTTGGGGTGCCATGTCATCTGCTGGTGTTGGTCCATTGTGTTTTCTGAGGTCCAGGGTCAACGCAGCCACATACCAGGAAGTTTTAGAGCACTTCATGCTTCCTGCAGCTGACCAACTTTTTGGAGATGCAGATTTCATTTTCCAACAGGACTTGGCACCTGCACACAGTGCCAAAGCTACCAGTACCTGGTTGAAGGACCATGGTATCCCTGTTCTTAATTGGCCAGCAAACTCTCCTGACCTTAACCCCATAGAAAATCTATGGGGTATTGTGAAGAAGAAGATGCAATACACCAGACCCAACAATTCAGAAGAGCTAAAAGCCACTATTAGAGCAACCTGGGCTATCATAACACCTGAGCAGTGCCACAGACTGATCGACTCCATGCCACGCCGCATTGCTGCAGTAATACAGGCCAAAGGAGGCCCAACTAAATACTGAGTGCTGTACATGCTCATACTTTTCATGTTCATACTTTTCAGTTGGCCAACATTTCTATAAATCCTTTGTTTTTATTGGTCTTCAGTAATATTCTAATTTTCTGATATGATGAATTTGAGATTTTCATTTGTTGTCATTTGTAATCATCAAAATTAAACAAAATAAACATCTGAAATATATGAGTTTGTATGTAATGTATGAATATAATATACAAGTTTCACTTTTTAAATGGAATTACTGAAATCAATCTACTTTTTCATGATATTCTAATTTTATGACCAGCACCTGTAGAGAAGCTGCAGAGATGTGTGTTAAACTACAACTCTGCTTCCTGGTCTGCACCCTGGGTGGTCAGGGTTTTGGAGGACTAATAAATGTGGCCAGATTCCTAGACAGAAAAGCCGCACCATCCAAAGTAGGATGGATGCCGTCTCTCCGAATCAGGCCAGGCTTTCCCCAAAAGGATTGCCAATTATTATTAATGTAGCCCACGCTGTTTTCAGGACACCACCTAGACAACCAGCGGTTGAATGAAGAGGCTAAACATGTCATCGCTGGTCAGATGACTTGCAGAGACACATCATTTTCTCTTTCCCACATATAAACAAAATGTAATTCTGTAAAAAGCATGAATTCTGTACTTATCATCTTTAATGTTAGTATATTGATGTGTATAATTAACCACAGGGTTTTTGCTGTGAAAACAATATGAATAGATGAAAAAATAGTAATTAATATATAAAAAATTTAAATGAATATTCCACTTCTAAATGATTGGCTAAGGGTGGCCATGGTCACCCCTGGGCCCCCATCTAGCTCCGCCCCTGCTTCTTTGCCTATTTAATTAGTTGTGAAAACCACAGAACCTGTTTTGTGCATCGGTCTGTCTAATGATTCTGGCAAGATCAAAGGAGGATTTATTAGAGTGAAACGTTTTGGATGGACTGCCCAAAAGCTCAGAAACTGGGATTTTGATTTTTTCATTTTTAACAGTAAACCAGAAAATCTATGTTAGAAAAGCTTTACGTTTCTACCAAAAATTATATTTTGATAAAAGGCAAATATCTTCTGCCCTCCAGGCAAATTTGAACCCAGACTCCTCTGGACCTTATTGGTATTTTCTTTTCCAAATTTTTAGCTTTATGTTCCGCAATAAATAATAGTGATCCTTAATATTATAAAAAATGTGTAGCATATGTGTTGCGTAGCCTGTTATCTATTTATATTACCCATTTAAATCCACACCAAACTAGATAAGAAACGAAATTACCTTCTGCATCATTGTTATTTGACAGATCCTTAAGCTTCTCAGTTTGAAAGGAGCTTGAAACCAAAACAAAAGAAACAGTTTCATCACCTGTCAGAAGTGAGCGTCGTGATCACCTGGACCACTCCATCCGGTTTGGCGGGGAGAGAAAAACCTGTCTGTCTGCATAATTAGGACGACGCTCCCCCTTAAAAGTCAGGCGTCCTAAACAGTCAATACCCTGTAACGAAGATAAAACCGGAAGCAGCCTAGTTTTGATTTTCAAAGTAAAACCCTAAACTTCTGCTGAAACATTTACAGATGCACATTCTTATATACAGAGGTTTAAGTATATCACTAGGATCAATTTGCAAGGTTGTGCTCATATTTAGCTAAATTTATTCAGAAATGCTAATAAAACCAACCAGATAGACATGACACAAAGCTATAAAAAAAACTTGTATAATGTTACATTTCTGCTTTTAAATGATTTTTATTCTTAAAAAAAAAAACCCGGCTCAATAGTTGGTTACTACATCTGAATGGCATTATTTTGGTTTCCAATAATGACATAAAAAGCTTCGTTCTTATTATTGATCATGATTTGTCATTGAAATAACATATAAAAAATGTTCTTACAATTTCCTTTTTTCATTACCAGAGCAATGCAAACATAGCAAATACCCCATCAAAGACTGATACTGAAAAAAAATAGTCAAGGCATTTGTTGATTCAAGGCTGGACTAATTATTTATTACCAGCATTTCCATTTTAGCATATCCAAAAATTCAATAGCCAGAGTTCTGTTGAAAATAAAAAATAAAAATCAGTTTTTTTTTTTTTTCTCTTTTAGCTTCCTTTCATTACCCTGGATAGAATTGTAAATCCTTCTTCTCAAACTTAAGCCCTAAATAGCAAAGTTCAATTTCAAAGTTCAATATCCAACCACAGTGAACCTGCAGGTATACTCCTATTTTTAAATTAGAATGGGAGGATGATCTTTAGGCTGTGAGGGAGACACTCTGAATATTTGTAAGAATAGGCTTGAAACCTTCTTCTCTGATACAGCCAGAGTGGCTCAGTGTTACTCACTGAGCTATCTCTATACTGATGCTGCTACATGCTTAAGCTGCTGAAGGACGTAGGGACAACTTGTCATCATTTTTGCTTAATTCTACTTCTATTGAGCAATTCTGCATTATTTGTTATTTTAGCTTTAAACCACATGTTTCCTCTGCTTTTTCTCTTCATAGTAGCTTCATCTGGCCTGATTGTTTACTATCCTGGAGGGAGGAATGAGCTGGGCTGGTTGCATCAGACACTTTAGTTATAGAGTTTAGATGAGCCTGTTTCATGAACACATTCTCACTCCCAGCTCCTCACATATTAACCCTTGGTCAAGTCCCCAGCGTGTCAGATACTGATGCGCTGGGGACCTCACCAAGAATCAATATTGGACGAGTTGGGAGTGAGAATATGTTGTGTCTGTTAGTGTTTATCCCTTTTTTCTCCTAAACATAGTTATGGGCTGAGCTTTTAATGTGACTAACTCTATGGGACCAGTTTTCATCCTTCTTTACATCTTTACTCAGTTACTCCATAGATCTCAAGAGCACTTCAAGCTGCAGAGTAAAAAGGAAAAAAAAGAGAGAGAGAAACGAGAAACATTATTTTGAAAATCTTACAACAGGAAGTTTGATTACCCTGCCTGCTTGCCGCAGGTGAGTCGAGCAAAGAGATGATTACAAACCAAAGAGTGTGAGGATCGGGAAGGCAGTGATGTGTTTTATGAGCGGGCAGGTCTGGTTTTGAACGCATAGCTGAGGGAAAATATCCTCTTCTGGACTGAAAATTAGTTTATAAAAGAAACGTAGGAGGGAGATGAGAGAAGAAACACCTGTGGTAAGTTTCTGAGAATATTCTGCAAAAACCAAACAAATAGAGAAGTGTTTGTTATTATATATATATATATATATATATATATATATAAATCTCAAACGGTGTCGTTAAGAAAAGTGTATTTTTTTTTACTTAATGTATACTCTTTAAAAAAAAAATTATCAATAAAGGAGAATGACGTGGAAGTTGGTGATTATGGAGGAGCAGCAACTACACCAACCACTCCTAAAGAGAGGCGACCCGTGAGTCTTTTTATTTTATTTTTTTTAGGATAAAGTGCTCACTTGTGTGTCTATTACATAAGAATTATATCCAATGTCCAATTTTATTAGTATCAATTCTTCAAGCCGTTTGTTGTGATAAACAAGTGACGCAGCCAAACCCACGTTGTAGTGGCAGCTGTTTTGTAATTTCCTCCCGTGTTTTTTTTTCTCTCTGATGTAACCAGGGAGTAAAATTCATTTTAGATACATTAATTCTTTAGTTGGGTTGTTGAAAGACGAAAATGACAAAAGAGGAGGAGGAGGGGTGGGGTAACTATATCAATCTACTACAATCTTTTTTTATTTTATGTTTTTCTAATTAATAGAACAGAATTAGGTGTTTTAGAGTATTTGGCTCTCTGCATAATGTCCTCAGACTGATGTCCTCTTCTGCATTTTTATTAGGTCAGAATAAATATGGAAAACGTATTTATCTTTGGGTTTATATTGTCCTATTGAGAAAATGTCTCAATCTACCCGTTCTTCTGTTTTTTCCATTTATCTGCTGGTCAGTCTGTTTCATCCATATTTATAATTATCCAACCTTTCAATTGTCTCTGTCCATCTATCCATCATTCGTTTTAGTTGTCTTTCCTTTGATTATCCATTAATCTATCCATCCTACCCTTCCTTTTCTTCTAGTGAGATGATATTGTTATTATTTGGAAGCAGTGGTGTCAATAGTACATACATTTGTTACCTCAGTAGAAATATAGATACTGCAGTTTAAAAACACTCTGGTAAAAGTTGAAGTATCAACTTGACCTCTTCACTCAAGTAAAAGTGAAAAAGTATGTGCTCCAAAAACTACTTAAAGTATAAAAGTATAAAGTAAACTTAAAAAAAAAAAACAGTCAGATGTCACTATATGAATTGAAAGCTAAATTTTTTGAATATTTTGAAAAATTCTTTGAGATAGGGCCAAGGATGAAGGAGGTCTTGTTGGTCTCCGTCTCCCGATACGCTCTCGCTTGTGTCCGACCTTTCAGACATTTCAACATCTTTTTCTGAATCCTACATTGTAGCATGGCATAGACAATTCATGTTTACAGTTTGAAGAACATCTGCTTGCTTCTAATGATTTCCTTTAGCTAACCAATGAGTGTTTGCGTTATATGACTCATCCAATTACACTAGTTTTCACTAGATGTGGATGGCGCCAATGATCTGCATTGGATGGAGCACATGGCGGGAAATAAATATTTATAAAACCTAAGCCAAGAGTAACGAGTAATTTATTTATTTATTTTTTTATGTAAGGAATAGAACGTTCAGATACTTGTGTGAAAATGTAATGAGTAGAAGTCAGAAGTAGTAAGAAAAATAAGTATTTGAGTAAAGTATAAATACCTAAAAAGTGTAATTAAGTACAGTAACAAAGTATTTTTACTTCGTTACTTGACACCTCTGTTTTGAATTAATTAGATATTCAGCTTAACAGGACCATTTATCTCGATTCATTATGAAATTTTTGTTAATAATTTGAGTCTTGTAAGTTATGAAATTCTAAAGGAATGTCCAGAAGTTACTGGTTATACTTCAAAGAAACAAAAGTGATGGGTTAGGGTTACATTTTTCTGTTCTATCCATTAATTAAAGCTTTTAGTACTTTCAGATTACAGCTTCAGTTCAAAGTCAGGATTGCTCAAAATCAAACCACATGAACCAAGTTCAAATCTTAATATTTTAGTCATTTGTTTTACAAATGTTGTGACTCTTTAGCACTAAAGAGGTTTACAATTAATAACTGAGCTCAACCTCTAAAAGATGAAATAATTACAATTTTCTCTGATTTGTCACCAATCAGGTTTTTACATTCTAGGTAAGTTTATGATTTGTCTCTGCAGAGTGTTGTGACCCTACGGAATATGCTGCAAAAGGCGTCCCATGACCCCTTTCGTCATCACTATAATGTAAGTAGAACACATACATGGAATTGGATGCAGGTCCAAACTGAAAAGTGGGCATGCAAACTTTATTAATGTGTTTTTCCTCTAAAGTTGTTTGTTTTACTCATCATTTTTAAATTAAAAAAGCAACTAGAAAAACAAAAACTTTTGTAGTTCAGAAAGATGCAGGGAAATTAAAAAAATACCTTTTTTCTTTGTTTTAATTTTTGAAATACCCTTATTTGCACAAAGAGGAATTAGCAGCCAGTTTGACACATTCTGTTTATCGAGTCCCCCCCAAAAAGTGACCAGTATGATCAACACCAGGATGATTTTTTTTCTTCATTTAACTCAGGAACGGGTTTGACCAATTAAAACAAAAATAATCTTTTTTGTAAAAGGTGTTGAAATAATTTGGAATAAATTACCTCAGATAACTTAAATGCTTAGTTGGGATTGGAGAAGGGGAAAAAAAAAGAGACCTTTAAAATTTAATAGCCCACTATCATTTCTATAGTGGGAATGTTATATTTCCACATTACCTCGCTTTGCTACAGTTTCTTTGCTGTTAATATGATACAGCATGTTTTTTTTTTTACATGTAAGGGTCTATGTGGTCACACTGTTTAACAAGGATTTCTCAGTGTAAATTGATTAAAAATCAAGATGATTGTCTATTTTATGAACTGTGTCAAAAAAGTAACAACTTTGAAATGCTGTGATCATCAGATGCTCAGTAGCATTTAACCAAAACCTCTTAATTTTCTGCTTGGGGTTACCATTAGTCCTTACTTGGCTTTATAAAACTCCTCCTTTGTCTGAGGTCATGTTAGGATTTGTAGAAATGTGATCTCTGAATCTGGTGGGCTGAGGAGGGGTTGTCTGTGGTGTTGGATGCAAAATGACGCTCTAGAATTATATTAGTTTATGTGACATGTATATAATGTGTTGATGCAAGCAGCTGTTCTACATCTTGCATGTAGATATATCTAACTTTTCTTTAAGATCTGATTTCGTTGGGGTTTCCAAGATAGAGGAAACTGATGTAAGGGTATTTCTTTAAGCTAAAACTACCCCTGACGTTAATGGAGTTTTTTTTCTTATAGACTAAGAAGGTTTTCTGTCTACAGTGGGTACGAAAAGTATTCAGACCCCTTTAAACTTTTCACTCTTTGTTTCGTTTCATTTGTTCAAATCAATAAAGCTCATTTTGTTTCTCATTAATGTTCTTTGCTGAGTTTTGCAGCTAATGACCCATTCTACAGTCTTTATGCTCTTAAAAAAATATTCAGTTATTTTAGAAGATTCTTTTATTAAATTGATAGCTTCTATCTTATAGCTTAAGATCATTCCTAACAAACATCTTTTGAAAAGTGCAATCTCAAAACAGTAGCTTTTGGCTCAACTTAAACATCCATTATTATACAGAAGCTTGTTACGTATTACAAGTTAAGCTTCATATTTTCATTCAGATTTACATGCTGAAGAATCAGAAGCTTCTGCAGGATACAGTAGATAGCTGAATAGTTTCAAGAGGAAGAAAAGAAAAAAAAATCACATGTTGCATGCCATTAGTTATGCGTGCAAGAAATGCAAGGAGCATGATTTGCTGTGGCTTCTCCAAGTATGTGGATATTGAGATGTGGGACTTTTGCTCCTTAGGGAGGTGAGCGGTCAGCTGCTGGAGAAATGGACAGCCAGCACTTTGGCCAGGTGAGAGGAAAAACAGGACAAAATGTTGATTCCAGAATTTTTCTTAGTTTTTTTTTTTTTTTATTGATGATGCTGCTGTTTAATCTCTACATATTACACTCATTAGAGCAACAAAACAGCTCCCTGATCTGTGCTGCTGTTTGTTTTATGAACTATCTCTGGTGTAACCGTTTTTAGATCTTTAGTTGTAGGTGTGTCTGTGCCATATCGCTACCTGACAAGAAATTTCTATTAAGTAACTTCATTCTTGTCGCGATCAAGGGCAAAAATCACAAGACTAGAATCAGCACCATCTGTTGTGGGCGTCCCTTTGAAACACCAGTTTATTTACTTGTTTTGTATGGTGTTAATGCTTGATGTTCTATGAATGGCTTTTATGGGAATTTCACTATTGATTCTCTAATTTCTTCAGAATGAAGAGCCAGAAGAATGTTCTTCGAGCCCTCAGGTTTGTTTCTTAGTCTTGTTTCCTGCAGTTGTGCAGGTTAAATATGATTGCATCACATATTGTTCTCTTGTGTCTTTAAATAGAATGGAGGCTCTGCAGATATGACTAAAACGAATCCCTTTTATTCATATTACAAGGTATGTCATCTACAGACAAACCCCTGATGACACAGTTATCTTGTTTTATTGAACTTAACCCCAAAAACGTCTGTCCTGCAACTAGGAATTGACCAACAAAAGGACCATAGTGGAGAGACCTGGAAGTGAAACTTCAGAACAAGCAGATGTTGATCCTGTCCCTTTGCCCCCAGTGAAATTCCTCAACTCTCCACAGGAACTTGGTTATGGATTTAAGACAACAGAAAAGCAAAACTTTTTCAAACATCTTGACGTGCCTCAGAGGTACGACCCGAAGGATGAGCTTTTCCGACCCTCCTCTCTTACGGTCAATGCTAATGCCAATGGGGACTTTGGTGGCGCATCTCTGAAAAATGCTAACGCTGCTCAACCACAAAGGCTCTCTAAACTCCCACCAAGAAAGGGCTCAGGCAACTTGGTGGAGGATGTGGATGCTATTTTTAGATCATCTAAGGATTCAGTCCACTCTCCACAAATGTTGGTACCAGATCCATTTTCCAAAACTACGAGCTTAGAAGCGGATTTGTTTCCACATAAAGATGAGGAACTCTTCAATGTTAATGGGATCGAAGAAGATGCCAGCAAAGCAGAAGGTGATCCTTCTGGGAAATCCTTTAAGGAAAAATTCGACATATTTTCATCGTCATCCACAAATGGAATCGATCCATTTCCAAGTCCGCTTCTGAGGAATTCATTCAACCTCTCCAGTCTGGATGATCCTTTCGGTCCAACTCCCTCAAAGCAATTTGACCACCTCCAGGATGGTTTCAGTAGCGTGGAAGGGGGCGATGATATATTTAAGATTACCTCCTCCAATACTGTTTTCTCTACACCTTTAAACAACAGTCCACTTGACTTTAGAGTGGACTCACCAATGTCTGACATACACAAGAAAATGCCAGCAAAGCGTCCTCCAGTTGTTCCACCAAAACCTCCAAACAAGCCAAGAAATCTTGTGACAACGCCTCAGGAAAGCAAAGAAAATATTCTTCAGCCGACCCCCTTCATTTTGGCCAGCAGCCTGTCTTCCTCACCCAGCTTTTCTCCAGCTGACATGGATCATGTATGTTGGGCTTATTTTAAATAAAAGTGTAAAGGCCTTTTTGCTACTATAGTAATTTCAACTGTCACACAGGCGAAGACCTTCAAGCGTCCACCAAGACCCCTTCCTCGAACTCGACACCCCAGAGCACAGAAGCCCCAGACAGCGGAGAGCCCTTCACCCTCTGTAGTCTCTGTAAGCCACAGTGAATCAGATCATATAGATTTGTTCTGTTTATCTTGGATTTGATGATAGATGCTGTTGGTTTCCATGATACTGGCTCATTAACAATTGAACTTTCTTCTTTACTTGTAGACTGAAGTTGAAACAGAAGTGCCTGAATTCCATGTTACCGAACCAGAGCTGCCGAAACTTCCCCTGAAACCAGTATTCAAACCTCCCCCGAAACCAGTTCCTCCCTATAAACCTAAGAATCTGGTATGTAGAGGGGTCTTCTTTAATACTCAATACAATTGTTCTGTATTGATATTTTGTTCAGGAATGGAAGACGTGACTTTTTCTTTTATTAAGACAAAAGAAAACGTTTTCTAATTAATTGAGCTTAAAAGTAAACATTATTCAGATGTTTATTATATTTTTTCCCAGGTGAGCAAACCTTTGGAACCTGAGAATAGTGTGGTCTTCGAGGACATCCTCCTTATTGGACAGGTGTGTGGATGAAGCCATGGAAATCCCAAGGATGGAAAAAAATTACTATTCAGTTGTACATTTCCAAAATTTAGGTTTGGTGGTGTTTTTACAGTCACATCTTTTATAGAATGAAACGTATACAGAGTCACAGTTGATTCCTGTTTTTTTTTTTTTTTTTGGGTCACAGTTTAATATTCTGATCATACAAAAGGTACAGATAGACATCTTATGTTACGATCACACAGAAGCATGAAGTCCCCCAAATCCAATCTTTTTTCTTTCTTTTTTTTTTCCCAATATGCATCCTGTATCTGATCTTTTCATGACATTCTGGACAACACGGATCCAATTTTTATTTAATTTTTTTTTATGTGATTCATGCATTCATCCAACCTGTACGCTGTTGATACTATTCTCCGTCTTCCTACACAGAAGTGGCAAGAAAAACAACATTATTTTTAACCATCTTTAAAATATTGTCTTTTTGGGGTTGGGAAAGATTGCTAGATGCAATCCAGTACTACCATCCACTTTTATTTCCGTTAACACAAGCACGCTTGCTTGTGTCATCATTAAGTCCTCTACTGCACGTTCAGGATGCTTAAGCTGTATGAATGCAGTTTATATAGTAAATCACATACAACTTGCGTATTTTTTGAAAATGTGAATGACCACGCAAAAAAATCTGATTTCACAAAAAAATTTGGACTTGAGCTTTAAGGCCTGCAGTGTGAACATAGCCTTATGCTACGTTCAGAGGTTTTGCCAAATATTTAGTAGCTTCAATACAAAATGGATCTTAAAAATGTGTATCTATGAATGTGGAAACCCTGCTTACATCAAATGTTAAGCAGTCACCTGCCTGGTCAGTAAACGCCAAGTTAGAATAACGGAGGCAGGTATTATGACTATGAAAACGAAGACCAAAAAAATTTGTACAGGATATTAATCCTAGGAGAAAAAAAAAATCAAAGTATCTTTTTTTTATTTAAAAAGGTGAAAAACATTGAAAAAGCAGGTGTTTTTAATAAATGCTTTCACCATATTTGAGTGCTTGTTTGTGTTTATTTATGGACATTTTTTTTCTCTAAAAATGAAGGAACACTGTGTGGAAGACTGGCCTGAAGATAGTCCTGAGCTGAATCCAGACTTTAAGCCAGTAAGAAATAAATCTATATACATCCCCCTGCTTACTTCATAAAACTGTTTAAATCAGTTTAATCATTTTTGATTTTTTTTTGTCTAATTTTACAAGTCGGTAAAATTCAAACTACGGAGAGAGTCAATGAAGGTCAGGATCAGGTGTGCTTTGAACATCGCTCATTGTTTAGTAGAGAAAAGAAGTTAAAGATGAAAAAAATCTGTTTTAGGAAAAGACCGAGTCGGATGGAGGAAGCAGTGAAGACCCTGATGGTGCCGTTAGGAATAAGGTAACATGTTAACTCCTCTCTCCTTGTTCACTTAAATTTGCTTTAGCTTAATTTAAACTCAGAACATCATTTCCCAGAAAAAGAACAAGAACCTTCGAATGTCGCTGTTATCTAGACGAAGCTCAAAGGTAGATCTGATAAAAGACCATTTCATTGTTTTGCATTTCCTTAACCTTGCGTTAATGAAATATCTTTTTCTATAATGTAGGAAACGCATTCTGATGACATGATGGAGGGAAAGAGCAACACACTGCCTATCCGAAAAAAATCATCTAAGGTAAAATTTCTCAGGTTTAAAAAGAACCGTATTTGCTATAAAACTGGCAAATGTCAGCACAAAACATATTTATTAATTACTGCATTTACTTTATTAATTACTGCATTAAACACTGCAGAATAATACCATACCACTTTTTTTAGGAATTTGGTTCGAATGGAAATATTTCTACAGGAGATGACGAAGATCACTATAGTTTGGACTATAAAGTATGTTTCCTTTGCAACAGCATTAAAGTATGACTATAATTAAAGCTGACCCACGTGTTTATTAATGATTTTATTCCCTCCAAAAGAAAAAACCAAGGACCAAAGTCAATAATTTGTTTCGAAGAGCTTCAGTTGCTACCTCTACATATGAGGGCAAGAACATGAATGGGCATTTACCAGAAAAATCAAAGGTATGTTTAGGAATGCCCACAGATTGGCAAAGGGATTTATCACAATCTTTCCCTTAAATAATTTCAGCTTTGCTTCTATAATGTTGAAAAGCACTGTCACTTTTTATGAATAAATCTCCTTTAACAGGAAGATGACTCTTTTAATAAAAGCGGTAAGAGGAAGAACACCATTGTTCGTCGACAGTCTGAGGTGAATAACTTTTATTCCACAAAGTAAAGTTCATTTAGAAACTCAGGAAGACCTCAAGTTTTTAACACATCAGAGATATTTGAAAATCAGCCTCAACTGTTTGAACTTGAATTAAATGTTTTTCAGAGCTCAGTGTTGGATAAAAGAGACTATGAAGAGGCACAAAAAGTCGGTGGAGGACAGGTTGTCAGATGTTTCTTTGAGATAAAATAAATACAATTGAAACATTTCTGATCAAATGAAAGCAGTTTTAAATTTGTCATTCTGCTTTTATTTAAGATCTATTTTGTTTTTTTCTCAGAGGAAGAATAGCAAGGTTAAAATTAAGTTTGTGCCACAAAGGGGATTTGCCTTCACCCTACAAAAGGTAGAAAACATTTCCCAAACTCTGATTGTTTTGCTTTCCAAATGAAAAAAACCCATCTCATTCCATTTTTATTTTCTCCAGCCACATGATGAACCAAAAGGAGCTTATGGATATACTCCTCGCAAGGACTCAAAGGTATGACTGAAGCTTGTTGTTGAAATGAACGTGGCAGTGAGCCGTTTGCATTTTAATGTTTGTGGTATGAGGATGTCTGAACCGGGTCTCATGTTTGGGATGTTTTCCTTCTACAGGACGAATTGTTTGAAGATTCTGGAGCGCATGGCTACACGCCTCGTGGCAAGTTACAGGTAAAGACCATGTTCAGTTTTAGGAGCAACAAAGTGCACAATCTGTGTCTGATTTGAAACTAGATGTGATAAGTTGAGATAACATTGTTTGAGAAAAACCAAAACAGGGTTAGTGTTTGCACTATGAAGTTTAGGTTAATAGATTGCACTTGAGTTAAATGCAATGGCCAGCTTATGATCCTGTTATGTACACCAAGCAACACATTGAATTGGGTAAGGAAGAACATTGAGAAAATGTTTGAAAGGGTCTATATGATGCAAAATAAAATTTCCTGACCTTTAAACCAGTTTATAATGCAAAGTTATGGTCAAGGTGTTATTGTCCCTTGATTCATGCATGTCTGACTAATCCTACTGAGGAAGCAGCCAATCCGTGTTCTGGAAAATAACCCAACCACATATAGAAGCATCTACTTTCAGAATCAGAATAAGACATACTTTAATAATCGCAGAGGGAAATTACTTAAAATTACTTACTGTGCAGTCCAGTTAAAAACATGCATACTTACTCCATTAAGCAAGTGCTGATGTGAGGCAGAGCACAATCATTTTTGGAGTTGGAAGAAGTGGCTCTTTTAGCAGCTAATCTGCACAGTGACAGCAACTCTTTACTTTTTAACTATAGATGCTGTCCGAGTCTTGAAATTGTGTTTTATTTGCTATGAGAGGTCTGAGTCTAAGTTCAGTCTATCTAAAAGAAGAAGCTAACCTCCTCCTGCTCCTTCTTCTGATGGTTTGTCTTCAGTTTTTGTTTTAAAACGTCTTTCTGACTAAGGCTATGTTCAAACAGCTGGCAAAGTGAACCAAATCCTTTTTGGACATAAGTGAAGCTGATCCGACTTTTTCCCAGTTGTCTGAATGAATCCAATCTTGGATCAACATCTTTTTAAGACCTATGGGTTAAGCATGTAATGTCCCCATATGATTGTAAAGGCAGGGGACAAAATACTTCTAGCAATACTTATGATGTATCACAATTACAATTATCCTGATTTATATCACCCCGCCATAGTTATCAATACTTTTGTGGATGGGAAAGTTGTAAAAAAGGCCGGGAATACTTTTTTTTTTTTTACTTTCTTGAACAGGCAATTGCTCTTTTGCATATTACCTTATGATGTACCTTTCAATATAATGTGTGTTTTTGTTTTGGTTATTTATTTTTTAGGATGATGAATTTGAAGACTTTGAAGAGATAGAATATCTGAACCCAGCTAAGGTAATAGATTTATTTGGATCAACAAAAGGTTGTTCACTTTTTTTGATTGCTAGAAACTAAATGAGTTAACTTAATTTCCCTGTTAGGCTGCCATAATGGAAGATGAGGAACAGGAAAAATCTCTCCGTTACTCACCAAGCCTTTATGGAGACGAGGCTGCTGAAGGATCTAAAGAGCGAAAACATGTAACCTTTTGCCTTTTCTTAAGATGGGGAGAGAGGATTGAAAAACTGATTATTTCATGTTCTTATCACACTTATTGAAATCACTTCACAGGCTAATCTTGTTAGTGTCATCACTGTTGTTAACTTTGAATAAATGTTTTGTTTCTGGCAGAAAAAGTCAAAGCATAAGATTCATATGCGCAAATCTAAGGCTGCACACGGACTCAGTGAGCCAAGAGAATCCTGCTCCTATTCGGTAAACCTTGGTGTATTAAGTAAACTAACAGAAAAGCTTGATCTATTTGTGACTTTAATACCACGGTTTATACTTTTAGGGGGGCTCTAATGATGATGATGGAACAGAAAAAGATATGAAGAGTCCAGCGGAGGGATATGATGAAGATGATGAAATCGCCAAACTGGTCATTTTTTATTTATTTTTTTTTATTGCTCTTTGCAAATAGTAGTTTATTCTAGAAACAAAGTTTTTGTATTCCCTTTTTTTTCCAACAGAAAAAGCAATTCAAATTCAAAGTTCCCAAGAAATACAAGCGAAAGGTTTGTCTTTTTGTCTATTTGCAACTAGTCCAGAAATCGTAAATCATTTTTATCAGATTAATTTGTGTCAGATTCTCAGACTTTACTCTTTTTCTTAACAGAGCAAAAAGGCCAAGAACAAATCTGAAGCCGCATCTGATGATCTCTCAGAGGCTGCTAAGGTATGGCTGCAGGGTTGCAGTTACATCAGTTAAAATAGTTTTTTATTTTATTCTAACTAAAACTGACTTTAAAACAATGCAGAGGGCAGCAAGTCACCAAGCTTCTGCTTAAAAGTACCGGTAAATCTTATTTATTTTGTATACATCCTTCACAAAATTTTGTCATCTTCTAAGTATACTTTTATATATTTTAAAATGACTGTATGAGCTTAAAATAGTGTAGAAATGTGAAGTCGAAGGAAAAGGCATCAATTTCAATGTTTTACAAATGAATGTGGAAAAATTTGACAGGTTTTTATTTAAGATTGCTGTATAAATATTTGGCATCAAGATCCTTTCTATCATACCATACCACCGTATTAACAAAGCACTTTAAAATCTAGAAGCTCAACAATATATGGACTTACTGTAACTGTAAAATTTAAATAGACAAGCTACTGTAAATAAAATAAAAAAATAAGAGATAAAATAATTTAAAGTAAAAATCAAAAATTAAAAATGAGTCAGCCTATCAGGATGTTCAAAAGGCTCCTGCAAATAGATCTGTTTAAAGAGGAGTCTTGAAGTCTTCAAGCCAGGAGGCCTGTCTGACATGTAATGGGAGATCGGTCCACAATGTTGGAGTCGTTTTAACAAAGACACAATCTTCTCTTCCCTGTTAGTATGCATTCCTACAATAGGATGCTGCCACCACCGTGTTTCATAAGGGGGAATGTGACTTCATGGTGAATTAGACCTCATGTACTTTAAAGGCAAGACAAAATCCTCCATATTTATTGTAATCCTCAATAGCAACTTTCTTTTATGTGTTTGCATTGGCTGGTGATCCATGGAAAGTTGGAGTTCATGTATCTTTATTCCAGCAATGGCTGTCTTCATACAGCTCTCCCATAAAGAGTCGATTGGTGTTGAATCACATATTTTTATTGTCCTGTCAGCAGATTCACCCACCTGAGCTCTTGATTTCCACAGCTGCTCCATAATTACTTTGGATTCCTTGACTGCTTCTGGTTAATATAATCCATATATTGTATAAAGATTGGCTGATTATGGAAGGTGGTTGTAGTGTTAGATTTTATTCATGGGTACAGATGATAAAGATGCAGGATTGAAAACAAATGCTGTATTTGGCTTTAATTTGTAAAATAATGTGAAGGAAATCATGAATTATGTCCCTTCTAAATAACATTTCGATTCAGAATGGTTGATTTACATCATCAAATACATTGTCATTTTACAAACACGCATTTTAATGTGGAAAGTTTTAGAGTTATGAACACTTCTATAACACTGCAATCTTATCTTTACTTCTCTCTTTTTTAACATTCACTCTCATGTGATACTGTGACTCATGGTGTTGATCAGCTTCACCTGCTGACAGACTATATCAGATTATCAGCTTTAAAACTTTCCACTGATGCTGAACCGATTGCCTTTTGGCGTTTATCTCTCAGCCAGAAGTACAGAGAAGCAAATATAATGTCACATATTAACTTAGAAATGTAAAGTTGAAAGCAATTGGATGTTGCAGGCTATGTCCTGAGACAATCACAAGCTGCATGTTGAACATGTTTGCCTTCTTTTCTCAATTGCTGTTTGATTCATCTCTCTAACGTCTTGCCTGACTGGTTTAGCTGCATACTGTCTGCTGACGCACGAAACGCTGCTGCAAAGCTTTCATGTCAGTAAAGGCCTTAAAATTGCCGAGTTCAATGACAGCTGTAAAAACAAAGCAAAGCATGTTGCAACAAACTGACCTAATATTTATCCCCACCGATTCTGCAGGCAGCCTGGGCGGCTGCTCAGATGGACGAAGAAGCTGTAGGGGGTCTGGAAGAAGAAGAGGAGGAGGATGAAGAAGATGATGGGGTCAGTTCCTTTTTACTAATACAAACATTGTGATTGCATTCTTTTATTTATTCATTTCAATGTTAGGTGGATATTAATGTTAAAAATAGAGTTTGATGTGACAGTATTTTTCCATCACAGATTTATCCTGTTTGTTTGGTTGACACAAATCCACATGTCAGACTATAACCTGAGTTAATATGACAGATTTAAGAAAAATTAAAACAGAATTCCCTAACAGTAGGAATGTGTATAGTTTTGTATACATTTTCACAGCCATTCTGATATGTTTTTGTCTCCAGGACACTGACAGTTTAATGGAGTGGTGGTACACAGTAGAAAGTGAGTCTGAATCCAATTAAGTGTAATGACATCTTAATGGATTAATGAATGGTTAACCACCTGCCATCTTTACATTTCAGAGTGGGACGAACTGCCATCGGATGAAGAGGACGAAGCCTTGAGAGAGGATGAGTCAAAGTGCGAGCATTTGAATTTACCAGCAGCCTTTTCTCTTAGTCCAGTGACCCATTAATATAGGATATTTGTGCAACATAGAGGTGTTCAATATCTAATAATTACCATAGCACAGAAAACGAATCGCATAACCCATATATTCATATACATACATAATGTGAGGCTCCGCATCCCGCCCCACTCCACGTTACTGATTCCACTCCACTTTGTTTGGCTGCATTTGTAGTTTGAAAGAGGGATACGGTTTTCTAATGGCAGAGATGCTGGAGGTGGGTGTAATGAATTGCTGTGGTTAAAACACCCAAGAACCAAACATTCTGACTTACCCACCTGGAGCTTTGGCCTCAGAATGGACAGAAAAGTAGCTGCCGGAAATAAAAGTGGTGGTCACAAACTTTTTAAGGCAAAAACAGCTTGACCTTATTTGGCACTTCCTCTACAAATACATTACGGTTCAAAATAAGTAATATGGGAAACATGAAACTGAATAGATTAAATATGATCCAAAGAGAATATGTAGATATCTACACAGAACCTTGAGAGTCACTTTGAGTTCTCTTTGATATTTCCCCTTTAAACCTCTCCTTGTAATTAAAGATGTATATAACAAAGAATCATCTAAACCATGTTTCATCTAAACATCTTGCTTTGTTTACAGGTCATTCAGTATCTTGGCAGAAAAGGTTGAACGAGGTCTTCGCCTCTTCAATAAGGTTTTCACCGAACAAGCCGAAGTCCTGTGGCAGGCCATCATCTCACTCCACACCCTTGCTGACGACATCAGCGAGTTCCATCACAAAGCTAAGATCGCTGGTATCAGTGGCGGCACCACCACAGCGGTGGGCACTGTGACGGCTATCACCGGCTTGGCTCTGGCTCCCTTAACGTTCGGAGCCTCTTTGCTAATTACAGCTGTGGGCGTCGGGGTCGCAACAGCTGGTGGAATCACTTCAGCTTCTGCAGCCATCTCTGATAATGTACACAACAAGAATGACCGCAAACAGGTAAAATGTGCCTTAGATGCAATGAGACATAAATGTTGTAGATGTACTGTTCTGCGATTTTTTTTTTTTCATTTTCCCATGTTGGGCCAGGCCAATCTAGGCAAGGCTAGTTTACTTATATAGCACATTTCAGTAGCCAGATAATTCAATGTGTTGTACATGATAAAAAAAATAAGAAAAACTAAATTGGTCTCTTAAAGGTAACACAGATGATTAAATAATGAAAATGAAAATTAAATAATTATATTTAAACTGATAAGATGATTAAGAACTGAAAAATTTTGCTAAAAACTAATATTTAGATATCCCAGTCAAATACCACTCTAAATAAATGGGTTTCTTCATCTCCATTCAAAGGGAAAGTGTTTAAGATTAACCTCCATCAAGTGGTGCACTAAATGAATTACAAACACTAAAAACACAGCAGCTGGTAGAACCCTGAAAGAGTGTGAGATCTACTACGGAAGCTGGGTAGTGACATTCCATTTTGGAGGGGAAACATGAACCATCAAATCAGATAAAGTTAAACCTGAAGCACATGGAACATTTCTCTAAAACGAGACTGAAAGAAGCTGACAGTTGCCTGTTGATTTGACTTCTGTGAAGAATAACAGCAGCTGATAACCGTTGTTTCAGAGCTTTTTCAGTGCAAGCTCGGAAAACAAACAAATTAGCCATCACTGCCAGGGGGAAAGAATAATCGCTGAACTACACTGCCATGTTCCAAATATAAATGGTAAATGGCATGTACTTATATGGCGCCTTTATTCAAGTCAGAAGACTTGACCAAAGCGCTTTACACTACATTCATTCACACATTCACGCACACACTCACACACTGATGGTGGCAAGCTACATTGTAGCCACAGCTGCCCTGGGGCTCACTGGCAGAAGCGGGGCTGCCGTACACTGGCGCCACCGGGCCCTCTCACCATCATCAGAATATAACATATAACATGAAATTAAACTTCACTTTTATACTAAATAACTTTACAAGCAGAAAAGCTGCAGCCTGTCTGTCCTTTTTGAAGCCTGTCCTTACGCCTGCAACTGGTAAAAGCTGCATCGATGTAGACATAAAAAAGGGGTTTTTTATGTTTATTTTTGTGGGGGTGCTCTCTTGCCTCTCATTGGACAAAGAGAATGTCCTCCATTACAACAGAAAATGGGAAGAAGAATTATTTACGTTGTTTTTGCTTGTTTTAAACACTTCTCCCACCAACAACACGTTTTCAGATAAAGGTCAAATGCATAAATCTGGCAACTTTTGTCCCCTTTTGCATGCTCTAATCAAAAATGACGACACAGCTTGACATCTCCCATTTGATGCACCTTTCCATGTGTATTTATAACTTATTAATTAGAAGCCTTGAGAACGCTTTTAGTTTTGATGCAACATTAGACTTTTGCAGTAAATGTTAAACCAATGTTTTTTTTTTTAAACTTATAAAGAGGCAATTCTTTTTCATACTGTCCCCTTTAAACCAGTTTAGGGTTCAGTTTTCTGTGAATTTAATTCAGATCAGTGGAGCGAAAAATCTAAAAGCAGCTTCCGTATGTTTGGTCCTAGGTTTGCAGAATAGATTTGACCCGGATGCATCTGTTGGATCCACGCTTTAGACAGATCTATGAAGACACTGTTGTAGTAATTCTACTACTAAAGATAAATAGAATTCGTTTTTGAAGGTCCTGCAAAGACATTGGTCCTTGAATCTTGCAGGCTGACCTATTTCTGTCTTTATAAACCTCAACCTTCAGAGGTTTATAAAGACAGAAATAGGTCAGCCTTCTATCAAGCCTTACCTTTGGTTTCTAGCTGTATTAACTGAAGCTGCCCACTTTTAAACAAGCTGCCTGTGTTTTGTTTTTTGGGGGGGTAGCTTAAGAAAATTCTATAAAAATATCTGTGTGTTAATTTCTGTGTATTTCCCCAGTGCTTGAATGGGTTCATTGTTGCATGCAAATATTGCAATGTATAGCTGTGTGTCATCTGCATAGTTAAATTAACTTGTTTGTGAAATATTAGGAACTGTTACTTATTTTTGCTTTATTAGGCTTTGTAAATTGCTTCATACAACTTTGTTTATTCCCTGTCATAAATTAGATTGAGGAAATACTGCAGGATTATGAAGACCGATTGCTGGAGATCTCAAAGATCCTCCACTTCGTCAACCAGGGCTTGTACAGACTCCGCGGTCACCCTTTCCTCAGATCTGGCACGCAGCATTATTCACAGGACTGGGACGTTCGCAAGGCGGTCCAGATGATCAGCATGGTGGATTCCCCTGTGATGCGAGCAACAGAGATAACAGATGAGGCTGTGGGCTCCCTGCAAGGACTCTTCAAAGGTATGGACAAGTACTTTACCAAAGAAACCAGAGAGCTGAAGAAAAGCTGTACTAAGGAAATAGTGGGTGCCATAAGACAAGTGGCAAATGTTCTGAATGATTGCATCGTGGAGCTGAACACCATCAGAGAAGAGCTCCAAGATGCTACTGGACAAGTATAAACAGCCTCATTATCATCCTGAGAGAAGATCACCACTGACACCTTGTGGCGGAAATGGAGAATTACAGCTCAGTCTCTTCAATATTACATTGTTGTTCAAAAATATTTTACCTGTAAAGCCAATAACGATTTTTTGGGGGGGAGATTGTGTCAGTAAAGTTTTAACTTGTTTTGCTAACTTTATTTAGATTTCAGGTGAGTTTTGGTATTTAAGACTTGAAAATACATGGAGAGAGGGTTTCTGGTTAACCACTTTTTGTTCAGCTGAGATGTATCAATGTTTTCCTGTAAATATGTCACACTGGGTTTACTTTG